>JAGDQO010000347.1:0-1200000 GCA_018342035.1 Solanum appendiculatum | reverse complement strand
GTAATGCAAAAGAAAGCTAAAAAGTTGCAAAATTGAAGGAACAAGAAGGCTGAGGCTCGCAAAAGGCAACTCGGCGACACACCGAATGGATAGTGCCTCGCCTAAAGTTCCAGTAGATAAAGAGAAGATCCAAGTCAAGTTAGCGAGCTGAGTGTCACATCCCAAGGTACCCCCTAGACGTGACATGGCGTACAAGATCCCGAAATGACTCATACAAGCCACTTAGCATATATACATACAAGATAATAGAGATTAAGAGTTCAAAATAGATTTCATATCAAACGTTTAAAAGAATACAGCGGAAGTCTACATCTCATGTCTTAAAGCCAATCTATCATAGAAAATAAAGTTTGGGACATAACCAAATACAAATGTGAAACTGAAATGAAAATACATGAAAGGATATAAGAACTAGGCTATGCCCTCGGATGGATGAGGACTCACCAAGTCTTCTATCAAATATCTAATCAAGCTCTAGCCACGAGTGGATGGTGAATCGCCACGTCCTACATCAAAGAAGTTAATGTAGGCAAGAGTATGCGTTAGCACAATTAAGTACTAAGTATGATAGCAATGCACATAAACACATAAATCATGCTAGAGTGAGATATAATCATGACATGCAAGGGCCAAGCTAAAACATGATAAAAAGCATAAGGAACATGAAGCATAAAGCATATACCATGGCAAAGACAACTAAATCAGCTTTGTATTCTTCTCTTTACTTTATCATAGGAACACTTGTGTTCATTAACTTGTGGGGAATAGCCTTAACAGACTTATAAGACCATGTGAGCTATCAACATGGAATTCGGTGTCTACCCCACACCGAAAGGAGGTGTCCTATTTGCCATGGTAAGACCATGAACTTCTTAGCTTATGTGGATCCACTAGCTAGTGTTTATCATAGACCATCACCCTATGGTGGCACATAGGTTATGGGACATGGGTAATCGCCACTTGTCCACTCGGTACTAAGCATACTTCCCACGGATTAATCATAGTTCATTTTAACTTAGGTAGACATGGGTAATCGCCTCTTGTTTACATTAGTCATAAGCTCATTGTTGGTAGACTTGGGTAATCGCCGCTTTGTCTACATTAGGGAACATGGGTAATTGCCTATTGTCCCTTCATTCATTAGAATAGCTCCTTAAGAACATGGGTAATCACCTCTTGTTCTTCTATTAGTCATGTTGGGAAAATTACGTGAGAAAATATTTCACCACTCAACCATAACATCATTGAATTATAACTTTGGTACTTTACTCTCAAAGCACCCTTAACTCATTATCAACTTCATATGAGACATGCATAAGTTCATTAGCTTTATCTTTACTTAGTTCATCATGGTCATAATTCATAGATCATAGAGTTCATATGGGTTCATGCAAGTTCAACTCATATCATGCAAATTAATGCAAGCCCATGCTTAGAGAGCCATAATCAAGACAATTTACCCATACTTGAAAGAACGCACATAATAGAGGAAAATCATGCTTTTGACTTGATCATGCTAAATTCATAGGATTATCCTCAATTCATTCATAATTCATGCTTACTTTCATAAAGATGTCATAAACTTCATCAATTCATAGCTTAACCCAACAATCAAAGCATATATTATCAAATTAGGGAGAATTAGCATGGGATCATGGGGGTTCATGCAATCTTTACATCAAATCATGTAATTCATGCTAATTTGTACACTAAGTTACTTTATCATGCTAGATCGTGGACTAGGAATCATAAAATCAACAATTGAAATCATAATTGAAGAACCCACAATAATTGATCAAAAACCCTAATTCAATTGGGATAGAGTAAACATTGAAAATCTTTAAGAAAAGGGAGGACCCATTGGAGGAAAGGACTCCTAATGGTGAACACTATCATACCTCAAAGAAACCCACACGAATTTGGTGAAGATTGAAGGAGTTGAATGGAGGATCCTAGCTTCATCTTCTTCCTTAAGCTTGAGAGAGTTTCTTTTAGAGAGAGAAATATTTGAGAGAAGATATTTGGGAATGAAATATAATGAGAGAAATTAGGCTTAAGAAGTATTTATAGGGTTTAGATTAGGGGTATAACCGACTTAGCTTATTAGGAAATCAATTAGGGAAAAGACCAAAAAGCCCTTAATTAATAACTGTTGGGGCCAATCGACGGACAGGATCTACGGTCCATACATTAATTGATGGGCCGTCCTGTTCTTCCGTCAATTGATTCAGAGAGTTTATTTTGGGCTGAAAATTTGGCTAAGTCTGGAAGGCATCTACGGAACCCATCTACGGCCCGTCAACTGAACTACGAACCATCCTGCTACTCCGTAGGTCAAAGTTCAGAAACTTGGAAATCCTTAAAGTTCACAATGCCATTGACGGTCCCCACCTCCGGCCCGTCAATCCATCTACGGCCCGTAGGTGGCCTCCGTAGGTCACTGTCTTCAGGTAAGTTCTGCATTTTTAAGTTCTTAACACGAGTACCAAGACCTTTTTGGAACAACTTCTAAAATTGAGAAGTAAATTGTGCACCATGATCGGAGATAATGGATAAAGGCACTCCATATAGCCTAACCATATCCCTCAAGTACAACTTATCATAATCCTCTGACGAATAAAAAGTCTTAATGGGTATGAAATGGGCTGACTTCGTCATTCTATTAACAGCAACCCAAATCAAATCATAGTGTCGCCTCGTGCGACGCAAACCAACAATAAAATCCATATTCACATCTTCCCACTTCCAAGTAGGAATACTAATATGTTGGGTCAAACCTCCCGGCTTTTGATGCTCAACTTTCACTTGTTGGCAATTAGGACACTTAGCCAGAAATTCCGCAATGTCTTTCTTCATTCCGTTCCACCAATAAATCTCTCACAGATCACAATACAGTTTGGTAGCTCCTGGGTGGATGGAATATCGAGAACTATGGGCTTCCGATAAAATTTGCTCTCTTAAGCCCTCTACATTGGGAACACACAAACGACCTTGATATCGAAGCACACCATCTCCCCCTTGGGAGAAAACCTCTATGGACCTTTTGAGAACCACTTCCTTCAATTCAACCAAGTTAGGATCAAGATTTTGTTTAGCCTTTACCTCATGCACAAAAGAGGATTTGGAACCATTGTGAACCGTAACACCACCTTTAGCAGAATCAATCAACCGAACACCCAATCAGGACAAACTATGTACATCACGAACCAACTCTTTTTTACCATCCTCAACATGAGCAACACTACCCATAGATAATCAACTAAGAGCATCCTCCACCACGTTAGCCTTATCGGGGTGATAGAGAACATCATATCATAGCCTTTTAACAACTTACGCCACCTTCTTTGGCGGAGATTCAAATCTTTCTTTTTAAACACATTTGCAAACTCTTATGGTCGGTGAAGACATCTACATGTACCCCATACAAATAATGTCGCCATATTTTCAAAGCAAACACAACAGTCGCTAATTCCACGTCATGAGTAGGATAGTTCTTTTCGTGCACCTTAAGTTGCCTTGAAGCATAAGCAATTACTTTCCCTTTTTTCATAAGAACACATCCTATCCCAATTCTTGAGGCAGCACAATAAACCACAAAACCATCGGATCCTTCCGGTAGAGTCAATATCGGAGTCGAAGTTAATCGATCTTTCAATTCTTGGAAACTCTTCTTACATGCCTTGGACCATACGAACTTAACCTTCTTTTGAGTCAAAGCCATCAATGGAAAAGCAATAGATGAAAACACTTCAACAAACCTCCTATAATAACTGGCTAAGCCCAAGAAGCTACAGATATCCGAAGGTGATAGAGGTCTAGGCCAATTCTTAACCGCATCCGTCTTCTTAGGATCTACCTCAATGCCCTTACCAGAAATAATGTGACCAAGAAAAGCCATGGAACTTAACCAAAACTCACATTTACTAAACTTCGCAAAGAGTTGTTGGTCCTTGAAGACTTGCAATACAACCCTCAAATGATTAACATGTTCACCCTCATTCTTTGAGTAGATCAAAATATCCTCAATAAACACAATAACAAACATGTCAAGGTATTGCTTAAACACTCTATTCATCAAGTCCATAAATGCGGCCGGAGCATTTGTCAATCAAAACGACATTTCCAAGAACTCGTAGTGGCCATACCTAGTCCGGAAAGCCATTTTCAGAATATTATCTTCTTTCACCCTTAATTTGTGATAACCCGAAGAAAGGTAGCTCTTAGAGAAATAACTAGCCCCTTGTAGTTGATCAAACATGTCATCTATCCTTGGAAAAGGATACTTATTCTTAATTGTAACTTTGTTCAATTGGCGATAGTCAATGGACATATGAAGTGAACCATCCTTCTTCCTCACAAACAAGACCGGAGCACCCCATAGAGAAACACTTGGTCGGATGAAACTCTTATCCAACAAGTCTTTTAATTGCTTCTTTAGTTCCTTAAGTTCCGGTGAGGCCATTCTATAAGGAGGAATAGAAATAGATTGTGTATCAGGGAGAAGGTCAATACCGAAGTCTATTTCCCTTTCAGGAGGAATACTAGGTATATCATCGAGAAACACTTCCGAAAACTCATTAACAACGGGGACCGACTCAAGAGTAGGGGTTTCAGAATCTATATCGCTCACCCTAACAAGATGGTAAATGCAACCCTTAGAGATCATCTTTGTAGCTTTTAGATAAGAAACAAATTGACCTCTAAACATAGAATTTCCCCCGTTCCACTCTAGGATAGGCTCATTTGGGAAATGAAATTTGACCATTCGGGTCCTACAATCAATCGAGGCATAACAAGCATGCAACAAATCCATCCCAAGAATAACATCAAAATCTACCATATCAAGCTCTACAAGATCAACATGAGTGACTCTATGGGATAAGGAGACGGGACAATCTCTATAAACTCTCTTAGCCGTGATAGATTCTCCAATCGGAGTAGAGACACCAAAAGTATCTAGCAACACATCCGAAACAAAATCAAACCTCATAGCCACATATGGCGTCACAAAAGACAAGGTAGCACCGGGATAAAGCAATGGGTAAACATCAAAGTGGAAAACTTTCAACATACCGATAACCACATCGGAAGAGCTCTCTTGTTCATGACGACCTTGAAGGGCATAAAATCGATTTTGCTTCTGATTCCCACTAGAACTTGACGAATTATAGGATTGAACGCGTCGATGGTTATCCTCTTCATTCTTAGCCGCTAAGGGGTAATCCCTTATCTTGTGATCCATCTTACCACAACCAAAGCATGCATTAGAATCGGATAGACATTTACCCTTATGCTTTCTCCCACACTTAGGACAAGTAGTCAATGAAGAACCACCACCATTTACTCCTTAAGGCTTAGGGTTAGACACCCTATATTTGCTGAAATTAGGAGGAACATTGGATGAGCCTTGGTTAGAGAACTTTTGCCAAAATCTAGGATATACCCATCAGACCTTGAGTGTGAAAAGTTACCATCACCGGTCCAAGCCCTCTTAGTCTCTCTAGACCTTCCCTTGAGCTTTTCTTCATCTATTTGTTGAGTGTACACCATAAGATGAGAAATATCCATGTCATTAACAAGCATAGCGGTGCGGCACTCTTTAACCAACATTTCGGACACTCCCAAAACAAACTTGCTCATTCTTACCCTAGGATCGGCAATTATGGAAAGAGCATATCGAGACAATTGTATGAACTTCAAAGCATACTCTTTCACACTCATATTCCATTGACAAAGATTAATGAACTCAAGCACCATTGCCTCCCTCATCTCAAGGGGAAAGAACCTATCAAGGAAAGCAACCTTGAATTTCTCCCAATCAAGAGGACCCTTATTAACCGCCCTCTCACTCTTCCATTGATTGAGCCAAATTGGGAAACACCCTTGAGTTGATAAGCAGCCAACTCCTCTTTCTCTTCCGGCGTCACACCCATAATCATCAAAACCTTGTACACTTTATCAATGAATTTTTGAGGATCTTTCTCAACCTTAGAGCCATGGAATTCCGAAGGATTCATCATCATAAAGTCTCTCACTCTTGATGCCTCCGTACCCACATTTGGGTTCACGGGAGCCACCACCTCTATATTGGCTTGACCAGTCACGGGTTGAGCCAACACTTGGAAAGCAGCCCTAAACTCCGCATTAGTAACATGTTCGGCCAAAGGGTTGGCCGAACAATGAGGAGCTTGAGGAGGAACTTCTTGTTCCACATTCTCTCCCATGTTTCTTCTAGCATAAGCTCTTCGGGTCGCCATATCCTGAAATGCGTAGGATAGGGATTAGGAGAGAGATATATAGAGTTAAACTCTATGGCACGACTTAAGAGTAATAAAAGAAATGGAATTTCTTAAACGTCTTATAGCCTTTCATTTATCAATATGGCGCGCTTCACACTCATGAACAAGACTCTACTTGACGCGGCTTATGAGACATCCTAGGATCTTTCTAAAATTTTGTGCTCTGAATACCAAGTTTGCCTCGACCCAAGGTACCCCCTAGATGCGATATGGTGTACAAGACCCCAAAAGGCCTCATACAAGCCACTTAGCATACATACATACAAGATAATAGAGATTAAAGTTAAAAATAGGTTTCATATCAAAGATTTTAAAAGATAACAACGAAAGTCTACATCTCATGTCTCAAAGCCAATCTATCATAGAAAGTAAAGTTTGGGACGTAACCCAATACAAATCTGAAACTAAAATGAAAATACATGAAAGGAAATAAGAACTAGGCTATGTCCTCGGATGGATGAGAACTCACCAAGTCTTCTATAAAATCTCTAATCAAGCTCTAGCCACGAGTGGATGGTGAATCGCCACATCCTACATCAAAGAAGTTAATGTAGGCAAGAGTATGCGTTAGCACAATTAAGTACTAAGTATGATAGCAATGCACATAAACACATAAATCATGCTAGAGTGAGATATAACCATGACATGCAAGGGCCAAGCTAAAACATGATAAAAAGCATAAGGAACATGAAGCATAAAGCATATACCATGGCCAAAGCAAGCTAAATCATCTTTGTATTCTTCTCTTTACTTTATCATAGGAACAATTGTGTTCATTAACTTGTGGAGAACAGCCTTAACCGACTTATAAGACCATGTGAACTATCAACATGGAATCCGGTGTCTACCCCACACCGAAAGGAGGTGTCCTACTTGCCAAGGTAAGACCATGAACTTCTTAGGTTATGTGGATCCACTAGCTAGTGTTTATCATAGACCATCATCCTATGGTGGCACATAGGTTATGGGACATGGGTAATCTCCAATTGTCCACTCGGTCCTAACCATACTTCCCACGGATTAATCATAGTTCATTTTATCTTGGGTAGACATGGGTAGTCGCCTCTTGTCTACATTAGTCATAAGCTCATTATTGGTCGACTTGGGTAATTTCCACTTTGTCTACATTAGGGAACATGGGTAATTGCCTATTGTCCCTCCATTCATTAGAATAGCTCCTTAAGAACATGGGTAATCGCCTCTTGTTCTTCTATTAGTCATGTTGGGAGAATTACGTGAGAAAACCTTTCATCACTCAACCATAACATCATCGAATCATAACTTTGGTACTTTACTCTCAAAGCACCCTTAACTCATTATCAACTTCATATGAGACATGCATAAGTTCATTAGCTTTATCTTTACTTAGTTCATCATGCTCATAATTCATAGATCATAGATTTCATATGGTTTCATGCAAGTTCAACTCATGTCATGCAAATTAATGCAAGCTCATGCTTAGAAAGACATAATTAAGATAATTTACCCATACTTGAAGGAACACACATAATACAGGAAAATCATGCTTTTGACTTGATCATGCTAAATTCATAGGATTATCCTTAATTCATTCATAATTCATGCTTACTTTCATAAAGATGTCATAAACTTTATCAATTCATAGCTCAACCCAACAATCAAAGCCTAGATTATCAAATTGGGGAGAATTAGCTTGGTATCATAGTAGTTCATGCAATCTTTACATCAAATCATGTAATTCACGCTAATTCGTGCACTAAGTTACTTTATCACGCTAGATCGTGCAATAGGAATCATAAAATCAACAATTGAAATCATAATTGAAGAACCCACAATAATTGATCAAAAACCAAATTCAATTGGGGTAGAGTAAACCTTGAAAATTTTGAAGAAAAGGGAGGACCCATTGGAGGAAAGGACTCCTAATGGTGAACACTATCATGCCTCAAAGAAACCCACACGAATTTGGTGAAGATTGAAGGTGTTGAATGGAGGATCCTAGCTTCATCTTCTTCCTTGAAGCTTGAGAGAGTTTCTTTTAGAGAGAGAAATATTTGAGAGAAGATATTTGGGAATGAAATATAATGAGAAAAATTAGGCTTAAGAAGTATTTATAGGGTTTAGATTAGGGGTATATCCGACTTAGCTTATTAGGAAATCAATTAGGGAAAAGACCAAAAAGCCCTTAATTAATAACTGTTGGGGCCAATCGACGGACAGGATCTACGGTCCATACATTAATTGATGGGCCGTTCTGTTCTTCCGTCAATTGATTTAGAGAGTTCATTTTGGACTGAAAATTTGGCTAAGTCTGGAAGGCATCTACGAACCCATCTACGGCCCGTCAACTGAACTACGAACCATCCTGCTACTCCGTAGGTTAAAGTTCAGAAACTTGGAAATCCTGAAAGTTCATAGTGCCATTGACGGTCCCCACCTACCGCCCGTCAATCCATCTACGGCCCGTAGGTGACCTCCGTAGGTCACTGTCTTCAGGTGAGTTCTGCATTTTTTAGTTCTTTGAAAGCTTGGGGCATTACACTGAGAGACCAGATGGCAAGTTGCCGATCAGAACGGCGAGCCTGATGCACATCGCCTAAAGTTCAAGGATGAAATCTGTACTGAAGTCAAGAATTAAAAGGCGAGATCGAGCAACTCAGTGCATCACCGAGTGGAAGGGCGAGCCCGATTTATGACACCGAATGATCCTTAAATTCAAAATGTGTGGAGTTTTTGGGAAAGTATAAATAGAAAATTTTGAATTGAATTGAACATTGAGTGATTGAGAGAGGAACCAGAACTCGAACTTAAAAAGTACATCGCACTTTGAGGGATTTTGGAACTATTCTTTTGATTTCTTGGAAATTGAACATTAGGTATAATATTTGTTGATTCTTTTTGTTGTTTGAAGACTTGGGAATTAATGGCTAATATTTTTGGTAACTATCTCTTCATAATTACTATGATTGGGTAAAACCACAATGCCTTAGGGGTGTGATTATGTGTTCAAATGCCTAATTAGCTTATAGGTCTTATGGATTGCTGAATTAAATGTGGAATTAGAATTGGTTGAGTTGATAATTCATGTTTTCATCTTATGAATTGAAGTTACAAATTCAGTTCTAGTCTTTATCTCTTTGTATGCTTGTAGAAGATGCATTTGAGTGGAAATATCTATTGATAATTGTATGAGTTCTTACTTGTACTACTTAGCTTGTTAAAGTGGGTTTAATTAAGGTATATGATTTTTTTCTTATTGTATAGCCTGTTGGGGTTTGATAAAACCCAAATGAAAGCATGGTAGTTGGTTGCAAAATAGCTATCATAGTCGTAATCTTGCCTACCCATTATAATTTAGTATTCTTAAGCAATTCATAATGACCCATTTAGTGTAATTGGTAGTTGAACACTCACACATCCCTAAGGCTCCATTTCTCATTGGTTTAATTCCTCTTTAATTAATGTTTGATGACTTTAATTATTCAAAACCGTTCTTAATCAAAAATTGAAACCTTAAAGATTTACATCATGTATCGATTCATTTGCTTACATCTACAAAAAACTAGATCACTGTAATACTTCATACTTGAATTCTATAGTCAGTTCTATTCCTCGTGGGATCGACCCCAACTCTTCGTTGGGTTTATATTGCTAGCGACCGCCTACATCTTGAATCGTGATAGGTGCAGTTGAGCGTTATCAAAAATGGCGCCGCTGCCGGGGAATGGCGTTTAGAATTCTTGTATCGACATATTTTAGTGAATTAGTTTAATTGTAGTCGAATTTACTTATTAGTCTTTTCGTTGTTTATTTTTAGCAGGTGATAACATGAGTGACGCTGATAATGTTGTTTATCAGAATGATGATATGCGTCATGTGAATGATGACGTTGGTAATCTGAATGACTTCAATGTAGCTCAAGTTGGAAGTGCCGGAGCCATACGCTTGCCCCCTACTATGGGTAATGCTGTCTTTCATCTAACCGGAACCATGCTTCAGCTGTTGCAAATCAAAGGTTCCTTTGGAGGACTTGCTCATGTGGACCCCCATGAGCATCTTCAGAACTATTTGGATGTGTGCAACCCTTTCACATTCAAGAACATCTCTCAAGAGTCGATTCAACTTCGGTTGTTTCCTTTCTCTCTAACTGGGGAGGAAACAAAGTGATTGGCTAAACTACAAAGAGACTAAATTACTTCTTGGGCAGAACTGAAGAAAGCATTCCTTGAACGATTCTTTCCCCTTTCGAAAATGGTGAAGTTGAGAGATGGTATTCAGAATTTCAAGAGACTTGATGGTGAACCAATCCATGAGACATGGCTCAGATTCAAAAAGCTCCTTCTACAATGTCCTAATCATGGTTTACCTAAAAATGTGTTGTTGCAATGCTTTTACAGTAGCCTTGATTCGGTAAACAAGTCAATTGCTGATCATTTAAATCAAGGTGGAATCATGAGACAACCGTTTCCTATTGTGTCATCGTTACTTGATGATATGACCAAAATAAACCTGGCATGGCACACAAGAGAGGACCAAGTATCACCTCTTATGGTCGGAATGACTAAGGAGCAAATTGAGAAAGATCATGAGCGTGATGCAAATATGGCGAATATGATGACCCAGATGGATTTACTGATAAAACATGTTATGGGTGCGGGTTCCAAAACCATAAATGCAGTATCTACAAGTCCGGATGATGCTACATTTGAAACAATGTAGAACGAGGAAATTCAATTTGTGTCAAATCAGATGGTGGAGTCTCGTCCAAGCTATCAAAGGTCGGGAGAGAATCAAGGTGGGACCAAGGAACAAGGTGCTGGTTGGAAAGACAATCAGGAGTGGCTTGATCGAGGTGTAAATTGGAGAGCTAGTGAGAGAGATCAGTATGTGCCTCCACATGATCGTCCCAAACCTACCGAACCAAAGGGTGATCTGAAAAGTTTTAGAACTGAAGATATGCTTGCTCGTATTTTGCACAAGGTGGAAGGTTCGGACAAAGTACTCAAAGAGATGAGGGATGATTTCTCCTCTCTAAATCAAAGGTGACTTCTCACTCCGCTTCAATTAAACATCTTGAATCACAAATGGTTCAATTATCCACCCAATTGCTTCAAAGACCAAATGGTGGCCTTCCTAGTGACACATTGGCTAACCCAAAGAATGAGAATGCTCAATGTGTGGGAATCATAACACGGAGTGGCAAAGTCTCAGGTAGTGATGTAGTTGAGGTCGCGGAGGCTAAAAAGAGTGAAATTCTACCTATTGTGAGTAAAGATCAGGGTCTTGAGGATAGTGTGAACAATGATGTTCCCGACAAAGATGTTGATTCAACTAATAATGTTATTCTTGGTGGAACTTTCATTCCTAAGGTGGGGGATGTGTCTAAATCGGTTTCTCCAAAGACGTTACCTAAAATTTACCCTCCTTTTCCACTGGTTGAAGAAGAGAGATGACAATGCAAAATTTCAAAAGTTTCTCTCTATTTTGAAGTCTCTCTCTATGAATCTTCCTCTGGTGGATGTATTACTAGAAATGCTGGGGTGCGCTAAGTTTATGAAGGAATTGGTCACGAAGAAGAGAAGTATGGACTTTGAAATAGTTGAGGTATCCCATAGTTGCAACACTATTATGTCAAATTTGGTTGCTAAAAAGGATGATCTGGGAGCGTTCACGATACCTTGCACTATTGGGGTGTTCAAGTTTGCCAAAGCGTTGTGTGATTTGGGAGCTAGTATTAACTTGATGCCATATGCTATTTTCAAGAAACTTGGGCTAGGTGAGCCTAAGTCAACTACAATGCGACTTCTCATGGCGAATCATTCTATTAAGCAACCTATTGGTGTTCTTTATGATATTTTGTTAAAGGCTGACAAGTTCATTTTTCTGGCGGATTTTGTTATTCTTGATTGTCAGATGGATGCCGAGATCTCGATTATTCTTGGTGGACCATTCTTGGCTATCGAAAGAGCTTCGGTTGATGTGGAGAGTGGCGACTTGAAATTTAGAGTTAATGAGGAGGAAGTCACTTTTAATGTGTGTAAGTCTATGAAACAACCAAATGACATCCATATGGTGTCAGTTATTCATGTGATCGATGAAGCGGTTGCTAGTATTGGTGAAATTTCTTGTATTAGTGAATCTTTGGCTGCTGTCCTTTTCAATTATGATGGGGAAGAGATCCAAGATTAAGATGAAGTGGTGGCTACTTTATCGGGTTTAGGTTCTTACTCGAAAACTCCTTTGAAGCTTGGAATTGATTTGAAGAATAGAGAAAGTCCTCCCGCGAAGCCATCCATTGAAGCACCCCCGAAGCTTGAATTGAAAGCTCTGCCTTCTCAACTTCGATATGTATTTTTGGGGGCTAATAATACCTTGCCGGTAATCATTGCAGCTGACCTACTTGAAGAGCAGGTACAAGCACTTGTTAGTGTGTTAAAAAGATTTATCAAAGCTATTGGATGGATAATTGCTGATATTGTGGGGATTCCTCCCGGTATTTGCACGCACAAGATTCAGTTGGAAGTTGATTGTAAACCTAACGCCGAGCACCAAAGGAGGTTGAATCCTCCAATGCAAGAAGTGGTTTAGAAGGAAATCATGAAGTGGTTAGATGTGGGTGTGGTTTACCCAATGAGAAAGGTGTGCATGAGAAAGGTGAACTTGTGCCAATGAGACCAGTTACCGGTTGACGTGTGTGCATGGACTATAGAAAGATTAGTTTGGCAACTGAGAAAGATCATTTTCCAATGCCCTTTATGGACCAAATGCTTGATAGATTGGGGTGTGGGTGGTATTGCTTCCTTGATGATGTGGTGTGCTTGGATGATGCTTGAATGCATGTCCATGTAGTGCCACGACGTTAAATAAGGCACTTTTTGGGAGGCAACCCAAGCTTTATCTTAGTGTTTTTGAATAACGTGTGTTAAGTGTGTAGGTTGGAGTATGAAATTTCAATACATGGTAACTAGGCGAGGGGTTGGTCCACTAGGCGCATCACCCAAATGCCCCTAGGATCATCTAAATTCATCAGAAATTGAAGGCTGAAGTTGTAGGCTGCACTGGAAAATTAGGCGAGGTTCTACACCACTCGACGCATCACCAAGTGGATCGGCGAACCCGCTTTAGCTCGCCTTCTAGACATGCACGAGGTCTTGGCTTCTTGTGATTTTTGGCGAGAAAGTGTACCACTCGGCGCATGGCCGAGTGGAACAGCGACGTTAATATCAGCGCCCTTTAGGGTGAGAACTAAAGGGTTTTCAATCTTTTCAAATTTAAATTTTCATCTCACTTGAAATTTTCCTCGTCTCTTGCATTTCAATTTGCATTTTGTTGCCTTTAGCTGCTAGTGGAGTGCTTTGAACGTGCCTCCGTTCCCCCATTTTCATCGTTTGTGCATCAATTTTTGGCCTGGAGGTTAGTTTTCTTGGGTTTCGAATTTTGTGAGCATATTTTGTAGATCTCATCTCGTAAATAGTTGGGTGCTTGGTTTTATACTGTTTTGTATGCCTTGATTGCTTCTTCTTACTTTGATTATCTGATTTGAATATGTGAGTGTTGAATTTTTGTGATTTCGGGCTTTGTGAATTGGGTTTTTTGAATTGCATGCTTGTGGGTTGTTGATTAATTGTTGGTTGACGTTTGTGTAGCCTAGAAGTCAATCAAATGGCTTGAATTTTCCCAATGATGGAGTGTGTGACATTTTTCTTAAGGGCAAATCGTGAATTTGAACTTTTCGAATTGATTTTGGGGAACTCTGAGTACCCGGGTATAAATTGGGTATGGGTCCACTCTATTTGTTGATTTTTGAGCTTTAATTGTTATATCTTGGGCTGTTAGTTGATAATTGTAAAGATTTTGGGGAGATTGCTATTTCTAGTAGGTTCGACGAGCTAAGTCGGGCTCGCCGTTCTGATCTGCGACTCGCCCATTGCATTCCCCATCGCCCTTTGTCGTTGATTTGTGGCCTGTGTGTTCTATTTATTTGGTGAGCTTCCCTTTTGCTTGCTGAGTGAATTTTTCATCACCTTATTTGCTTGATTTTTGCCTGAGCTGAGTTTGTTACTTTCGGTGATGCCTCTTTTTGCTCGCCCAATAGATTAGGTGACTCGCCGATCAGTTTGGTGAGTCCCTCTGCATTATTTTTGGGTTGATTCTGTTCTATCCCATTTTGATCGATCATTGTGTTTGCTTGTTTTGTTTGACAGATATGCGTCACCGCGAAGTTGTCACCCACAAACCTCCCAAGAATTAAGCCAAGGGCATATAAATGGCCTCGCCGGTTGATCGACCATGCCAACCAAAACAACCCACAACCCAATCAAAGGGGAAAGGCAAGCAACACGTCATTGCGGAGTCCTCCTCGGAGAGTGAGGAACTATCGATACAGTTCACCTCTACAGAGTCCGGAAGTTCAGAAGGTGAGGAGTTCGGGACTCTTATTGGTGAGCTTTTAAAATGGACCCGTGCCGAGTTACAGTCCAAGAATCTACATGGCACACTGGATAGGTCAACACTTCAACTACAATACCTGAGCCTCCAGCAGTTTCTACCGCTGCTCCTACTGCTCCAGCTCCAATTCTGGCCTCGGTTCAGCTTTCAAGGTCGATGAATAGGTTAAAAGCCGAGGGTGCACGAACGATCCTCGAAGAAAAGAGATTGTCTACCGACTGGGTGGTAGACTGATATCCCTGGTATGGGAGACTATTCGGGTGCACAAGTTCAAGATTATGACATAGCCCCAGAGCACGTACGTACCTACATGGTTTCGAGAATTCTATGCCTCCTACTCCGGTTTAGTCCCGAGAGTGAAGAAGTTGGCACAATCTATTAAGCCAGTGGAGTTTGTCATGGTACGGGGTAAGAAGGTCAAGTGCAGCCAAACCGAAATTAATGAAGTTCTGAGTTGCTCATATAAGTGGAGGCACTCCTTGGCCGATAAGATAAAGGGGAGTTTGGAGACTCTGAAGGGGTGGTTGGCTCCGTTAGTAAGTGATGCATCCCCTCTATTGATAGATGTTGGGGCAAAAATCGAGAAGAAGGACCTCAATATTGTGGCACGGTATTGGTTTGGTTTCTTAAGTAGTATACTCATGCCTTCTCAGAATGAGACGAATCTTCGGCATCTGAAGGTCGCACTCTTAGGATGTATTATTGATAGGCAGTTTTTGAAATTAGGAATGATTATTGAGTGTGAGATGTTGATGAGGGCCAAGCAGCAGCATACCTCGCTCCCGTTCTTGATTTTGATCAGTGAGCTGTGTAGGCAGGCCGGTGTCCCATTGATAAGAAGACGGATGTTGCAGTCACTTCGACCTCATCTTGCGATATACGGAGGATCAAGGCTGAGTACGCTTTGAACGTGCCTCCGTTCCCCCATTTTCATCGTTTGTGCATCAATTTTTGGCCTGGAGGTTAGTTTTCTTGGGTTTCGAATTTTGTGAGCATATTTTGTAGATCTCATCTCGTAAATAGTTGGGTGCTTGGTTTTATACTGTTTTGTATGCCTTGATTGCTTCTTCTTACTTTGATTATCTGATTTGAATATGTGAGTGTTGAATTTTTGTGATTTCGGGCTTTGTGAATTGGGTTTTTTGAATTGCATGCTTGTGGGTTGTTGATTAATTGTTGGTTGACGGTGTGTAGCCTAGAAGTCAATCAAATGGCTTGAATTTTCCCAATGATGGAGTGTGTGACATTTTTCTTAAGGGCAAATCGTGAATTTGAACTTTTCGAATTGATTTTGGGGAACTCTGAGTACCCGGGTATAAATTGGGTATGGGTCCACTCTATTTGTTGATTTTTGAGCTTTAATTGTTATATCTTGGGCTGTTAGTTGATAATTGTAAAGATTTTGGGGAGATTGCTATTTCTAGTAGGTTCGACGAGCTAAGTCGGGCTCGCCGTTCTGATCTGCGACTCGCCCATTGCATTCCCCATCGCCCTTTGTCGTTGATTTGTGGCCTGTGTGTTCTATTTATTTGGTGAGCTTCCCTTTTGCTTGCTGAGTGAATTTTTCATCACCTTATTTGCTTGATTTTTGCCTGAGCTGAGTTTGTTACTTTCGGTGATGCCTCTTTTTGCTCGCCCAATAGATTAGGTGACTCGCCGATCAGTTGGTGAGTCCCTCTGCATTATTTTTGGGTTGATTCTGTTCTATCCCATTTTGATCGATCATTGTGTTTGCTTGTTTTGTTTGACAGATATGCGTCACCGCGAAGTTGTCACCCACAAACCTCCCAAGAATTAAGCCAAGGGCATATAAATGGCCTCGCCGGTTGATCGACCATGCCAACCAAAACAACCCACAACCCAATCAAAGGGGAAAGGCAAGCAACACGTCATTGCGGAGTCCTCCTCGGAGAGTGAGGAACTATCGATACAGTTCACCTCTACAGAGTCCGGAAGTTCAGAAGGTGAGGAGTTCGGGACTCTTATTGGTGAGCTTTTAAAATGGACCCGTGCCGAGTTACAGTCCAAGAATCTACATGGCACACTGGATAGGTCAACACTTCAACTACAATACCTGAGCCTCCAGCAGTTTCTACCGCTGCTCCTACTGCTCCAGCTCCAATTCTGGCCTCGGTTCAGCTTTCAAGGTCGATGAATAGGTTAAAAGCCGAGGGTGCACGAACGATCCTCGAAGAAAAGAGATTGTCTACCGACTGGGTGGTAGACTGATATCCCTGGTATGGGAGACTATTCGGGTGCACAAGTTCAAGATTATGACATAGCCCCAGAGCACGTACGTACCTACATGGTTTCGAGAATTCTATGCCTCCTACTCCGGTTTAGTCCCGAGAGTGAAGAAGTTGGCACAATCTATTAAGCCAGTGGAGTTTGTCATGGTACGGGGTAAGAAGGTCAAGTGCAGCCAAACCGAAATTAATGAAGTTCTGAGTTGCTCATATAAGTGGAGGCACTCCTTGGCCGATAAGATAAAGGGGAGTTTGGAGACTCTGAAGGGGTGGTTGGCTCCGTTAGTAAGTGATGCATCCCCTCTATTGATAGATGTTGGGGCAAAAATCGAGAAGAAGGACCTCAATATTGTGGCACGGTATTGGTTTGGTTTCTTAAGTAGTATACTCATGCCTTCTCAGAATGAGACGAATCTTCGGCATCTGAAGGTCGCACTCTTAGGATGTATTATTGATAGGCAGTTTTTGAAATTAGGAATGATTATTGAGTGTGAGATGTTGATGAGGGCCAAGCAGCAGCATACCTCGCTCCCGTTCTTGATTTTGATCAGTGAGCTGTGTAGGCAGGCCGGTGTCCCTGATAAGAAGACGGATGTTGCAGTCACTTCGACCTCATCTTGCGATATACGGAGGATCAAGGCTGAGTACTTAAAAGATGAGGCAGAGAGGAGGAGGAGGCCCCCAGTTGATACGTCTCCGGTTGTGGATGTTGAGGCCATGAAGACGGGTTCTCCCCCTCCTACAGTTGAGCTGATAGGTAAGCCTATTTCGGATGCTCCTGCCACTTCTGTCCCTGCACCGGGTCCCTCTTCTACCACAACATCAGCGTCAGCCCTCGGCACCCGGCTGTTGACACAGGCCATGGTTCTTAAGATGGGGCACCTTGCACATTCAGCAGACGTTCGAGCTTCTCGGGTTGAGGCAGCTGTCCCGGGTATGATTGAGAGAGATTTGGCTGCCGCCCTTGACCCTATTCGTACAGAGTTGGCTGATCAGCACCGACTTATTACAGCTCATGAAGAGGCTTTGGCAGCCCCCACCGCTAGAGTCGAGACCTGTGAGCAGTGAGAGGGTAGCTCCACTGAGCTGACGGCCATTCACACCGATATTACTAGTTTAAGGAGAGGTGTGGATGAGCTGAAGTCCACAGACATTACCATGCTTTAGGGTAGTGTGGATGTGCCAGAGGGTACGAGTGCCGATGTTCCTCCACCTACCACCACCAGTGTTGCTCCGCCTGCGATGATGAGGGTGCGTGTTATGAACCTGAGACGGGTGAGAAGGATTTTGCTATGACGGATCGAGAGGTGTATGCGGATCTCGAGGATCTAGAGGGGGATTTGGTCCGAGCTGCCACTGTAGAGTCTTTCCGGGAGACATCGATGATTGGGCCAAGTGGGACCTGACAGACCAAGGAGAGTGCACCGGGTACTGATGCCCAGACTGAGGACACACCTCCGGCATAGCAGGACAGGGGATTTTCTACTGCACTTCCTTTATTTTTAGTTTGTATGTTTATTTTGTTATTTCGCATTGAGGACACTACTTTGTCTTTTTGGTAGGGTGTTTTTTTTCCATTGACCGTTGTTTTGGGTGTTATTTTAATTTTTTTATTTTGATTGTTATTTTGGATATTACTTTAATTGAATGAAATGGTTTTGAGTTCCATCGATATCTCTCTTTACTTATCATTTTTTATTTTGTGCTGAATGAATGATTGTAGTTCTCTTGTACTTTTGAGTATCGATTGTTCAATATCAATGACTTGAATAGTCCACTTGATTGAACAATATGTTGGTGTGCGTCCAATGAGGTTAATTGGAGTTGCATAGTCTTGTGTAAACCCTTAGCCTCTCGTCGTGACTAGTGAATTATCGATGGTGAGTCTTGCAATGACCGTTGCACGCAAGCTTGACTCGTAGAGTTGTGATCCGCAATTGTGTTTGAATGCCATTTGTGGTGAGCTTTACTTGAAAAGTGTGTATGATGATGCCTAGAACTTGCCTTGGTAGTCCGTTTGACTAAGCATTGGTGAATGTGGGAACATGATCTTAGGCATGAATTTTTTGAGGGTGAACCGAATTGCTAAACCTTTGTTGGCTACATTGTGACTGTGTGAACCCAGCTTGGCACAATTTTAGCCTATCCTTCTCCTTGAACGAAACACAAATACAAGAACCTTAGCCGTTTATTTGAAAATGCCATGTCTCTCCCACCTATAACCTTTGTGAAGTACTGGTCGGTTTGAATAGCCAACTTAAGCCAAAAGCCTAAGTTGGGGGTGTGGTGAGAATGAAGAGAGAAATTGAGCTAGAGGTTTGTGAGCTTGATCTTTTAAAAGGCTGTTTGTGAAAAAGATGGAACTCCTCCATATAAAAAAAAGAGAAAAAGAAACGAGAAAAAAAGCTGAAAAGAAAAGAAAGAAAACGATTTGAATAAGATAGTACCATTGTGCATGGAGGTGAAAATTAAAAGGGGTATTCATAAAAATGATTTGTGTACTACAAAGTGGCAAAGGATCAGTTGTAAAATTGAAATGTTTGAAAGAAAGGGAAGAAGAAGTGAAATGGAAACCATGCTTCATAAAGGTAGAGCCACTGAACCAAAAATAACCATACTTTGAATTCCAACCCCGTTACAAGCGTCTAAAGTCCTTTGTGATCTTACATGAACCTTGTGATGGTTAGATGGAAAACTTGAGCAAGCCTATGGGCAAAGTTGTGCAAACTCCTTCTCTTTTGAGAGTGTGAGTGTTGTATTGATTCTGAAATATTGATCTTCAATTGAATTTGTGCAAGAGAGTGAAATCCTTTTTGGTGTAAGGGCATTCAAATATCTTTGTGGGCATAAGTTTCCGTTTTAAGTGAGCACTTGTGAGCATAGACTTTAACTGATGATGGCTAGTAAGAATTTGATGCTTTTGGTGTACATTTGATCCTTGTATCTTAGATTAATCCTTGTGTGCACTTTCATGTGAGTTCTTAAGCAGCACTGCTTGTAGACATCCCTATTAAATTCATTGATCTCTTGTTTTACTTGAGGACAAGCGAAAGATTAAGTTGAGGGTGTTGATGATTCGGTGTTTTTTACTCATTTATTACTTCGTTTGTACCAAATTAGTGTCCTTAATGCCCAATTTTGCACTCAGAACTAATGTTGAATTGTTTATATGCAGCAAGAAGTCTTTGGAATGAGGCAAGGACAATATAATGCAAAAAGAAGCCAAAAAGTTTCAAAATTGAAGGAACAAGAAGGTTGAGGCTCGCCAAAGGCAACTGGCGACACGCCGAGTGGACAGCGCCTCACCTAAAGTTCCAGTAGATAAAGAGAAGATCCAAGTCAAGTCGGTGAGCTGAGAGACCAGACGGCGAGTCACCGATCAGAACGGCGAGCCCAATGCACATCGCCTAAAGTCAAGGATTAAATTAGTACTGAAGTCAAGAATTAAAAGGCGAGATCGAGCAACTCGGTGCATCACCAAGTGGAAGGGCGAGCCCGACTTACGCCGTCAAATGATCCTGAAATTAAAAACGTGTGGAGTTTTTGGGAAAGTATAAATAAAATTTTTTGAATTGAATTGAACATTGAGTGATTGAGAGAGGAACAAGAACTCGAACATAAAAAGGACATTGCACTTTGAGGGATTTTGGAACTATTCTTATGATTTCTTGGGAATTGAACATTGAGTATAATTTTAGTTGATTGTTTTTGCTGTTTGAAGACTTGGGAATCAATGGCAAATGTTTTTGGTAACTATCTCTTCATCATTACTATGTTTGGCTAAAACCCCAATGCCTTAGGGGTGTGATTATGTGTTCAAATGCCTAATTAGCTCATGGGTCTTATGTATTGCTGAATTAAATGTTGAATTAGAATGGGTTCAGTTGATAATTCATGTTTTCATCTTATGAATTGAAGTTGCAAATTCAGTTCTAGTGTTTATCTCTTTTTATGCTTGTAGAAGATGCATTTGAGTGGAAATATCAATTGATAATTGTATAAATTCTTAGTTGTGCTACTCTGCTTGTTAAAGTGGGTTTAATTAAGGTATATGATTGTGTTTTATTTTATAGCCTATTCGGGTTTGATAAAACCCAATAGAAAGTAGGGTAGTTGGTTGCAAAATAGCTATCAAGTCGTAATCTTGTCTACCCATTATAATTCAGCATTCTTAAGCAATTCATTATAACCCATTTAGTGAATATGTACTTGAACACTCACACATCCCTAAGGCCCCATTTCTCATTGGTTTAATTCCTCTTTAATTCGTGTTTGTTGACTTTAATCATTCAAAACCGTTCTTATTCGAAAGTGGAAACCTCAAAGATTTACATCACGTATCAATTCACTTTCTTACATCTACAAAAAACTAGACCACTGTAATACTTCATACTTGAATTCTATACTCAGTTCCATTCCTCGTGGGATCGACCCAAACTTTTCGTTGGGTTTATATTGCTAGCGATTGCCTACATCTTGAATCGTGATAGGTGTAGTTGAGCATTATCTAGTATCTCGTACATAAGAAACCTAATACATATTTGAGTGGAAATATCAATTGATAATTGTATAAATTCTTAGTTGTGCTACTCTGCTTGTTAAAGTGGGTTTAATTAAGGTATATGATTGTGTTTTATTTTATAGCCTATTCGGGTTTGATAAAACCCAATAGAAAGTAGGGTAGTTGGTTGCAAAATAGCTATCAAGTCGTAATCTTGTCTACCCATTATAATTCAGCATTCTTAAGCAATTCATTATAACCCATTTAGTGAATATGTACTTGAACACTCACACATCCCTAAGGCCCCATTTCTCATTGGTTTAATTCCTCTTTAATTCGTGTTTGTTGACTTTAATCATTCAAAACCGTTCTTATTCGAAAGTGGAAACCTCAAAGATTTACATCACGTATCAATTCACTTTCTTACATCTACAAAAAACTAGACCACTGTAATACTTCATACTTGAATTCTATACTCAGTTCCATTCCTCGTGGGATCGACCCAAACTTTTCGTTGGGTTTATATTGCTAGCGATTGCCTACATCTTGAATCGTGATAGGTGTAGTTGAGCATTATCTAGTATCTCGTACATAAGAAACCTAATACATATTCAAGACAAATGAATCTATACACCAGCATATCAATAGGAAAAGAACTAAATTTATGCCATGCTAAACAATGATGATGTTTGTTCAAACATTTGCTGATTGCTTTTCCTTATGGATAGAATTCCATTCTAGCATATATATATATTTATATATGTGTGTGTGTGTGTCTGTGTGCGCGCGCGCATTTGGTACGAAGCGAAAACATTTTCTAAATTTTTCGTGTTTGGTTGGTATAAATGTTTTGAAAAATATTTTTCAAATCAACTTATTTTTCTCAAATTTAAAAAATGACTTACCTCCAAAAAGTAAGAATAATATTTTCCAAAACTCTTTTTCAACCCCACACCTCCACTTCCACCCTAACTCATCAAGTATTGATTCTCTATACTAATCTGGGACCCAACTCTTGATTCTCGATTCGAGACTTGACTCCCGATCTTGATTCGAGACCCGACTCCCGAGTCTAGGATATGGTCATGATCAAATCATTCTTGTGACCTTAATTCATATCCAAAACCATTTCTACACTAAAGAATTGGCCTTTACACCTAGGGACTATTTAAGAATCATCTGATACAACCTTACATGCAAATGAAGAACGGTTTGAGCCTTAGCTTAGAAATTTTTGGAATGTTATAGAAAAATCGTTAAATCTTACTGACACAGTGAAAGATCTATAAGAGGTGGATGATCCTCTGTCGCCACTCCATTCATAGTCATCCTGTCCTTGGATGATCTCAAGTTCTTTATCAAATATGAGCTTCGGTGCCATTGTGAAAGGCCAAACCCTGTAGGAAGGATGTAGACTACCACAAATACTACTAGAACTAGGTTAGGTTGCCAAGTTTTGTAGTTTTTCTCAAAGAGTGAGAAATTGACGACGCAGATGAATTTTTGATGATTTGACTCAATAATTGTAAGTATGTTGATAGTAAAACTACTCTAATTTGTAAGGGGTTAAGCAAGGAAAATTTAACCAGTAATGTTACTTCATTTTTGTTAACATCTCGAGCTGTTTACTGTTTCTATATATATAGTGTCAATTATCCATGTATTTTCCTTTCTTCTGATACTTGTTGATGCTGTGAAATTCTAACGGTTCCTGCATCAACATGCTCTTAGTACCCCCTCCCACCCTAAACCCATATTTTAGAAAGAAGAAAAATAGGATGGTGATATATATAAACTACTTGACTACAGACATGTCCAAATTCCCCAATACAACGCCTTTATGTTAGTACCTCATTAAAAATTTGAATTATCTATCAATGAAGAGGGAAAGACACACATGATAGAAGTCATAAATATGAATGAGTTCATGGAGCTTAGTGCAGCTAAACAAACATATGGGTTGTGATTCAGGTCAAATTGAATTTCATTGTTTTTGTTGAGCAATCTTTCAAACTTGGTCTAATCCTTAGATCTTCTCAGTTAGCCAACTTTAGGATATTTGACTTAGCTATATTTAGGATATTTGACTTGATTTAGTTAAATTTTGTTTGTGTTGTGCTCATACCCTGGACTCTTAACTTAAGAAAAACTAAAATAGTCAGATAATTTCTTATAAGACCCTCAACTTAAGAAGAAGAAATTGTTAGCACCCCTTTCAGTCTACCAATGCTTTACACACGGAAGATTTAAGGAAATTAGAACGTACATTACTTCTGCTTATAAGTTATTTATCTTTTTATTTCTGTGTAGCAGTTGTTTGCAGTAGATTAATACAGATTTTTAGTTATTTATTTTTCCTATTTTTGTGTAGCAGTTGTTGCAGTAAGGAGGTATTCCTCCACTTTCTCATTTCAGTTTTAGTAGAAAGTTACCTACTTGTTTTCAGATGGGTGGTTAATCCACCAGTGTTGTATTTAGTGTTATTTGCATTTGGTGAAATATAAGTAGAAAATTAGTCAAGTTTTTTAGTACTTCAAACACAAGAAATTGTAGTTTCTCTCTTAACAAATCAGCACCATAGGTAGAAAAAAGAAAACCCTTTTCTAGACTCCTAATTCACTGAACATTTACTCTAATTTTTTCTTGCAACGTCCCCAAACTAGATCTATAACAAGGGATAGTAAAAACGTGGTTTCAGAGCCGGGAGTTATGGGAGACCACATTCAACATCAACAAGCAAAATTGGTGAACTTATTCCATGAAGAATGTGTAGTCAATTTAGCCCGACATGAAGCAACAAATGCTCGCTTGGATGTACTCACACTAGATTAACAAATTCGAAGGTCGATTCTGATTCAACTGAACATATCAATCAGAATCGCGATTGGAAGGGTGAAAATAGAGTGGCAGAAGGGTCAAGATTAGAAGCAGGAGGCAGTTTCATCATTCCTCGACATACAAAGTAGGATTTCCCATGATTTAATGGCCAAGAAGATCCTTTAGGATAGTTGAACAGATGTGTACACTTCTTTGGACACAAAAAAACTCTTGAAGAAGAAAAGGTTGGACTTGCTTCTTTTCATTTGGAGGGCAATGCACAACTTTTGTATCTTCAACTTGTTACAGATCTTCCTCAACAGTCTTGGGATGACTTCAAACGTCATCGTAACCTTTGATTTGGGCAACAAATTAGAACATAAAAATTGGGAGAATTAGCTAAGTTATGCCAAATGGGGTTTATGGGAGATTATCAAGGAATATTTGAGCAGTTAATTTCACGATTTGGTATACTCACATAGAAAAAAATAATTGAACTTTATCGTAGCAGTCTCACTGATTATATAACAATTGAGGTTGAGTTACATAATCCTCAAAATTTGGGAAAGACGATAAGTTTATCCCCACATTATGAACGCAAGGAATAACTGATTTGTTCGCAATTGTTAGATGATTCCAAAACAAAGACAACAAATTTCTCACCTCAACAACATGTCAGATTTATGAAGAAACTAACCATATCTGAAATATTGGAAAGGTGACTTAAGGGACTTTGTTTCAAATTTGATGTATCATTTACTCGAGGTCATCAGTGCAAGAAGTGCTTTTGGGTTGACTCTATATACGATGAGGAAGAGTTTTTTGGAAAAAGGGGAAATACTAATACTTTACACACTTAACACTTGAGGGAAATCGCTATTTGAAGGGGGGAGTAATGTTTGCACCCTTTTTATTCTACCAACGGTTTACACATAGAAGATTTAAGTAAATTAAAAAGTAGATTACTTCCGCTTATAGGTTATTTATTTTTTTATTTCAGTGTAGCAGTTGTTTGCAGTAGATTACTACATCTTTTTAGTTATTTATTATTCCTATTTTTGTGTAGCAGTTGTTGCAGTAAGGAAGTTATTCCTCCACTTTCTCATTTCAGTTGCAGTAGGAAGTTACTTCCTTGTGAAAGTGCCTGAGTTCATTAATCTTCATCAAGGAAACATGAGTGTGAAGCAGTATGCCTTGGAGTATGTGCAATTGTCAAGGTATGCTCCTACTATGGTTGCGGATCCTAGGGCAATGATAAGTATGTTTGTTTTAGGAGTTTCTGAGATGGTGGTCAAAGAATGTCGTACCACCATGCTTATCAATGATATGGATATTTCTCGCCTAATGGTTCATGCTAAAAAAATTGAAGAGGAGAAACTTAAGGAGAATTCTAGGGAGGCACATAGGGCTAAGACCGGTCGTAGTGACTTTGCACAGTCAAGGTCCAATGGTGTAACACCTCGGACTTAGAAAAGAAGGAAAATGCAGGTTTTCTTAAACTGATGTTAGATAGGTCTCGTAGGTGAGTCCCAGACTTAGTGAAATTTTGAGGGTCAATGTGGGACCTACGGTTGGTATGTACTGTCCGTAAGTGGACCAACAGACCATACATAGGTTCGGTCATTGTAGTCCCAAATTTATGATTTCTGAATCTTTCTACGGTTGGTCAGGACAGTCCGTAACGAACCTTAGGTCCAAACCATAGGTCGAGTCTGGTAGTTATTTTTAAGAGCTTTTTGGTCTTTTTCCTAATCATTTTAACCCGATACTATGTCATTTTGCCTTCTACCCTAAGCCCAATATAATAATTTTCAACCCCAAATTTACCCAATTAAATTCATTCTCCTAAGTTCCTAAAAGTTTATCAAGTTCATCCCCTCAAATATTTCTCTCTCTAAGAAAGAAGAAAAAAAACTAGGGGTTCAAGATCAAGCCTCCAAATTCACCATTGATTGTGGTCTTCTGATATCAAGGTATGACGGCATTCACCTATGGAGTCTTTTCCTCCATAGGGTTCTTAAATTCCCCACTTTTTACAAGTTAAGTCTCCAATTGAAATTAGGGTTTTACTTAATCTCATGGGTTCTTTTTCAATTATGATCCAATTGATTGTTTCATGTATTTTTATGCATGAATTGATGTTAATCTATGATATTTAATTGCAATTGAATTGAACCATGTCTAAATTATGATTTTCAACTATGATCCTATGATGAACCCTTAAATTATGAATTATGAAATTATGAAGATATGCATGTTTTCGTGAAGCTATTGTAAATGACTAAATTACACTTTGAAAGAAAAGTATTGATTCTATGGTGAAAGGATTTCTCACTAACTATAATGATCATAATTGTGAAAGGTATTTCTCACAATAGGTTCACATTAATAAAAGGTTTTCTCAGCTATGTTGAATGATGTTCAAGGAGCTATTCTATGCTTTGGTTTCAAAAGTGTGGATTGGTATTAATAATGGCCTTTCCCTATGTTAACTTGATGATTGACTTTTATCTATTCCGTTGGGATTTAGACATAGTACCGAGAGGGCTTGAGGTGGAGGCTCAAATAGGGTAGTTTTAGTAGCAACTTCTAGTCCCAAACTAGGTTCCCTCGTAGGATTGTCTTAAATGACCTAGCTAGTGGATCCACTTTATCAAATGATGATATGTACGGATTCTACCTTGGCAAGTAGTTTCCCCTTCTTTTGGTATGAGGGATAAACCAGATTCCATAATATTGCTATCATGGTATTATTGTCGGTTAAAGCTAATATCCCACAAAAATGACTATGTTTTCTTCAAGGCTTTTCTTACGTCCTTTATACTAATTTCTTTGATTATGCCTTATAAACTTCATATCTTTTCTTCACTATAAAGATTTTAATTATCCCATTATGATTATGCGAATTTGAGTTAAGCTATTTTACTATCATATTGATGTTTATGCATTTTCCCCCATACTTGGTACATTCCATGTACTAACGCATTCTTGTGCCTACATTGTTTCACTTACGTAGGATTCAACGTTTCTCCCTCCATTCAAGGCTAGTGCTTGTATTAGAGACTTATTGGAGTTTGGCGAGTACTAATGATTCGAGGATCGAGATTCCTCTATTGCTTTATGTCATTTTATTTCAGATTTTTTATATGATGTATGGGTTACGTCGCAACCACTTTTCTTATCATGTAATAGATGACATTGAGACTTATACTTAGACTTCCACTTTTGACCAAACTCTTTTATATGAAATGTTGTTTTTAAACTCTTCTTAAATTCTATTATCTTGATGATGTATGCCAAATGGATTTTGTGGGGCCTCATGGGGTCCTATATGCCATGTCACATCAGGGGTGTACTTTAGGTCATGAAAATCTTTGTATTCACAACACAAGGTTTAAAAAGGTCCTAGGATGTCTCATAAGCCATGTCGAGTAGCGTCTTGCTCATGATTGTGAAGCGCGCCACATTTATGAAATAGAGGCTATAAGATGTTTAGGAAATTACACTTCTTTCATTATTCTAAAGTCATGTGATAGATTTCAACTCTATAGGTCTCTTTCCTAATCCCTATTCGATGCTTTTCACAATATGGCTACTCGAAGGGAATATTCTAGACAGAATGCATGAGAAAATGTGGAATGAGAATCTCCTCAAGCTTCTCAAGAAGCTTCTCAAGCTTCCGTCGACCCCTTGGCCGAGCAAGTGTCTAATGCAGAGTTTAGGCCTTCTTTTTTAGTGTTGGCCCAATCCATGATGGCTCAAGCCAATAGGTAGGCTGTGGTCCCCGTGAGCCCAAATGTAGGTATGGTAGCAACTAGAGTAAGAGACTTCACTAGAATGAATCCTTCGGGGTTTCACAGTTCCTAGGTTGAGGAAGATCCTCAAGAGTTCATCAATGAGGTATACAAGGTTTTGATGATCATAGATGTGAAATCGGTGGAAAAGGTGGAATTGGCCGCTTATCAACTTAAGGGTGTTGCTCAAATTTGGTTCAACCAATGGAAGGAAGAGAGGGCGGTTGATGCGGGTCCTCTTGATTGGGAAAAGTTTAAGGTTGCTTTCCTTGATAGGTTCTTTTCCCAAGGAGGCCGAGGTGCTTGAGTTCATTAACCTACGTAAAGGAAACATTAGTGTGAAGGATTATGCTTTGAAATTCATACAATTGTCTAGGTATGCTCCTAATATGGTTGTCGATCCTAGGGCAAGGATGAGTATGTCTGTTTTGGGAGTGTCCGAAATGGTGGTCAAGGAATGTCGTACCGCTATGCTTATCCATGACATGGACATTTCTCGTCTAATGGTTCATGCTCAACAAATCGAAGAGGAGAAACTAAAGGAGAAGTCTAGGGAGGCAAAGAGGGCT
Source organism: Solanum appendiculatum (assembly GCA_018342035.1). Lineage (NCBI taxonomy): Eukaryota > Viridiplantae > Streptophyta > Magnoliopsida > Solanales > Solanaceae > Solanum > Solanum appendiculatum. Next base: position 1,171,347 of record JAGDQO010000347.1, on the reverse strand, counting down.
AAGACCAGCGATGGTGACTTTTCACGCTCAAGGTCCGACGGACAAGGTCGCTCTAAGTTTCGACAAAGGTTTCCCGATCAAGGTTCCTCCAATGCTCCGACTCCTAATTTTAACAAGGAAAGGATGTCTAACACTATGCCTCAAGGAGGAAATGGTGGTGGAAATGGATCTTCGGTTCTCACATGCCAAAAATGTTGCAAGAGTCATCGGGGAAAATGCTTGATGGGTACGGATAATTGCTTTGGTTGTGGTAAGAGTGGTCACCGGTTGAGGGATTGTCCACTTAGAGTTGAGAAGGGAAAAGAAAGCAGGAAAGCTCCGCCTAGTGGTTCGGGTTCAAACGCTCCTAAGCAAAACCGGTTCTATGCACTCCAAACTCGACATGAGCAAGAGGGTTCTTCTGATGTTGTTACCGGTATGTTGAAAGTCTTTAATCTTGATGTTTGTGCATTACATGATCGTGGTGCTACTTTATCTTTTGTGACGCCATATGTGGCCATGAGATTTGATGTTCTTCCGGATGTGTTGATATACTATTTTTCCATATCTACACCAATTGGTGAATTTATTGTGGCTAAGAGAGTCTATAGAGATTATCCCATCTCATTATCCCATTGAGTCACTCATGTTGATCTCATAGTGCTTGATATATTAGATTTTGTTGTTATTCTTGGGATGTATTGGCTGCATTCATATTATGCTTCCATTGATTGTGGAACCCAAGTGGTTAAGTTTCAATTAAGAAATGAACCCATTCTAGAGTGGAAAGGGGGAAATTCTATGCCTATGAGTCGGCTTGTTTCTTGTCTTAAAGCTAGAAAGATGATTTCTAAGGGTTGCATCTACCATCTTGTTCAGGTTAGGGATATAGATTCTGAAGCCCCTATCTTTAAGTCAGTCCCCATTGTAAATGAGTTTCTGAAAGTGTTTCCCGATGATTTACCTGGTGTTCCTCCCAAAAAGGAAATAAACTTTGGTATTGATCTTCTCCCAGATACGCAATCTATTTATATTCCAACTTACCAAATGGATCCAACAAAACTTAAGGAATTGAAGGAACAGTTGAAAGACTTATTAGATAAGAGTTTCGTCCGACCAAGTATCTCCCCATGGGGTGCTCTAGTTTTGTTTGTTCAAAAAAAAAGATGGTTCACTTCGTACGTGTATTGACTATCGTCAATTGAATAAGGTTAATATTAAAAATAAGTATCCTCTTCCAAGGATAGATGATTTATTTTATCAACTTCAAGGAGTGAGTTACTTCTCTAAGATTGACCTCTGGTCAGGTTATCACAAATTGAGGGTGAAAGAAGATGACATCCCAAAGACGGCTTTCCGAACTCGGTATGGCCACTACGAGTTCTTGGTAATGTCATTCGGTTTGAAAAATGCTCCAGCCGCATTTATGGATTGATGAATAGGGTGTTTAGAAAATACCTAGATATGTTTGTGATTGTGTTCATTGATGATATTTTGATTTACTCAAGGAGTAAAGATGAGCACCTCAATCATTTGAGGATTGTGTTGCAAGTCCTCAAGGACCAACAACTCTTTGCACAGTTTAGTAAATGTGAGTTTTGGTTGAGATCTGTGGCTTTTCTTGGGCACATTTTTTCTGATAAGGGTATCGAGGTATATCCTTAAAAGATGAATATGGTTAAAAGTTGGCTCACACCTCTATCCCCTTCAGATATTCGAAGTTTCTTGAGTTTGGCTGGTTATTAGAGAATATTTGTGGAAGGGTTTCTTCGATCGCCTCTCCATTGGCGACTTTGACCCAAAATAAAGTTAAGTTCGTATGATCTGAAGCGTGTGAAAAGATCTTCCAAGAGTTGAAAGATAGTCTTACCTCTGCTTCTGTGTTAACTTTACCGAAAGGATTCGATGGGTTTATTGTTTATTCTGATGCTTCAAGAGTTGGACTAGGATGTGTTCTTACGAAAAATAGAATGGTTATTGCTTATGCTTAACGTCAACTTAAAATCCATGAAAAGAACTACCCTACCTACAATTTGGAACTACCGCCGATTGTGTTTGCCTTATAGATTTTGAGGCATTACTTATATGGTGTACATGTAGATGTCTTTACCGACCACAATAGTTTGCAATGTGTTCAAGCAGAAGGATCTAAATCTTCACCAAAAGAGGTGGCTTGTATTACTAATTGATTACGACATGAATGTCCTCTATCACCTCGATAAGATGAATGTGGTGGCGGATGCTCTTAGTCGGTTATCTATGGGTAGCGTCACTCACGTTGAGGATGAAAAGATGGAGTTGGTTCGAGATGTTCATAGATTGACCCGATTAGGTGTTCTGTTGGTTTATTCTACTAAAGGTGGTGTTATGGTTGATAATGGTTCAGAACCATCCTTTGTGTCAGATGTGAAAGCAAAGCAAGGTCATGACCCAATCTTGATGGAGTTGAAGGAAGAGGTGCTTAAAAATTCCGTTGAGGTTTTCTCCCAAGGGGGAGATGGGGTGCTTCGATATCAGGGTCAATTATGTGTTCCTAATGTTACTAATTTGAGAGAGCGGGTTTAAGCAAAAGCCCATAGTTTTTGATATTCCATTCACCCTAGAGCAACCAAGATTTATCATGATTTGCGGGAGATCTATTGGTGGAATGGGATGAAGAAGGATATTGATGAATTTGTGGCTAAATGTTCTAATTGTCAACATGTGAAAGTTGAGCATCAAAAGCCAGGAGGTTTGTCCCAAGACATTAATATTCCTACTTTTAAGTGGGAAGATCTGAATATGGACTTTATTGTTGGTTTACCTTGCACCCGGCGACAACATGACTCAATTTGAATTATTGTGGATCCTATGAAGAAATCAACTCATTTCATTCTCAGTTTGTCTTCATGTCTTAGTCATTTCTCATGATTCCTCATTTATGCATATTCATGAAAAGCTTTATTTTTGAGAAAATGAGTTAACTTGATTGATTTCTTCTTGTTTATGTTTATTGAGTATGAGTTGAATATAGACCTTATGAAACGATGTTTTTTTTATATGTTTAAGCTAGGAGTTGATGTTTCTCCTTGGTCATGTGTTGCTGATGAATTGCATTCTTTTTTGGGTTGTTAGATGTCCTCCGCAACCTTCCTTATGTTTCCTTGAGTCTCATTCGAGGATGAAATTTCTCAAGGGGGAGATATTATAACACCTCGGACTTAGAAAAGAAGGAAAATGCATGTTTTCTTAAACTGGTATCAGTACTGACGGAAGCCACTGATGGACCGTGAGTTCACTTACGGGCCATAGGTAGGAATCGTAGATGGCAAGTTAACACCAAGATGGTCCGTCATTCCTTTTACAGGTCGTAGATAGGTCTCATAGGTGAGTCCCAGATTTAGTTAAATTTTGAGGGTCAAAATGGGACCTACGGTTGGTATATACGGTCCGTAAGTGGACCAACAGACCATACATAGGTTCCATCGTTGAGGGCCCAAATTTATGGTTTCTGAATCTTTCTACGGTTGGCCAAGACGGTCCGTAGAAGGACCTACGGGCCGTAGGTCCAAATCGTAGGTCGAGTCCGACAGTTATTTTAAAGGGTTTTTTGGTCTTTTCCCTAATCGTTTTAACCCTATACTACATAATTTTTCCTTCTATCCTAAGCCCTAAATAATGATTTTCAACCCCAAATTTACCCAATAGAATTCATTCTCCTAAGTTCCTAAAAGTTGATCAAGTTCATCCCCTCAAATATTTCCCTCTCTAAGAAAGAAGAAGACTAGGGTTTCACAATCAGGCCTCAAAATTTACAATTGATTGTGGGATTTTTATATCAAGGTACGATGACTTTCACTTATGGAGTCCTTTCCTTCACAGGGTTCCTAAATTTCCCAATTTTTACAAGTTAGAATCTTCAATTGAAGTTAGGGTTTTACTCAATCTTATGGGTTCTTTTCAATTATGATCTAATTGATTGTTTCATGTCTTTTTATGCATGAATTGATGTTAATCTATGATATTTATTTGAAATTGCATTGACTCATGCCTAAATTATGATTTTCAACTATGATCCTATGATGAACAAATGAATTATGAATTATGAATTTATGAAGATATGCATGTTTTCATGAAGCTATTGTAAATGACTAAATTATGCTTTAAAAGGAAAGTGTTGATGCTATGGTGAAAGGATTTCTCACTAACTATGATGATCACGACTATGAAAGGTATTTCTTGCAATAGGTTCATATTGATGAAAGGTCTTCTCATCTATGTTAAATGATGTTCAAGGAGCTATTCTATGCTTTGGTTTCAAAAGTGTGGATTGGTATTGATTATTGCCTTTCCCTATGTTAACTTGATAATTGACTTTTATCTATTTCATTGAGATTTGGACTTAGTACCGAGAGGGCTTGAGGTGGAGGCTCAAATAGGGTAGTCTCTAGTAGCAACCTTTAATCCCAAACTACGTGCCCCCATAGGATTGTCTTTGATTATGCCTTATAAACTTCATATCATTTCTTCACTATTAGGCTTTTAATTGTTCTATTATGATTATGCATATTTGAGTTAAGCTATTTTACTATCATATTGATGTTTATGCATTTTGCCTCATACTTGGTACATTTCATGTACTACACACTTTTGCCTACATTGTTTCACTAATGTAGGATCCGACCTTTCTCCCTCCATTCGTGGCTAGTTCTTGTATTAGAGACTTTTTAGAGATTGGTGAATCCTCGTGATCTGAGGACCGAGACTCCTCTATAGATTTATGTCATTTCATTTCAAATTTTTTATGTGATCTATGGGTTACGTCCCAATCACTTTTCTATCATGTAGTGGTTAGCTTTGAGACTTATGCTTAGACTTTCGCTTTTGACCAAACTCTTTTATATGAAATGTTGTTTTTAAACTCTTCTTAAATTCTATTATCTTGGATGATGCATGCTAAGTGGCTTGTGTGGGGCCTCTTGGGGTCCTATACGCCATGTGACGTCTGGATGTACTTTAGGTCGTGACAGATGGACATAGTCGTTCTAAGTTTCAGCAAAGGTTTTCCGGTCAAGGTTCCTCCAATGCCCCAACTCCTAAGTTCAATAAGGAAAGAGTGTCTCACCCTATGCCTCAAGGAGAAAATGGTGATGGGTCTTCATTCTCTACTTGTGCTAGATATGGAAGGAAGCATGAGGGTAAATGCCTAGCAAGTTCTGATGCATATTTTGGCTGTGGAAAGACAGATCATAAGATTAGGGATTGTCTGTAGCGACCCTCTCGGAAGGATTCTACTTCTTCAAAAGAAAGCTAATATACTACATATGACATATAAAAGACATTAACATACAACATATTAACTATAATCTAACGGAGCGATTAGGCTCTAAAATATAGTTAAGGATGAGAGGGCTTGTCATTTAGAAATTTGTTTAACTTAAAATTTAAACACCGTAAAAGTATCAATATTCAGCGGAGGAACCTTCCCAATAAATTAATTAAATACCTTAAGAGATTTCCATGTATTTATCATCCTTACTCCTACAATACACATTACCAATTATTACTAGCTCCCAAATACAAAAATTCATTGTTTTATGCTTCATACAAACACTCAAACAACCAGTAAATTTAGTATAATACAAGACTGGGGTTTACACACCCCAAAACATGTAGCAAGACTTATGTTACAACCCAAGGTGCCATGATAAAACAAGCCTTCAAAATTACATATAAATTTCCAACTCATGGATCACATACAAGTCCCAATATTTCTACAAAATATAGATGCCTATATGCAAATGTGATCTTCCTTAAATCTCTCAAAACTCCATCTCCAATGGCCAACTTCAAGTATTTCCTCGGACATTCCCTACGATAGAAACAACTATCGTTAAGCATAAAGCTTAGTGGTGTAAAACTATAGGTGTGGAGCCATCAAATTTTCCAAGTTACCTTCCTCAAGTCATGAGCAGCACAATCAAAACATAACAAATAAATCTAGTAACCAATACATCAAGAGTATCACATTCGATATTTAAAGATCTAAGTGTCAAGAACGCTCATAGTACCACATCATAAAAGGTCAAATAACAAGGCTCGCCCAATATATACGTCATGCCATCACACCAAGCATAAACAAGTATCAAGAAGGACCGAAGCCATGTATCAAGAAGGGTCAAAGCCCAATAATCAAAAGGACCAAGAACCATATTAAAAATGGCTTTCTAGTTCGTACTTACAATGGACAACTTCCACACTTAAGACGAACCAAAAATCCAGATTCAAGATGGCAAAAGATCCGAATCAAGAGGCATGCCGATAGTGACAAAGTCACAGCCACAAGAAGGACAAAGTTCAAACAAGAATGCCAAGTGATCAAGCAGTCCGTACAAGTGGGCGAGTTACACAGGTGTCTTGAAAGTCTCCAATGATATCATCACGACAAGAAAAAGGGACAAGGAGTAACCAAGGTACCATGATAAACATTCAACTATACCAGCAGATAATAAGAGTGCAAGTATTATTTTATACACAAACCTCAATCTTTTAGCATAGAAATTGTTCAACACAACTTCAAGAGTTCAAACCGTAGAACAACCAACGTATCAAGGTCCTCAACTTGTACACGAGTATAAACAACCTTAAGAATATAATTAAATAACTTCTTAAATTTCTAGTAGCTCAATAATGTTGATATAAAACAATATCATTATCACAAGTAAGCTAGCCTGTACAAATACGACTATGCTCCCAAAACTGTAAATCTGGCCAGCTTGGTACCTCATCTCGTAACTTAGTTTTGAAAAGGAAAATAGAAAAACTAGACTTTATATCCTTCATGAAAGATTCAGGTATATCTCTTAAGTTTGCAAATAATCAATAATCACCGAAAAATACACCTTGTACAAAAATATATAATCAAATCACAAACAGTTTAACATATAGGATTTCTAAATGAGAAATCTGGACAGAATTTGGCCTATGTTGCGTCCCATATTTTGAATCGATAACAGCTAAATTAGATTTTCACATAAACATAAGAGTTGAATTAGCTTTCCAAATCATATTTATTCATGGAAAACGGAGTTCAACAGAATGCGATATGCTTAAAGTACTAAACACTACCCAGCTCAAAATCAGATTTGATCACTTATCAAAAGGAAGGGTGTCTTCAGTTTTAAGCCAAATGAAACAAGTGTTTCCTTGTGCTTTTGTGAATATTATGGTAAAAAGAATTTCTCAAGGTTTCTTAGAGTTCAGGAAAATAAATTTTTATGGAGGAGGTGTTAAAATATATATTACAAAGTGATGTTTATCCCTTAATAAAGTTGGCTGCCCAAAAAGTGCGGCAGCGGCCCAAGTGGTTCATCAGCCGCCAATACCGACCGTAGTTCAGTCAGACCCTTTGGATGGGGTTATGCCATTGAGGGGGTAGAAGATTCTCGGGGTGTTTCTTAGATTATCACCGCCGAGGTTTTTAGGGGCTGTCGGGGAGGACTGATGATGCCTAAACTACACCTCCCTAAGGAGGTATAAGCAGTCGCTTGTAAAATATAGAACCTAACAGAGGTTAGGATCGATCCCACAAGGAATATGGTTCAGACTTAGGCTAACTAAGATTAAGTGTATGTTTAGTTAGATTATTTCTAGATGAAGTAAAAAGGGGGGGGGGGATTTGCAATAATTGAAAGAAATAATAATTTACGATTCGATTAGTAACAAGTAACCAAAACACAAAATTTGCAGTTTGAGATATCAATCTGAGAATGAAACTTGGGTTTATGTGTTCCCCATAAGCTCTTAACGCAGTAAACCTAACAATGGTAATTCTTTTCAATGTCTAGCATGCATGATCGGTAAGTTATGTATCCCTAAGTGATTGGTCCTCTAAACAAGTTTTAAGAATTAATCTTCTCCGAAAATGAAAAGCAATTTCCAAAGTAATAACTTAATATTCAAGAAATATTCAACAACCCTAAAACGAAGTTTACATAGGGTATATATAGAAAATAAATCCTAATTAAACTAGGAAAAGAAAATCTGGGGAAATTCGGCTAGGGCAGTGTCATCTACGGTTGTCAACCTACGACTCGTATACAGACCTACGGCTCGTAGGTTCTAATCATCAATCAGCAGTTAGGCAAAATCCTGAGGGCTTTTTTCTACGATTCTGATCTACGATTCATCATTCCATGTACGACCCGTCCTGTTCTTTCGTCATTCGAGCTCTGCAGGCGACCCTCTCTGAAGTTTTCTACGGTTGGGCATCTACGGCTCGTAGCAGGATATACGGACCGTCATCTTGGTCCGTCATTCCATACTTAACCAATTTCTTCAGGCTCCTGAACCCACGACCCCAAATGACGACCCGTCAAGTCATTGACGGTCCGTAGACTGTCTCGTTCATCACCAACAAAGCAACTGCTGCTGCGTTATTCTCCTCAACTGCTCCAAAAGCCTATTCCCTGTAAATTTAACACAAATAACATCACATCTAATACCAAACCACTTAAGTATCATGCAAAATTCTAAGTTTAATGTATCAAAAGTACCGTAAACTCACGGTACATCAACACCCTCAACTTAAAATCTTTGCTTGTCCTCAAGCAACAAAACAGACTCTAAACGACACAAGTATACAAACAACCCAGACTTTAAGCAATCACACATCAATTAGCTCAATCTTCCTCCTCTTTATTCATTCCCAACTAAGTGCGCATTCTTTGCAAACCCAATAAGCTAACTCATGAGGATCAAATACATGACATCGATGTACCAATAGACACACATACATACACATCTAACAATTTACCAAGGCATCAACTTTTCAAGTAATCACAACTTGTGCCCTCACTACAAAGAAATCCCCTTTTTCACACATAATTTTTATTTATCAATCCCGGGACTTAGTATACACTCACACTCAGAACGAATTCAATACAATCTGTGCACAATACCATAGGCTTGCCCTTATCTTCTTTACTTTGGCTTTTTAAACTTCCTACTAGAATCACTATAGGACTTTATTGTCTTGTAACGTAAGCTCGGGGTTAGGTGTGGTATATCAGGATATTAAGTGACTTTGCCCTACCCTTCCTTGACATCTAAGTTGGCTCGTTAGCTTTCTTTTTCTGCCGCTCTTCATTCATTCTTTTTGTACTTCATACTCTTTTCCCTAAGACTTTCATCAGCTTGAGTGTGACTTATTATTACAGCTTTTGATTGATGTCACTTTTTTTTTTCTCACTTTGACTTTTTGTCATTCATACATTCTCTGCTTCCTTTGCTTTACACACAACTCTATTCATACACTTGTTTTTCTTGCTTTTCTTCTTAATAGCCACCCTCAACTTACACATTAAGTGTGGGCTAAGGTACACATTATCCTTAGAAAGGACCAGGGCCAGAATTCAGGTACTTTGCAGTAGCCACCATCAACTTAGGCTTTTCGCCTATATTGAGGTACAGGATGTCCACGGAGGGACCAGGGCCAAAACAAATATTTCACAATACTTTAAAGAGAAGGTGAACTGGATGTAAAGAAAGAATGGTATTCGTTAGGCTCAAACATTTGGACCAAAGGGAAAAGTTTTCACACAGGATTTGTTGATTCATTTTAGGCTTGAGTGGACTTAAACAATCAATGGCCTATGATCACCTCCTAGTGTTCAGTTCAAATTACCTTAGCAAGACTAACAGGGCAAGTTCTAGATTGGCACATCTCATATGAATCATAAAAACTCTCACACACATATGTCACCTTGTTGCAATTATTGACTCACCAATGAACCCGATTAATGCTATAGCTTAAGTAATAGTGTCATACCGATACTACATTATGTCATGCAAAGATCCAATACATTCAACTCATTCAATTCACATTCACAACACAAAGTAAAAAATTTAAAATTGGAGGGATATCAGTTTCATGCACACTAATGCCATCATGCTTTATTTCAAGATTACTTATACACAATCACAATCCTACACATGCTGGTTCAACAAAAATTTAAACAATTCCTTATGGAAAAAGAACACAGGCAAGAAAACCCCAAGGAAGGATTTATAAGTTATGCTACTCAGACTTCACATTAACGCCAAACCCATTTGCCCCACCCCCAAGAAGAAAATAGTGCAATGTCCTCAATGCACAAGAAAAGTAAAAACATTAGGTGAGACAAACCTGTGCTGCATAAACACCAATGATTACTCAAGTGCTGGTGGGTCTGGTAGCACGGAACCCACAAGATCATCAAATAGGGCACCATCAGTAGTACCTGCAGTAGTAGTGTGGGGTGCACCATCAGTAGCAAGCCCCGAACCAGAAGCACCCGCTGCCATCCCCCGCTCGCACTCCTGGAGCATCTACTCATCAATCACGGACTGGCGCTAGGCAGCCTCTAAAGCTCATCTCTCTCTCTTGAGGGCTTGCCGCACTTCGTCCGGATCAGCATCAAGGACAACTCCTGAACGAGAGTGCTTTCCTGCTCCATGAGAGGGCTCAGTGGCCTGCTGTGCTCCACCAAAGAGTGCAGTACACACCATATCATCCGCGTCAAGCTCCTGGGCTAGTGGAGGAGCAGCCATGTCAGTGGTAGCCAAGGCAGTGAGATCAGCTCGGAGACTAGATAACTCCGTCTGGAAAGTGGTAAGATCAATCATCGGTCTAGGCTGGGACCTCTCTATCATTCTGCTCTCAAAAACATCTATCCGCCGATTAACAGCCAGAATCTTTGAATCTATCATCTGCTCTATCCGGGCCTCGGACTCCTTTACAGATTTCTGCATCCACGGACGAATATGCTATAGGAAAGCCGCCATCTGAGCCTCTAACCGACTCACTCTAGCGATGGGGAGTAGGGCAGCCCTTGTAGTAGGTGGAGCTCGGGGTGTGCCTACTGTAGAAGCTGAAGCAGTAGGTGGGGGCACGGACCCTTGTGGCTCATCTGCAGGTGCGGGGGCTGTAACATCAATCTGTTCGAGCGCCAAGGCCTCTCTCATGGGTGGTAGCTTCACCGAAATACCCCTGCGCGGTGCGGCAGGGTTAGAACAGCCAAGTCCTATATCAATAGAATCAATGTAGGAAAAGGTATGCGTTAGTACAATCAAGTACCAAGTATGATAGCAATGCATAAAAGGGCATATAAACCATGCTAGAATTACATATAATCATGACATGTAATGGCCAAGCTAAAACATGATAGAACATAAGAGACATGAAGCATAAAACATGGCCAAGACAAGCTATTCATCTTTCTTTTACATTTCTTTAGATCATCATCATGAGAACACTTGTTCATTAACTTGTGGGGAAATAGCCTTAACCGACATATAAGACCATGTGAGCTATCAACATGGAATCCGGTGTCTGCCCCACACCTAAAAGGAGTGTCCTACTTGCCATAATAAGACCATGAACTGCTTAGCTTGTGTCCATCATAGACTATCACCCTATGGTGGCACATAGCTTGTGTCTATTATGGGTTGGTGTCATCTCGGATAAGACTAATATCCATGGTCTTAGACACCGTAATGTATGAATCAGCAAAATAGACTGGAATCGTCGCCTCACGACACAACCTAAAACTGAGGCAAGGAAAGGGCAAGGTTGTCATCTTCCGGAAGGCAAGCTCATGTATCACCGCAATGAGCACACGGGCAAAATCAATCTCATTGCCTGCCATCAAGCAGGCAACCATCACAGCTCGGTCCCAAGTTAGCTAGTTATCCGCCATAGTAGGGGACAACCTGGTACGTACGATAGACCACCAGAATTTTGCTGCAAAGCTAAGTGTGGCCTTCTTAATCGGCAGGGTCATGTCTCGAACCCACTCAACATGGACTCCCTGCTCAGCAATGTGGCCAGCCACCCATCTCAGCAAGGACTCTCGCTGCGCAGCATCCGATAATCAAACTTAGCCGTGTTGATAGTTTGAGCATGTGAAGGGCCGTAAATAAAACGGCGTAGTGTAGCCTTAGAAATATCAACGGGAATGTCCCGGACTAAGGTAGACTGGAGTGGTGGCTGCTCTAATGGCTTTGCCAGCAGGGGCAAAGTCTGAAGGACAGTGGCAGCATAGAATTATAGAACTCATGGACCATGATCAGACTATATCGAGTAAGTGTCTCAGTCATCCTCTCAGAGCGATGCTTCCTGAACAACTCATGTATCTGGGGAATAGTGTGAAGGCTACCTGTAAGAACCTGACACTCTTTCTCTATCTGCCTAGCGGACTTGTTTTGGGCATTCTGAAGGATGGCTTCTTGATAAATACAAAACATGCCCGGGACACACCATAGGTTGGGCTCTCCTGCAACCCAAATTGAGTGTTCCTCGCCAAGGTCGTCATCACCCGAACAGATCCCAGAGGCAGAACCGGAATCAGACTCCGACCCTGAAGTGGACACATGCTTACACTGGGTAGCGGATGGGGCCACTGGCTGGAGGATAGGGGCAACTCCGGTCGGAGAGGCCTCTCCACCCCTGCTCAAACTATGCACTTCCTCGTCAGACTGGGAAGTTTTGTCCTCTCCTCCGGAAGTAGACTGCTCCGGTGTTTGTGCTGTAGCCATCTTACTGGCCTGCTGCCTAATGGTCCGGGGTGACCTGGGGGAGCTGGCTCCAAAGAGTGGGGCATATTCAGACCCACTCTGCTCCTCCTCAGAATCCTCATCTATGAGCAATCGGCATCGGGCCGGAGGAGCTGGTGCAGGAGCAGAAGTAGTAGCCTTCCGTTTATAGTGTTGTATTATTTTCGGAGGCATTGTACCTGCAGATCCATCATTAGTAACTAAAAAAATTTGCAAAACAAAATAAAGCAAGAAAAGAAAACAAACTACTGTCACTATATTTGGTATCTACGGGAAGGACCTACAGACCGTAGATAGAACTGCGGGCCGTAGACTAGACCGTAGATAGGGGAGTTCTATTTTCAACTTTTTGAAGTTCAATTAACGGTATGCAGGACGGTTCGTCAACGGATGTACGGGTCGTAGATCGAACCATCAAAAATAACTTTGCCTAATCTGGGGAGACAAACTGACGGGAGGGACCTACGGTCCGTAGGTTTCCCTACGACCCATAGGTTATGGTCGTCGACCACACAGTGTCCGTTATACCAACTTTTTTTTCACAAACACAATTGTAACCAAGCAAACACCACAATATCAAGCCAAACAACATAGAATCAAGTAATATGTAATCATAAGGCTTCAACTATACTCTCTAACGCATTGATCACTAAAATAGGCAACCCCTAGGTCCAAAACTCAAACAAAACCAACTTCATGCATTGTTCAAAGCAATTACTCAATTTCCCTTATCATAAAACACCTCATAAACATTAAAAACTACACACAATCACAATTTTGCACAAAAGTTACTACCCAGGACATGGACCAAGTCAATTTCCAGTTTGGTAATTAAAGTAAAGGGCCAGCAAAACACATACCTTTTATGTTATGTACGAAAAGTTGTAACTACGCAAGAGGAAAACTCTGAACCCACGAGATGATGAATGAAAACAGTGGAGGTGGTGGAATAGAAAAGAAACAAATGGAAACAATTGAAAAAGAAGGAGAGAAAGAGTGATTTGGTGGGGAGTATATGTAGATGGGGGAGGGGGTGAATGAAAGGGTGTTTGGTAGATGGAGGGGTGGAAAGTGGAGGGGTGTAACCATTGGGAGTAGAGGGAAATGGGGGAAGAATTAAAAAAATAGGGTTTTTATAATTTTAACCCATGGCTTGGGTCAATTTTAAACCCTGACTGCCGTCTACGGTTTCCCGTCAACGGGCCGTATGTGGTTCAACGGACCGTCAATAAGCTCCGTCAATGTGCCTTAACACATGACAAAATTTCAAAACATACCTTGGGTCTACGGATGCAGACTACGATCAGTAGAATTGTCATGACCCAGGGTAGCCCCTAGATGTGACACTGCATACAATACCTCGAGAGGCCTCACACAAATCCTTAGCATACATAACATACAAGATAATAGAGAAAAAGAATTCAAAAGAGCATTTTATAACAAAACAACGGAAGTCTACATCTTATGTCTCAAGCCATCTAACATAACATAATAGAAATAAAGGTTTGGGACGCAGCCCAGTACAATATCAAAAAGCATAACGGAAAGCATGAAAATGTAACAAGGTTAGGTCCTCGGACATAGGAGGCCTCACCAAGTCTTCACTGGAACTGACTAGCCACGAGTGGGATGAGAAGAACAACCATGTCCTACATCAATAGAATCAATGTAGGAAAAAGTATGCGTTAGTACAATCAAGTACCAAGTATGATAGTAATGCATAAAAGGGCATATAAACCATGCTAGAATTACATATAATCATGACATGTAATGGCCAAGCTAAAACATGATAGAACATAAGAGACATGAAGCATAAAACATGGCCAAGACAAGCTATTCATCTTTCTTTTACTTTTCTTTAGATCATCATCATGAGAACACTTGTTCATTAACTTGTGGAGAAATAGCCTTAACCGACATATAAGACCATGTGAGCTATCAACAAGGAATCCGGTGTCTGCCCCACACCTAAAAGGGGTGTCCTACTTGCCAAGGTAAGACCATGAACTGCTTAGCTTGTGTCTATCATAGACCATCACCCTATGGTGGCACATAGGTTATGGGATATGGGTAATCTCCACTTGTCCATTCGGTAATAACCATATTTCCCATGGAATTATCATAGTTCATTTTATCTTAGGTAAACATGGGTAATCGCCTCTTGTCTACATTAGGGAACATGGGTTATCGCCTCTTGTCCCTTCATAGAATAGTTCCTTAAGAACATGGGTAATCGCCACTTGTTCTTCTATTAGTCATGATTTCATTATTTGTAGACATGGGTAATTGCCTTTTGTCTACATTAGGGAACATGGGTAATCGCCGCTTGTCCCTTCATAGAATAATTCGTTAATCATGGATTCAAGCTTAGTTGAGCAAACCTTTCAACAAGTTATGAATCATTACATGTGAGAAAACCTTTCACACCCATAGTTTGAGCATTACACGAGAAACCTTTTCACAAATCAACAAATGCACTTACATATCATAAACTTCATAAAACATGCATGAGTTTACAAGCTTCATCTTTACATAGCTCATCATTCTCTTAACTCATAAATCATGGGTTCATAAGCTTCTCCTCAAAACATGCAATTCAATGCAAGCTAATACTTAGAAAGCCATAAATCAAGGCAATTTAGTCATAATTGAGGGAACCCACACAATAGAGGAAAATCATAGATTTTGATTCATCAAGCATCTTTTCATAAAAATAGCCTTTTTTCATCATTCATAGTCTTACATGGAATTCATAACTTGATAATCATAAGCCTTAACTCAATTCACAAAGAGTTCATGCAATTCATCTTTTCTCAATCAACCCACAATCATAAATTGGGGGAATACTTAGCATAAGCTCATGGGATTCATCAAGTTTCATGTAAATCATGCTAAATCGTGCACTGGCTTACTTTACCACGCTAGATCGTGCACTATAAACCATAACATCAACAATGAAAAGCATAATGAAGAACCCATAATAATTTGTCAAACCCTGACTCTCTTGGGCAAGACTATACCTTGAAAACCTTAAGGGGCAAAATCGTCTAGTATAAGGAATAAACATTAAGGGAAAAAGTCCAAAAAGCCCTTTAATAAAACTGTAAGGGGCCAATCGACGGACAAGACCTAAGGTCTGTACATCAACTGACGGACCGTCCTGCTCTTCCGTCAATCGATTTAGAAAGTTCGTTAAAATTTGGCTAGGTCTGGAAGGCATCTATGGAACCCATCTACGGCCCGTCAACCGAACTACGAACCGTCCTGCTAATCCGTAGGTCAAGGTTCAGAAACTCAAAATCCATAAAGCTGGCAGGACCATCGACGGTTCCCATCTACGGCCAGTCACTCCACCTATGGTCCGTAGATGCCCTCCGTCGTCACTGGCACCAGAATTTTTTTTTATAAAAATTGCATTTTCTTTCTTTTCAAAAACTGGGGTGTTACAATATCTCCCCCTTGGGGACATTCATCCTAGAATGAGAACCTGGATATCCTGAGAAGGGCGATAGACTTGGACTAACAACCCAACCTACCATACAAGCACGTAAATGCACATATCCGAGGAGGAAATATCAACTCCAAGCTAAAGCATGCTCAATACAAAATTCATGAAGACTTTATGCAACTCATACTCAATGCACATATATATATCATGTTAGACTCTTCATGAACATGCATAAATCAAGGAATCATGGATACAACTATGACACATGCAACCATAAGAATGAACCATGAGGAACTAGGTACCTCAAGCTAGAGGAGGATCGAAAGGAAAAAGATGAGGATAGCAGGACATCATATCGGCCTCGGCCTCCCAAGTAGCACCCTCAACTAATTGATTCCTCCATAGAACTTTCACGGAAGCAACTTCTTTATTCCTCAACTTCTGGACTTGTCGGTCTAGAATCTCAAATGGAACCTCTTCATAAGAAAGGCTATCCTTAATGCCAAGAGTCTTTATTGGCACTACAGAGGTTGGATCACCAACACACTTTCTCAACAATGAGACATGGAAAACCAGATGCACTGATGCCAACTAATTAGGCAATTCAAGCTTATAGGCAACCTTACCAATATGCCTCAAAATCTGATATGGGCCTACATAACAGGGACTAGGCTTCCCTTTCTTCCCAAATCTCATTACACCCTTCATAGGTGAAATTTTCAAGTAAACCTAATCATCAACATCAAATTCTAATCTCTTCTTCTAACATCGGCATAATACTTTTGTCGACTTAGAGCTGTTTTCAGCTTTTCTCTAATAAGCCGAACTTTCTCCATAGCCTCATACACTAACTCGGGGCCTATCAAAGCTAATTCCCCAACTTCAAACCAACCTATGGGAGATCTACACCTCCTACCATAGAGAGCTTCAAATGGGGCCATACCAATACTAGAATGGTAGGTGTTATTATAAGCAAACTCAATCAAAGGCAAATGATCATCCCAATTACCCTTGAAGTCAATTGCACAAGCTCTTAACATATCTTCCAAAGTTTGGAAGGTACGCTCTGCTTGCCCATTGGTTTGGGGATGAAAGTCCATGCTAAGCTTAACACGAGTACCGAGGCCTTTTTGGAAAGATTTCCAAAATTGAGAAGTAAACTGTGTACCACGATCGGAGATAATGGGTAAAGGTACTCCATGCAAACTAACCATCTCCCTAAAGTACAACTTAGCATAATCCTCCGCCGAGTAAGAAACCTTGACGGGAATGAAATGGGCTGATTTCGTCATACGATCTACAACCACCCGAATCGAATCATAGTGGTGCCGAGTGCGCGACAAGCCAACAATAAAGTCCATGTTCGCATCTTCCCACTTCCAAGTAGGAATGTCAATATCTTGTGATAGACCTCCCAGTCTTTGGTGTTCTACATTCACCTGTATGCAATTAGGATATCTAGCCACAAATCCCGCAATGTCCTTCTTCATCCCATTCCACCAATAGATCTCCCGCAAGTCACGGTACATCTTGGTAGCTCCCGGGTGAATGGAATAACGAGAACCATGGGCCTCAATCAAGATTTGTCCTCTTAGGTCATCTACATTAGGGACACATAAACGACCCTGATATCTGAGCACTCGATCTCCCCCTTGGGAGAAAGCCTCTACGGACTTCTTTAGCACCGCTTCTTTTAATTCGAATAGGTTCGGATCAAGATCTTGCTTAGCTTGCACATCCTGCACATAGGAAGATTCTGAACCATTGTGGACCATAACACCACCTTGGGTGGAATCAACTAATCGCACACCCAAACGAGCCAATCTATGAACATCACAAACTAGTTCCCTTTTACCATCTTCAATATGGGCAACACTACCCATTGACATCTGACTAAGTGCATCTGCCACCACGTTAGCCTTGCCAGGGTGATAGAGGACATTCATGTCAAAGTCCTTTAATAGTTCAAGACACCTTCGTTGGCAAAGAATTAGATCCTTTTGCTTAAATACATATTGCAAACTCTTATGGTTGGTAAAGACGTCAACATGGACACCATACAAGTAATGCCGCCATATCTTTAGAGCAAACACAACTGCCGCTAGCTCCAAATCATGAGTAGGGTAATTCTTTTCATGCACCTTTAGTTGCCTTGAAGCATAAGAAATGACTTTCCCATTTTGCATAAGTACACAACCCAACCCAATTCTGGAAGCATCACAATAGACCACAAACACATCGGACCCTTCCGGTAGGGTCAACACCGAAGCCGAGGTAAGTCTATCTTTCAACTCTTGAAAACTCGCTTCACACCTTTCTGACCAAGTAAACTTAGCCTTCTTTTGAGTTAAAGCCGTCAATGGTGAAGCAATTGAAGAAAACCCTTCAACAAACCTGCGATAGTAACCGGCTAAACCTAAGAAACTACGAATATCCGAAGGTGATAGAGGTCTAGGCCAATTCTTAACCGCATCTGTCTTCTTAGGATCTACCTCGACACCTTTACCGGAAAAAATGTGACCAAGGAAGGCTACGGATCTTAACCAAAACTCACATTTCTCAAACTTAGCAAAGAGTTGTTGGTCCTTGAGAACTTGCAACACAATCCTCAAATGATCAGCATGCTTACTATCATTCCTTGAGTAAATCAAGATATCATCTATAAACACAATGACGAACATATCAAGGTATTGTCTAAACACCCGATTCATCAAATCCATAAATGCGTTTGGAGCATTAGACAACCCGAAAGACATCACTAGAAACTTATAGTGCCCATATCTTGTCCGGAAAGCTATTTTCGGAATGTCATCATCCTTTACCTTCAATTGGTGATAGCCCGATCGAAGATCAATCTTAGAGAAATAACTAGCCCCTTGGATTTGGTCAAACAAATCATCAATTCTCGGAAGAGGATACTTATTCTTGATAGAAACCTTATTCAATTGGCGGTAGTCAATACACATACGAACTGACCCATCTTTCTTTCTAACAAACAAGACCGGAGCACCCCATGGAGAAATACTTGGTCGGATGAAGCCCTTATCCAACAAATCTTTCAGTTGCTCTTTTAGTTCCTTAAGCTTTGCCTGAGCCATTCTATAAGGAGGAACAGAGATAGGTTGCGTATCAGGGAGAAGGTCAATACCGAAGTCTGTTTCCCTCTCTGGAGGAACACCGGGTAAATCATCGGGAAACACTTCCAAAAATTCATTAACAACGGGGACTGACTCAAGAGTAGGGGTTTCGAAATTCACATCCCTCACCCTAACAAGATGGTACATGCAACCCTTAGAAATCATCTTTCTAGCTTGCAGTTAAGAAACAAATTGACCCTTAAGTGAAGAATTTCCCCCTTTCCACTCTAGGATAGGCTCATCTGGAAGTTGGAACCTGACCATTTGGGTTCTACAATCAATAGAGGCATAACAAGAATGCAACCAATCCATCTCGAGGATAACATAGAAGTCTAGCATATCAAGATCTACAAGATCCACATGAGTGACTCTATGAAATAAAGAGACGGAACAATTTCTATAGACTCTCTTAGCCACAATAGATTCACCAATAGGAGTAGAGACATGAAATGGATCTAACAATACATCCGGAACAACATCAAACTTCATAGCTATATAAGGTGTCACAAAAGACAACGTAGCACCTGGATCTAGCAAAGCATAAACATCAAAGTGGAAGATTTTCAACATACCGGTAACCACATTGGAGAACCCTCTTGCTCATGACGGGCCTGAAGTGCATAGAACCGGTTTTGCTTTTGATTTCCACTAGAACTTGCCGAATTTTGGGGTTGAGCCTTTCGAAAATTCTCTCCTCCCTTCTTAGCAGCCAAGGGACAATCTCTTACTTTATGACCCGTCCTACCACATCCAAAACATGCATTCGAACCTTCTAGAAGAGTACCCTCGTGTTTTCTCTCACACTTGGCACAAGTAGGCGATGAGGAGCCACTACCATTTCCTCCTTGAGGCTTAGGGTTGGACACCCTCTCTTGGTTGAACTTAGGAGGGGCATTGGAAGGCCCTTGATTAGAGAACCTTTTTCTAGGCTTAAAACGACCATGTACATCGGACCTTGAATGAGAGAACCCACCATCATCGGTCTTAGCCCTCTTGAAGTTCCTAGACCTTTCCTTGAGCTTCTCCTCCTCTATTTGTTGTGCATGAATCATGAGGCGAGAAATGTCCATGTCACTAATAAGCATGGCGGTACGACACTTCTTGACCACCATTTCGGAAACTCCCGAAACAAATTTTCTCATTCTTGCCCTAGGATCGACCACCATAGAAGGAGCATATCGAGCCAACTGTGTGAACTTCAAAGAATACTCTTTCACACCCATACTCCCTTGACGAAGGTTGATGAACTCGAGTACCTTAGCCTCCCTCATCTCAAGGGGAAAGAATCTATCGAGGAAAGCACCCTTGAATTTCTCCCACTCCAGAGGACCTTCATCAACCGCCATCTCACTCTTCCATTGGTTGTACCAAATTTGAGCGACACCTTTGAGTTGGTAGGCGGCCAACTCTGCCTTTTCCGCCGGTGACACTCCCATGATCATCAACACTTTATAAACCTCATCAATAAACTCTTGAGGATCTTCCTCCACTTTAGAACCGTGAAATTCCAGTGGGTTCATTCGGGTGAAGTCCCTCACTCTTGACCCCACCGTACCCACATTTGGGTTCACGGGAGCCACAACCTCCCTATTGGCTTAAGCCATCACGGCTTGGGCCAACACCTAAAAAGCAGCCCTGAACTCCTCATTGGTTACTTGCTCGGCCAAAGGATCGGTTGGAACTTGAGGGGTTTGAGGAGGAGTTTGTTGCTCTTCACTTTCTCTCGCATTCCTTCGAGTATAAGCTCTTCGAGACGCCATATCCTGAAACCCGTAGGATAGATATTAGGAGAGAGGGTTATATAAAGTAACACTCTACGCACGACTTAAGGATAATGAAGAAGTGGAGTATCCTAATCATCTTGTAGCCTCTCATTCATAAATGTGGTGCACTTCACACTCATGAACAAGACTCTACTCGATGTGGCTTACGAGACATCCTAGAACCTTTCTAAAACCTTGTGCTCTGAATACCAAGTTTATCATGACCCAGGGTAGCACCTAGATGTAAAACGGCGTACAAGACCCTGAGAGGCCTCACACAAGCCCTTAGCATACATAACATACAAGATAATAGAGAAAAAGAATTCAAAAGAGCATTTTATAACAAAACAACGGAAGTCTACAACTTATGTCTCAAGCCATCTAACATAACATAATAGAAATGAAGGTTTGGGACGCAGCCCAGTACATTATCCAAAAGCATAATGGAAAGCATGAAAATGTAACAAGGTTAGGTCCTCAGACATAGGAGGCCTCACCAAGTCTTCACTATCACTGGAAATGACTAGCCACGAGTGGGATGAGAAGAACCGCCAAGTCTTACATCAATAGAATCAATATAGGCAAAAGTATGCGTTAGTACAATCAACAGCTGCTATTAATAATTCTTTAGAAATTATTCGTTTATTAAATGCTAACGATATTAATCGGTATAAAAATAAATTCAATTATTTGCATATTGGTTTGGTGCAAGTTGCTGTTAAGCCCCTGTTTAGGAAAGGCTTAGATATTCCTATTTGTTTCCTCCTTAGAGATGATAGATTTCTTAATTTTGATGATTCTCTATTAGGAGTACTTCAAAGTAACCTTGCCGATGGCCCGGTTTATTTTAATTGTTATCCAAATTTTTCAATAGACATTAATGATCCTAATGTCATGGATTCTCTGACATTGAATGTCAAAACTAAAAATCTAAATAGCAAAGCCAATACTCGGGAGATAGCGATTATCTATAGAGTATATTATCGGCTTATGTCTACTACTCTTGCACCAAAGGCTCAAATTGAGAGCCAAAAGGGTGTAACCATGCTTATGGAGGCCAATCATGAGCATAGTTCTATATTCGTTCCTAGATTAATCAATTGGAATGACATTCTGTCTAACGACGAATGGTATTTTGATGCTATTACTCAACCTTTTTCTTCTCACTCAGAGAGATCTCGCATTGAAAGGGTAATTCAATACCCTGATGGTTCTATAGATCTAAAATTCCTTGAGAATTCTTTATCTAGAACTGCTTCTAGAAGAGCTTCTTGTTCGTCTGTCCCTTCAAGGATGGCTCCTATTTCGCCATCTGCTCCTTCTAGGACTGCTCCTCACCCTCCATCTTCTTCAAAAACCCCGGAGGACGATGAAGATGAAGACAAACTTGTTTACAGAAACAGTAACAAAGGAAAAGTCACTGGAGTAGATTTCTCGGGAAATATTCCTAAAGTTTATTACCAAGAACTTCCTACAAGTCCTACAGCCAGTGAAATGGAACCGCCTCCAAATCAAAAAGATTCGGTACCTGATCATTTAAAGATGCTTAAATCTAAAAGGGATTTTACTTCTAATCCTCAGATTTTGCAAGAATCTTGGACTCATCCTAATAATCAAATCAACAGAGATTGGTATAAAGCTACTTATACTCTCAAAGAAAGAGAGAATTTTGCAAACTCTTGGATGATGGATATGAAAAGAATCCAATGCGAAATAGATTTCTTCAAATGGTTTGAAATGACGGGAAAAATTGATGACCAAAAAGATTCTCTTCAAGTCATTATCAACAAATGGTACACTACTTCAAATAAGGTTATTGAAGATGTTACTCCTCCTCTAGAAGGAATAAATATCCCGATTTCTGGAACTATTATAAAAGCTTCCCCTTTTAAAATCCTTTCCCCAGAAAAGCCTTCTGTTATTGCTACTAATCTTGACATTAACAAGATTATAGAGCAAAATAATTATACTAACCAAATTCTTCATGTCGTTTCTAGACAAATTGAAGATTCCAAAGAAAAAGCCTCTTTTCCAGGAAGGCCTGTCCCTTTATCCACTACTATTATCAGTCAGAAAATTTTTCTTCTTGGACAGAAGGGATTTGTTTAGGAGCTGGTAACTCTGGTTTAACGGCTTGAGCGAAGGATTCAGGAACCTTCATTTCATAACTATTTTTTGTTTGTACAGAGGAGCTAGATGCTTCTTGAGTGAAAGGTCTATTAGGCAGAGGTCTATTAGGCCTCATGTGGATTAATTTTGTTGGATTGGGAGGAGGTAATGCAGGCAATTTAGGATAGTCTGCCAAAAGAGTGAATTTATTATCAAAGACCGGTCTTTGTGAGGTTTTTGCCGGTGTTAAGGGTGGTAAGACGAATGGTTTCGCCATTTGTTTTCCTTCTTTAGAAGGAGAGTTAGGCTTGAAAGGCCTCATTTTTTCCCTGTAAAAATTCTCTTGTTAGAAAATCAGGTAAAGAGTTTTCTTCTCCTTTTATAAAATCAATTTGAAAATCAAAGCTAGATAGTAGAGCTTGCCATCTAGCAAATATTTGTTTTGAAACAAGATTTTTAACATCCTTTTGTAGAATTTCTTTAGCTGATTTGCAATCAACTCTTAATAAAAATTCTTTGTTAATTAAATCATCTTGAAACTTTGTGATACATAGCACTATAGATAAGATTTCTTTTTTTACAGTTGAATAATTCTTTTGAGCAGAATTCCAGATTCCTGAAGTAAAACGAACTAATTGTTCGGGAGATTCTAAAGAACTTCTTTGTTTTAGGATACCTCCATAACCTAAATCAGAAGCATCAGTTTCAACAATCATAAAATCTTTAGGGTTTGGAATACCTAAACAAGGGAGACTTTGGACTAATTTCTTGACTGTTATAACAGCTTGAGTTTGATCAGTTCCCCAAGGGACTGGATTCTTCTTGAGCCTTTTATATAAAGGTTCGCAAACTTGTCTAACTTTAGGAATAAAATCAGCAACATAATTTAAGCTGCCTAAAAACCTTTGTAATTGGGTTTTGTCAATAATCTCATTAGGAAATTTTGAAGAGAACTCAATGGCTCTACAAATAGGTTTATAACTACCTTGATAAAGATCATGACCTAAAAACCTTATAGAGGTTTGAAAGAGTTTTATCTTTTTAGCACTAACTACCAAACCATTGCTTTTAACAATTTTGAAGAAAGTATTAAGATGTTTAAAATGTGAATCAATATCATCAGAGAAGATAAGTACATCATCAATGTATATAATAGACATGTAATTATAATCATTAAAAATGCTATTCATAATATTCTGAAATTCAGAAGGAGCATTCTTAAGACCAAAGGGCATAACATTCCATTCATCTTGTCCAAATGGGACATTGAAAGCAGTTTTATACTTATCTTTATCGGCGATTTGAATTTGCCAAAAACCAGATTTCATATCAAACTTACTATAGACATTAGCCTTATAAGTTCTTTTTAGTAAATCTCTTTTGTTAGGTATCGGGTACCTGATCCATTTTAAAACAGAATTAAGAGGTTTGTAGTTAATAACAAGTCTTGGTGCTCCTCTTTCTTTTTCAGCACTATTGTTTACATAGAAAGCAGAGCAACTCCAAGGAGATTTAGAAAATCTAATAATTTTATTTTTCAATAAATTATCAATTTCCTTTTTACAATAATCCATCATTTCATGATTCATTTGAATAGGTCTAGCTTTGGTAGTAATAGCTTGTTCATTAAATCCCTCAATATAAGGTAATTCAACAATATGCCTTTTTCTTTCCCAAAAAGAATTAGGAAAATCAGAGCAAATTTCTTCTTCAAATTTTTTGTGAAGAATGGATATTTTAGTAACCATCTCCGGGGTTTTTAAAATTTGCTCAATTTTTTTGATTTTAATTTCTTCTTTAAGAAAATTAACATGCTGAGATAAAGAGTTTATTCTAAAAACCGTTTTTTCTCTGATAAAATTACTTTCATCTTGGGAAAGTGTTTTAACAAAAGGAAAATGCAATTTTTTTCCCAGAATGGAAGTGGTAATACCACTTAGGTTCGTGACAAAAGGTTTTATCTGAGTGATAAAAGGTATTCCAAGAATAATATCTTCATTAATATCTTCAGTAATAATGAAATCATTTGTTAAACAAACATTATTGTTACAAATATGAGCTTTAGAAAGCTTATAATTAATTTTGAGCAACTCACCAGTAGCAGAATATAATTTAGAAGTACTTTTTTCCAAATACTTAGTAGGAACAATACCTTTAACAATGCAGTTTCTGTCTGCACCACTGTCAAGTAAAGCAATTTTAT
Source organism: Solanum appendiculatum (assembly GCA_018342035.1). Taxonomy (NCBI): domain Eukaryota; kingdom Viridiplantae; phylum Streptophyta; class Magnoliopsida; order Solanales; family Solanaceae; genus Solanum; species Solanum appendiculatum. The sequence continues at coordinate 1,146,135 of JAGDQO010000347.1, read as the reverse complement.
TAATGATAAAATCTTTATTTACAACTATCTTAACAGGAATATGATGGCTCTGTGGCCGAATAGAAGAGATGATAGTGATACCTGGACTGGATGTAGTCGAGATATCAAGAGTAGGTGTGGCAGAAAGATCAATATTGAAAGGAGGATAATCTAAGTTATCCTTTTCAGGGCTATCTTCGGTTTCTTCATCGAGATTTTGTTTGGCAATCTCTTTGAGGATTTTATCAGCAATGACATCAGTTTCGACTTTCCCAAGTCTGAATTTAATGTCTTTGATTTCCTCTTTAAGAGTTTTGACTTCATGATGAAGATCAACAATGGTAGGTTCGGCATTTCTTTCGAACCTAGTCATGATTTGCTTCATGCTGAAAGGTTCAACCATAGTACGAGCTTTGGGCTTTTCCTTTTGGTTGAGAATAAGATTCTTAAGTTCTATAAGATATTTTTTTCTAGCTTCTTCATTATCAATATGTTCAATAATGTCGAAGAGAGCTTCTTTAGAGTCATTACTAAGGACTCTGATTTGAGGAATATCATCACAAACACAGAAAGCCTCTGTACAATTACAGTTTTTTCCCGATTGGCTAGAATCTGAATCATAGTCGACGTTGATATTTTCTTCGTCGCTATATTCAGCAGAATCATTTGAAGAATCGGATAAAGGTTCTTCAAGAATAGAAAAAAGTTTTTCTTTGGTTGCCTCGTCTATTTCAAGACTGTTGATCTTCTTCTGTTTACCAGACCTGCATTCATTAGCTCTATGGCCAGATTTTCCACAAGTCCAACATACATCCTCTTTGGATTTCTTAAATCCTTTATGTTTTTTCCTTTTTTTAGAAGATTTTTTGTAATCCCTTTCAGAAGTTCTTCTAGACTTACTACGATGAGTCTTCTTATTTTCCTTGTTCTCCTTCCTGATTTTCCGTGAAGGAGGTGTTAAAGAAACAAACCCGAAGTCTTGACAAAAACTTCCTAATTCTCTTCTTGACGAAGATTTTTCCTTTTTAAGTTGATGTTTCAACTTAATATCTGTACAAAGTTCTAATCCCACAGTGTTTATAACACTAATAAGATCTCCATAAGTCATTTGATCATAAGGAATTTTCTCATCATTCCTATCTTGGATTTTGGTTCTTACCTTATCGGCAAAAAGAGGGGGAAGTCCACTAACAAATCTTTCTTTCCAAAAGTCTAGATTACAATCAGGTCTGATCATTACCTTTTGCATAAAATTATATTTATACCAGGTAAAATCGTCTAAAGAGGGACAACTGATATTGTTGAGGATTTGGAGACTCCTGTCTTGAAACAACTTAGGTTCTCCTATAAAATGCTTTGCTATATGGTAGAGAAGAGTAGCACAAGCATCTTCTTTGAAAACTTCAGTAGGAACTTGATTAGTTCCTTCCATTTTAATAACAATCTCAGTAGCATGAGTATCATAAATAATTCTCTTGTTTTCTTCCGAAACATAATTATCCCACCAATGTTTTATCATTCCAGTGAATCCTGCAACGATCATTGAAGCAGCTTCCCTATCAGAAGAATTTCTTATTTTGTAAGCTGTGATAGCTATCCCCATCTCGTGGAGTTTATTATAGATTTGATGTTCTGCTAGACCATCGATGTTCCATTCAGTTATACTGCTTCCTTTATGAGAAGAAGTGGAGAGAAAAGCGTTTTCTTCATATTGAAGGTCTGGGAAAGAAGGTCTTTTATGATAGTTTTTTCGGTTATGATATCTATCATTGGAGAGTTTTTGGACAAGATTATCTTTATCACTAATAGTAGCGACTTTCTTACCATTCTTATCAGAAATAGAGAAGTTGGCAAGTTTCTCATTAATCTTATCCAGAATATTGTCAGAAATATCGAAAGTATTTTTGAGCTTGGGGTAATTTTCTCTGGAAAATTCATTTATCTTAAAAATAGGATTTGGGTCAATTTTCTGACTGATAATAGTAGTGGATAAAGGGACAGGCCTTCCTGAAAAAGAGGTTTTTTCTTTGGAATCTTCAATTTGTCTAGAAACGACATGAAGAATTTTGTTAGTATAATTATTTTGCTCTATGATCTTGTTAATGTCAAGATTACTAGCAATAACAGAAGGCTTTTCTGGGGAAAGGATTTTAAAAGGGGAAGCTTTTATAATAGTTCCAGAAATCGGGATATTTATTCCTTCTAGAGGAGGAGTAACATCTTCAATAACCTTATTTGAAGTAGTGTACCATTTGTTGATAATGACTTGAAGAGAATCTTTTTGGTCATCAATTTTTCCCGTCATTTCAAACCATTTGAAGAAATCTATTTCGCATTGGATTCTTTTCATATCCATCATCCAAAAGTTTGCAAAATTCTCTCTTTCTTTGAGAGTATAAGTAGCTTTATACCAATCTCTGTTGATTTGATTATTAGGATGAGTCCAAGATTCTTGCAAAATCTGAGGATTAGGAGTAAAATCTCTTTTAGATTTAAGCATCTTTAAATGATCAGGTACCGAATCTTTTTGATTTGGAGGCGGTTCCATTTCACTGGCTGTAGGACTTGTAGGAAGTTCTTGGTAATAAACTTTAGGAATATTTCCCGAGAAATCTACTCCAGTGACTTTTCCTTTGTTATTGGTATTAGAGCCATGTTGGCAGTATACGTACCTAGCATGAGCAGCTAAGTACATATACTGTCTGGGGCATGACAAAATTTATATTAATTTATGAATTGATTATTTAAGATTTGATTAAGCTATTTTAATATTTTAATATGTTGATTAATATTATGTTCTTAATCTTGTTTCTATAACTGGTGTGAGGTGTTCATTCTTCTCTAAGTGTGTGAGGTAATCGAATAATACCCGGTTCATACGTTGGCTAGCCGAATTGAATAGGTCGTCAAGCTAGGAGAGCGTTTAGACCTTGTATGGTGATCCCGTAGCCAAGATAACTCTAGAGAAAGAACAGATGTAAAACCAAGAGAACCTTCCTTAGAAACTAGATCTAGATCTTTAATATTTCTTTGCATATTATTATATTATTATTGCTTTTTCATGCTTGAATTATCTGTTTATATTTAATATAATTTTGTCTATAAGTCCTTAAGACAGTATCTTAACCGGCATATAAGACCATGTGAGCTATCAACAAGGAATCCGGTGTCTGCCCCATACCTAAAAGGGGTGTCCTACTTGCCATCATAAGACCATGAACTGCTTAGCTTGTGTCTATCATAGACCATCACCCTATGGTGGCACATAGGTTATGGGATATGGGTAATCGCCACTTGTCCATTCGGTAATAAGCATATTTCCCACGGAATTATCATAGTTCATTTTATCTTAGGTAGACATGGGTAATCGCCTCTTGTCTACATTAGGGAACATGGGTTATCGCCTCTTGTCCCTTCATAGAATACCTCCTTAAGAACATGGGTAATCGCCACTTGTTCTTCTATTAGTCATGATTTCATTATTAGTAGACATGTGTAATCGCCTATTGTCTACATTAGGGAACATGGGTAATCGCCGCTTGTCCCTTCATAGAATAGTTCCTTAATCATGGATTCAAGCTTAGTTGAGCAAACCTTTCAACAAGTTATGAATCATTACGTGTGAGAAAACCTTTCACACCCATAGTTTGAGCATTACATTAGAAACCCTTTCACAACTCAACAAATGCACTAACATATCATAAACTTCACAAAACATGCATGAGTTTACAAGCTTCATCTTTCCATAGCTCATCATGCTTTTAACTCATAAATCATGGGTTCATAAGCTTCTCCTCAAAACATGCAATTCAATGCAAGCTAATATTTAGAAAGCCATAAATCAAGGCAATTTAGTCATAATTGAGGGAACCCACACAATAGAGGAAAATTATAGAGTTTGATTCATCATGCATCTTTTCATAAAAATAGCCTCTTTTCATCATTCATAGTCATACATGGAATTCATAGCTTGATAATCATAATCCTTAACTCAATTCACAAAGAGTTCATGCAATTCATCTTTTCTCAATCAACCCACAATCATAAGCATAATCATAAATTGGGGGATACTTAGCATAAGCATATGGGATTCATCAAGTTGCATGTAAATCACGCTAAATCGTGCACTAGCTTACTTTACCACGCTAGATCGTGCACTATCAACCATAACATCAACAATGGAAAGCATAATGAAGAACCCATAAGAATTTGTCAAACCCTAACTCTCTTGGGACAGACTATACCATGAAAACCTTAAGGAAAAGAGGACCCATTGGAGGAAAGACTCCAAATGGTAAATACTATCATACCTCAATGCCAATGCCTTGAAATAAAAGGATATTTTTATGACCTTGATGAGAAGCTAGCTCTCTTCTTCTCCTTCTTATTCTTCTAGAGAGTGAAATATTTTGGAAGATGAGAGTTGGAAATGAAGGGATTAGGGCTTAGAAAATATAAATAGGGCCAAGGTTAAGGGGCAAAATCGTCTAGTATAAGGAATAAACATTTAGGGAAAAAGTCCAAAAAGCCCTTAAATAAAACTATAAGGGGCCAATCGACGGACAAGACCTACGGTCTGTACATCAACTGACGGACCGTCCTGCTCTTCCGTCAATCGATTCAGAAAGTTCGTTTTGGACTGAAAATTTGGCTAAGTCTGCAAGGCATCTACGGAACCCATCTACGGCCTGTCAACCGAACTACGAACCGTCCTGCTAATCCGTAGGTCAAGGTTCAGAAACTCAAAATCCATAAAGCTGGCAGGACCATCGACGGTTCCCATCTACGGCCAGTCACTCCACCTACGGTCCATAGATGGCCTCCGTCGTCACTGGAACCAGATTTTTTTTTTATAAACACTGCATTTTCTTTCTTTTCGAAAACTGGGGTGTTACAATATCTCCCCCTTGGGGACATTCATCCTTGAATGAGAACCTGGATATCCTGAGAAGGGCGATAGACTTGGACTAACAATCCAACCTAGCATGCAAGCACGTAAATGCACATATCCGAGGAGGAAACATCAACTCCAAGCTAAAGCATGCTCAATACAAAATTCATGAAGACTTTATGCAACTCATACTCAATGCACATATATATATCATGTTAGACTCTTCATGAACATGCATAAATCAAGGAATCATGGATACAACTATGACACATGCGACCAAAAGAATGAACCATGAGGAACTAGGTACCTCAAGCTAGAGGAGGATCGAAAGGATAAAGATGAGGATAGCGGGACATCATATTGGCCTCGGCCTCCCAAGTAGCACCCTCAACTAATTGATTCCTCCATAGAACTTTCACGGAAGCAACTTCTTTATCCCTCAACTTCAGGACTTGTCGGTCTAGAATCTCAACCGGAACCTCTTCATAAGAAAGGCTATCCTTAATGCCAAGAGTCTCTATTGGCACTACAGAGGTCGGATCACCAACACACTTTCTCAACAATGAGACATGGAAAACCAGATGCACTGATGCCAACTCATTAGGCAATTCAAGCTCATAGGCAACCTTACCAATACACCTCAAAATCTGATATGGGCCTACATAACGGGGACTAGGCTTCCCTTTCTTCAGAAATCTCATTACACCCTTCATAGGTGAAATTTTCAAGTAAACCCAATCATCAACATCAAATTCTAATTCTCTTCTTCTAACATCGGCATAAGACTTTTGTCGACTTAGAGCTGTTTTCAGCTTTTCTCTAATAAGCCGAACTTCTCCATAGCCTCATGCACTAACTCGGGGCCTATCATAGCAAATTCCCCAACTTCAAACCAACCTATGGGAGATCTACACCTCCTACCATAGAGAGCTTCAAAAGGGGCCATACAACGGATGTCTACATCTTATGTTCAAGCCATCTAACATAACATAATAGAAATAAAGGATTGGGACGCAACCCATTACAATATCAAAAAGCATAACGGAAAGCATGAAAATGTAACAAGGATAGGTCCTCAGACATAGGAGGCCTCACCAAGTCTTCACTATCACTGGAACTGACTAGCCACGAGTGGGATGAGAAGAACCGCCAAGTCCTACATCAATAGAATCAATGTAGGCAAAAGTATGCATTAGTACAATCAAGTACCAAGTATGATAGCAATGCATAAAAGGGCATATAAACCATGCTAGAATGACATATAATCATGACATGTAATGGCCAAGCTAAAACATGATAGAACATAAGAGACATGAAGCATAAAACATGGCCAAGACAAGCTATTCATCTTTCTTTTACTTTTCTTTAGATCATCATCAAGAGAACACTTGTTCATTAACTTGTGGAGAAATAGCCTTAACCGACATATAAGACCATGTGAGCTATCAACAAGGAATCCGGTGTCTGCCCCACACCTAAAAGGGGTGTCCTACTTGCCAAGGTAAGACCATGAACTGCTTAGCTTGTGTCTATCATAGACCATCACCCTATGGTGGCACATAGGTTATGGCATATGGGTAATCGCCACATGTCCACTCGGTAATAAGCATATTTCCCTTGGAATTATCATAGTTCATTTTATCTTAGGTAGACATAGGTAATCGCCTCTTGTCTACATTAGGGAACATGGGTTATCGCCTCTTGTCCCTTCATAGAATAGCTCCTTAAGAACATGGGTAATCGCCACTTGTTCTTCTATTAGTCATGATTTCATTATTAGTAGACATGGGTAATCACCTCTTGTCTACATTAGGGAACATGGGTAATCACCGCTTGTCCCTTCATAGAATAGTTCCTTAATCATGGATTCAAGCTTAGTTGAGCAAACCTTTCAACAAGTTATGAATCATTACGTGTGAGAAAACCTTTCACACCCATAGTTTTAGCATTACATCAGAAACCCTTTCACAACTCAACAAATGCACTAACATATCATAAACTTCACAAAACATGCATGAGTTTACAAGCTTCATCTTTCCATAGCTCATCATGCTTTTAACTCATAAATCATGGGTTCATAAGCTTCTCCTCAAAACATGCAATTCAATGCAAGCTAATATTTAGAAAGCCATAAATCAAGGCAATTTAGTCATAATTGAGGGAACCCACACAATAGAGGAAAATTATAGAGTTTGATTCATCATGCATCTTTTCATAAAAATAGCCTCTTTTCATCATTCATAGTCATACATGGAATTCATAGCTTGATAATCATAATCCTTAACTCAATTCACAAAGAGTTCATGCAATTCATCTTTTCTCAATCAACCCACAATCATAAGCATAATCATAAATTGGGGGAATACTTATCATAAGCTCATGGGATTCATCAAGTTTCATGTAAATCACGCTAAATTGAGCACTAGCTTACTTTACCACGCTAGATCGTGCACTATCAACCATAACATCAACAATGAAAAGCATAATGAAGAACCCATAAGAATTTGTCAAACCCTAACTCTCTTGGGACAGACTATACCTTGAAAACCTTAAGGAAAAGAGGACCCATTGGAGGAAAGACTCCAAATGGTAAATACTATCATACCTCAATGCCAATGCCTTGAAATAAAAGGATATTTTTATGACCTTGATGAGAAGCTAGCTCTCTTCTTCTCCTTCTTATTCTTCTAGAGAGTGAAATATTTTGGAAGATGAGAGTTGGAAATGAAGGGATTAGGGCTTAGAAAATATAAATAGGGCCAAGGTTAAGGGGCAAAATCGTCTGATATAAGGAATAAACATTTAGGGAAAAAGTCCAAAAAGCCCTTAAATAAAATTGTAAGGGGCCAATCGACGGACAAGACCTACGGTCTGTACATCAACTGACGGACCGTCCTGCTCTTCCGTCAATCTATTCAGAAAGTTCGTTTTGGACTGAAAATTTGGCTAAGTCTGGAAGGCATCTACGGAACCCATCTACGGCCCGTCAACCGAACTACGAACCGTCCTGCTAATCCGTAGGTCAAGGTTCAGAAACTCAAAATCCATAAAGTTGGCAGGACCATCGACGGTTCCCATACGGCCAGTCACTCCACCTACGGTCCATAGATGGCCTCCGTCGTCACTGGAACAAGATTTTTTTTTTATAAACACTGCATTTTCTTTCTTTTCAAAAACTGGGGGTTACAAGAATGATGTACTGCTCGTACTGTGCAACCGTAGACTTAAAGCTGCAACTGCTCCGGAACATTCGAGTCTACGGGTGCCACGTACGGTTCGTCATTTGAGTTACGTTCCGTAAATGGGACCCTTACACCCTTCTGCACTTAATGTTCTGCAAAACCTGTCTTATTTTCCTGCACACGTCACAAACGTTAGGACTTCCCTTTGTTTTTATTGACTCTTTTTGGACACGGACCCTATACGTAAGAAAAACTCCTAACATGGCTAGAATCTACAACTTGGGTTGCCTCCCAAGTAGCGCTTGATTTAATGTCGCGACACGATGCAGTTGTCTTGCCTATTTAGACTTCGACAAGACCCCATATCTCAATTAGCTCATTTACCGTCTCCTGATGGCGTACATAGAGCTTGATCCTCTGGCCATTCACTTTGAATTTGGTCCCTTTCGTGTTTTCAAGTTCAACGGCGCCATGGGCAAACACTTAGACAACTCTGAATGGACCCGTCCATTTTGATTTTAGCTTGCCAGGAAACAACCGCAACCTTGAGTTGAAGAGGAGAACCATATCACCAGGATAAAAACTGCGCTTTTCTATCTTTTGATCATGGTACTTCTTCATCTTTTCCTTGTACAAGGCTGAACTCTCATAAGCTTTGAGGCGAAACTCATCCATCTCATTCAGCTCCGTCATCCTTTGACTGGATGCAGCACCCCAATCAAGATTCAGCTTCTTGAGTGCCCACATCGCCTTGTGCTCAAGCTCTACAGGTAAGTGACATGATTTTCCAAAAACAAGTTGGTAAGGAGACATATCTATGGGAGTTTTGAATGCCGTGCGGTAAGCCCATAGAGCATCATCGAGCTTTCTTGACCAATCAGTGTGGTTTGCATTCACAGTCTTTGATAGAATCTACTTAATCTCTCTATTGGGCACTTCAACCTGCCCACTCGTCTGTGGATGATACTGAGTTGCAATACTGTGACGAACACCATACTTTTCCAGCAATGCTTTGAACAACTTATTGCAAAAATGGGAACCTCCATCGCTGATTATGAACCTTGGTGTACCAAACCTGGAGAATATGTTCTTTTTGAGAAAGGCGGTGACGCTTTTACCTTCATTGTTTGGAAGCGATATAGCTTCCACCCATTTTGACACATAGTCAACAGCTACCAGGATGTAATTCATTCCATTCGAACTCACAAACGGGCCCATGAAATCGATGCCCCATACATCAAAGAGTTCAATGACTAGTATTGGATTCATAGGAAGCTCCTGCCATTTTGAAACACCGCCTTCCCTTTGGCATCGATCACATGCCTTGGCCAAATCATGAGCATCTTGGTGAATTGTAGGCCAGTAATACCCACATTGCAAGATCTTGTGAGCAGTCCAGATGCCATTCTGATGACCACCAACAGGGGATGAATGGCAAGCTTCCAATATACTCATCATCTCAACCTCGGGCACACAACGACGAATAATCCCATCAGCATAGATACGATACAAATAGGGCTCCTCCCAAAAATATTTCTTCACATCAGCCATGAACTTCCTCCGTTGGTGGAATGATAGGTCCGAGGGAACCACATTGCTAGCAAAATAATTGGCAAAATTTGCAAACTACGGAATAAGATCAAAAGAAGCAGCTAATACCTGTTCATCTAGAAAGGCATCATTAATCCCTAGGCCATCAACCAACTTCTGCATAGCTTCATCTTCTAATCTGGATAGGTGATCAGCCACTTGATTCTCTGTTCCTTTCCTATCTCGGACTTCGAAGTTAAACTCTTGTAGCAACAGAATCCACCGGATCAGCCTTGGTTTAGCATCTTTTTTCTCCATGAGGTACCTTAATGTAGAATGGTCGGTATGTACTATTACCTTGGTACCCAACAGATAGGATCGAAACTTCTCAAAAGCAAAAACAACCACAAGAAACTCTTGTTCAGTGACCGTATAGTTTTTATGGGCAGCATTCAATGCTTTGCTAGCATAATATATAGGATGCAATATTTTGTCACACCTTTGTCCCAACACTAGGCCAAGTGCTACTCCGCTCGCATCGCACATAACCTGGAACGGCTTTTCCCAGTCTGGTGAGATGATAATGGGTGCAGATGACAACTTCTCCTTCAGTGCTTCAAACGCCTTCAAGCATGCTTCATCAAAGTCAAACTTCACCTCCTTTTCAAGCAGTTTGCACAAAGGATGTGCAATTTTGGAGAAGTCCTTTATAGATCTGTGATAGAAACCTGCATGCCCTAGGAAACTCCTTATACCTTTTACAGAGATGGGAGGGGGTAATGTTGCAATCACCTCTACTTTTGCTCTATCCACTTCAATACCGTTATGGGAGATTCGATGGCCGAACACTATACCTTCTTTCACCATGAAGTGACACTTCTCCCAGTTCAGCACAAGGTTGCATTCTTCCCATCTACGCAGCGCTTCACCTAAAGGGAACAAGCAATCATCGAAAGTGTTACCAACAACAGAAAAATCATCCATAAATACCTCAATGGTGTCCTCCACCATGTCTGAGAATATAGACATCATGCAAAGTTGAAACGTCGCCGGTGCATTGCAGAGTCCAAATGTCATCCTCTTGAAAGCGAATGTACCATAGGGACATGTGAATGTAGTTTTTCTTGATCCTCAGGGCCTATAGAGATCTGATTATACCATGAGTATCCATCCAAAAAATAGTACCACTCTCTCCCAGCAAGATGATCTAGCATTTGATCCATGAATGGCATGGGAAAGTGGTCTTTCTCTGTCAATGCATTTAGCTTGCGGTAGTCCATGCAAACTCTCTAGCCCGTGATGGGCCTCATAGGAACAAACTCATTTTTAGCATTTGGAACCACAGTGATTCCGCCTTTTTTAGGCACGCATTGGACCGGGCATACCCATTTACTATCAGCTATGGGATATGTCACACCAGCGTCCAACCATTTGATAATTTCTTTCTTTACCACCTCTTGCATCGGTGGATTCAATCTTCTCTGATGCTCCACACTAGGAATGCTTTCCGGTATGAATTGAATTTTGTGAGTGCAAATCCCTGTTGGGATACCGATGATGTCCGCAATTGTCCATCCTATCGCCCTTTTGTAACGCTTCAGCATCGCAGCTAAAGCCTCAACTTGCCCTACATTAAGGTCAGCAACAATAATGACAGACAATGTGCTGTTCTGGCCTAAAAATACATACCTCAAGTGGGTTGGAAGAGCTTTCAACTCTAACTCCGGGGGTTCCTCAATAGATGGTCTTGCAGGCAGTGTTTTTCGATTAAGTAAGTCCAAATCAAGCTTGGGTTGACAACGATGGATCACACTTCCATCTAATGCAGCCACCAATGCATCATATTCTGGGATTCCATCGCCTTCAAATTTCATGATTACAGCCGCAAGTGCTTCAACTCCTAGCCTTTCCTCGATGGGCACCTCTGGGTTGGGCTCCTCTACATAGCTCACCACTGATATCTCCTTGATCTCACTATGGTGCTTCATTGTTCTACAAATATGGAAGGTCACTTCTTCATTGTTTAAGCGAAACTTCATCTGTCCTTTTTCAAGATCTACCAAAGCGCGCCCTGTTGCAAGAAACGGTCTGCCCAGGATTATGGGCACTTCAAAATCCACTTCACAATCCAGAATCACAAAGTCCGCCGGAAAGATGAATGCCTCCACTTTTACCAAGACATCTTGCAGTACTCCATTTGGTTTCTTTACCGTCTGATCGGCCATCAGTAGCCTCATTGCAGTCGGATTAGGGGCTGCTAAGCCTAATTTCTTGAACACGGAAAGTGGCATGAGGTTTATGCTCGCACCCATGTCACAAAGTGCCTTTGCAAAGTGCATCACGCCGATAGTACATTGAATGGTGAATGCTCCAGGATCTTCCTTCTTTTGGACCAGTGACCTTGTGGCGATGGCACTACAATGCTGCAACTTGTCACTTTCCTCTAAGCTTGCAGCTCTCTTCTTGGTCACCAAGTCTTTCATGAATTTAACATAACCCAGCATTTTCTCAAAAGCTTCAATCAAAGGAACATTAACAGATAATTGTTTAAGCATAGATAAGAATTTCTTATACTTCCCTTCCTCTATTTTCTTTACTAATCGTTGTGGAAAGGGAGGGGGAGGTCGTGGCATGGGGATGACCTTTTGAGTTACTTCAGCCTCAACCTCTTTTGGATCTTTGGGTAGTTCTGCTACCTCTTTCTCCCCTTCATCAGACGCCTTCACGCTTTCCACTTCTGTTGGCATGGGTGGGTCAATAGTTTGTACCCTACTTCTGGTTGTCACTGCCATGCATTGCCCATCATTCTTGGGATTGTGCACGGTGTTGCTGGGAAGTGTTCCTTGTTGACGCAAATTTGCATTCACCGACAGTTGGTTCAACTGCTGCTCTATTTGCCGAATTGCTACTGCATGTGATTCCACCTTTTGCCCGATGCCTGAGATATCGGTCCTTATTTCTTTCACATTGTCATCCCTGACGTCAAATTGCCTCATCATCTTGTTCATCATCTCTTCAATGCGAGTCATACTTGATCCGCCATCCCTATTACCAGGAGGGATATATGCACTGCTCCTATCATTCCTGTTGTACTGACCGCCTTGGTTGTAATTGTTGTAGCGATTTAAGTTCCCTTCGCGGTTATATTGTCCTTCCCTATTGTAGTTGCCATAGTTCCGACCTTGATTTCCTTGACCTTGGCACTAATTTTCCTGATTGGATCCTTGAGCGTTTGGCCGGAAACCCACCGGCTGCTCATTCACAAGATTCGCATCCTTCTCATATATGTACCAATCATTTGGTGGTACATTCTGTTGATATTGGACTGCCTTAACCTTCTCTGCATTACCACTCACATGCTTTAGTACTAAGCCCATTTCAGTTCTTAGTTGCGCCAACTCTTCACGGAGTTCATCTTGAGATGAATTTTCAGCAGCTTGAATTGAGAAGGTGCTCTTCGTTGTAGATGACGCTCTGGGGTTCCATCTGTTGTTCTTCGAGATCTTCTCAAGCCTCTCCGCAATCTCCAAGAAAGTCACTGATCCATAAGATCCTCCTGCAATAGTATAAAGCACCGCCTTACCATTATCGTCCATTCCGCGGTAGAAGTATTCCTTGAGTGACTCATCATCGATGCGGTGGTTTGGCACGGCCCTCATACATCTTGTAAATATATCCCAAGCACAGCTGATGGAATCTCCCGGAAGAGTTTTGAAGTTGTTGAGTTTGTCCTTGAGATTCAGCTTTCTTGAGACTGGGAAATATTTCTCAATAAATGCATTACGCAGCTCATTCCATGTGAATATAGAGTTATATGGGAGCTCATTCAACCACACAGTAGCGTCTCCAGTTAGAGACAGTGGAAACACTTGTAGGCCAATCACGTTCATGTCAAGATTTGGATTTCCCACACTGCTTTTGCAAATGCTGGTCACCTTGGTCCAGTGAGCATGAGGATCTTCTAATGGTAATCTAGCAAAAAGTCCTCGAGTGGTCAACATCTGCATCAGGCTGCTTGTGATCACAAACGTGAATCCAGGTGGTAGTGGAGGAACAACTATAGCGCCAGTTGAGCCTGTATCATTATAATCCACTTCCAAGTTGCGGTGAACATCATGTGCAGGCTGATGCTATACTTGAACTTATTGGGGATTCTAAGGTAGAACCACAACTCCTGGCGGTTGAATGCCAGATACTTCTTGGCGAGGTTCGCCATTTGGATTATCTTCTCTCAAAACTTGTTGACCTAGTCCGGCCATTTTTCGTAGAGTTTTTCTAAGTTCCGGGTCATAAGGAGTCAGGGGATTGCCTTGACTTCATGTATTTAGCATACACAGGAACTATAGTCTGAAAACAATCAAAAACAATAATTAAACGTAAATTCGAAAATAATTGACTAAAAGTGAACTAACAAAATTAGTCTATTCTAAAAGCCTTATTCCCCGGCAGCGGCACCAAAATTTGATGACGCCCAAACTACACCTCCCTAAGGAGGTATAAGCGGTCGCTTGTCAAATATAGAACCTAACAGAGGTTAGGGTCGATCCCACAAGGAATATGGTTCAGACTTAGGCTAATTAAGATGAAGTGTATGTTTAGTCAGATTATTTCTTGATGAAGTAAAAAGAGGGGAGGGGGGAATTTGCAATAATTAAAAGAAATAATAATTTACGATTCGAGTAGTAACAAGTAACCAAAACACAAAACTTGCAGTTTGAGATATCAATCTGAGAATGAAACTAGGGTTTATGTGTTCCCCATAAGCTCTTAACGCAGTAAACCTAACAATGGTAATAATTTTCAATGTCTAGCATGCATGATCGGTAAGTTATGTATCCCTAAGTGATTGGTCCTCTAAATAGGGAATTTCACTCTGCAACTTGGTCCGTCTACGTGTGTTGATTTACCAACCCTTACCTTTGACCCAGATTAACCCACAGCTATTTCTAGATTGGGTTATTAGATAGCGGATTATCGACGACTAAATCTCTATTGTATAATCTCTTAGAAGTTCTTTACTGCCTATATCGGATTCGTAAGAATTAGGAGATGTTTTAATGTTTGCAACCATTAGGAAAAAGTCTAAGCAAAGAGATTTACAAAAACATGCATAAACACATTCAAGAATTCCACAACATTAAGTTTACTTTTGTTAATTACTCATGGTTCCCACAACCCTAGTTGTGGAATTTAGCTACTCATGCTTGTTTGATCACAATTCACTTTCGGGTTTAAAGAAATCATGAACTTACAGTGAATAGAGATGAATTCCACAATCTTGAATTGAAAATCAAAAGTACTTTGCATAAACAAGTTTTAAGAATTAATCTTCTCCAAAGATGAAAAGCAATTTCAAAAGTAATAACGTAATATTAAAGAAATATTCAACAACCCTAAAACGAGGTTTACATAGGGTATATATAGAAAATAAATCCTAATTAAACTAGGAAAAGAAAATTTGGGAAATTCGGCTAGGGCAGTGTCGTCTATGGTTGTCAACCTACGGCTCGTATACAGACCTACGGCTCGTAGGTTCCAACCGTCAATCAGCAGTTAGGCAAAATCTTGAGGGCTTTTTTCTACGGTTCTGATCTACGATTCGTCATTCCATGTACGACCCGTCATGTTCTTCCGTCATTTGAGCTCTGCAGGCGACCCACTCTGAAGTTTTCTATGGTTGGGCATCTACGGGTCGTAGCAGGATATACGGACTGTCATCTTGGTCCGTCATTCCATACTTAACCAATTTCTTCAGGCTCTTGAACCCACGACCCCAACTGACGACCCGCTAAGTCATTGATAGTCCGTAGACTATCTCGTTCGTCACCAACAAATCAACTGCTCCAAAAGCCTATTCCTTGTAAATTTAGCACAAATAACATCATATCTAATACTAAACCACTTAAGTTTCATGCAAAATTCTAAGTTTAATGCATCAAAAGTACCGTAAACTCACGATACATCAAGGACGCCCATGAGTTCATCACCACCTACCGGGAGAGATTGTAGACATTGGGTCTAGTGGAGTCTAGAGGAGCCGACTTCATGACTTACCAGCTAGACGGATCGGCTAGGCAGTGGTGGCATTCTTTTATGGAGTCTAGGCCAGCTGGATCTCCACCAGTGTCTTGGACGGAGTTTTCAGAGGCTTTTCTGGCAAGGTTTATCCCACGGAGCGTCAGGGACCGACTCCGTGATGAATTCTTGAGGCTGGAGCAGGGCTCAATGACAGTGTCCGAGTATGAGGCTAGATTTATTGAGTTCTCCCCTCATGCCACCATGATTCTGCCTACAGAGGAGGAGCGGGTCTGATGCTTTGTTAGAGAGTTGTGGCTGCAGTGGAGGATTGAGTCGCAATCTATGTTGTCAGTGGACCGTTCTTTTCTTGATGTCGTGGACCACACCCATACTATTGAGTAGCTTTGTGATGAGGCCCACGGGGGCAGCGGCAAGAGGGCTAGGCAAGATGATAGTTTTGGCGGGGCCCGTCATAGGCTGAGGGATACCCGAGATCAGGGGTTTTCAGAGGTTTCAGTCAGGGCAGTCCAGCCGCCCGTTCCAATCTTATAGATCTCCGAGGGTGACCAACACCACTAGAGTTGGCATAGTGCCAGCTCGAGTCAGGGTCGAGGTGGGTTCCAGATAGGTTGGTCAGGTCGGGGTGGACGACCTTCAGCAGTGAGCAGAGCTTCATAGGGTTGCTTTACATATGGAGAGCTCGGTCATTAGGCCAGGGAGTGCCCTTCGTCTAGATCGGCATTACCGGCTCCACAGCCAGCGAGATCGGTGTAGGCAGTAGCACCTCCAACTTGAGGAGGAGCTCAGCAGGGTGCCAGGGGAGGTCCTCGGGGAGGCAGGTTAGGAGGTAGAGTGGATGCTCGGGGTAGAGGCACCCCAAGCCATTTCTATGTGGCTCCAGCTAGAGCGGAGGCCGAGGCGTTAGATGCGGTGATCATAGGTACGGTTCTTTTATGCCATTTGCCCGCTTCAGCGTTATTTGATGCTGGATCTACTTATTCATATATCTCTAATTATTGTGTGCCTCATTTGAGAGTGAGTCATGAGCCCTTATCTATGCCTTTGCATGTTTCAACCACAGTAGGGGATTCTTTAGTAGTGGATCGGGTGTGTAGATCTTGTTTGGTGACCATTTGGGGGCAAGACACTCTGGTTGTTCTTATAGTACTTTGTATGGTGGATTTTGATGTGATTCTTGGCATGGATTGGCTATCTCCTCACCGAGCTGTCTTGGATTGCTATGCCAAGACCATGACTTTAGCCATGCCTGGTATTTCGCTGGTGGTGTTGCAGGGTTCTTATAGTCACACGCCGGTTAGGGTCATTTCTTATGTTCGGGCCCGGAGGCTAGTGGCTGGCGGATGTTTGGCATACTTGGCTTATATTAGAGATGTGAGTAGGGAGGGCCCTACAATTGTTTCAGTACTTGTAGTCCGAGAGTTCGCGGATGTGTTTCCTGCCGACCTTCCTGGCCTACCCACAAAGTGAGATATTGACTTTGCCATAGACTTGGAGCCGGGTGCTCGACCCATTTCTATTCCTTTGTATCGTATGGCACCTGTAGAGCTCAGGGAGCTCAGTGATCAATTACAGGATCTCTTGTGTAAGGGATTCATCAGGCCCAGTGTGTCACCTTGGGATGCCCCATCCTGTTTGTGAAGAAGAAGGATGGCACCATGCAAATGTGTATTGACTACAAGCAGTTAAATAAGGTGACGAAGAACAGTTATCCTATGCCTCGTATAGATGATCTATTCGACAGCTTCAAGGTGACGCTGTGTTTTCGAAGATTGACTTAAGATCTGGGTACAATCAGTTGAGGATTAGAGCAGCAGATATCCCTAAGACAGCATTCAGGATTCGTTACGGCCATTATGAGCTCCTCGTGATGTCTTTTTGGTTGACTAATGCCCCTGCCGCCTTTATGGATTTGATGACTCCCGTATTCAGGCAGTATTTGGACTCATTTGTCATAGTTTTCATTGATGACATCTTAGTATACTCGCGGAGCCATAGTGAGCATGAGCAACATTTGAGGATAGTGCTCCAGACTTTGAGAGATCAATGGCTTTATGCCAAGTTCTCAAAGTGTGAGTTTTGGCTTGAGTCTGTAGCATTCTTGGGGAACATGGTGTCCAAGGATGGCATTATGGTAGATCCAGAGAAGATTGAGGCTATTCGTAGTTGGGCTAGGCCCACTTCTATTACTGAGATTTAGAGCTTCGTTGAATTTGCAGGGTACTACAGGTGCTTTGTCGAGGGTTTCTCCACTATAGCAGCACCTCTGACTCAGTTGACTCGCTAGGATGTTCCCTTTGTGTGGCTAGAGGAGTGTGAGAGGAGCTTTCTGAGGCTTAAGGAGTTGCTTACCACCGCTCCTATATTGACTCTTCCAATTGAGGGCAAGGGCTTCACGGTTTACTGTGACACATCCGGCGTTGGTTTGGGTTGTGTGTTGATGCAGCGGGGCCGGGTTATTGCTTATGCGTTGAGGCAGCCTAAGCTACATGAGCGCAACTACCCCACTCATGACTTGGAGTTGGCAGCGGTAGTTTTTGCGCTTAAGATCTGGAGGCGCTACCATTAGGGAGTTCATTGCGAGATATACACTGATCACAGGAGCCTTCAGTACATTATGAGTCAGAGGGATCTTAATTTGAGGCAGCGCCGTTGGATTGAGCTCCTGAAGGACTATGACCTCTGTATTTTCTACTATCCGGGCAAGGCAAATGTAGTAGCGAATGCCTTGAGTCGTAGGGCAGAGAGTATGGGTAGTCTAGCCTTCCTTTCGATTTTGGAGCGGCCTTTGGCAATGGACATTCAGTCTTTAGCTAATCAGATGATCAGGCTTGATATTTCAGATTCTAGCTGAGTGTTAGCTTATGTGGGGGTTTAGTCATCTCTACTTGGTCAGATCCGTAGTCGTCAGTTTGAAGATCAGACATTGGTGGCACTCATAGATAGAGTTTTGGCGGGTGATGTTGGGTAGGTTTCCTTATATTCAGATGGGGTTTTAATATTTGCTGGCCGTTTGTGTGTTTTAAGAGTTGGTTATTTGATCCAGCTGATCCTTGCGAGGCCCATTATTCCAGGTATGCTATCCATCCGGGCACAGCTAAGATGTATTGTGACTTGAGGCAGCACTATTGATGGAGTTGTACGAGGAGAGAAATCTCAGACTATGTGTCCCATTTCTTATATAGCCAGCAGGTGAAGGCCGAACATTTGAGACCTAATATGGTAGGCGTTGTCGCACTCTAGTTGGTTGGTTCGAGTCTATAGAGCCTAGGCCGCTTGATACAGATTTGTTTCAAGAGTCTTTAGAGCATGTTAAATTGATTAAGGATCGGCTCAAGACAGCTCAGAGTAGGTAGCGGTGTTATGCAGACCGCAGGCGTCGACCGTTGAGATTTGTCATGGGTGATAGAGTATTCCTCCAAGTGTCGCCCATGAAGGTCGTGATGAGATTTGGGAGGCAGGGCAAGCTTAGCCCCAGGTATATTGGGCTTTAGAGGTTTTAAGGGCCGTTGGTGAGGTGGCTTATGAGTTAGCTCTACCTCCAGCATTCTCAGCTATTCATCCGATTTTCCATGTTTAAATGCTACGGCGTTATGTTCCAGATGAGTCTCATGTGCTCCAGTATGATGCAGTTGAGTTGGATGATCGCCTGACCTATATTGAGGAGCCAGTTTCTATTTTTGCCAAAGATGTGAGGCAATTGAGGTCGAGAGCCATTCCTGTGGTTAAGGTTCATTGGAGGCATCGTCCAGTTGAGGAGTCTACCTGGGAGACCGAGCGGTAGATGCAGGAGCAGTTCCCCAGCTTATTTGAGCCCTCAGGTGCTTCTTGATACTTACTTTCGCGGATGAAAGTTCTTTTAGTAGTGGATGCTGTAATAACTCTCCAGGTCATTTCTGTGTTGATGCCTTCTTTCTGTCGTTTAGAGCATTCCTGTAGGGACCCCAAGTCATTTATGACTTGCTGGCACCGACTATTCGGTCGCCTGGTCGTTCATTTGGGTTTTATGCCAGTTTTTCTATTTTGGAGTTTTTGAACCTTGAAAAGTTGATTTTGGTCATAACTTCAGGTAAACAACCTCAGACGGGAATTTTGATGGTTTCATCAGCTCTAGAGTGGCCAAATTAGGCTAGAAGCATGGTTTGCCCGAGTCCCAAGGTTTTCGGTGTGATTTTGGGGCCAGTTAGCTCTTTAGCCTTCGAAATTTGGCTTAAGGTTGACTTTGGTCAACATTCTAGGTAAATGTGCTCAGATAAAAATTTTGACAGTGCGGTTAGTTTTGGAATACCGAGTTTGGTGTAGGATGACCCTTTGAGAATGTTTGATCAATTTCCAGCCCTTCGGTAGAAATAGGCTAAAATGGCCCAACAGGTGTGGGACCCACTTTTTGTCGAAACGACCTCGTATGGAAATTTTGACTGCGCCATTGAGTCTGGAACATCAAATTCGAGGTCTGGCATATCTCGTTTGCATGGACGGAGTTCCGAACGAATCCCTAGCACCCCGTCGGAGTTTTGGAGTTGCCAAAACTCAGCTGGTGCAGCTGTCAAAATTGCAGACATCCCATCTCTCCCCGTTCGCAGGATAGGCTCCGTGTTCGCGGAGGAGTGAGGGAGTCTACTCCGCGTTCGCGGGCTAGAGGCCGCGTTCGCGGATGTCTGTGACCCTTTGCTCCACGTTCACGTGAGCTACTCCGCGTTCGCGTGAGCTACTCCTTGTTCGCGGAGATCTATGAGGGGTAGGTGTTCTTGTGCTCTACGTTCGCGGAGTTCCCTCCATGTTCGCGGAGGGCCCTCCACATTCGCGGAGGGCCTTCCACGTTCGCAGAGGTCAATGTGCGTGCGGAGTTCTTGTTCTTTGCGTCCGCGGGCCTTGGACCGCATTCGCGGAGCTCTAGCCGTGTTTGCGGAGTAGTGGTTGTTTTGCTTCCTTGTTGGCAGGGCTTTTGGGCCGCGTTCGCGGAGAAGAGCGGGCAACAGTGGTTATATAATGGAGGTCGAGGCTCATTTGGTTGATGCCTTCAAAAATTCATATCTCCCTCCTCGGTTGTCGGTTTTCGATAATTCGAAGTCCCAAGCGTTCATATTCTCGTTGGCTTCGTGGGTTTTTGGTCGTTTAGCGTTGGGTACTCCTCAATTGTCATGAATTTGAGGCGTAATTGTGTAAAGTTTTGCATTTTCTTGTTCTTGGCTGTTTCGAGCTGATTTGAGCCCTGATTAGTGTTCTGTTTTGGGCGACATGTTTGAGGTAGTATTTGGGACCTCTTCACGGAGTAAATTTTGAAAAATCCAGCGATGATCCCACGTTCTCGAATTTGATTCCGAAATTGGTTGGACTCTGAATTTGATGATTTTAGTGTCTAAACAACCGTATTGACGCTGTGACTCAATTTTTGATAGCGTGGCAGCAGTTTGAGGCCGTTCGTAAGGGGAAATCTCTGGTTGAGTGACTTGGAGCGCGCGTGATCAGCTTTCTAGTAGGTTTCGACTTCCCTTCCTTCTAGATTGAGCATGATTGTGTAAATGCTTGTCGGCTTGTGTGAATCTGGGGTTGGGTAGCTAGTATTCTTCTTCTTCTTCTTCGATTTTCTTCGTTAGGAGTTTATTTCTGGGATGTTCGGGATTAGCATTATGCATTAGGTTGCGTTGTTGGCTTGGGTTGTTGTTAATTTGTTGTGGATTATCTGCTTGGTGGTTATCTGTTGATGCATGTATGGGCTCGGGATAATTGCTTTATGTTTATAGAATTCTGTGGGTTTCTGCTATTGTTTCGGCCTTACAATAGGCTAGGATAGTATTACCTTAGTTCCATGTACTTGGTTGACTTGAGTATGTATCTGACGTCGTTTTGGATGGACTAGATCCTTGTAAAATGGCATAGCGGAATTGGTTCTGATAGTTTGAGCCTTAGTTTAGGCATTTTCGTGGCTTGGGATCCGCTATTTCTTCTCTTCTTCTATCTCTGCGATTTCGGGTTATTGCTTGAAGATTTCACTATTACACCGATTGCCCGTTGGTTTAACTTAGGCTGGGAGCCTTCGTTTGATACTCTTATGGGGGCGGCGGCCCATAGTGTTTAGCTTTGCAGTGTATTATTGAGTGGTGATTTTATCCGATTTGAGGCTGTTGGCTCTTTTATTCGATTTGAGGTTGTGGGCTCCAGTACGCAGCTAGTATTACCTGATTAGCATTTGGTATTACCAGCGCTGGCTATCGGGCATAGGCTGCATGTTTCGATCTGCAACTGATGTTATACGATTGCAGCCAGTTATTTCCAGGGCGAGACCTTTGAACACAAGTTACTAGTCCCAGCTGCGCAGCTGATGTTATCTGATTGGAGCCAGTTTTTCCAACGCTAGACTGTCTAGCACAGGTTGTTTATTCCAGTCTGAGGTTGAGGTTACACTAGTGGGACCTGGTATTACCAGTTCGGGGCTGATGATTGGGCTGGGCCCAGGTGTTGTTCCAGTCCGAGGCTGAGGTTACGCAGGTGGGACCTGGTATTGCCAGCTCAGGGCTGATAATTGGGCTAGGCCCAAGTGTTGTTCTAGTCCGAGGCTGACGTTACTCGGTTAGAGCCTGGTATTTCCAGCTTGCGATTAATGATTTGGCTGGGCACATGTGTTATCTTTTCGGGTCTGGGACCCATGGGTGTTGAGGCTGCTGGAGTTGTGTTTTCTCTCATTTATGTAGAATAGCTCTTCTGTGTACATTTCAGGCTTATGGGGGTCCGTTCGGGTTTTATTTAAACTTGCGCACGAGTGTGCCCAGTAGGTCTTATGGGAGGCTTAGCTGGGTTTAACTTAGTTGTTCTTGTTTGCTTTCCGCTTTCTCTGCTTCCGTTTTGTTGGCCTCTGTCTGTGCTGATTCTATCTTGTCTGCCTATTTTTACCTTGCTTGCTCAGTCGGCCTATGATGCCTACTAGGTACATGTTGTTTTGGTACTCATACTACACTCTGCATCTGTTTTCGTGATGCAGGTCCGAGCACCTATTATCAGCATTGAGATCGAGCTTGCAGCTGTCTGTCCAGGAGACGAGGGTGAGCACATGGTGTTTTGGGATTACCTGTCTCCTTCGGTGTTATTTATTTTGACTTGTCTTTTGCCTTCAAGACAGTTTGTTTCTGTGGTCCACCTTTGAGACTTGTATTCTTGTTAGTAGTACTGTACTTGTGACTTCTAGGTTTTGGGAGGTGTCGTGTATTTATGTAGTTTGGTTTCGCTTCAGCCTTCTTTATGTGTTGTATTTGTTGCTTCCACTTAGTTGAGGACTAGTTTCCACCCTTAGTCCCATTACTGTTCAGTTCCGGGATAGGGTTTTGGCTGGCATACTGGTGGGTTGGCAGGTGCCATCATGACTCGAGAGGTTGAGTCATGACATGAAGTCAAGTTCTTATTAGATAAGTGTGTGGTTACAAAATTAATATCTCATGATGAGATCTTGATGGCGAAGAGATGCAAGAATATGCATATTGCTGATCTAGACATTGCTCGTAGTGATAATCTCACTTTTTTGGTGCTCAAAGTGAGAATGCTTATTTGTGGCACAAAAGATTTGTTCATGTAAGTGCTTCTCTGTTGAACAAACTTGTGTCGAAGTACCTAGTCCGTGGTTGCCAAAGATAAAATTTTCAGATGATAAAGTTTGTGATGCATGTGTCAAAAGGTAACAAACTTGATCCTCTTTCAAGAAAATGTTGCAAGTAAGCACCACCATGTTTCTTGAACTACTACATATGGATCTCTGTGGTTTTGTGAAGATCCAGAATAGGGGTGGAAAGAAGTACATTTTTGTTATTGTTGATGATTTTTAAGGTTCACGTAGACTATGTTTCTTAAGTCCAAGAATGAAACCTATGATGTACTGATGATATTCACCAAGATGATCCAGACAGAGCTGAATTGGAAGATTGTAGGGATCAGTTTGGATCATGGCATTGAGTTTGAAAATGTAAAAGTGGAAAGTTTCAGTGCTGAACATGGAATTCATCATAACTTTTCAGCTCCCACGACTCACCAACAAAATGGTGTGGTGGAAGAGAAGAACAGAACCTTGGTAGATATTGCCAGGACTATGCTAATAGATTATGATTTTCTAAAGAATTGTCTGAGCTGAAGTAGTAAATACTACATGTTATGTTACCAACAGGTGCCTGATTAGGTCAATCCTAAACAAAACTCCTTATGAGCTGCTTAGCAATAGAAAGCCAAAATTGAGTTATCTCAACGCTTTTTGTTGTAAATTCTTTGTTCTTAATAATTGAAATGATGATGTTGGAAAGTTTGATCACAAGAGTGAATAAGAAGTATTTGTGGGTTACTCATCCTCTAGTAAGGCATACAAAGTCTATAACAAAAGGACATTGTGCATTGAAGAAAGTATTCATGTAATCTTTGATAAATTCGGAGGAATTGAATTTCTGAAAAACAAAGATGAATATGAGATTGAAGAGATGCTTCAGATTCAAAGAGACAGCCTTAATGAAGAAACTACTGAAGAAAATCCAACTCTTGAAGGATATGATCTTGAAGAAGCTGATGAAGATGATGAACGTGATGAGGGACCTGGTGTGCTAGACAATTCTAAGAAAAATGATGTAGATTTTGAAAATGAAGAGGTAGAGGCAGATTAAGCTCAGCAGTCAACAAGAAATCCAAGATAGAAGTTGAAGTCATCCCATCCACTAGATAATCTCAGCTCCAACTTGGACTTTGGAATTCACACTAGATCCAAATTAATAAATCTAGTTGAATTCTCAACATTCATATCAAATATTGAGCCCAAGAACATCAAAGAAGCTTTGAAGGATGCTGATTGGGTAAATTATATGGAAGAAGAGCTGTACCAGTTTGAACGAAGCAAGGTATGTCACTAGGTTCCCCGACCATATGATAAAACTATCATAGGGACCAGGTGGGTGTACAGAAACAAACTTGATGAACATAGTGTATTTCCAAGGAAAAAATCAAGACTGGTGCTACATGGGTATAACCAAGAGGAAGGCATTGACTATGATGAAACCTTTGCCTCTGTGGCATGGATGGAGGACATCAGGATACTGATTGCATTCGCTGCCTTCATGGATTTTAAACTATATAAGATGGATGCGAAGAGTGCTTTCTTAAATGGTTATCTAAAGAAGGAAGTCTATGTCAAGCAACCACCAGGTTATAAAGATATTTCTAAACCAAATCATGTGCTCCAGCTGGACAAGAATCTTTATAGACTGAAACAAGATCCTAGAGCATGGTATGAAAGGCTGTCCAAGTTTCTTCTTGACAATGTATTTAAATGAGGAAAGATTGACAACACTCTCTTCTTGAAGTCATGAGTAAAGGATTTTCTCATTATTCAAGTGTATGTCGATGACATTATCCTTGGAGCAATATCTGAGTCTTTGTTTAAAGAGTTTGTTGCACTCATGGAGAGTGATTTTGAAATGAGTATGATAGGGGAATTGTGTTTCTTCTTCAAGTTATACATTAAGAAAAATACATCAAGGAGCTACTGAAGAAGTTTCACATGGTTGGTGCCAAACCAATTGACACTCCCATGGTCCAATGTTGACCAATACTATGTATAAAGGAACTATTGGCTCCATATTGTGTCTAAGTGCAAGTAAACCTGACATTGTGTTTAGTGTCAAAATGCATGCAAGATTCTATGCTTGTCCAAAGGAATCACATTTGTAAGCTGGTAATAGGATCCTGAGATACCTGAAGAAAACAGGAGACCTGGTCCTATTCTATCTTATTTCTAGAGGAATGATAAACCAAAATTCAGTTGTTGTTTCAACAATTGAGGCAAAGTATGTAGCACCTCCATCTTGTTGTGCACAACTCCTATGGATTAAACAACAGTTTGAAGATTTTGGAGTGGTTACCCACATGATCCTTCTTTTGTGTGACAATACCAGTGCTCTGAATATGGCTAAGAATCCAGTTCAACATAAAAGAACTAAGCATATTGATCTGAGACATCATTTTATGAGGGATAATGTCGAAAAGGGTAACATTTGCATGCAATTCTGCAAGTTTGAAGATCATATTGTTGATACTATCACGAAGGCTCTATGTAGGGACCAGTTCGAGAGAAATAGACTGAAGTTGGGGATGCTGAAACTTTACTGAGCTGATCTTTCCTGATGTAATCAACCTCCGCCCTTGCTATGCCTAGGAAGCATGTATCCTTGTTATTAGTGATGTATGTTTTTTTATATTCAATTTCATACCTTTTGTAGGTATACACCCATGGTGGATGTGCTGCGGAGAAGGACCTGGTCTGTCACGACCCAAGCCTAGGGCCTAGATGTGACCGGCGAATGGGGAACCCGAAGGAACCCCAAACAAGCCTCATAGCGTATCATTACACATCCTTGGTCGCGGAAGCAATTAAATGACCATAAGCGATAAGCATAATCAAGGGGGAAATCGGGACTAAGGGAGCAAGAAAGAAAAAAAAAAAATGATACATAAATACCATAGATGAGTCAAGCTCAAGCATAATACACAACTTGTCCAACACCACCTCTAAACATGAGTACTTAGCGGGGGCCAAGACAAACTACCGGGCTCACCCTCATAGTCAAAACATAACTAGAAAGGAAAAGTTTTATACATAGCAAAAGATCATGAGCAACGTCCCCGAAATGGAGGACTCACCAATAACCACTATAGAAAATCGTACTAGCCACGCGGAGGAGGATGGTCAAGCGGTGCTCCGGTCCCTACATGGTGACATCATGTAGGCATAGAGTATGCGTTAGTACATTTGAATGTACTAAGTATATGGGATGCAATGCAATGCTACATTAGATGGACATCATAGGAAAAATGCGTAATCATACCCAATAGATAGCATATTAATGAAATGATATGTATAATGATGCTTACATAAAAATCATATTTAGTGGGACGTAGTACATGTGTGGCGAGTGACCATCAATATAGTATTTCCAAGGCCTACCACCCCCTTGGAGAGGCGAAAGAGGTACAAACCCCTCAATATGGTTACACGGGCCTACCACCCCCCGAGCTAGGGACCAAGGTACAAACCCCTCGATATGGTTATACGGGCCTACTACCCCCCGTACTAGGCAACCAAGGTACCAACCCCTCGATACGGTTATACGGGCCTACTACCCCCCGTACTAGGCAACCAAGGTACCAACCCTCGATACGGTTATACGGGCCTACTACCCCCGTACTAGGCTTGGTCGACTCACAACACTTATATAGAGAAAATCGTATACATGTGTCCATTTCATCATCATTTCAGTAATTACATAACCATCCGACTCATAGGACGTACCTTGGACCTTCCCTTTCCTAAGAATTCTATAAATGGGCATTTTATCAAACACAAGGTGGGCAATTGTTCATGTAAATGAAATCATGTATTTCAAGAATACTAAGTCCAACCAATTCCAAAATCCATATAAATCAGCCCACCAACAACATACATATATATATCAACCTTCATAATTTGATCATGGAAGCATGTAAACCATAAACATCACATAATAATTCCATTTCATGATAATATGCAAAATGGACCATAATAGGGTGTGTAGTAGTAATTCCATAATTCAAGAGTTCATAAATAATCATAAGGACCCATAAACTTGAAGTAGAAATAGAGGATAAATGGTTGGACTTGTGGAAAGGAAGGTTTCCATCAAACCCACATACCTCAACTTTGGAGAATCCTTGATGAAGATTGGAATGGAGAATCGAAGCTTGAGATTGAGTCTTGAATCCGGAATTAGAGCTTGAGATGTTTGAATTTGGTTGAAGATCTTGGTGGAATTTTTGGAGAGGGCTTAGAGAGTGTTTTTGGAGTTAAGAAAAATGACTAAGTATGGGACATATCCCCTTTTTATAAAAAACGTCTCCAACCCGCCTAAAAAAAAAGCTCACTGGAAATTGCAAATCTGCACAGACAGGTTTTACGAAAATGGTCATAACTCCCTCATCCTAACTCGGACTAAGGTGAAACCAAGTGCGTTGGAAAGCTAACTCAAAGAGCTTTAATTTAATAGTTTGCAGCCCTTCCAGTTCCTTGTGTGCTAAGAGATATGCCCCTTTAAAGTTGACCCTCCAAATCGCAATTTTTGCGATTTTCGAATTTTGATACGGTTGCTCTAAAATTTGGGTTAGACCCATTTCCCACTCAATTTGACCCCCCAAATAAGAATATGAAGTCGAATTTCCGAAATCATGCACGGATTTTGAGATATATGGAAATTACAATTATAGGTGTTTCCGAAGCACATTTTCGGGCATTTTTGGGGTCGTTTCAATATCTCCCCCTTGGGAACATTCGTCCCCGAATGTTAAAGAAACGTACATGAGAGACACAAACATGGCAATTTCAGCCCACATAAGGATGCAACAATGCACTTACACCTTATTTCAAAACCTCAATATAGTTGTAAAACCACAATGAACTTGTCAACTTAAACATGAATGTATGCAGTGACATGGGGGCTGAACTTAAGACCTGAGATTTTATAAAGGGCTTAGATCAATACTTTAGGCTCGAGTGGAGTGGAAAAGATAAGGATATCGCCTTTGCATGTCTGCTTCGGCCTCCCAAGTAGCACTTTCAACTTGTTGATTTCTCCAAAGGACTTTAATGGAAGCCACATCTTTGTTTCTCAACCTCTTCACTTGTCTATCTAAAATCTGGACCGGAACCTCTTCATAGGTCAAATTATCTTCAACAACACCCACAACATCAAGAGACACAATGGCATTCGGATCACCCACACACTTCCTCAACATAGACACATGAAATACCGGATGAACCAAATCCATCTCGCTAGGCAATTCCAACTCATAAGCTACCTTGCCAATTCTCCTCATCACCTTATAAGGACCCACGTATCTTGGGCTCAACTTGCCCTTCTTACCAAAACGAACCACACCCTTCATGGGTGTCACCTTCAAATAAACCCAATCACCAACTCGGAATTCAAGAGCCCTTCTCCTCGCATCAGCATAGGACTTTTGGCGACTTTGGGCCATCTTCAACCTTTCTCTAATCATCCTAACCTTCTCAAGAAGGCCTCCATAACTAGGTTCTGGTCCTAAACAATGGCCACCTCACCAACCTCAAACCACCCAACCGGTGATCTAACAACGCCTCCCATAGAGAGCCTCAAAAGGAGCGCATGACCGATGCTAGAATGATATCTATTGTTATAGGCAAACCAATCAATGGAAGTGATCATCCCAAGCTACCCTAAGCTCCAAATACACAAGCCCTAAGATATCCTCAATGTTTGGAAGTCCTTCGGCTTGTCCATCCGTTTGCGGGTGAAGGCCGTGAGTAGCTTAACTCTCGTACCACACCCCTTTGAAAAGACTTCCAAAAGTGTGAAGTAATTGAGTACCACGGTCCGATATTGAGGATAAGGAATCCCATGCAGCCTTACCAAGTCATGAATATATAAAACCTTCATAATCTTCCGCCCATTATGTTGTCTTTACGTAGAAAATTGAGCCGATTGTTTGTATCCTATCAACCACCAGCCCAAAGAGAATCAAAACTTTTCTAGTCTTGGGTAAACCAACTACAAAATCCATAATTAATTCTTCCCACTTCAAGTAGGAATCTCTATTGGCTTGGGTTAACCACCCGGCCTTGATGTTCGGCCTTACGGTTGACAATATGACAACCGGAGACGAATTTGGCAATGTCCTTCTTCATGCCTCTCCACCAATACACATCCCTCAAATCTCTATACATTTTGGTGGAACCGGGGTGGATGAAGTAGGAAGAATTATGAGCCTCCTCAAGAATTTTCTCCCTCAAACCATCAACACAAAGCACACACAACCTACCTTGGTACCTAAGGGCACCATCTCCCCCTTGGGAGAAAACTTCCACCTTGCCCTCTTTCACCAAGGCCTTCAATTCAAACAAGGAAGAATCAAGATCTTGATTTGCTATCACCTCATCAACCAAGGAAGACCTAGCACCATCAACAACGACCACACCACCATTACCAACCTCTTCCAACCTAACCCCCAACCTAGCCAACCGATGTACCTCCCTAGCCATTTCCCTATCACCAATATCAACATGAGCTAGGCTACCCATAGACACCCTACTCAAAGCATCCGCCACCACATTAGCTTTATCGGGATGATAATGCACACTCATATCATAATCTTTAAGAAATTCTAGCCACCTTGTTTGTCTCAAGTTGAGATCTTTTTGGGTGAAGACATATTGGAGGCTCTTATGATCGGTGAACACATCGACACGTACCCCATACAAATAATGACGCCAAATCTTTAAAGCAACCACCACCGCGGCTAATTCAAGATCATGCGTAGGATAGTTCTTTTCATGCACTTTGAGTTGTCTGAGTTGTCTAGAAGCATAGGCTATCACCTTACCATTTTGCATTAGAACACAACCCAAGCCAACTCTAGAAGCATCACAATACACAACAAAACCCTCAAGCCCCATCCGGTAAGATGACATATAGGGAGGGACACAAGTTTAATCTTTCAAGGTTTGAAAACCTCCTTTCCGCATCGTCGCACCAAACTTAGCCTTCTTTTGTTCAACTTAGTCCATGGGAGAAGCATAGAAGAAAAAACCCATTCACAAATCTCCGGTAGTAACCCTAAGCCCAAGAAGCTCCTAATATCCCGACGGGGTCAATGGCCTAGGCCAATTTCTAATCACATCGGTCTTCTTAGGGTCTACCTTAATACCATCCCCTGACACCACATGACCTAGGAAGGCAACCTCCCTAAACCAAAATTCACACTTTTCATACTTGGCATACAACTTCTCCTCTCTTAATCTTTGCAACACAACCCTCAAGTGACCCATATGTTCTTCCTCACTATGCGAATAGAGTAAAATATCATCAATGAAGACCACAACAAAGGAATCAAGGTAGGGTTTAAAGACCCTATTCATTAGGTCCATGAAGGTAGCCGGTGCATTGGTCAACCCAAAGGACATGACCACAAATTCATAATGTCCATACCTAGTCCGGAAGGCTGTCTTGGGAATGTCACCCTCTCTCACCTTCACTTGATGATACCCGGACCGAAGATCAATCTTAGAGAAGTGGCTAGCCCCTTGCAATTGGTCGAACAAGTCATCAATCCTAGGAAGAGGATATTTATTCTTGACGGTGACCCTATTGAGTTGCCGGTAATCGATACACATCCTAAGGGACCCATCTTTCTTCTTCACAAACAACACCGGTGCCCCCCATGGTGATTGGCTAGGCCTAATAAAACCCTTCTCCAACAAGTCCCTCAATTGTTCTTTCAACTCCTTTAACTCCGCCGGGGCCATACGGTAAGGGGAAATAGAAATGGGTTGAGTATCGGGGAGGAGGTCTATGCCAAATCTATTTCCCTTTCGGGAGGAACATCGGGAAGGTCATTAGGAAAGACATCAAGGAATTCATTTACGACCGGAACCGACTCTATAAGAAGGGTTTTGGACTCCACACATTCCGCTAACCTCACGAGGTGATAGAAGAACACCCCCTTAAGAGATCAAGCTTACGGCTATTATGCAAGAGATGAATCTCCCCTTGACTACCACATTTTGGCTTTCCCACTCAAGAATGGGTTCACTTGGGAATTGGAACTTGACCCTTCGGGTTCTACAATCAATAGAAGCATAGTATGCATGCAACCAATCCATCCCAAGAACAACATCAAAATCGACCATGTTCAATTCAACAAGATCACAAGGCAATAATTTATGCAAGATGCAAATAGGACAATTTCTATAGACCTTCCTAGCAACAATATATGCACCAATAGGAGTAGACACCTTATATGACTCACGCAACAAGTCGGGCTCGTCTTCCTCTTGTATTAGACATGATCTTGCATAGCAAAGAACAACCGTTAGGGAGGAACTTAATTCAACTCTACAGCACGACTTAGAACATAGAGAAGGGAAACATTTCCTAAAACGTCTCATAGCCTCCTACTCATAGTTGTGGTGCACAACACAACCATGAATCGGACTCTAATCAACGCGGTGTGTTGGACTCCGAGGATCATTCAACCTAGTGCTCTGATACCAAGTTTGTCACGACCCAAGCCTAGGGCCTAGTTGTGACCGGCGAATGGGGAACCCGAAGGAACCCCAAACAAGCCTCATAGTGTATCATTACACATTCTTGGTCGCGGAAGCAATTAAATGACCATAAACGATAAGCATAATCAAGGGGAAATCGGGACTAAGGGAGCAAGAAGAAAAAAAAGAAATGATACATAAATACCATAGATGAGTCAAGCTCAAGCATAAAACAAAACTTGTCCAACACCACCTCTAAACATGAGTACTTAGCGGGGGCCAAGACAAACTACCGGGCTCACCCTCATAGTCGAAAACATAACTAAAAAGGAAAAAGTTTTTATACACTAAACAAAAGATCCATGAGCAAAACGTCCCCGAAATGGAGGACTACCAATACCACTATATGAAACTGTACTAGCCACGCGGAGGAGGATGGTCAGCGGTGCTCCGGTCCCTACATGGTGACATCATGTAGGCATAGAGTATGCGTTAGTACATTTGAATGTACTAAGTATATGGGAATGCAATGCAAGGCTAGCATTAGATGGACATCATAGGAAAAATGCGTAATCATACCCCAATAGATAGCATATTAATAAAATAATATGTATAATGATGCTTACATAAAAATCATATTATGGGACGTAGTACATGTGTGGCGAGTGACCATCAATATAGTATTTCCAAGGCCTACCACCCCCTTGGAGAGGCGAAAGAGGTACAAACCCCTCAATATGGTTACACGGGCCTACCACCCCCCGTGCTAAGGACCAAGGTACAAACCCCTCGATATGGTTACACGGGCCTACCACCCCCGTGCTAGGGACCAAGGTACAAACCCCTCGATATGGTTATACGGGCCTAACCCCCGTACTAGGACCAATGTACCAACCCTCGATACGGTTATACGGGCCTACTACCCCCCGTACTACCAAGGTACAACCCCTCGATATGGTTAACGGGCCTACACCCCCCGTACTAGGACCAAGGTACAAACCCTCGATACGGTTATACGGGCCTACTACCCCCCGTACTAGGCAACCAAGGTACAAACCCCTCGATACGGTTATACGGGCCTACTACCCCCCGTACTAGGCTTGGTCGACTCACAACACTTATTTAGAGAAAATCATATACATGTGTCCATTTCATCATCATTTCAGTAATTACATAACCATCCGTCTCATAGGACGTACCTTGGACCTTCCCTTTCCTAAGAATTCTATAAATGGGCATTTTATCAAACACATGGTGGGCAATTGTTCATGTAAATGAAATCATGTATTTCAAGAATACTAATTCCAACCAATTCAAAAATCCATATAAACCAGCCCACCAACAACATACATATATATATCAACCTTCATAATTTGATCATGGAAGCATGTAAACCATAAACATCACATAAAAATTTCATTTCATGATAATATGCAAAAAGGACCATAATAGGGTGTGTAGTAGTAATTCCGTAATTCAAGAATTCATAATTGATCATGAGGACCCATAAACTTGAAGTAGAAATAGAGGATAAATGGTTGGACTTGTTGAAAGGAAGGTTTCCACAATCAAACCCACATACCTCAACTTTGGAGAATCCTTGATGAAGATTGGAATGGAGAATCGAAACTTGAGATTGAGTCTTGAATCCGGAATTAGAGCTTGAGATGTTTGAATTTGGTTGAAGATCTTGGTGGAATCTTTGGAGAGGGCTTAGAGAGTGTTTTTGGAGTTAAGAAAATGACTAAGTATGGGACATATCCCCTTTTTATAAAAAAATCTCCAACCCGCCTAGAAAAAGCTCACTGGAATTGGAAATTCTGCACAGACAGGTTTTACGAAAATGGTCATAACTCCCTCATCCTAACGCGGAATAAGGTGAAACCAAGTGCGTTGGAAAGCTAACTCAAAGAGCTTTAATTTGATAGGTTGCATCCCTTCCAGTTCCTTGTGTGCTAAGAGACATGCCCCTTTAAAGTTGACCCTCAAAATCACAATTTTTTGCGATTTTCGAATTTTGATACGGTTGCTCTAAAATTCGGGTTAGACCCATTTCCCACTCAATTTGACCCCACGAATAAGAATATGAAGTCGAATTTCCGAAATCATGCACGGATTTTGAGATATATGGAAATTACAATTATAGGTGTTTCCGAAGCACATTTTCGGGCATTTGGGTCGTTTCAATCTAATACATTTCTAGAATCTGAAATACATCTCAATTCTTCAAGAAGAAATTTATAGACTTTAAGTAATAGATGGAAACTAATGGGGATCCAGAAAGTAGGATCTTACCACAACTCTGAAAGGGAGTACTCCGCTGGATC
Organism: Solanum appendiculatum; assembly: GCA_018342035.1. Lineage (NCBI taxonomy): Eukaryota > Viridiplantae > Streptophyta > Magnoliopsida > Solanales > Solanaceae > Solanum > Solanum appendiculatum. The sequence goes on along the minus strand of JAGDQO010000347.1, from coordinate 1,112,118 downwards.
TAATCAACTGCTACGAGACTCACTTGACTAGGATCTGCATAAAAGGGATAACAGAAGTAGGGGTTGATTACAATCCACATGTTGTCAGTAGGTTGGATCAATTGAGTATAAGCAACTAAACAAACTTAAGTAATAAACTATGAAACGCTTCCACCTGGATGCTGAAAAGTCTCATTCCGGCATTAGTTCTGCCAATTTATATAGAACAACGTGAATAAAGTAAACACACAAGAGGACAGATAATAGTTAAATTAGCATATAAACAAGTTACACAACACAACAAGACTGGCCAATGAGATGCAATGAGATGATGGGATGATATGGTGGTACCAAGGTCATCACACAACCTGTTGTATACACCTTGTTGAGAATTTAGCTTCAAGACAAGGACTTATAGGGGACTCGCAGTCCATATACCAATCTCGTAAATCTCAATATATCATCAACTTGCCACCTAGCTCGTGGTCAAGGATATAAGTAAGATGTCACATTTTCTTTCTCAAAAGAATAGTATTTCTCCATTTTCTCATATTTCCATGAACAATGATATGTTGAATGAGGATGAATGCATCACAACACATACAACACATCCAACACAAGGCATAATTAGTTCATCAAGAGTTGAAAATAGTATCAAGTTTCCAAACTCAACAAGTCATGAAATATATTCTCAAATGATAGGGATAGTGGAGGAATCAATTTAAAATCAGGCTTTACCACTTTAGAAAACATTTCTTTCATTTTAAGATGTTCAGAAATCAACTCAATCCCTTAACTCGGGCATCTCAATTTCAAAAATAAGACAAGTAACACAGCCCCTCACTCGGGCAATTACTTAAATATCACAGACTTCCCACAACAGTTTACAGTATCACACAAGCCTCCACACAGGCTAAACATTACAATAAGGCATCATACGAATTAAAACAGAGGGATCAACACTTACCAACTTCTAAAGACATACTACCACTAATTTCACAGTTGACTTCCTAAGAACAGGTTAATTACTCATCTCAGTCTAAAAGAGTGATAACCAAACCTACCTCAAGGCTGAGACTTCACTCGAATAACTATATCGGAGCACTTCCTCAACCACACAATCACTGGAATGATCCTCAACTATCAAGAATGGAAAGAGTTCATCAAAAGGAGTCCAATTATACCATATTGATAGGATTTGAAACCGAGGGTAAAATACTCCAAAAACCATTCAAAAATCTAAAGGGTAAAATCAAATTTTTAGTTGAAAATGAATTTCTACAAGTTAAGAGGAGTTCGTGGTTGAAAAACCTATTAAAAACAAGCAAGAATCGAGCTCCAAATCAAAAAAATTACTCATTTTTCAATTTGGGGAGAAAAACCCCAAAACCCATATTTGAAATCTTGACTTTTAAGTGTTTTGGAAGATGAAATTCAAAGAAAATGATATAAAATCGATAAAGGGACTTACCCACACAAGTTTTTCTCAAGAAAATGCTTCTAAAGTCACCCTCCCAAGCTCCCAATATGAAAAAAAATGGTGAAAGAAAGAGAAATGGGAAGAAAAGGGGGCTGATTTAGCCAATTAATTGACTGTTTGACCACGTTGACGACTCGTTAACCGCGGTGAACATGCATCATCATCAGCATCAGCAAAAAATACTTTTTCTAACTTATTAAAGTCTCAGAACGGACCCTCAGGATTCATCCAAGACTCGATAAAAAATAAACTAATTATGCTATCCCACTAAATTCGACATTCCGGACTCAATGAAATCATCGAATTTATGAAAAAAGATCGTTATGAAAAAAATACCCTCATGTACCTCTCTACAGGCCTAAAGCTCAACTTCTCACTTAAGTACCCATTCTCAACCTAAGGCATCAGAACTCTAACTAGCCAACTCACTAGCTCAAATTCGATGTTTCGGACACAATAGAACTGATGGAATTCCCATTCGACACTTGAAACTCAAAATATTGATCAAAGTCAATCATACCAGTATAATCAACTCAAAAAGGGTCAACATTACCAAAAATGCACCCGATCACATCGGGAACCACACTAACCATTCCTGAAACATGAACTAAGCATAAAGACGCTATGGGAAAAGGCAAAATGGTCATTCCACAATTAAAAGTAAATTCACAAAAAATAAGACATTAGAATCACAACAATTGACTTTAAATTTCACAAGATTCGATTGGTAGGAGGAAGAGATGAAGAGCATAGCCAGTCTCCCTAGACATGCCAAATTTGCTCACAACAAATTTTCATTGTGCTGAAAATTAAGTACAATCAAAATTAATTAAAAAATTCATTTTATATTGTATATATCTATCTATATCTATCTATATCTAAATCTATACTACCTTAAAAGCATGAACTCCCAAACTTGAATGTTAAATTACTATAATACCCCAACTAAAAACACTCATTTTAGTTTATTTAATTATATTATATTAAAAGTAGACACCTTTTCACATTGAAGGGTTGTGACTTTTTCGATGAGTTGTGACTTTTCCGATGAATTATGACTTTTTTGAAAGGTTGTAACTTTTTTAAAGAGTTGTGACTTTTCCGATGAGTTGTGACTTTTTTACAGTGTTTTGACTTTTTCTAAGGGTTGTGACTTTTTCGATGAGTTGTGACTTTTTCGAAGGGTAGTGACTTTTCCAAAGGGTTGTGACTTTTTCGATTAGGAGTGACTTTTTCAAAGTGTTGTGACTTTTCTGATAAGACACAATTAGTACCTTTCATATATACTACCATTTGTTAGCTATAAATAGAGGGGTTTCCTTTCATTTTTACACTATAATTTTTTAAGTTTTCTACTCTTCTTCTCTTAAATAATGTCAAGTGTGATTTGCAACAGTTGAATAAGTTCAAAGTTCAACGAAATTGAAGGTACCACGTGAGGAAGAGACCCCTAATGTAACGTTCTTCTTGCCAACTACTTATACTTGAAAAACCAAACGCTACATCATATGAAGGATTGCGTTAAAAATAAAACGACTACAAACAAACCCCAAACCATGTACTAATATGCTTTCTACACTTTTTCTTTCTTCAATTGTTAACTAACCCAAATGCATACTAATTTGCTCTCTACACTTTTCCTTTTTGAAGTGTTAATTGAGTTTTAAACTATTATTTTGAAATATGGGTGAAGTGTAGAGAAAGATATGGAACAGCGGAAAAAATATACATTGTTTGATTAAGAAGAGGATATTGAAGTGGCATGAAACCATTAGGTCAAATTCTAAACTTTTAGTATAGAACAAAGTCAAATTGTGTAACTTTATGGTCTATCAATCACATCGGTCGACCTACTAAAGACACCGAAAACAATAACATAATCGCATTGAACTTCATTTTAAGGAATGAAAACTGAATACGTGAGTCACAACGGATCAGATCATACAAACATTTACAAGTTTTTAAATCCTAAAGGACACGGTTGTCGAATGAATTCTAGTGCAAAATCTAAACACTTATTTCTTCAATAAAGCATACAAGTCTCCCATAGTAATTCTACTTTTGTTTATGTTCAATCTCATCAAAACTTTATCTCTTGAAAAATTGAAATTATAAAGTTTGGCTTTTTGTATTTAACATTATTTTTTTTATTTTGTACTCGAAATGATCACTTACTATAGTACTCTCCATAAACAAATACAATACTATGTGACAGGGAAAAAGAGCCATGAATGTAAATTAAAGATGTTGAAGCACACAAATAACAAAGCACCTTAAGTACTTTGAGGGAGTAGATAAAAAAAACAAACATGTTGCAATGAAAGCGCGCGTTAGAGAAAGCTGACAAGTTTTATAAGGAATTGTGTCATTTGTATACACATGAATTTTCTTTGGTCTGAATTTGTATACACATGAATCATGTGTTATTGTTAGGAATGTAAATTTTAGTAACTACTTCATTAATGAATATTGGTTATATGGTGTATTACTAATTATCACTTGCTTTTTTTTTATATGCATTTACTTGATAAGAAAGTGATGCAAAATGGTTATAGATAGTGAGATTGCAGTAATTAAAACAAGTTCATTGTGCCCTCCTCACACCTCCAACAAATCTTATATTCACCCACCCCTATAGTCTTATTCCCAATTTCCCACCAACCCACTCCCCCGTCATCCCACTACCACTTCCCATATTCTTTTCATAGATATATAAAAATATTTTAGAATAATAGATTTACTTGCGTGTCGAACACAAGGAAAAAAGTAAGAAATTAAATACACTTATTTTCATAAAAAAAACATTGTCCTTCATATCGCATACATCCAAAATGTCACTTATTTTTCCTCTATAGGAGAAGTAGATCGAATTATCCTTCATTTAGTTTTGATACGCATATATACTTCCATTCATATTTTAGTGTCATAATTATTTTGTTCAACCACAATCTTTGATAATACTTTTTACGTTTAAAAAAGAATGACCTACTTATTTTTTAGTGTATTTCAAAAAAGAATGACCCCTTTTCTTTTTAAAAAAATCTGTAATATTAGCTTTTCATGTGACATGTTTAAGGCCACCAGATTAAAGGACATTTTCATACATTTGACATAACTTTCATTTAGGACCGCAAGATTGAAGAAGTATTAGACATACATTTGACACAAAATTTATTATATGTGAAAATTATAAGTTATAGTAGAGCTCACAACATTATATGTTACTAGGTCATACTTTTTGATATAGAAGGAGTATTAGACATACATTTGACACAATATTTATTATATGTGAAAATTAGTTATAATAGAGCTCACAACATTATATGTTTATAGAACATTCGTATCACCAATTGTTATTGTCTTTTTTAGTTTTTTCTTTAATAAAAGACAAAGATTTTGAATTGGAAAGGAAAGTACTTAAATTTTATTACAAATGTGTATTTTAGAAAAAGTGACTATAGAATTATTATAGACGAGTGTAGTGTGGCTAAGATATATATATATATATATATATATATATATATATATATATATATATGGAGTAAGATCTAAGGTCATGGGCAAGGTTAAAGATGGTGAGGTCAAGGACATCCTCTTCTCAACTTATGTGGGGTTTTACTTCGTCAAGATTTAAACTATTTAAATTTGATATATATATATATATTCTAAAGTATATTTTTAATCATATATGCATGAGAAAAATTGTAATTTATGATTTTTTTTTGTATAGCTTTCGATATCTAAATTTAAGGTGAAAATATTGAGTTGATCTAATACAAATTTTCTTCAGAAATTAGCCAAATTAATTTTCAAAAAAGTTAAAAAGGTTCACATAAATTATGACAGGGGAAGTTTTAGTTATTTTTAATTTAAATTCTCTCTAGATTTTTGGCATGCTGATTTGTCGTAGGTGTGAATTTATTCCGTCGATAGGAAGATACACCACGAAGATCATTTATAAAAAAATATTAGATCAGATATGTTCTATTACATTTTTGTACCCATAAAAGCAAAAAAAGTAAAAATAATATGCATCTAACAAAAACATTATTCTTTATCTTTGAAGATTCTGATGATACAATAATCCTGACCTTGAAAAACAAGTCATTATACGATAAATTCATATTAATCTATCCCAAAAACATGTACTTTATTTTTTTATATATAAAATTTAGTCAAAAAATGCTTTGATTATGTTGAAATTATTTTACACAGCTAATACATGACTGTGCATATTTACACGTGCAACGCACGTGTTGAAAAACTAGTTTATATAAATATAGTATGTACTGTTGTGTAACATATCTCCTCTATCAGCACCTGGCTTTAAGTAGCATGTCAATCATAAAGCATAGGGCAACAATCACCAATCAATATAAATCATAAACACACTTCTCAAATATAAACAAGTCAATATGATCATGGAAATTATATTTATCGTGGCATTGCAATTGTTTAGCCTCTATATCTTACCAAAGTCTATAACACTATCTCACACATGCTAAAGGATCTTAATCTTTCCCATCTAGTCATGACCTGCCATGGATCCTAAGTGTCCATGTACCATACTGACGTGATACCCGATCCAACCACACACATAATTGCTCGTCCTTAAGTGCACATCAGACTCGACCTACTCATCATCAAAATAGTAAATATATTCTCACTATATTCACATATCTCAATTTGCTAACCTCTCCGATCACCTCTCAAGATAACACAATAAGTATAGATTAATCACATGTTCTATTTCATAACATCAGTGAAATAGACAGTTCAACAGTTCATATGCTTATTCATACAAGCAATCATTAATTCAATCATAATAAACACCAACTATGTTTGAAGACCAATCACATGCATTAAAACTCATATTACATATGTAAAAACTAAAAAAAAATAAATTCTAATTCCAAGTACATTATAACCTATCTCAACCAAAGAACTAGAAGCAACCAAGCTAAATTGCTGGAGCGTTCCCTTTTCTCTCCGCCTCAGAATGTTCAAAGGCTAAGACAAATAAAATATAATGAAACTTTAATCATCTACTTTCTCCAATGAAGCTCTTGGATATTAAAACTCACCCAATTCTATCTTTTTGGAAGGTTTAACTAATTATTTAGAGACTATTCATCAAATCTGGGGTTTTCATAATCATCACGATCTCATTCATGGAGTTTCAACCCCATTATCCTCTCTTCAATAATTCATATATTTAAAGAATCCATTTTTGTGGGATTTTTAGATTTTTCAATAATCATAATTAAATCTAGGTTCATAATTCTATGCTAGAGGGCAAAATTTTAACAGACTGGAATTGAAAATCATGCATAATTAACTTGCCCCACATGTTGTTCCACAAAAATAATAACCTTAGGATTCAACCCATAAAGTCTTATGAAGAGCATAGCCTTTGAATTTGAAAAGAAATTGATAGAAGAAAGAGATGAAAAGAAACCACTTACCTCAAGAGAGAAAATTCCTACGTCTTGGCAAAATCGGCTCTAGGGTTATCTAATTGAATATTTTAAGTTATGATCAGTACTGCAGAATAAAATGACAAAACACAACTTACTGTTTCCCGGCCTGCGCTAAGCAAAGACCTTTGCTATAGGGAAGGTAAGCTTCGCAACCTGAAGATCTTCTTACTGCGAAGCCTGATAGGATTTTTCAAACTCAATTTTTTCATTTTCATATATTCTCCAAGTTTCACTATAACGACCCATTATATTATTTTGAGTACTAGAGATTCTTATTTCATAAAAGTCTCTTTCGATAGATTCTAAATGGATATTTTGGACTATTCGTAACTACAATTATATAATTAATGGGATAATTTTAATAATTAATTTAGTTGGTGGTTAAAGAAAAAAGCATTAGAATTCATAGTTAGCCACTCCACCACTTCCATAATTAGTCATATATAATTATTAGGGTAGTAAATAATCTGTATTATATTCTCAACTAGCAAGTAGAAACGAAAAAGAAAGTCGGCGCACGATTGTAAAAACAAATCAAAAGAAAGGCTTCAGGTGGCTCTTTTACTGGAACTCATCTTAGTTTCATTAATTATATGGATATGTCAGGTTGATTAGTGTTATTGTTGGCGAGTGTAAAGGAAATTGGAAGTTTCATTAATTATATGGATATGTCAGGTTGATTAGTGTTATTGTTGGCGAGTGTAAAGGAAATTGGAAGTGAAAAAGGGGTGGCCATATGTGTGAGTATTATTCACTGGTGGGTTGAATTTTGGATAGAAGTGAGGGAGATAATGATTGAGGATTCATTGGGTAATGATTAGCAGATGGTAGTATAACGATTAGAGGGTAGGATGGGTGATTTAATGATCTGTCAAGTCACTGATTTTGTAACTTCACCAAATTGATTTTCGTTTTTTTCCTTCTTACGATTACCATATAAAAGTTCAAGTTTTGATATATTGAGATAGAAAATTAAATATTAGGTGTATTGTATTATATGAATACCATTAAAGTTAAGGCAATTGGAGGAATTGAGACTTAATACTAGGTTTGAAATTTATTAAATATGAAACTTGATATATTAGTTGGTATCAAGATTTAGGAAATTGATTATAGATTTGAGTAAGTTTTTGAGTTAAGGCTAGATATATAGTAATATGGGTATCTACGGACTCGTTTACTTATGAATATTGTATACTTGATAGATTTAAAACGTTTTGAAGCATTGAGGAAAGGAAAAACATTGGGGAATTAGCTTGCTTAACTTCGGTTCTTTGGTGGAGGTAGGTTATGGTTTGTTCTATGTGATAGAGAGATTCTTAATAATGATTGATAGTCATTGAGTAATATTGTGAAGTTTTCTATGTACTAAATTATTGTGGTTTGGATGATTTTATGTTGTTGTGATCGGTCTGTAATCCCAAGACCGCGAAATCCATAATCATGAACTTACTCTATCAAAATGATGCCTAGAATAAAGAAGGCTTGATAAAATATTCTTAAGGAAGTTGAAAGTGATGATAAAGAATAATTAATTAACTATATTATTGGATTGGGTGTCATGAGCCGACAAGATATTATTGGATCGGGTGTCACGAGCCGGCATGATACTATTGGATTTGGTGTCACGTTCCGGCATGGTAATATTAAAGGAAAATATATCAAAATAACTTAAAATACTCAATTTCAAAGAACTTATTTTCCAAAAGAGCGTGGTGTGGAGGCCTGAATCCTCATGTGTATTCTTGATATTGTTGCTTAATTATGTACTGGCTCCATTGCTGTCGTCACTTATTCATGTTGCTTGTTCCTTTCCACATGCTAATGCCACGACCCAAAGTGTGTAACATGACATATAGAACCCCGAGAGGCCCTACACAAGCCACTTAGCATACATCATGCAAGATAATAGAAATAAATATTTCAAAAAAACAGTCTTATATCATAAAAGAGTTTGATAAAAGCAGAAGTCTAACATAAGTCTAAACATAAGCCATCTATTACATCAAAAGGAAGTGATTGAGACATAACCCATACATCACATACAAAGTCTGAAAACTGAAATAAGGAAAGCAGTAAAAGTGTCTCGGTCCTTGGAACATGAGGATCACCAATCCTTGAGTGCCAAAAAATCAACTAGCTACGAGTGTGGGAGGTAGGAGCATTGGACCCTACATTAGTGAAATAATGTAGGCACAAGTATGCATTGGTACATGAAATGTGCTATGTATGATAGAAATGCATAAGAGTTATGAAATCATGATAAAATGACTTTTAATGACATGCAATGACCAAGCTAAATCATAAGACAAAAGGTTAGAAAGCATAAGTCATAATCATGGTCAATGCAAGCTAGACATCTTTAAAACACTTGTGAGATACTTACCTTAGTTCATTATTGTGGCAAGTTTACTGTGTAACCGACATATACCATGTGAGCTATAACGTGGAATTTGATGTCTATTCCACACCAAAAAGAGATGTCCTTACTTGCCAAGGTAAGAACCATGTGTCTGAGAGCTAAAGTGGATCCACTAGCTAATGTCTATCTAAGACAATCATCCTATGGTGGGACATAGTTTATGGGACATGGGTAATCGCTGCTAGTCAACTAGGTGCTATGGAAATTCCCACGGAGTAGTCATTAATCATAGTCACATTATAATCCATGGAAAGGCCCAATTGAGAAACCAATCCAAGCTAGAGTTCATTTAGAATAGCTCCTTAACTTGATTCAACTTAGGTGAGAAACCCTTTCAACCTTATGAATCCTTTATGTGAGAAATACTTTCACAATCATGTTCCTAGTTGTATATGAGAAAACCTTTCACAACAACATTGATACCTTACTCTCAAAGCATCCTCAAATCATTTACATCAACTTCATAAAAACATGCATATCTTCATAATTTTATCTTTCATAGTTCATAAGCTTCATCATGTGTTCATAGTCTAAAAATCATGGATCATGCGTGGGTTCATATGAACTCAATTTAAAATCATGTAATTTCTTCAATGCATGCATAAAAAGATAGAAAACAATCAATTGAATCATAATTGAAAAGAACATATGAAGATTGAATAAAACCCTAACTTTGAATTGAGAATCTAACTTGTGAAATTGGAGATTTTAGGAACCATATGGAGGAAAGGACTCCGTAGGTGAATAATTATATACCTTAGTGATCAATGCCCAAAAGCTATGGTGAATTGAGAGCCTTGATGGGAAACCCTAGATTCTTCTTTCTTAGCTCTTGAGAGGATTTTGGGGGTGATCATGGAGGGAAATTTTGGTATTAGGTGAATAATTTAGAATGGGTAATTTTAGGACTTAATTCACTTATGTAGGTCTTGAAATAGGGTTTAAAATGTTGTAGTTCAGGTACCAAATACTTTGAGGAAAGACTAAAATGACATTAACTTAAAAACTGATGGAGTCGCCTAAAAGGAAGGCTGGACGGTCCGTACAAGGCCTCATTGGCCGTATAGGGAACCGTCCAGGAGACCCTTACCTAGAAGCCCTGGACGGTTGGGAAGCCTCCCCTAAATGAGCCGTAAAACATTGTACTGGCCATTTAGGGAGCCGTCCAGGTGGCCTTAAGTCCTGGCAGCCCTTAAGCGGCCAATCTACTTGCCTAAACAGGCCGTGGTTCCTTTCACGAGCTGTTTAGGCTTCAGTGAAGGGTCCATGGTCTGTTTTAGGACTATGGACCTGCCCGTTAACCCTCTTTTACCTTTCCCAAGTCCGTGGTGTTACAATATCTCCCCCTTGGGAACATTCGTCCTCGAATGGAACTCAATCTATCATGAAAACGAGTAGAAGAGAAACTAACAACCCCAACATGAATGCAACCTCATCTAAAGTGCACATAACCAAGGAGGAACATCGACTCCAAGCTAAAACATATTCAAAACATCATTTTATAAGGCATATATGCAACTTATACTCAAATGCCCATAATAATGAAGCAATTAATCGAGCTAAATCATATCTTCAAAAATCAGATTTTTCATGAGCATGCATGCATGAGTGTAACACCTCGAAATTTGGAAAAGAAAGGAATGAAGTTGGGTTGCAGGCTGTGTCTACGGTTCCCACCTACGGACCGTAGAAGCTCCTACGGGCCGTAGATGGCAACCGTAGGAAGGGGGACATATACTTTTCAAAACATGTCCCAGTATCTTTTGTATAGTTCACTAGGACGGCCTGTCACCCTATGTACGAGTCATAGGTAGGTCTCATAGGTCACTTCTATACTTAGTAAAATTTTAAGGCCTAAAATTGGGTTATATGGTGGTTATCTATGGTTTGTAAGAGGACCTACGAACTGTAGATGGTGTCCATCAAAAGTTGGCCAAATAATCTACGCCAAAGGAGGTGGCTTGAGTTTCTAAAGAGTTACGACATGAGTGTCCTCTCTCACCCCTACAAGACAAATATGGTGGCGGATACTCTTAGTCGGTTATCAATGGATAGTGTTACTCATGTTGAGGATGATAAAAAGGAGTTGGTTTGAGATATTCATAGATTGGTCCGATTGGGAGTTCGGTTGGTAGATTCTAACAAGGGTGGTATTATTGTTCATAATGGTACAGAATCATCCTTTGTGTCGGATGTGAAAGCCAAGCAAGGTCTTGATATGATTTTGCTTGAATTGAAGGAAACAGTGCTTAGAAAATCCGTAGAGGCTTTCTCCCAAGGGGAGATAGTGTGCTTTGGTATCAAAATTGTTTAAGTGTTCCCAATGTTGATGATTTGAGGGAGCAGATTTTGTTGGAAGCCCATAGTTTTTGATATTCCATTCACCAGGGAGATACCAAGATGTACCGTGACTTACGGGAGGTCTATTGATGGAATGGAATAAAGAAGCATATTGCGGAATTTGTGGCTAAGCATCCTAATTGTCAACAAGTGAAAGTTGAGCATCAAAAGTGGGAGGCTTGTCCCAAGATGTTAGCATTTCTACTTGGAAGTGAGAAGACTTGAATATGGACTTTATTGTTGGTTTACCCGACATCCACCGGTGACATGACTCGATTTGGGTTGTAGTGGATCGTATGTCGAAATCAGCTCATTTCATTCCTGTTAAGGTTTCTTATTCGATGAAGGACTATGATAAGTTGTATCTAAGGGAGATTGTTAGGTTTCATGGAGTGCCCCTATCCATTATCTCCGATCGTGGTACCTAATTCACTTCTCAGTTTTTGAAATCTTTCCAAAAGGGCCTTGGTGCTCTTGTTAAGCTTAGTACGACTTTTCATCCTCAAACCGATGGGCTGCAGAGCATAATATTCAAATGTTAGAAGATATGTTGAGAGCTTGCATGATTGACTTCAAGGGTAATTGGGATGATCACTTGCCTTTGATCAAGTTTGCATATAATAATAGCTACCATTCAAGTATTAGTATAGCTCCATTTGAGGCTCTTTATGGTAGGAGGTGTAGATATTCTATAGGTTGGTTTGAAGTAGGTGAGGCTGCTTTGATAGGTCCCGAGTTAGTACATGAGGCTATGGAGAAAGTTAGGCTTATTAGAGAAAAGTTGAAAACGGCTCAAAGTCGACAAAAGTCCTATGTTGATGTTATAAGAAGGGACCTTGAGTTTGATGTTGATGGTTGGGTCTATTTTAAAATTTTACCCGTGAAGGGTGTAATGAGGTTCGGAAAGAAGGGGAAGCTTAGTGTCCATTATGTGGGCACATATCAGATTTTGAGGCTATTGGTAAGGTTGCTTATGAACTTGATTTGCCTAATGACTTAGAATCGATGCATCTAGTTTTCTATGTCTCTTTGTTAAAGAAATGTGTTGGTGATCTGACATCTATTGTACCATTGGAGAGTCTTGGTATAAAGGAGAGTCTTTCTTATGAAGAGGTTCCGGTTGAGATCTTGGATTGGGAAGTTAAGAAGTTAAGAAATAAGGAAGTTGCATCCGTAAAGGTCTTATGGAAGAATCAAAGGGTTGAGGGTGCTACTTGGGAGACCGAGGCTGATATGATGTCCTGTTACCCCCATCTCTTTCCCTCTGACCCTACTCTAGCTAGAGGTATTTAGCTTCTCATGGTTCATCCTTTGGGTTTCATGTGTCCTAGTTGTTCTTATTTTTCCTCATGCATGCATACTCCTGAAAACTTGATTTTATTTTTGAGAAAATGAGATAACTTGATTGACTTCTTTATGATTATATGCACTTGAGTATGATTTGCATGCATACCTTATGAAGTGATGTTTTGAATATGCTTAAGCTTGGAGTTGATGTTCCTCCTTGGTTATGTGTTGTTTATGAAGTTGCCTTCTTATTGGGCTATTAGATCTCTTCCTCTATCCTTCTTGTATTGCCTTGAGTTCAATTCGAGGACGAATGTTTCCAAGGGGGAGATATCGTAACACCTCAGAATTTGTAAAAAAAAGGAAAGAAGTTTCTAGGTTTTAGGCTGTGTCTATGGTTCCCACCTACAGACCGTAGAAGCTCCTACGGGCCATAGATGGCAAATGTAGGAAGGGAGAAAAATATATTTTTCAAAACAAGTCCTAATATCCTTTGTACGGTTCACCAGGACGGCCCGTCACACTATGTATGAGTCGTAGGTAGGTCTCGTAGGTCACTTCTAGACTTAGTAAAATTTTAATGCCTAAAGTTGGGTTATACGGTGGGTATCTACGGTCCGTAAGAGGACCTACAAACTGTAGATCGTTTCCGTCAAAAGTTTTCCAAATAAAAAGGATTCTGAATCTTTCTCGATTGACCAGTACGGTCCGTAGAAGGACCTACAAACCGTAAGCTGAGTCCGATAGTTGTTTTTAAGGGACTTTTGGGTCCTTTCCTTGTTATTTTAATCCTACACTACGTCATTTTGGCTTCTACCCTGAGCCCTATATAAAGGTTTTAAGCCCCAAATTTCCCATTTTCAACTCATTCTCCTAAATTCCCTAAACTTGACCAAATTCACTCTCCAAATTCTCTCAACCTAAGGAAGAAGAACAAGAACTAGGGTTCCATTCAAGTCTCCAATCCTCTATTCTTTTTGGACTTCTAGCATCATGGTATGTGTGTATTCACCCATAGATTCCTTCCCTCCATGGAGTCCCCAAAGATTTCAATTCCCCAATTCAATTTTAAATTGATCAATGAGTGTGGGTTTCATCTAATTATGATTGATTATGATTAATTAAGTATTCTAATGCATGAATTGATGTTAATCCATGATATTTAGTTGAAATTGCATTGACCCATGCCTAAATTATGTTTTCCAACTATGATCCTATGATGAACCCATGCATCCATGAATTATGAAATGATGAAGATATGCATGTTTTATGAAATTATTATAAGTGAATTGATGATGCTTTGAAAGGAAAGTATTAAGGTTGTTGTGAAAGGTTTTCTCACATGTTATGATGATCATGATTGTGAAAGGAATTTCTCACAAATGAATTCACATTGGTGAAAGGTTTTCTCATCCATGTTGAATTATGTTTAAGGAGCTATTCTATGTTTTTATCTTTAAATGTGTGGATTGGTATTGATCATTGCCTTTCCCCTATGTTAAATTGATATTTGACTTTTATCTATTCCGTTGAGATTTAGACTTAGCACCAAGAGGGCTTTGAGGTGGAGGCTCAAATAGGATAGTCTCTAGTAGCAACCTCTAATCTCAAATTATGTGCCCCCATAGGGTTGTGTTAAATGATCTAGCTAGTGGATCCACTTAAGCAAATGATGATATGTAAGGATTTTACCTTGGCAAGTAGTTTCCCCTTCTTTCGATACGAGGGATATATCGGATTCCATGATATAGCTCTCATGGTCTTATTGTCTATTAAAACTAATATCCCACAAAATGATTATGTTTTCTTCAAATCTTTTCTTTTGTCTTTTATGTTAATGTACTTGATCGTGTTTTCATGATTTTCATATCATTTCTTCTTTTAAGCTTTTAAATGTTTCAATATTATCATGCCTACACGTTTTAAGTCATTCATGCTATCATGCGTATGTTTATGCATATTGCCTCATACTTAGTACATTCCATGTACTAACGCATACTTGTGCCTACATCATCTCATGAATGTAGGGTCTGATGCTCCTACCTCCCATACTAGTGATTAGTTGATCCTTCATAGGCTTGAAGATTGGTTAGTCCTCATGTTCCGAGGACCGTGACTCTTTTATTGCGTTATGTCTTTTTCATTTCAGACTTTGTATGTGATGTATAGGTTACATCCCAATCACTTTCCTTACGATGTATTAGATGACTTTTGAGACGTATGTAGACTTCCTCTTTGTTTAAACTCCTTTGAAGGTTGAAATTCTTTCTTTTAAAGTCTTTAATTCTATTATCTTGTATAATGTATGCTAGGTGGCTAGTGTGGGGCCTCTCGGGGTCCTATATGCCATGTTACGCCTAGGTATACTTTGGGTCGTGACAATGAGGAAACATGAGAATGACCAAGACACATGAAACCAAAAGAATGAACCATGAGGAGCTAAATACCTCAAGCTAGAGTAGGAATAGAGGGAAACATATGAGGATACCGGGACATCATATCAGCCTTGGCCTCCCAAGTAGCACCTTAAACCATTTGATTCCTCCACAACACTTTTACGGATGCAACTTCCTCATTCCTGAACTTTTGAACTTGTCGGTCTAAAATCTCAACTGGAACCTTTTCATAAGAAAGACTTTCCTTTATATGAAGATTCTCTAATGGTACAATAGATGTCAGATCTCCAACACACTTCTTCAATAAGGACACATGAAAAACTGGATGTACCGATGCTAACTCATTAGGCAAATCAAGCTCATAAGAAACTTTACCAATACGCCTCAAAATCTGATATGGGCCTAGGTATTAGGGACTAAGATTCTCCTTCTTTCCAAACCTCATGACACACTTCATAGGTGAAATGTTCAAGTAAACCCAATCATCAGCCTCAAACTCAAGAACTCTTCTTCTAACTCGGTATATGCCTTTTGTTGACTTTGAACCATTTTCAACCTTTCTCTAATAAGCCAAACTTTCTTCATAGCCTCATGTACCAACTTAGGACCTATCAAGGCAAACTCACCCACTTCAAACCAGCCTATAGGAGATCTACACCTCCTACCATAAAGAGCCTCAAAGGGAGCAATACCAATGCTCGAATGATAGCTATTATTATATGCGAACTCAATCAAAGGTAAGGGATCATCCCAATTACCCTTAAAATCAATCACACAAGCTCTGAACATATCTTCTAGCATTTGGATAGTATGCTCTGCTTGCCCATTGGTTTGAGAATGAAAGGCTTACTAAGCTTAACACGAGTACCAAGACCTTTTTGGAAGGACTTCCAAAATTGAGAGTTAAATTGGGTACCATGATCCGAGAAAATGGATAGGGGCACTCTATGCAATCTAACCATTTCCCTTAGATACAACCTAGAATAATCTTCCACCGAATAATAAATCAGGACGGGAATGATATGAGCCGACTTCGTCATACAGTATACTATAACCCAAATCGAGTCATGTTATCGCCGAGTGCGGGGTAAACCCACAATAAAGTCCATATTTACACCTTCCCACTTTCAAGTAGGAATACCAATATCTTGGGACAAACCTATCGACTTTTGATGCTCAACTTTCAGTTGTTGATAATTAGGACGCTTAGCCACAAATTCTGCAATATCCTTCTTCATCCCATTCCACTAATAGACATCCCGCAAGTCACAGTACATGTTGGTGGTTCCCAGGTGAATGGAATAGTGAGAACTATGGGCTTCTGATAAAATTTGCTCTCTCAAGTCATCAACATTGGGAACACACAAACGACCTTGATATTAAAGCACACCATCTTCCCCTTGGGAGAAAGCATCAACGAACTTTTAAGCACCATTTCCTTCAACTCAACTAAAATCGGATCAAGACCTTGCTTGGCATTCATATACAACACATACGACGATTCTGAACCATTATGAACAACAACACCACCCTCACTTGAATTAACCAACCGAACACCTAGCCAAGCTAGTCTATGAACATCACAAACCAATTATTTCTTACCTTTCTCAACATGTGCAACAGTATTCATGGACAACTGACTTAAGGCATCGGCCACCACGTTGGCTTTGCTCAGATGATAAAGGACACTAATGTCATAGTCTTTCAAGAGTTCAAGCCATCTACGTTGCCGAAGATTCAGATCCTTTTACTTGAACACATATTGTAAACTTTTGTGGTCGGTAAAGACATCAACATGGACACCATACAAATAATGCCTCCAAATCTTTAAGGAAAAAATAACCTCCGCTAGCTCCAAATCATGGGTAGGATAGTTCTTTTCATTAATCTTAAGTTACCTTGAAGCATAAGCAATAACTTCCCATTTTTCTTGATAACACACCCTAATCCAATCCTTGAAGCATCACAATAAACAACAAACCCATCAAATCCTTTCAGTAAAGTTAAAATAGGTGCCGAGGTGAGTCTAACCTTTAACTCTGGGAAACTCTTTTCACCCGCTTCCGACCATAAGAAATTTACTTTCTTTTGGGTCAATACAGTCAATGGAGAGGCAATCGATGAAAACCCTTCCATAAACCTTCTATAATATCTAGCAAAACCCAAGAAACTTCGAATATTCGAAGGAGATAAAGGTCTAGGCCAATTCTTAACCGCATCTGTCTTCTTAGGATCTACCTCAATACCCTTATCGGAAATAATGTGACCAAGGAAAGCCACAAATCTCAACCAAAACTTGCATTTACTAAACTTTGCAAATAGTTATTGGTCCTTGAGAACTTCCAACACAATCCTCAAATGATCGGCATGCTCATCCTCACTCCGTGAGTAAATCAAGATATCATCAATGAACACAATCAAAAACATGTTATGATATTGTCTAAACACTCTATTCATCAAGTCCATAAATGTAGCCAGAGCATTAGTCAAACCAAATAACATTACCAAAAACTCATAAAGACCATACCGAGTTTGAAAAGCCATCTTCAGGATGTCATCTTCCTTCATCCTCAATTGGTGATAACCCGATCGGAGATCAATTTTAGAGAAGTAAATCACTCCTTGGAATTGATCAAACAAATCATCAATTCGTGGAAGAGGGTACTTATTCTTAATGGTAACCTTGCTCAATTGTTAGTAGTCAATACACATGAAAAGTGAACCATCTTTCTTTCGAACAAACAAAATTGGAGCACCCTATGGAGAGATACTCGATCAAATGAAACCCTTATCCAACAAATCTTTCAATTTTTCCTTTAATTTTTTTAGTTCTGCTGGAGCTATATGATAAGGAGGAATTGAGATAGGTTGCGTATCTAGGAGAAGGTCAATACAGAAGTCTATTTCCCTTTTGGGAGGAATACCAAGAAGATCATCTAGGAACACTTCTGGAAACTCATTTACAATGGGGATCGACTCAAGAATAGGGTTTCAGAATCTGTATCCCTAGCCCTAACAAGATGATATATGCAACCCTTAGAAATCATTTTTCTAGCTTTAAGACATGAAACAAACTGACCCTTAGGCATAAAATTTCCCCCTTTTTACTCTAGGATGGGTTCATTTGGAAACTGAAACTTGACCACTCGGGTTCTACAATCAACAGAAGAATACAAGAATAGAGCCAATCCATACCAAGTATAACATCAAAATCTTACATATCATGCTCTACAAGATCAACATGTGTGAATGTATGGAATAAAGAGATGGGACAATTTTTATAGACTCTCTTACCCACAATAGATTCACCAATAGGAGTAAAGACAGAAAAGGTCTAACAACACATCCAGAGAAAAATCAAATCTCATATCACAAAAGACAAAGTAGCAGCGGGATCGAGCAAAGCATAAGCATCTAGATGAAAGACTTTTAACATATCGATAACTATATCGGGAGAACATTCTTGATCATGACGTGTCTGAAGAGCATAAAACCTATCCTGTTTCTGACTTCCACTAGAACCCGACGAAGGGTAAGGTTGAGCCAATCGATGATTATCTCCTTCATTCTTAGCAATAGAGGGATAATCTCTTATATTATGATCCGTCTTTCCTTTACCAAAACATGCATTAGATCCAGCTAAACATTCACCATCATGCTTCCTTCCACACCTAATACAAATAGACAAAGTAGATCCACCACCATTCCCTCCTTGAGGCTTAGGGTTAGACAACCTATCTTTGTTGAACTTTGGAAGCGGAGCATTAGAGGAACCTTGACCGAAAAACCTTTGTTGGAATTTAGAACAGCTATGTCCCACGGATCTTGAATGTGAATAGTCACCATCACCAGTCTTTGCCCTCTTTGCCTCCCTAGATATTTCCTTAAGTTTCTCCTCTTTTATTTATTGAGCATATGTCATTAGGCGAGAAATATCCATTTCCTTAATGAGCATGGCAGTATGACATTCCTTAACTACACCCAAAACAAACTTACTCATCCTTGCCATAGAATCGACAACCATAGAAAGAGCATATTTGGACAATTATGTGAATTACAAAGCATATTCTTTCACACTCATATTCCCTTGGCGAAGGTTGATGAATTCAAGTACTTTTTCCTTCCTTATCTCAAGGGGAAAGAACCTATCAAGGAAAGCAGTCTTAAACTTTTTCCAATTAAGAGGACATGCATCAACCACCCTCTCTTCCTTCTATTGATCAAACAAAAATTGAGCAACACCCTTAAGTTGATAAGCAGCCAATTCCGCCTTTTCCACCGACGTCATATCCATGATCATCAAAATCTTATACACCTTATCAATGAACTCTTGAGGATCTTCGTTAACCTTGGAACCATGAAACTCTAGAGGATTCATTCTAGTAAAGTCCCTCACTCTAGTTACCACTGTACCCACATTTGGGTTCATGGGGACCATAGCCTCCCTATTGGCTTGAGCCATCATTGCTTGAGCCAACACTTGAAAGGTGGCTTGGAATTCTGCATTAGTCACTTACTCGGCCAAAGGGTCAGCCAGAACTTGAGGAGCTTCTTGTGGAGCATCTTGTTCCACATTCTCACCCGCATTCCTTCTAACGTATGCTCTTCGAGGGGCCATATCCTGAAAAGTATCAGATGAGGATTAGAAAAGAGACATATAGAGTTACACTTTATTGCATGACTTCAATATGATGAAAGAAGTGGAGTTTCCTAAACATACATAAATATGGAGCGCTTCACACTCATGAATAAGACTCTACTTGACGTGGCTTGTTAGACATCCTAGGGCCATTCTAAATCTTGTGCTCTGAATACCAAGTTTGTCACAACCCAAAGTATACCGTAGGTGTAACATGGCGTATAGAAGCCTGAAAGGCTCCACACAAGCCACTTAGCATACATCATACAAGATAATATAATTAAATATTTCAAAGATATAGTCTTATATCATAAAAGAGTTTGACAAAAGCGGAAGTCTAACATAAGTCTCAACATAAGCCATCTATTACATCATTAGAAAGTGATTAGGACGTAACATATACATCACATACAAAGTCTGAAAACTAAAATAAGGAAAGCAATAGAAGTGTCTTGGTCCTAGGAACATGTGGACTCACCAATCCTTGAGTGCGAAAATATCAACTAGCCATGAGTGTGAGAGGTAGGAGCGTCAGACCCTACATTAGTGAAACAACATAGGTACAAGCATGCATTAGTACATGGAATGTACTAAGTATAATAGCAATGCATAAGAGTTATGAAATCATGCTAAAAGGACATTATATGACATGCAATAACCAAGCTAAAGCATAATATAAAAGGTTAGAAAACATAAGTCATAATCATGGCCAATGCAAGATAAACATCTTTAAAACAATTGTGAGATACTTTCATAAAGTAACCTTAATTCATTATTGCGGAAAGTTTACCATGTAACCGACATAGACCGTGTGAGATATACCATGGAATTCGGTGTCTATCCCACATAGAAAAGAGCTGTCCTTACTTGCCAAGGTAAGAACCATGAGTCTGAGCTAAAGTGGATTTTGTAGCTCATGTCTATTTTAGACAATCATCCTATGGTGGCACATAGATTATGGGACATGGGTAATCACCGCTTGTCCACTTGGTGCTATGTAAATTCCCACGGAGTAGTCATTAATCTTAGTCACATTACCATCCATGAAAAGGCCTAATTAAGTAACCAATCCAAGATAGAGTTCATTTAGAATATCTCCTTAACTTGATTCAACTTAGGTGAGAAAACCTTTCAACCTTATGAATCCTTTATGTGAGAAATCCTTTCATAATCATGTTCTTAGTTGTATGTGAGAAAACCTTTTACAAGAACATTGATACTTTACTCTCAAAGCATCCTCAAATCATATACATCAACTTCATAAAAACATGCATATCTTAATAATTTCATATTTCATAGTTCATAAGCTTCATAATGTGTTCATAGTCTAAAAATCATGGATCATGCATGGGTTCATATGAATTCAACTTAAAATCATGTAATTTCTTGAATTCATGCATAAAAAGATAGAAAACACTCAATTGAATCATAATTGAAAAGAACCCATGAAGTTTGAATAAAACCCTAACTTTGAATTGAGAATCTAATTTGTGAAATTGGATATTTTAGGAACGCTATGGAGGAAAGGACTCCATAGGTGAATACTAACATAATTTAGTGATCAATGCCCAAAATATATGGTGAATTGAGAATCTAGACGTGAAACTCTTGATTCTTCTTCCTTAGTTCTTGAGAGGTTTTTAGGAGTGATGTGTTGCTAAGGAGTAGGATATCAGGCACCTTGATAAAAGAAAGCATGTACCTGACTGTAGGCTGCTCAACTACCAAGGAGATGTGGGAATGCTTGGAAGAATCTTATCTTTAAGAAACGAAAGATAATGAGTTCCAGCTCAAACAACAATTGCAAAGTGTTAGTCTAGGAACCAAAAAGATTGATGAATATATTAAGGAATTCAAAGGCATATGTGATGGCCTTGCAGCCATTCACAAGCTTGTGGATGAAGATTGCAAAGTAATTAATTTTGCTAGAGGTCTAGGTTTCAAATACAAGACCTTCAGGACTGTCATGCTAGGTAAGGCACCATATCCCACTCTTAATCAATTTGTTAATGCTCTCAGGGGTTTTGATATGAGGGATGATGAAGAAGAAGTGCCACAACAAAACATAACATGGTATTCTCTACAGAGAGGGGCAGGGGAAGACGAAGCTACTCTCAAAGAAGAGGAAACAATAACTTCAATTCCAGAGGAAGAGGCTTCAAGCCTGCTGGACAAGGAATAGGTTCGTATAACAGTAAATATGGATCAGGTTCTCAGAACAGTCCTTCAAGTGGAAGACAAGAGAGGAACATTACTGATGCGTGTCAAATTTGTGGTAGGAATAACCATACTGCTTTTAAGTGTTTCTACGGGTGGGACTACTCTTACAAAGCTGCAGATGAGCTACCACAAGCATTGGCTACAACTAATCTTCAAGACACTATTAATGACACCTTGTATGTGGACTCAAGAGCAAGTAGTCATATGACACATAACTCATGTATTCTAACTAATCTTAAACACTACAATGAGCCAGATAAAATCATTATTGGGAATGAATCAATATCACGATCCAAAGTAGACCGAAGGCATAACAACGCAAATAGGACCTCGAGAGGTCCTACACAAACTACTTAGCATACATCATACAATATAATAGAATTAAAGAGTTCAAAATCATAGTTTTGTTGCATAAACAAAAGTGATAAAGCGGAGTCTAATCATAATGTCTCAATAGGCCATCTGGTACATCATAAGGAAAGTGATTGAGACGTAACCCATACATCACATACAAAATATAAAAATAGAAATGACATAAAGCGATAAAGGTATCTCGATCCTCGGATCATGAGGACTCACCAATATTCAATTGTCTATAGAACCAACTAGCCACAAGTATTGGAGGTAGGAGCGTCGGATCCTACATTCATGAGATAATATAGGCACAAGTATGCGTTAGTACATGGAATGCACTAAGTATGAGCCAATATGCATACACATAGGCATTATAGCATGAATGACTTAAAAATGAGTAGGCATGATCATGTTGAAACATTTGAAAGATTTAAAGTAGAAATGACATGAAAATCATGAAAACACGGTCAAGTACATTAGCATAAAGGACATAAGAAAAGATATGAAGAAAACATAATTATTTTTATGGGATATTAGCCTTAACCGATAATAAGACCATGAGAGCTATATCATGGAATACGGTATATCCCTCATACCGAAAATAGGGGAAACTACTTGCCAAGGTAGAACCCGTACATATCATCATTTTCTAGAGTGGATCCACTAGCTAGCTCATTTAAGACATTCCTACGGGGGCACGTAGTTTGATACTAGAGCTTGCTAGTAGAGACTATCCTATTTAAGTCTCCACCTCAAAGCCCTCTTGGTGCTAAGTCTAAATCTCAATGGAATAGATAAAAGTCAAATATCAATTTAACATAGGAGAAAGGCAATGATCAATACCAATCCACTTATTTAAAGATCAAAACATAGAATAGCTCCTTAAACATAATTCAACATAGATGAGAAAACCTTTCACCAATGTGAATTCATTTGTGAGAAATTCCTTTCACAATCATGATCATCATAACATGTGAGAAAACCTTTCACAACAACCTTAATACTTTCCTTTCAAAGCATCATCAATTCACTTATAATAATTTCATAAAACATGTATATCTTCATCATTTCATAATTCATGGATGCATGGGTTCATCATAGGATCATAGTTGGAAAACATCATTTAGGCATGGGTCAATGCATTTTCAACAAAATATCATGGATTAACATCAAATCATGCATTAGAAGACTTAATTAACCATAATCAATCATAATTAGATGAAACCCACATTTATTAAATTAAAACCCTAATTTGATCAATTGAAAGCTGATTTGGAAAATTGAAATCTTTAGGGACCCCATGGAGGAAAGGACTCCATGGGTGAATACACACATACCTTGATGTTAGAAGTCCAAAAATAATAGAGGATTGGAGAGTTGAATGGAACCCTAACTGTTCTTCTTCTTCTTCCTTAGGCTTGAGAGAATTTGGAGAGTCAATTTGGTAAAGTTTAGGGAATTTAGAAGAATGAGTTGAAAAATGGGAAATTTGGGGCTTAAAACCTTTAAATAGGGCTCAGGGTAGAAGGAAAAATGACAAAATATTGGATTAGAATAATTAGGAAAAGACCCAAAAGCCCATTAAAAATAACTGCCGGACTCGACCTACTGTTTGGACCTACGGTTCGTAGGTCCTTCTACGGACCGTACTGGTCAATCGTAGAAAGATTTAGAACCTTTTTTATTTGGCCAACTTTTGACGACACCATATACGGTTCTTAGGTCCTTTTACGGACGGAAGATACCAATCGTATAACCCAACCCGAGGCTTTAAAATTTCACTAAGTCTAGGAGTGACCTATGAGACTTACCTTTGACTCGTACATATGGTGACAAGCCATCCTTGTGAATCTTCCAAAGGATACTGGGATTTTTTTTTAAAAAAAATATTCTCCCCCTTCGTACGATTACCATCTACGGCCTGTAGGAGCTTCTACAGTCCGTAGGTGAGAACTGTAGACACAACCTGCGACCCAAAAACTTCTTTCCTTTTTTTTTTCTAAATTTTGAGGTGTTATTTTCCCCCTTGGGAATATTCATCCTCGAATGGGACTCAGGGAAAAATAAGGAGTATAGGGGAAGAGATCTAACAACCCAACAAGAATCTAACTTCATAAACAGCACATAACCAAGGAGGAACATCAATTCCAAGCTAAAGAATTTTCAAACATCACTTCACAAGTCATGCATGCAAATCATACTCGAATGCATATAATCACAAGGAAGTCAATCAAGTTAACTCATTTCTCAAAAATCAAGTTTTCATGAGTGTGTATGCATGAGAAAACATGAGAACAACTAGGATACATGAAACCCAAAGGATGAACCATGAGAAGCTAAATACCTTTAGCTAGAGGAGGGTCAAAGAGAAAGAGATGGGATAACAGGTCATCATATCGACCTCGGCCTCCCAAGTAGCACCCTCAGCCCTTTGATTCCTCCATAAGAGCTCTACGGATGTAACTTCCTTATTTCTTAACTTTATAACTTGCTGGTCCAAGATCTCAATCGGAACCTCTTCATAAGAGAGACTCTCCTTTATACCAAGACTCTCCAATGGTACAATAGATGCCGGATCACCAACACATTTCTTCAACAAAGAGTCATAGAAAATTAGATGCACTGATGCCAAGTCAGTAGGCAAATCAACTTCATAAGCAACTTTACCAATAAGCCTCAAAATCTGATATAGGCCCATATAACGGGGACTAAGCTTCCCTTTCTTTCTGAACCTCATTACACCCTTCATGGGTGAAATTTTTAAATAGACCTACTCATCTACATCAAACTCAAGGTCCCTTCTTCTAACATTGACATAGGACTTTTGTCGACTTTGAGCCATTTTTAACCTTTCTCTTATAAGCTAAACTTTCTCCGTAACCTCATGTACCAACTCGTGGCCTATCAAAGCAACTTTATCAACTTCAAATCAACCTATAGGAGATCTACACCTCCTACCATAAAGACCCTCAAATTGAGCCATACCAATGCTTGAATGGTAGCTATTATTATATGCAAACTAAATCAAAGGCAAATGATCATCCCATTACCCTTGAAGTCAATCACATATGCTCTCAACATATCTTCTAATGTTTGGATAGTGCGCTCCTCTTGCCCATCGGTTTGAGGATGAAAGGCCGTACTAAGCTTAACACAAGTACCAAGGCCCTTTTGGAAAGATTTTCAAAACTGAGAGGTAAATTGGGTACCACGATCAGAGATAATAAATAGGGGCACTCCATGCAACCTAACCATATCCCTTAGATACAACTTAACATAGTCCTTCGTCAAATAAGAAACCTTAATAGGAATAAAATGAGTCAATTTCGTCATATGATCCACTATAACCCAAATCGAGTCATGTTGCCACCGGGTGCGAGATAAATTAACAATAAAGTCCATATTCAAGTCTTCCCACTTCCAAGTAGGAATGCTAATATCTTTGGACAAGCCTCCTAGCTTTTGATGCTCAACTTTCACTTGTTGAAAATTAGGACGCTTGGCCACAAATTCTGCAATATCCTTCTTCATCTCATTCCACCAATAGACCTTCCGCATGTCACGGCAAATTTTGGCATCTTCCGGGTGTATGGAATATCGAGAACTATGGGCTTCCAATAAAATTTGCTCCCTCAAATCAACATTGAGAACACACAAACGACCTTGATATCGAAGCACACCATTTTCCCCTTGGGAGAAAGCCTCAATGGAATTTTTAAGCATTGCTTCCTTCAACTCAACTAAAATCAGATCAAGACCTTGCTTGGTTTTCACATTCGACACAAAGGATGATTCTGAACCATTATGAACAATAACACAACCTTTATTAGAATCAACCAACCGAACACTCAACCGGACCAATCTATGAACATCTCGAACCAACTCCTTTTTATCATCCTCATCATGAGCAACACTACCCATTGATAGCTGACTAAGAGCATTCGCCACCACATTCTCTTTGCCTGGGTGATAGAGGACACTCATGTTGTAATTCTTTAGCAACTCAAGCCACCTCCTTTGGCGAAGATTTAGATCCTTTTGCTTGAACATGTATTGCAAACTTTTGTGGTCGGTAAAGACATCAACATGAACACCATATAAGTGATGCCTCCAAATCTTTAAGGCAAAAACAATTGTCGCTAGCTCCACATTATGGGTAGGATAGTTCTTTTTGTGAATTTTAAGTTGCCGTGAAGTATAAGCAATAACCTTCCTATTTTGCATAAGAACACACCCTAGTTCAATCCTTGAAGCATCACAGTAAACAACAAACCCATCGGACTTTTCCAATAAAGTCAACACCGGAGTGAAGGTAAGTCTATCTTTCAATTCTTGGAAAGTCTTCTTGCATGCTTCCAACCATAAGAACTTAACTTTCTTTTGGGTCAATGCCGTCAATTGAGAGGCAATATTAGAAAACCCTTCCACAAACCTTCTATAATAACTAGCCAAACACAAGAAACTTTGATTATCCGAAGGGGATAGATGTCTTGGCCAACTCTTAACCACATCCATTTTCTTCGAATCTACCTCAATACCCTTATCGAAAACAATGTGACTAAGAAAAGCCACAGATCTCAACCAAAGTGTTTTTGGTCCTGAGGACTTGCATCACAATCCTCAAATAATTGGTGTGATCTTCCTCACTCTTTGAGTAAATCAAAATGTCATTGATAAAGACAATCACAAACATGTCAAGATATTCCCTATACACTCTATTCATCAAGTCCATAAATGAGGTCGGAGCATTATTCAAACCAAACGACATTATCAAAAACTCATAATGACCATACAAAGTGTCACGACCCAGGGTAGCCCCTAGATGTAACACGGCGTACAAGACCCCGAGAGGCCTCAGACAAGCCCTTAGCATACATAGCATACAAGATAATAGAGAAATAAGAGTTCAGAAGAGCATTTTATATCAAAGCTTTACTCAAAACAGCGGAAGTCTACAAGTCATGTCTCAAAGCTTTATGATATTATAGAATACGAATAAAAGTGATAGGGACGCAGCCCTATCAAATATCAAACATAAGGATAGACATCAAATGAAAAATCCAACAAGGCTATGCCCTCGGATGGATAAGGACTCACCAAGTCTTCTTCTCAACTCTAAGTCAATGCTCTAGCCACGAGTAGGAGAACTGCCACGTTCTACACAAAAGAAGTTGATGCAGGCAAAAGTATGCATTAGCACAATAAAGTACTAAGTATGATAGCTATGCATATAAACTCATAAAACATGCTAGAAACTGATATATAAACGTGACATGCAATTGGCCAAGCTAAACATGATAAGGCATATAAGCAAATAGCATAAAGCATAAACCATGGCCAAAGTAAGCTAAATCATCTTCCTTTTACTCTTCTTATCTTTACTTTACTTTTAGTAACCCATGCACCATTGTGCAAGCTGAAGTGTGGGAAAAGCCCTAAACCGATCTGTAGACCATGGAATAACTCGACATGGAATTCGGTGTCTGCCCTACACCGAGAAAGGGCCATTCTATTTGCCAAGGTAGAATCCTGAACCATAGCATACGTGGATCCACTAGCTAAGTTGATATAATATGGGCTTGTTATAGAACACTTATGGGGGCACATAGGCATAGGACACATTGGGACTTGTAACTCGTCCACTCGGTTCTATGCATAATTCCCACTATACAATCATAAATGTTGATATCAATGGAAAGGCACAACTAGGGTTGCCAATCCAAGCTAAACATGACTTCACATACCATGGACTAATCCAAGATTACTTCATTGAGTGTTTCTTCTTTCATGGACTTGTCCAAGCTTACACCCCTAGAATAGCTTCTTTAAGCTCTTGATTCAATTTTAGTTAAGCAAACCTTTTAACAAGTTATGAATCCTTTACTTGTGAGAAGACCTTTCACAAGCTTAGGTTGAGCATTATATGAGAAAACCCTTTCAAGACTCAACATCAACATATCATAGATTTCACATAAAACATGCTTGATTCTATAAAGCCTCTTTCTTCATGATTCTATCATGCTTTTTCGTCATAGCTAATAGGTTCATATTGCCTTTATTTTAAACCATGCGATTCAAAGCTAGCTCTTAAAAGTCATAATCAAGGCAATTTAGTCATACTTGAAGTAACTCTCATAAAAGAGGAAAATCATGCTTTTTACTTGAACATGCTAAATTCATGCACTTATCCCTAATTCATGCTCAATTTCATAGATGATCCCTCAATTTCATCAATTCTTATCTCAACCAACAATCAAGGCATAGATTATCAAATTAGGGAGAATTTACTTGGGATCATGGGGGTTCATGCAATAATTACAACTAGACATGTAATTCACGCTAGATCGTGCACTAAATTACTTTACCCACGCTAGATCGTGCACTACAAAGCATAAAATCAGTAAGTGGACTCATATTAAAAGAACCCATAACAATTGATCAAACCCCAGCTTACTTGAAGGTAATTGAAACTTGAAATTCATGAAGAAAAGGAAAGGCCCAATGGAGGAAGCAACTCCATTGGTCAATACCATCATACCTTAGCAAAGCCCACTAGAAATTGGAGGAGATTGGGTTACCTTCAATGGAGGACTTAGCTTCTTCTTCTTCCTTGAGCTAGAGAGGATTTCTTTTAGAGAGAGAAATATTTGAGAGTTGAATTTAGGGAATGAGTTAGAATGAAGTGATTTAGGCATAGAAAAATATATATAGGACCTTCATTAAGGGTAAAACAGACTTAGTTAATCAGGGAATTAACCAAGGAAAAGACAAGAAAGCCCTTAATTAAAAACTGTCGAGGCCCATCTACGGTCAGGACCTACGGTCCGTACGTCCACTGACAGACCGTCCTGTTGAACCGTCAAAAGATTTAGAGAGTTGGTATCTGGGGACCCTACAACGACGGCTTTCAATCTACGGTTGGTAGGTCCATTCACGGACCGTACACCTCAACCGTGGATCACAACCTGAGTTTCAAGAATTAAGCAAGTCTGGGGGACATCTACGGTTACTTTCTACGGACCGTCAACTGACTTACGATTCATCCTGCTACTCCATAGATCACACTTCAGAGACTGAGAATTACTGAAATTGATAGAGCCAATGATGGCTCCTCACCTACCGCCCGTCAACCTGACTACGACCCGTAAGTGGCCTCCGTAGGTCACTACCTACAGGTAAATTCTGCATTTTCATTCCTTGGAAAGCTAGGGTATTACAATATCTCCCCTTTGGGGACATTCGTCCTCGAATGAGAACCTGGACATCCTGAGAAGGGTGAAAGACTCAGACTAACAACCCAACCTACATGCAAGCATATAAATGCACATATCCGAGGAGGAAACATCAACTCCAAGCTAAAGCATGCTCAACACTAAATTCATGTAGGCTTTATACAACTCATACTCAATGCACACATATCATATTAGACTCTTCATGAACATGCATAAAAATTAAGGAATCATGGAAATCAACTATGACACATGAGACCAAAAGAATGAACCATGAGGAACTAGGTACCTCAAGCTAGAGAAGGATCAGAAGGAAATAGATGAGGGTAGCGGGACTTCATATCGGCCTCGGCCTCCCAAGTAGCACCCTCGATTAATTGATTCCTCCACAGAACTTTCACGGAAGCAATTTCTTTATTTCTCAACTTTCGGACTAGTCGGTCTAAAATCTCAACCGGAACCTCTTCATAGGAAAGACTATCCTTTATGCCAAGAGTCTCTATTGGCACTATAGAGGTCGGATCACCAACACACTTTTTCAATAATGAGACGTGGAAAACCGAATGCACCGATGCCAACTCATTAAGCAAATCAAGCTCATAGCCAAGAGGAGATTCAAATCTTTCTGCTTAAACACATATTGGAGACTCTTATGATCGGTGAAGACATCTACATGTACTCCATAAAAGTAATGTCGCCATATTTTTAAAGCAAACACCACCGCTGCCAACTCTAAGTCATGAGTGGGGATAGTTCTTCTCATGCACCTTTAGTTGCCTTGAAGCATAGGCAATAACTTTTCCGTTTTGCATAAGAACACACCCTAGCCAATCCTTGAGGCATCACAATACACTACAAAACCATCGGTTCCTTCCGGTAGAGTCAATATCGGGGCCGAAGTAAGTCTGTCTTTCAATTCTTGAAAACTCCTTTCACAAGCCTTAGACCACATAAACTTAGCTTTCTTTTGAGTCAAAGCCGCCAATGGAGAAGCAATTGAAGAAAACCCCTCAGCAAACCTCCTATAATAACCGGCTAAACCCAAGAAACTATGAATGTCCGAAGGTGATAAAGGTCTAGGCCAATTCTTGACCGCTTCGATCTTCTTAGGATCTACCTCAATACCTTTACCGGAAATAATGTGACCAAGAAAAGCCACGGATCTCAACCAAAATTCACACTTGCTTAACTTTGCAAAGAGTTGTTGATCCTTGAGGACTTGCAACACAACCCTCAAATGACTAGCATGCTCATCCTCATTCCTTGAGTAGATCAAGATATCATCAATAAACACAATCACCAACATGTTAAGGTATTGCTTAAACACCCTATTCATCAAGTCCTTGAATGCAGCCGGAGCATTTGTCAACCCAAATGACATAACCAAGAACTCATAGTGACCATACCTTGTTCAGAAAGCCATTTTTGGAATATCATCTTCTTTCACCCTCAATTGATGATAACCCGAACGAAAGTGGATCTTCAAAAAGTAACTAGCCCCTTCAAGTTGGTCAAACAAATCATCTATCCTTGTCAAGGGATACTTATTCTTGATTGTAACCTTATTCAATTGGCGATAGTCAATGCACATTCGGAGTGAACCATCTTTCTTCCTTACAAACAATACCGGAGCACACCATGGGGAAATGCTTGGTCAAATGAAACCCTTATTCAACAAGTCTTTTAGTTGCTCTTTCAACTCTTTAAGTTCCTTCGGAGCCATTCTATAAGGAGGAATATATATAGGTTGCGTATCTGGGAGAAGGTCAATACCAAAGTCTATTTCCCTTTCGGGAGGAACACCAGGCAAGTCATCGGGAAACACTTCCGAAAACTCACTAGCAACGCAGACTGACTCAAGAGTTGAGGTTTCAGAATATATATCCCTCACTCTAACTAGATGGTAAAAGCAACCCTTAGAGATCATCTTTCTAGCCTTTAGATAAGAAACGAATTGACCTCGAAACATAGAATTTCCCCCCTTCCACTCTAGGATAGGCTCATTAGGGAACTGGAACTTGACCACTCTGGTCCTACAATCAATAGAGGCATAACAAGCATGCAACCAATCCATCCCAAGAATGACATCAAAATCTAGCATATCTAGCTCTATGAGATCGACAAGAGTAACTTTATGGGATAAGGAAACGGAGCAGCCTCTATAAACCCTCTTAGCTAAAATAGACTCTCCTATCGGAGTAGAAACAAGGATAGGATCTAGCAATATATCCGATACAATATCAAACCGCATGGCCACAAAAGACGTCACAAAGGACAATGTAGCATCGGGATCTAACAAGGCATAGACATCAAAATGGAAAACTTTCAACGTACCGGTGACCACATCAGGTGAGCTCTCTTGCTCATGACGAGCCTGAAATGCATAAAATCTATTTTGCTTAGGAGCACCTGAACCCGAACTACTTGGGGCAGCTTGCTTACCCTATCTTCCTTTAGCCAAGAGAGATGGGAAATCTCTCATCTTGTGACCAGCCTTACTACAAATATAGCAACTATCCGAACCAGCTAGGCATTTGCCTTCATGCCTCCTCCCACATCTAGTACAACTAGGCTAAGAAGATCCACCACCGTTCCCCCCTTGAGACTTGGGGTTTTGCACCCTATCATTGTTGGATCTTGGAGGAGCCTTGGAAGAACCTTGATTAGAGAACCTTTGGTGAAATCTTGAATGACCACGTCCATCGAATTTTGCATGAGAAAAGTTGCCATCTCCAGTTCTTGCCCGCTTAGTCTCTCTAGATCTCCCTTTAAGTTTTTCTTCTTGAATTTGTTCGGCACAAACCATGAGGTGAGAAATATCCATGTCATGCACAAGCATGGTGGTGCGGCACTCTTTCACCAACATATCGGACACTCCCGACACAAATTTTCTCATTCTTGCCCTTGGGTCGGCAACTATGGATGGAGCATATCTAGCAAATTGTGTGAACTTCAATGCATATTCTTTCACACTCATACACCCTTGACGAAGATTAATAAACTCAAGCACCTTGGCCTCTCTCTTCTCAAGAGGGAAGAATCGATCAAGGAAAGCACTCTTAAACCTCTCCCATCCTATGGGACCTTCATCAATAGCCCTTTCACTCTTCCATTGATTGTACCAAGTTTGGGCAACACCTTTAAGTTGATAAGCAGCCAACTCCGCCTTCTCTTATGGTGTCACACCCATTATCATCAACACTTTATAAACTTCATCAATAAACTCTTGAGGATACTCTTCCACCTTAGAGACGTAAAATTCTGGAGGATTCATCCTTGTAAAGTCTCTCACGCTCGATGCCGCCGTACCCACATTTGGGTTCACGAGAATCACCACTTCTCTATTAGCTTGGGCCGTCACAGCTTGGGCGAAAGCTTGGAAAGCAGCCCTAAATTTTGCAGGGGTGTCATGCTCAGCCAAAGGGTTGACCGAAGCTTGTGGGGCTTGAGGAGGAGCTCCTTGACCTTCATTCACTCTTGCATTCCTAGTAGTGTAGCCCCTTCGAGATGTCATATCCTGAAACACATAGGATAGGTGATTAGGAGAGAGATGTAGAGTTAAACTCTATGTCATGATTCAAGAGTAACAAAAGAAGGGAAGTTTCCTAAACATATTGTAGCCTCTCATTCATAAGTGGGGCGCGCTTCACACCCATGAACAAGACTCTACTCGATGCGGCTTATGAAACATCCTAGAATCTTTCTAAAACCTTGCTCTCTGAATACCAAGTTTGTCACGACCCAGGGTAGTCCCTAGATGTAACACGGCATACAAGACCCCGAGAGGCCTCATACAAGCCTTTAACATACATAACATACAAGATAAAAGAGAAATAAGAGTTCAAAAGAGCATTTTATATCAAAGCTTTACTCAAAATAGCGGAAGTCTAGAACTCATGTCTCAAAGCCTTCTGGTATCATAGAATACGAATAAAAGTAATAGGGACGCAGCCCAATACTATATCCAACATAAGGAAAGACATCAAATGAAAAATCCAACAAGGCTATGTCCTCGGATGGATGAGGACTCACCAAGTCTTCTTCTAAACTCTAAGTCAATGCTCTAGCCACGAGTAGGAGAACCGCCACGTCCTACACAAAAGAAGTTGATGCAGGCAAAAGTATACGTTAGCACAATAAAGTACTAAGTATGATAGCCATGCATATAAACTCATAAAACATGCTAGAAACTGAGATATAAACATGACATGCAATTGGCCAAGCTAAACATGATAAGGCATATAAGCAAATATCATAAAATAAACCATGGCCAAAGCAAGTTAAATCATCTTCCTTTTACTCTTCTTATCTTTACTTTACTTTTAGTAACCCATGCACCATTGTGCAAGCTGAAGTGTGGGAAAAGCCTCAATACGATCATTAGACTATGGAATAACTCAACATGGAATCCAGTGTCTGTCCTACACCGAAAAAGGGTCATTCTACTTGCCAAGGTAGAATCCTAAACCATAGCCTACGTGGATCCACTAGCTAAGCTGATATAATATGGGCCTGTTAAAGACCACCTATGGGGGCACATAGGCATAGGAAATATGGGGACTTGTCACCCGTCCACTCGGTTCTATGCATAATTCCCACTATACAATCATAAATGTTGATATCCATAGAAAGGCACAACTGGGGTTGCCAATCCAAGCTAAACATGACTTCACATACCATGGACTAATCCAAGCTTACTTCATTGAGTGTTTCTTCTTTCATGGACTTGTCCAAGCTTACACACCTAGAATAGCTTCTTTAAGCTCTTGATTCAATTTTAGTTAAGCAAAGCATAGGCATCAAGATTAAAGACTTTTAACATATCGATAACCACATTGGGATAACCCAGTTGATCATGATGAGTTTGAAGTGCATAGAATCAGTTTTGCTTTGGAGCACTTGAACCTGAACCACTAGAGGGATCTAGCCTACCATGTTTTCCCTTGTCGAGGGTAGATAGACAATCCCTCAAATGGTGACCACTCTTGCCACAACCAAAGAAACTATCTGTTCCCATCAAGCATTTTCTCAGATGACTCTTGCCACACTTTTGGCATGCGGGAACCGAAGAACCATTTCCACCACCATTTCCTCTTTGCGGCTTAGGGTTAGACACCCTTTCCTTGTTTAACTTAGGATCCAGATAATTGGAGGAACCTTGACTAGAAAACCTTTGTCAGAACCTAGAACGACCATGTCCATCAGATCTTGAGCGTGAAAAGTTACCATCACCAGTCTTTTCCCTCTTTGTCTCCTTAGCCTTTTCCTTAAGCTTTTCCTCCTCAATTTGTTGAGCGTGAATCATTAAACAAGAAATATACATATCCTTAATGAGCATGGAGATACGACATTTCTTAACCACCATTCAGACACACCCAAAGCAAACTTGCTCATCTTTGTCCTAGGATCGACAACCATAGTAGGAGGATACCTAGACAATTGCATGAACTTTAAGGCATACTCCTTAACACTCATGTTCCCTTGACGAAGGTTAATAAATTCAAGTACCTTGGCCGTCCTCATCTCAAGGGAAAAGAACCTATTAAGGAAAGCAACCTTAAACGTTTTCCAATTAAGAGGACCCGCATCAACCGTTCTCTCTTCCTTCATTGGTTGAACCACAGTTGAGAAACACCCTTAAGTTGATAAGCGGCCAATTCCATCTTTTTCACCGGTGTCACAACCATGATCATCAAAACCTTGTATACCTCATTAATGAAATCTTGAGGATCTTTCTCAACTTTGGAACCATGGAACTTCGAGGGATTCATTCTAGTGAAGTCCCTCACTCTGGTTTTTTCCATACCCATATTTGGGTTCACGAGGACTACAGCCTCCCTATTGGCTTGAGCCGTCATGGCTTGAGCCAACACTTGAAAAGCAGCTTGAAACTCCGCATTAGTCACTTGTTCGGTCAAAGGATTAGTCGGAACTTGTGGAGCTTCTCGTTC
This sequence comes from Solanum appendiculatum, assembly GCA_018342035.1. Lineage (NCBI taxonomy): Eukaryota > Viridiplantae > Streptophyta > Magnoliopsida > Solanales > Solanaceae > Solanum > Solanum appendiculatum. The sequence goes on along the minus strand of JAGDQO010000347.1, from coordinate 1,076,341 downwards.
CACATTCTCATCTGCATTCCTTCTAACATATGCTTTTCGAGGGGCCATATCCTGAAAAGCATCGGATAGGAATTAGGAGAGAGACATATAGAGTTAAACTCTATCACATGACTTTAGAGTGATGAAAGAAGTGGAGTTTCCTAAACATGTTATAGCCTTTTATTCATAAATGTGGCACGCTTCACACTTACGAACAAGACTTTACTTGACATGGCTTATAAGACATCCTTGGACCTTTCTAAACCTTGTGCTCTGAATACCAAGTTTGTCAGGATCCAAAGTAGACCCTAGGCGTAACATGGTGTATATAATCCCGAGAGGCCCTACACAAGCTACTTAGCATATATCATACAAGATAATAGAATTAAAGAGTTCAAAATCATAGCTTTGTTGTATAAATAAACGTGACAAAGTGGAAGTCTAATCATAGGTCTCAAGAAGCCATCTAGTACATCATAAGGAAAGTGATTGGAACATAACCCATACATCATATACAGAATCTGAAAATGAAAATGACATAAAGCGAAAAAGGTATCTCGATCCTTGGAACAAGGGACTAACGAATCTTCAATTGTCTATAGAACCAATTAGCCACAAGTATGGGAGGTAGGAGCGTCAGACCCTACATTCATGATATAATGTAGACACAAGTATGCGTTAGTACATGGAATGTACTAAGTATGAGGAAATATCCATAAACCTAGGCATGATAGCATGAATGACTTAAAAAAGAGTACGCACGATCATGTTGAAACATTTGAAAGCTTTAAAGAAGAAATGACATGAAAATAATGAAAACATGGTCAAGTACATTAACATAAAGGACACAAGAAAATCTTTGAAGAAAACATAACTATTTTTGTGGGATATTAGCCTTAACTGAAAATAAGACCATGAGAGCTATATCACGAAATTCGGTATATCTCTCATACCGAATGAAGGGGAAACTACTTGCCAAGGTAAAATCCGTACATATCATCATTTGCTGAAGTAGATCCACTAGATAGATCATTTAAGGCAATCCTACCAGGCCACATAGTTTGGAACTAGAGGCTACTACTAGAGACTACCCTATTTGAGCCTCCACCTCTAAGCCCTATCGGTGCTAAGTCTAAATCCCAACGGAATATATAAAAGTTAAATATCAATTTTTCATAGGGAAAGGCAAAGAGCAATAAAAATCCATACATTTCAAGATCAAAACATAGAATAACACCTTAAACATAATTCAACATAGATGAAAAAACCTTTCACCTTTGTGAATTGATTTGTGAGAAATACCTTTCACAATCATAATCATCATAGTAAGTTAGAATCCTTTCACAATAGCATTGATACTTTCCTTTCAAAGAATCCCCAAATCATTTATATTCATTTCATAAATACATGCATATCTTCATCATTTCATGATTCATGAATTCATGGGTTCATCATAGGATCATAGTTGGAAAACATAATTTAGGCATGAGTCAATGTAATTTCAACTAAATATCATGGATTAACATCAATTCATGTATTAGAAGACTTAATTAACCATAATCAATCATAATTAGATGAAACCCACATTCATTGAATTAAAACCCTAATTTGATCAGTTGAAAATTGATTTGGGAAATTGAAATCTTTGGGGACCCATGGAGGAAAGGACTCCATGGGTGAATACACACATACCTTGATGGTAGAAGCCCAAAATAATAGAGGATTGGAGAGTTGAATGGAACTCTAGCTCTTCTTCTTCTTCCTTAGACTTGAGAGAATTTGGAGAGTGAATTTGGTTAAGTTTAGGGAATATAGGAGAATGAGTTGAAAAATGGGAAATTTGGGGTTTAAAACCTTTATATAGGGCTCAATATAGAAGGCAAAATGACATAGAATTGGATTAGAATAATTAGGAAAATACCCAAAAGCCCTTTAAAAATAACTGCTGGACTCGACCTATGGTTTGGACCTATGGTCCGTAGGTCCTTCTATGGATCGTACTGGTCAATCGTAGAAAGATTCAGAACTATTTTTACTGGCCAACTTTTGACGGACACCATCTACGGTTCGTTGGTCCTTTTACGGACCATAGATACCAATCTTATAACCCAACTAGAGGCCTTAAAATTTCACTAAGTCTAGGAGCGACCTACGAGACCTACCTATAACTCGTACATAGGGTGATGGGCCGTCCTAGTGAACCATAAAAAGGATATTGGGACTTGTTCTGAAAAAAATTATTTTCCCCCTTCCTACGGTTGCCATATATGGCCTATAGGAGTCCTACTGTCTGTAGGAGGGAACCGTAGACACAGCCTGCGATCCAAAAACTTCTTTCCTTTCTTTTCCAAATTCCGAGGTGTTACAATCAAAGTTTAAAATAACACATGCTGGGAACATATCAGGATCAGGCTTAAAGTTAAGAGACTTACTTTGTTGTAAAGGACAAGAAGACAAGGACACTACTAGCCAAGGGATCTAAAAGGAATGGACTCTATATTTTTGAAGATAACAATCTCTATGCTTTAACTGCTGCACACGATTGGAACACATCAGACAACATGTGGCATAGTAGATTAGGATACCCTAGTTTGAAGCCTTTAAAAGTTTTGAGTAGTAATAGCTGCATCAGTGTTAGTTGTTGGAATAAAATGCCTACTGTTTGTTCTAGTTGCCAATTGAGCAAAATTTGTAAACTCCCATTTGGTTTGAGAAGGAACCTTTATTGAAAATTCATTGTGACATGTAGGGACCTGCTCCTGTTGAATATTCTCAACATATGAAATATTATGTCATTTTTGTAGATTATAACACAAGATATACATGGATTTATCCATTGAAAAAGAAATCTGAATTTTTTCAGGTTTTTGTAAACTTCCAAAAAATGGTGAAAAAATAATTTTCTAAAGAAATTAAGATATTTCAGTGTGATGGAGGTGGTGAATCTATCAAAACAGACTTCATCAAGCATTTGGAAGATTGTGGCATTGTGAGACATATTTCATGTCCTAACACACCTGAACAAAATGGAGTTTCAAAAAGAAAACATAGGCATATTGTGGAGACTGGCTTAACTCTACTACATCAAGCTAACCTACCTTTGTTTCTATGGGTTGAGGCTTTCCTCACTGCAGTGTTCCTCATTAATACACAACCCTCCTCAGTCCTAAAGATGGTGACTCTATTTGTTAAGTTGTATGGAGAGCAACTTGATTACAATAGCCTAAAGGTGTTTGGTTGTAGATGTTTTCCATATATCAAGGGTTGCAACACATTCAGTCGAAAGACATACCCTTGTTCATAGGGAGTAGCTTACACAAAGGATATAGATGTTATCATCCCTCTACAAGGAGGGTGTACGTATCTAAACATGTTGTGTTTGATGAAAACACATTACCCTATGTGTCTCCAAGTCAATATCAGACTAACATTGATGTCTCACCTACTCTTGCTACTTTTGTTAAATCTTTCTCTAAACTGTAGGCACATGATAATCATAATTCATGGGAAGTACATGATGATAGTACGCAAGGTACTGGTGAAAATGCTACTACAACAACCCATATATTTCTTTATGATGAGCGTGCTATTGACCCCTCAAGTGTAGGATCAGATGATGATCATAAGGAACACGTTGAAAGTGATGATCCAGATAGTAGTAATGAGACTCAGATTGATGAGGCTCCAATTGCAGATTTAGGATTAGCTAGTGGCAGTGAGGAATAGGTTGCACGTGCAGGTCCAGTCAATGGTGGTTTATCAAATCCCACTTTCTCTGTGTCTAATCCACAGGGAATACATTTAGAAGTTAACTTCTCCAAGTGGAATCTGCCAGAGCATCATCAACCTGAAGATACTACACTATAATCAACTACTTTAGTTGATGTACTTCCTGCACCACAAGGGCATCATATGATCACTAGACACAAGGTAAAGGAACAACACCTATCACTTGTTGCTTGTAGTAGCAAAGAGTTCTCGATGGAACCAAATACTACATACTAAGGAAGCACTAAGGTCACCTCATTGGCTTGCATCAATGCATGAGGAAATCAATGTTTTATATACTAACAAGACATGGATATTGGTGCCCAAATCTCCTGGTATAAACTTGGTTGGTTCAATATGGGTGTTAAAGACAAAATTATAAGTTGATGGAATAGTAGATAGATACAAGGCCAAACTTGTGGCCAGGAGATTCTCGCAGCTTGAAGGGATGGATTTTGAAGAAACATTTAGCCCTATGGTTAAAGCCACAACTATTAGGGTGGTTCTATCCATTGCAATCAACTCAAAGTGGGAAGTTAGGCAACTAGATGTAAAAAATGCCTTCCTCCATGGTTTCCTACTAGAGGAGGTGTACATGAGTCAACTGCTTGGATTCTTTGATCCTAGGTATCCTCACCATGTGTGTCAACTTAAAAAGGCACTGTATGGTCTTAAACAAGCACCAAGAGCCTGGTTTGATAGGTTTCATCTCCTACACGGCAGATCCCTCCTTATTTACTTTGCAAACTCACAAAGGCACCATATTTCTCTTGTTATATGTGGATGATATTATTGTCACAAGAAGTAATTCATCACATGTCTCAGAGTTGGTTTTACAAAGATAATTTCTATGAAAGATCTTGGCCCTTTACACTACTTTCTAGGAGTAGAGGTTAAGTATTTTGAAGGGGGAATTCACTTAAGATAGAGTAAGTATGTTGCTAAGCTGTTGTACAAGACAGAGATAACTTTGACAAAGGCTGTAGCCACTCTTTTGGCTCAAAAGCATGGTTTACATGAAGTTGTGGGAAGTATTGTAGATGCCTCCTTCTACAGAATGATAGTAGGGAGTGTTCAGTACTTGACACTCACAAGACCTGATATCACTCATGTTGTGAATTTAGCAAGCCAGTTTATGCAAAGTCCAAACATTGAACATCTTCAAGGAGTAAAGAGGATTCTCAGATACATCAAAGGTACTCTATACTTTGGACTCAGAATTATTTCACAATCACTATGTAGGTTGTATGGATATTCAGATGCTGATTGGGGAGGTTGTACTACCACTAGGAGATCAACTACAGGCTATAGCTTCTACCTAGGTGCAAATTGTATTTCTTGGACCTCCAAGAAATAGACCACAGTAGCCCGATCGAGTGTTGAAGCTGAGTATAGAGCACTAGCCTCCACTGCAGTAGAGATGACATGGATCATGTATCTACTTCATGATCTTGGGGTGTTGCATCGATCTGTTCCTACATTGTATTGTGATAACTCAAATGCCTTGTACATGATAGTTAATCAAATTATGCATGCTAGAACCTAACATGTTGAAATGGACTATCATTTTGTTCGTGAAAAAGTGGCCAGAGGACAACGTTTTACTCAGTTTGTAAGGTCTAAGGATCAGCTAGCTGACTTTCATACCAAAGCATTGACAAAACAAGTCTTTGTTGAATTTCGCAGCAAGCTAGGAGTTACAGTTCCTCCACTCACTATCTAGATGGGAAGTGTTGAAGATGAAGGAGGCCGATGATTGGAACATGTCAACGGAACAGATCCAAGGAAGCTGACTGACGTATTTACTACTGTAGAGTTAGAGTCACACTAGGACTAGACTACTAAATCCTAACTTATGTACGACTAAGCTGATGTATCATGTATGGAGCTAAAGTTAACTAGGATAAGGTGTTCTACTTATAGTAGTAATACTACTCATGGAAATAATATTTGTATTGTAGTAGGACTCCTAGTGTAGCTAGTATATGAATCTTCTCCTATATAAGGAGCATGTACTCAACAAATTTTAATCATCAATACAATCCTTGATTTCTTTATACTTTACGTGAGATTTCTATAGCCACAAGTATCAATCCTAACAAGGATAATCACGCTAAGTCATACTACAAGCAAGACTACAAGCCTAAACTAAGGATCTCGTCACCCATAATTAGTCCAATGCTTCTACGGGAATCAAGAAAAGGTAGAATAACAAAAGGAGGTCATTACCCAATAAATATTGTCCTAAATTACATGCAATTCATATTAAACATGATCTAATAAAACCCAATCAAAAAAGTTGATCAAAGACAATCATGCGCACTCCGAATCCACTGTACAAGCGCTATCCACTTTTGAAACACCTCTGAATACTGCCACGCTAACAAATTATTGATCACAATGTCAATACGGACGTTTGGACACAAAAATCACAATAATTAGAGATCAATAAAAAATTTAGTCAAAATAGAAATGTGGGACCTGTGCTGGAAATCTCGATATTGACTCTCTCAAGATGTCCTAAATATCTCAAGAAACTTTTGCCCTAAAAATAAGCACAATTTGAGCTTTGAAACAAGCTAAAACAACCCTACAATAAAATCACCTTTAAAGAACTTAGATGGCCTCTCCAGGCAGAAATTACCTCTTCTCGGTGCTCCACACACTTCTTCGATCACTCCTATAAGTAGCCACATAAAAATTTGAACCAACGCAACTGAAATCAGCTGCTTAATCAGAGCTCTATAGCTCAAGAAATCATGTTTTTAAAATGGGGAAGAAGGCTAAAAATTTGAGATTTATAACCCAGAAAACGCGTCACTAAAAGTCATTACCCTTCACTAAAAGCCTATTTTTCACCGCTAAGGATCTCTACCAGCAAAACCAGATTTTGCTATTTTTCAAAATCTCCAAACGGACCCTGGAGATTCGTTCGAGACCTGATGAAAATAAACCAAATATGCTATTCCACTAAATTTGATATTCTGGACTCAACGAAATCATAAAAACTTCCATCTTAGGTCATCTCGTGAAAAGTTGGTCTCACACCTAAGCTCTGTTTTTAGCCAAATTCTACAAGAGCGCTCGAAATGAGATTAGAAGCCTCGAAATCAACATGAAAGGTCATTCTAGACAAAACTTAGCATTTCGAAGCTAACAAAATCACCCAAATTACATTCCGAAGCTAACTTGCTGAATTTTTTTACCGAAGTTAACCGTTTGAGATTCAGAGGCTTCAAAACATAGAAAATTTCACAAAACTCAAATGAATGACTCAACGACTGAACTATCAGTCCCAACAATTCATAAATGACTTGGGATCGCTACAGGAATGCTCTAAACGCTGAAAAGATCGAAAAATGGAGAAAATGAGCTGGATGGTCATTAAACAATCTCCCTGTGTAATTGAAAGATTCGCATGTGATTGACATTATCAAATTGCTCTTTCAGATCTTCCCATGAAATGAGGTCAGCATCTGACACATATACTATCCCACTGAGCAAACTAGGAGATACGGTTTTGATAATCTATTAGAGGACTATTCATTGCATGTTTCCCGATGATCATGCAATTGTTTCTCAATTGAATTTCTTTTACAATTATATAACACAAAACCTAGCTTCCTTTTTGCCTGCAGTGCAATAACCATTGACCACGAAAATGAATTAGAATGGATCAAGGAGCATCTGAGGAATTCACGAACAGAGGATAAGTATAATCGATTTTAATTTCCGCAATTGTTGAACTTCAAACTGATTGAAGATAGCTTCATTGTCTCTCAACTTGAACCAGAAAATACAGGACCTTAATTGCAAGGCTCTAATACCATGTTAAGTTCACTATACTAAGGAATGAAGCTCAAGTTTCATCAATGGACATTGGACTGAGAATCGGAAAACATCTTTTATTCAGCTATTATATCCGATGCACAACGGTGAATTTTCCTTTTTTGTCTATGCTTATTTTGGTTCTGCCCATTAACTTAGTTTTGTTGTTTAGACTTTTTTACTTGTTTTCATCATATTTAAGCTTGTTCGTTCCAAGTATATCGTTCAACATTTGTGTGTGTATGGACTGCTCAGTTCCATTGCCTTAGCATTAACTTGAAGAGCAGTTCTCTTTGAATGTTCTTAGTATAATATAGATTTGATTCAAATTAGCTTGAGGGTAGTATTATTTTTAATTTTTAAATGCATGCTACATGTGGTGTTTTCTTTGAATATTGACGTGAATGTTGGCTTGTAGTTTGGTCTTTGGATTAGATATAGAAGCTATCTTGTTTTGCCATTATGTTTTTCCTTTATAGTTTTTGGTATGCCTCTCCTTGTCAAGAATGAATAACTTTAAATTGGATTCCTTGTTCAGCTCTCATTAATTATTCATAGTATCATCTTTTATTCCCTAAATCTTGTTTAAATATTAGTGTTCTCTATTAAAGTTGTATTCTTTTCATGCATATGTTTGGCAGTACTTTACTTTCCTCTAAATCTGATGCCTCTCTCTTTATATGCATTTGTTTTCGTCTTTGGTTTGATGAACATTTGATTTGTTCAAGTTTCATGGTTTTTGACTAATTCTCTCCTTTGTTTGTATAAGTTTAGTTTTTCATGTGGGTATTGGAATTCTTCCCTTATGCTTGTGCTGTTAAGAAATTTTTAGACAAGTGTGTTGATAATTTTAAAGTAATTTTGCTTATTGCCTTCACTTGCTATATATAATTCAAGATTACTGTTTCATATAAGTTGATTATGATTAGAAACTTAAGTTGAATATGTGAAAGAGATTTTCATTGTGCTAATTTAATTCATTCTTTTGCTTGCTGCCGAGTTCATCAGAATCCTTCCAAACATCGCATTTTCGAATGGGCCATACAGGCCCAACTTATTTCTTATATCGAGTCAACCACATCAAAATTGGAAGCAAGTATGTGGATTCGAGACTAGAAGCTGATACAGGTCTCGGAAGCTAAAATAAAAGGTTGTATACAGAAAATACGCACATTATATATAAGATATACAATTGATATATACACTTCAGAAACGAGCCTCAAACACAAAATTTCGGCAGCAACCGTCCAAATAACTGAAATAACAGGTTTTCAGAAAGGAAATGGACTCAAGTCCTTTGTTTCAGCCAGCCTCTGTTAGAAATTAGGACAGGAATGAAGAATGGACTTATCAGCCAACAACTTGAGATTTAGGCAAATGCCCAAATTACCGTTTCTTCTATTTGATTGTAATTCATATTAATTCTGAGTTTAATTTTAGACTAACTTAATTAAATTTTCTAAAATATGAACTAGTTAATTTTTTTTTGTGGGTGTTGTTTTATTTTGACCAAAAAATTCCTTTTATCAACTCTTATCTCTTTTCATTTACTTAATCAAATTTTTAGTTGAATCATCTCTTGTCTTTAATTGCCTAATTTGGTTTAAATTATTTTCTTTCAAAACGATTCAAATGCTCCTTTACTTAACCTTATTTTGTCTAAATTATTCTCAAATCACTTCAAAGTGTTTAAATTTGGTTTCTTTTTAAAAAAATAAAATTATCCTTTCTTTTACTTAGTATTTTCTTCCAAAAGTTAGTCAATATTTTTAGTCAAACCGTTGATAACCACATGTTAGCGGATACTTTGAGTGCTAACACCTTCTCAAACTGGAAATATGAACCTCCGACCCATTTTCTCTAATTTTTTAATGGTTTATCTGTTAAAGTTTTTTTTTAAAAATTAAGTTTTCTTAATTTCATCAAACAATTAAGTGGCAAATCTTTCTAAATATTTTTCTCAAATTGTTTTATACTTAGAACATTCCAAAAGTGATTTTTTGAAAGATGTTAAACGACACATAACAATGAGAAGAAATTCAAGATCGACCGAAAAAGAGATTTTTTTTGGGGAAATTTTCGTGAGAGTGATTGTAGAACATGGGAAAAGTCCGTTTGATAGCCTCTTTTTTTTTTTAGAAAGATTTGAGGTATGTCTATATTTGAGAAACCTTCTTTTAATTAGTGATATCTCTTGATTGTTATTAGGATATCTCTTTATTGATCTTCCATATCTTAGTATATCATTAGTGATTTAGTTTCTATTATAATTAGGTGAAGATCACAATCCTTTAGTAGTTGATTCTTTCCTTATTTGTAGTTTGCTCTCTTGTATAAATACACATACATATTAATAAAATGATATACTTCTCTCCAGCAGTAAAGCTTATATGGTATCAAGAGCCTAAAAGCTTAACAACATTTTTTCCCCTTAGGCACCTCTAAAGCTCAACAATACTATCTATCAATCATGGAGATACCAGTGGGAAACCATCCTCACTGCATATGATTTTCTCCATTTTATTGAACAACCACCAAGTTCAACAGCCACACCTTTTCATCAACGACAAGACCACCTTATTCGGAGTGCCATTGTTGCCTCTTTATCTTCTGATATTATTACCTTTGTCATTGATGCCAAATCTTCCTATGTTCTCTGGAAAAATTTGATGACAACCTATGCGAAGCCATCATGTGCTCGTATCATGAGTCTTAGAGAGTCTCTAAGAAACTTGTAAAAGGGTAACCTCTCTATTACTTCATATCTGCAGAAAGTCAAACAGTTCTGCAACACTTTAGCCTCTGCTGGCATTCAAATTTCAATCGATGAGCTCTACCTTCATGCTCTTCATGGACTTCCAGCCGAATATGACACTATTCCTGCAACTTTATGTGCTCGAGAAACTCCAGTGACATTTGAAGAGCTTAATGAGAAGCTTTTTGATTTTGAGCAGAATTTCATTCGCTCATCTTCCTCTACCACAGTTCCAATTACAACAAATTTTGCTGCTAAACCATCGCTTCACAACAACCTCTCTCGGCCCAATCATGCTTCACGTCCAGGAAACAACTTTAATCCTACGAATAGACCTGCTTCTAACAATTTTGGTGCTTAACTTGCTGGTCTAAACACCAACAGGAAACGTCCTCGTGTAACTTGCCAACTTTGTGACAAGCCTGGTCATCAAGTGAAGCAATGCCGAAAATTATTGGCAATTCTCTCTCTAATTAATGGATATGGATCAAGTGGACATACATGAAATAATGCTCCGTCTCAAACACAACAACCACGTGCTAACTATGCAACTCACAACACTAGCAATGATGGAAATTGGCTTGTTGATTTTGGTGCCTTGCATCTCGTCACACATGATCTGCACAATCTATCCCTTCACTCAGATTATGATGGCACTGAAGACATTATGATCGGTGATGGTAAATAACACAAAATCACCCATACATGATCCGCTTCTTTACCTTCATCTTCTCGGCCTTTAAATTTATCCAATGTTTTATGTGTGCCTAAGATGAAAAAGAACCTTATTTGTGTTCATCAACTTTGTAATGATAATCATGTCTCTGTCACGTTCTCACCTTATTCTTTTGTTGTGAAGGACTTTTGCACGGGGGCGCCTCTACTAGCAGGGAAACCTGAAAATGGTATTTATCCATGGCCTTCATCTCTTCAATCGCCAACATCTCCTCAAGCCCTCACAACCACCACAACCGCAAGTGCTTCCAATTGGCATCGACGTCTCGATCACCCATCATCTCCCACTCTTCGTCAAGTTTTCAAGATTTTAGCTATTTCATCTTCTTTAGAGAAATCCTTCTTTTGCATTTCGTGTAAATGCAGTAAAATGCATAAGTTTCCTTTCTACAACTCTACAATAAAAAGTAATGCTCATTTGGAATACATTTTTTCGGATGTTTAGGGTCCTTCACCAGAAATTTCAATAGATGGTTTTCAATATTATTTAATATTTGTTGATCATTACACGAAATACATCTGGTTCTTTCCCATAAAACAAAAATCTGATGTATCCATTATATTTCCCAAATTTAAGAAAGCTGTAGAAAAGCTCTTTCAAAAGCCCATCATCTCATTTTATTCTGACAATGGTGGCGAATTCATCCATCTTCGGTCCTTCTTTGAAGACAGTGGGATTTCTCACCTTCTCACTCCTCCACATACCCCTAAACATAATGCAACCGCCGAACGTTGTCATCATCATATTGTTGAAACAGGTATCACCCTATTACACAATGCGAGTCTCCCTGTAAAATTTTGGTCATATGCTTTTACTACCGCAACCTACTTGATTAATCGCTTACCTACCATAATTTTAGAGAATTAATCTCCCTATTTTTGACTGTATGGCAAACTACCAAACTATTCTAAGCTTCGGGTCTTTGGTTGTTTGTGTTACCCACGGTTAAGGCCTTATAACCAAAACAAATTGCAGCCTCGTTCTAGCCCATGTTCTTTTCTTGGATACTCACAAAATCAAAGTGCTTATCTTTGTTTTGATCCTGTGAAGTCTAGGTTATATGTATCCAGACACATGGACTTTGTGGAGCATCATTTTCCATACTCATCTATGGAAATTAAGGCCAATCGACCTGAGTCTAACCTTGTTGATATATGGGTTTCCTCTCATCACATTATTCCTTTTACATCAAGCCCATCTGGTAACTCCTGCCATGCTATATCTGCAACATCAAATTTAGGAAGTACCTCTCATGAGGCCACCACCATCAATCGTTCTTCATCAGATGAGCCTGAGAACTCCATCACATCATTCCCAGGTATGTATTCTTCCACATCATCTTCTACCTCTGCTTTCTTATCCTCATTATCAGTACCAACCCATTCCACTTCCTCCATTCCTTCTTCGGCCCCTATACCAAATCATTCCATGGTTACCCGTTCTAAAAACATTATTAGTAAGACAATTCAAAGACTTTGTCTTAGTGATACTTTACCTCCTAACGCTGAATCATCCCCTGCTGCACAACATTCTAAATTGCAAGCCACTTTCTCAAATTTCCATAGCAAACCCAAGCCTACCAGATACTCGATTTCTTTCTATTCAATACCCAAACCTATTGAGCCTTGGAGTGTTGGCCAAGCATCAAAAGATCCTAAATGTCGTAATGCCATGAATGAAGAGTTATCAGCTCTTAAAAGTCAAGGCACATGGTATGTTGTACTAGCAGATCCTCAAGCTAAACCTGTAGGGTTTAAGTGGGTTTTTCGAGTTAAATACAACTCAGATGGAAATATTAGCCGCTATAAAGTTTGACTTGTTGCTAAAGGTTTCTTGTAGCATCCAGGTGTTCATTATGGTGAAACATATTCTCTAGTAGCAAAACATACCACAGTGCATGTTATATATTCTCTCATTGGCTGCCACACTTGACTGGTCACTTCGTCAGTTAGATGTTAACAATGCCTTCTTACACGATACTTTAACTGAAGAAGTTTATATGTCTCAACCTTATGGGTTTATGAATTATACATATCCCACTCATGTTTGTCGGCTTCACAAAGCAATTTATGGGCTTAAACAAGCTCCGCGAACATGGTACGAGGAACTCAAATCCTATCTTATTTCATATGGGTTTTGCCACTCTCTGTCAGATCACTGCTTGTTTATATATGCTAAATCTGGAGTTATGCTCTATCTCATTGTCTATGATGATGATCTAATTATCATGGGTAATCATCAAAGTTCGGTGGAAGATTTTATTACGTGTCTTGCTAATAATTTTTCTATTAAAGATCTTGGTGATTTGAATTTCTTCTTGGGTGTCCAAGTTATTCGCTCACCTTTTGGAATTTTCTTAAGCCAGTAGAAGTATATCTATGAGATCTTAGAACGATCCAACATGGTTGAAGCTAATCTCATGCGCACACCAATGGCTAGCGGATCTTGTCCCATGAGTAGTGATGGCTCTTTACTTGAGGATCCGAAAGAATATCTGAGTATAGTTGGAAGTTTACAATATCTTCATCTTACCAGACCGGATGTTGCCTTTGTTGTGAGAAAATTGTCTCAGTTTACAAGTGCTCTAACAATTACACATTGGGCTATGGTGAAACGAGTTCTTCGCTATCTTGCTGGCACATATGCTAATGGTTTGTTTCTTCACAAAGGCAAGTCAATAAGTCTGCATGCCTTCTCTGACTCAGAATGGGAAGGTAATCGTGATGATCGCTCCTCTACTATAGCATACATTGTGTTTTCAGGCTCCAATCCGGTCTCATGGAGTTCTAAGAAGCAAAGAGTCGTACCTCGCTCGTCCACATAAGCTGAATATTGTGCTATTACTTCAGCATCAGTTGAGATTTGTTGGGTCCGTAATTTGCTTCAGGAGTTATCTATTTTTCTCAAGAAACCGCCAGTTATCTATTGTGATAATCTTGGCGCTACCTATGTGTGTGCCAAACCAGTTTTTCACTCCAAAATGAAGAATATCGAGATGGACTATCATTTTGTTCGAAATCTCTGTCAACAAGGCCTGCTGCGTGTTTCTCATGTTTCATCCCAAGATCAGCTGGCTGATCTTCTTACTAAGCCGCTTCCAAAAGCCCCATTCGAAGCACTAAGGTCCAAGATTGGTATATCAGTCCGATCTTCCATCTTGTGGGGGCATATTAGTGATATCTCTTGATTGATATTAGGATATCTCTTTATTGATCTTCCATTTCTTAGTATATCATTAGTAATTTAGTTTCTATTATGATTAGGTGAAGATCACAATCCTTTAGTAGTTGATTCTTTCCTTATTTGTAGTTTGCTCTCTTGTGTAAATACACATACATATTAATAAAATGATATCCTTCTCTGCAGCAGTAAAGCTTATACTTTTGAGGTATATATGTTCTTCGTGTATATCACTTGTAAACATATATTTTTACTACAAAGTTTGAATTGAGTTTTATGCGCGTGTGAGACAGTCTCACGCCAAGCCTTCCTAATTTGATTTATATTATAATATATGTATAAAAATGTATTTTTCCTTATGAGTGGGATTGCCAAATTTGAATTTAAGGTAATGATCTTTAATATTCTTTTTTCTTTATGACCGAGTCATTGATTTGAAAAATGATGTAAACAATTTGCACACAATTTCCAAAATTATTTTCATGAGTTGAAATACCTCTATTATCGAAATGATGATTTGGAATAATTTCGATTGCATACACCATGATTTGTTATTACTTGTGTGTGGTCTTGTGTTAGCAGTCTTACTATTTGGGACGATGAATCGACATTAGAGAAACTCTAATGTGTCACTTTTGAGCATTACTTGGGCATGTATTGGTGAGAAACATGATGTTTTTCCTTTATAGTTTTCGGTATGCCTCTCCTTGTCAAGAATGAATAACTTTAAATTGGATTCCTTGTTCAGCTCTCATTAATTATTCATAGTATCATCTTTTATTCCCTAAATCTTGTTTAAATATTAGTGTTCTCTATTAAGGTTGTATTCTTTTCATGCATATGTTTGGCAGTACTTTACTTTCCTCTAAATCTGATGCCTCTCTCTTTATATGCATTTGTTTTCGTCTTTGGTTTGATGAACATTTGATTTGTTCAAGTTTCATGGTTTTTGACTAATTCTCTCCTTTGTTTGTATAAGTTTAGTTTTTCATGTGGGTATTGGAATTCTTCCCTTATGCTTGTGTTGTTAAGAAATTTTTAGACAAGTGTGTTGATAATTTTAAAGTAATTTTGCTTATTGCCTTCACTTGCTATATATAATTCAAGATTACTGTTTCATATAAGTTGATTATGATTAGAAACTTAAGTTGAATATGTGAAAGAGATTTTCATTGTGCTAATTTAATTCATTCTTTTGCTTGCTGCCGAGTCCATCAGAATCCTTCCAAACATCGCATTTTCGAATGGGCCATACAGGCCCAACTTATTTCTTATATCGAGTCAACCACATCAAAATTGGAAGCAAGTATGTGGATTCGAGACTAGAAGCTGATACAGGTCTCGGAAGCTAAAATAAAAGGTTGTATACAGAAAATACGCACATTATATATAAGATATACAATTGATATATACACTTCAGAAACGAGCCTCAAACACAAAATTTCGGCAGCAACCGTCCAAATAACTGAAATAACAGGTTTTCAGAAAGGAAATGGACTCAAGTCCTTTGTTTCAGCCAGCCTCTGTTAGAAATTAGGACAGGAATGAAGAATGGACTTATCAGCCAACAACTTGAGATTTAGGCAAATGCCCAAATTACCGTTTCTTCTATTTGATTGTAATTCATATTAATTCTGAGTTTAATTTTAGACTAACTTAATTAAATTTTCTAAAATATGAACTAGTTAATTTTTTTTTGTGGGTGTTGTTTTATTTTGACCAAAAAATTCCTTTTATCAACTCTTATCTCTTTTCATTTACTTAATCAAATTTTTAGTTGAATCATCTCTTGTCTTTAATTGCCTAATTTGGTTTAAATTATTTTCTTTCAAAACGATTCAAATGCTCTTTTACTTAACCTTATTTTGTCTAAATTATTCTCAAATCACTTCAAAGTGTTTAAATTTGGTTTCTTTTTAAAAAAATAAAATTATCCTTTCTTTTACTTAGTATTTTCTTCCAAAAGTTAGTCAATATTTTTAGTCAAACAGTTGATAACCACATGTTAGCGGATACTTTGAGTGCTAACACCTTCTCAAACTGGAAATATGAGCCTCCGACCCATTTTCTCTAATTTTTTAATGGTTTATCTGTTAAAGTTTTTTTAAAAAAATTAAGTTTTCTTAATTTCATCAAACAATTAAGTGGCAAATCTTTCTAAATATTTTTCTCAAATTGTTTTATACTTAGAACATTCCAAAAGTGATTTTTTGAAAGATGTTAAACGACACATAACAATGAGAAGAAATTCAAGATCGACCGAAAAAGAGATTTTTTTTGGGGAAATTTTCGTGAGAGTGATTGTAGAACATGGGAAAAGTCCGTTTGATAGCCTTTTTTTTTTTTAGCAAGATTTGAGGTATGTCTATATTTGAGAAACCTTCTTTTAATTAGTGATATCTCTTGATTGTTATTAGGATATCTCTTTATTGATCTTCCATTTCTTAGTATATCATTAGTAATTTAGTTTCTATTATGATTAGGTGAAGATCACAATCCTTTAGTAGTTGATTCTTTCCTTATTTGTAGTTTGCTCTCTTGTGTAAATACACATACATATTAATAAAATGATATCCTTCTCTGCAGCAGTAAAGCTTATACTTTTGAGGTATATATGTTCTTCGTGTATATCACTTGTAAACATATATTTTTACTACAAAGTTTGAATTGAGTTTTATGCGCGTGCGAGACAGTCTCACGCCAAGCCTTCCTAATTTGATTTATATTATAATATATGTATAAAAATGTATTTTTCCTTATGAGTGGGATTGCCAAATTT
The DNA here is from genome assembly GCA_018342035.1 of Solanum appendiculatum. Taxonomy (NCBI): domain Eukaryota; kingdom Viridiplantae; phylum Streptophyta; class Magnoliopsida; order Solanales; family Solanaceae; genus Solanum; species Solanum appendiculatum. The sequence goes on along the minus strand of JAGDQO010000347.1, from coordinate 1,059,316 downwards.
GAATTTAAGGTAATGATCTTTAATATTCTTTTTTCTTTATGACCGAGTCATTGATTTGAAACATGATGTAAACAATTTGCACACAATTTCCAAAATTATTTTCATGACTTGAAATACCTCTATTATCGAAATGATGATTTGGAATAATTTCGATTGCATACACCATGATTTGTTATTACTTGTGTGTGGTCTTGTGTTAGCAGTCTTACTATTTGGGACGATGAATGGACATTAGAGAAACTCTAATGTGTCACTTTTGAGCATTACTTGGGCATGTATTGGTGAGATATCAGTTGGGAATGTATTGACATACTTGTGCATGTATTGATAAGAATATTTTGGAGTTGATAAGATGTTGTGTTACCTATTTACCTCTTTTTTAATCTTAGATTTTTGTTGTGCTTAATTGAGAAAATAATACATTTAATGTGGTTTGCTTTCATTTTACAGTTCTATATGAATGAGAAGGGAAACGGAAAAAAACAAATGAAAACAAGTAACAAAAGGAGCTAAATTAAGAAAATGAGAAAGCTAGCTAGAAGCGCAAAAGTGGCTTAAAATACAAAATCTGAAAATCTAAAAATTTGAACATATTTTTTTTCATGTTTTGATAAGGGAAAAAGTAGAGACCTATAAAAGCAACACATTGGAGACATTATTGAGACCATTTCCAACCCACCTCTATTTTACTCTCCATTCTCTATATTTGGAGAGTAAAATAGAGAATAGGCTCTCCAACCATTCTTCAATTTACTCTCTATTCTCCATTTATAAAGAGGTGAATAGTAGTTCTCCAAATTTGGAGAACTATTATTCACACTCTCTATTTCACTTTTTCATTATTTTATTATTATTTTGTAATCAACATATTATTTTTCATATAATGCCATTAAATAAATCTCTAATATTAGTAATTATTATAAATGTAATAAAACATTTTAAAAAATATATTATTTAATATATACTACTTTCATCCCGAATTAATAATATTTCAACAAAAAAATCCGTCACTTTAATATAATTTGATATTATTATTAATTTTCACTATGAAGAATGCACAAAATTAAAATGATAAGATGAAGATTTTATTTTAAAAACATAATACATAACATAATAATTTAAATACTAGAAAACAATACAATACATAACTTAATAATTTTATCACAATAATAATTTAGTAATCCGGTAGGTCATTTCTAGATTGAATAATATCAGAAAAAAGTTAGTGCATGATCCAGAGAATTATTGTGGTTGTGCTTGTTGATTTCTTTTTTTAATTATTCGTAATTGTTCTTATTACATGAAAATCTTCGATTTGAACAATTTTTAGCTAGGCATAAAAAAATTAAGGACAAAATTTCTCATTTTAAACTCCGTAATGCATTAATAGAGCATTTATAGGAGCAACGTAATAATCTTGAAAGCTGAGTATTTATGTAATGTTTATATAATTGTATTTCATTAATGATTTCACTTTTATTTAAATTTTCCATTAATTTGTATATTATATAATAATAGCTTGCAATTTAAGTTATTTAGAAATTTAAAATAAAATAAAATTTTATATTAAGTAGAGAATTTAAAAAAATAAAATTTTATATTACATGAAAATTATATGAAGTGATTATTTGGAAAAAAGAAAAAAAGGATTTATATCATGAAATAAGAAAATAAAAATGAAATAAAAATAATAATATAATATTGAGGAGAGAGAACAAGATTCTTTTTTAGAGAATAAAATAGAGAATTGAGTTGGAGTTGATTGTCTGAAAAAATAGAGAACTCTATATTATGAGAGTAATATAAAGTGTAAGGTTGGAGATGCCCTGCATCTCTGACAAGATACAAAACTTTTTGGAATTAGGGCTCTTACGGCCACACTTGGGGATTGAAGATTTGAAGACTTTGATAAGAATATTTTATAACTTTACCCAGTTCTTTATGCCCTTGTTATGTATTGATTATCTAGGTGAGTTGTATTTTATTCCTTGCTTGAATCATGTTTACGAGAGTACCTATCAATAAAGTGTGGTTTAAGTCTCTTGTTTTGCATATGTATTTAATGACATTTACTTTCATGATGTAATGACCCTCAAGGTCATTTATGTGGTTTTGGTGTGCTTCTACTATTTTTTCCCTTCCCCTAGTTTCCTTGTAGCTTTTGTGTGGTGCTTGGTTGGGTGACACACTTCCCGATGTGTTTCGTTGAGATTGATGCGAGTTTTTGAGTTTGGAAGCTTAATGCTTGAAAGAATTGAATTTAGTCTACATCCGGAGATTCTGATGTTGGATCAGAATTCTGTCAATTTCATCAGCTCCGAAAGGGTCATTTTGATCTAGTGTGATGATTGGTTTGGGTTTTGAAACTTCAGTTTGGAGTCGGTGTGATTAGGCATTTTAGTTTTTGTGATTTTCCAAAAGTTTGACTTTGGTCAACTTCCTTGGTAAACGCACTCAGAATTGAATTTTGTCAGCCCAGTTAGCTCCGGAATACCGAATTTGGTCTAGACCAACCTTTGGTTTGATTCCCGAGGGTATCCGGATGATTTTTTAGCTTTTGGCATTTTGTTTGTGTTTCTTTGTAAAGTATTGACTTTGGTCAACATTTTGATGAAATAACCTTGGTTGGCTGTTTAATCGATTCTGTTGAGTTCGGAATGTTATTTCCAAGTTGTTTGCACTTTTGATTTGTGACATTTGGATTTCAAATGAATTCTAAGGGCTTTTTCGAAGTTTTGGAACACTTAGCTTTTTTGCTGGTTTCAGGTCTCTGGGTCCATGGGCTTTTGCAAACCCTTGATCGCTTAAGCAACCAATGGGTTGCTTAAGCAAAGGCATCAGTGGGGGCAGGGGGTCGCTTAAGCAACCAGCCCATGGCTTTAGCGATGGTCGCTTAAGCGATAATGAGGCCGCTTAAGTGAAGGGCGCCTTTTAGGCGGGGGCCGCTGAAGCGAGCTTCTCATGGCTTAAGCGATGTTCGCTTAAGCAAACGACGGGCGGCTTAAGCGAAGATCGCTGGGATTTATTTCCATATCCCCATCAATTTTTCCAAAGTTGAAAACCATTAAGTTAAGCTCAACTTTTGGTGATTTTACGCAATTCTTGACCATTTTCAACGCTTCAAAGGGGAATTTATTCCTCTCACTCTTCTCTGTACTTTTATACCATTAATTCTGCAATACAATCCCTTTTTCAACCTCAAATCCTTGAATTCACAGTCTTTAAAGTAAGCTTAATTGACCATTTGAGGTCCAAATTCAGCCCCGTTTTTGCCTATCTTTTGGGCACGTGATCCTTACTCTAAGGGGATCATAGTGGCAGTTAGTGGTGGCAAATGGGCGGGTTGAAAATGGGTAAACATAAAAATGGGTAATAATTCAACCCGCCCATATTTCATATGGGTAAAAATGGGTTGGTAACAAATGGGTTGGGTAAAATACAAGTTTACCCATATTTACCCATATTTTCATGAGCAAATAGTACTTTATTTTAGAATTAAACATGGATAAAATGTTTTAGTTTTTTTTTAGATGAAAAATGTTGAAAATACTTTATTTAGTTTTATTGTATTATCAAAGTCAGAAAAATTCCTATAACTCTTCAATATAAAATAAATTTATGTAATAACAAGGAAAATATATTTTCAAAATTCAATTTTTATTTTTTCCAAATCAATTTTCCCCCCTCAAATTTAAGGAAAATGACTTCCCTTCAAAAATTAAGAAAAATATTTTCCAAAACTTTCCTCCAACCTCAAATTACAATTTTTTTTCTTATCCCACCCCACCGCTAACCCCGACTACCCACTAGCCCCCTACCAGCCCCCACCTCACCCCCACCCCAATTTCTTTTTTAAAAGTTTGTTTTAAAAAAATATTTTCGATTTCAAATTTTTATTTTTTTACCCCCCCCCCCCCCCCCCAATTTTTTTTTTAAGTTTGTTTATAAAAAATATTTTCAATTTTCAATTTTTTTTACCCCACCCCACCCCTACACCCTCCCACCAGCCCCCCACCCCTCCCCCCCAAAAAAAATAATTTAAAGTTTATTTTATTTTCAATTTCAAATTTTTATTTTTTCACCCCACCCCTACCCTTGACCCCCCCCAACCAGCCCCCCACCTCCCCCCCCAAAAAAAATAATTAAAGTTTGTTTTTTAAAAGAATATTTTCAATTTTAAAAATATTTCAAATTTGTTTTCAGATTCAAATGTCGTTGGGGTTGTCTTCTAGTTTGCGTATCGAGGTCATATCCTAGATCGATTATTGAGGTTCAATTTAGGGTCAATTTTTGACCCAATTTTGGTCCGAAATTAATATTTTTGATATAGGTGTTGTTATTCTTGTATTAACTTGCTCGTTCTATTCTTGATAGCTTGGCAACAGTCTGGGCTCTCCAGAAAGGAAAAGCATTCGAGTGAAGGTTTGAGTGCGGTTTCGGCTTCGAGGTACGCAACGACTTATTTTTCTTAGTCTTAGCTCTTTTCGATTGAATGTGAATTGAGTGTATTGCATGACTAGGTTGAATTTTAGGCTTATCTTTGGCTCTTGACCCGTAGTCAATTTATGGCCATTACTGGAGTGCTTAGGGAAGTTTTAGCTGGAAAAACCTTAGTTTAGGTTGATCCTTATGCTTGTTTTATTAGTATTCTTAGAAATTGCTCGTAGTTGGCGTGAAACTTAGGTTGTTGTGAGTTTGTTTGCTTTGGATTGGCTTAGTTGCCTTTGTGGATACTTGAGTTTTGATCTTAATTGATTATTGAACTGTTGGGTCTGAGGACGTGAGTTTGGAAAAAGGAGTTCCAGGTTAGTAACCTTGTTGTATTACGGGTACTCTACCTAATTGTTTGTGACTTGATCTGACTTGTGATGATGATTGGATGATTTTTTGCATTGAAGCATATTCATGGCATATTTACATTGGATTTTGGAAACAAAAGATGTTCTGGAGAATATTTTGAGTATACTACTCTTTCTGATGATTTTTAGCTCCTTGGGAGCGGGACTACTGGTTTTAATTGGCTTTTATTGATGGAAATTGGTTTTGGAGGAAACATATCCCACATACGCCTTATAAGGTAGGTTATGATAAGCAGCCCATAGACTCCACTTTGGATTTTTATTTTGGAAATTGTTGATAAGTTCTGGCAGTTCGCATACTGAATTTTAGGGTTCTTTTACTTTTGATAAGCTCCGATGGGGCTCCGTAGTTGTCTCCGGGGTCCATGGGACAGCTGGTGAGACAACTCCCAAACTTTTTACATACATCCTGCATTAGCACCATACGCATTGCATTGATTGGTGTGATTGACTGTCATTGTGATTACTTGGTGTGAGTGTTTGGTTGTTCACCTTCTTGTTGGTAGTTTAGTTACTTTTGGTTATTATCTAGCTTCTGTTAGCTTCATCATGCTATTTATATATATATATATATATATATTATCTTTCTGAGCTCGGTCGGCCTATGATGCCTACTGAGTACCTCATGTTTTGGTACTCATACTACACTTATGTATCTTTTTATGATGCAGCTCCTAGTACGAGCCACCCTCACTTAGCGTTGGATCTCCCATGGCTGTTACATATTTGGATTGTGGTGAGCTCCTGGTGTTCAGAGACTTTCTACTTTCCTTCTTTTGTACTTACTCATATTTTGTAATTTGGATTAGTCAGTTCTCTATATATATGACTTTCTTGTACTTAGTAGCCCCTATATATGTGACACCAGGTCCGGGGTTGTTTCTTGTGTTAGTCTATATCTTGGTCACTTTTAGGCCTATTTTGTACATTTTGTATCATACTACAGATATATGACATGACCCATTTTCCTTTATATATTATTCTTGGTTTCCGCTTATTATTACAATTGTTATTACTTAAACTATTTATTCCACATCTTGGGTTAGGCTTGTCCACTTGGTGGGTTGTAGTGGATGCCATCATAGCTTGGTTTTGGATCGTGATAGCATGGTATCTGAGCTTAGGTTCACTGGTCTCACCAGTACATGAGTAAGTGTCTAGTAGAGTCTCACGGATCGGTACGATGACGTCTGTATCCAATCTTCGAGAGGCTACACGACATTAATAGAAATAGTTCACTATTTCTTCTTTCTTGTTATGTGTTGATGGTTGTACCAATACCTAAAATCCATTTGTTCCAGTCTTTCTCAGATGTAGGACAAGGTCGGGTAAGGTGGGTGAGAGCTTCCTGCATCTCTAGATAGAGCCCCAGATAGGGGTAGAGGTAGAGGTTGACATAGAGGTTGAGGGAGAGCACAGGCTGTAGCACCAGTAAAAGATCCGGAGCGGGCACTAACACTAGAACTTGAGGTAGAGGTTGATCATGTTCAATATCAACCGGATGTAGTAGGGCTAGCCTAGTCTACACTAGGATTTGTGGCCACAACAGTACTACAAGATACCTTGGTCAGGATTCTCAACTTCATGGAGGGCATGTCTTAGGCAGGTACCTCACCTAGCACTTCAGCTGGGCCATAGATTAGATATGATGTACAGACTTTAGCCCAGGTAGGGGCACAAGGTATTCAGGCCCCATAGGGCATCATACTATTGCAGCTCCTTATACTGTGGTTCAGAAGGTTCCAACTTTTGCTCCACCTATGGCTCATATTCAACCTATGACTTTTGAGGAGAAGAAGATGTTGGGGTGGTTTATCAGATTTGGTCCTCCCAGGCTCACTAGTGCTGTGGGTGAGGATTCCCATGAGTTTCTAGTCAGTCGTAAGGAGAGATTGAATAACCTCGGGTTAGTTGAGTCCCACAGGGTCGATTATACTACTTATCAGCTTGAGGGGCTAGCAAAGAAGTGGTGGAAATCTTATTCAGATTGCAGACCAATTGAATCACCCTTGATAACTTGTGCTCAGTTCTCCGTGGCTTTCTTAGAGAAGTATGTACTTCGTAGCCTGAAAGAGCAGTTACGGGATGAGTTAACAGACCTTATTCAGGGATTATTTTCAATTGCAGAATATGAGACGTAATTCCATGAGTTGGCTAGACATGCAACTATGCTTATGCTGACAGAGCAGGAAATGGTTTGTAGGTTTTCTAGAGGGCTCTCATTCTTACTCTGATTAGCGACAGAGCAGATGGTGGTGTCGCGCTATTATTTTCTATAGGTAGTTAATCATGCACACACTATCAAGGGGATCCATTGTGAGGCCTATAGAGGCAGTGATAAGAGGCCCATTCATCAGGGTGGTTTCAGCAGGTCTCAGTCCCGTGGCAGAGGGTTCTAAGGCCAAGGTTATCCACAACAGTTTCAATCTAGTAGGCCGGTTTAGGCAGCCTTACAGCTTACAGATGGTTGCACTGTAGGTGCTAGTGGCCAGATGGTTCAAACACCAATTCAGACTTCTGAGGGTGTACATAAAGGGTATTTAGGCCGTGGTGGCCAGCTAGGTTTAGTCGAATCATCTCAGAGGGTTAGTAGGGGTTTATGAGTTTGGCGCTTTTTGACACTTTACTAGAGAGTACCCGGGGGTCAATCTTACAAATATCAAGGTTAGTCAAGTCAATAGGGTCAGGCCTCCAGGCTCCCTTACAGTTGACTAGGGGTGGTCCCTAGGGTACTCAAGGTGGTCCTTAGGCAGGCAGTTCATGTGGTCGAGGTGGACGCACAATATGTATGCTTTTTGGGGAGGCCAGAGTTGGAGACTTCGGATGTTGTAATCACAGGTATGATATTCATCTCCCATCAGCCTGCTTATGCTTTATTTGATCTGGGGTCTACCTTTTTATATGTGTCTGCGTTTATGCTACACGGTTGGATCTATCTTGTGGGCTGATGTTTGTGCCTTTGTATGTAGCTACCCCGTTGGTGATACTTTAGTAGTGGATCAAGTTTATAGGGCTTGTGTGGTGACCATCTTTGTGTACGATACTTGGGTAGAGGTTGTTGTGTTATATATGTTGGATTTTAGTGTGATTCTAGACAGGGATTGGTTGTCTCCCTATCATATGGTCTTGGATTGCTTCTCTCAGACTGTTACTTTATGCATGCCTGATATTCCCCCTCTTGTATGGACCGATTCAGATAGTCACATGCCGAGAGGTGTGATCTCCATTCTGACAAAGTGACAGTTAGTAGAGAAGGGGTGTCTATCTTATCTTGCTTATGTTCGTGATACTGGTACTGACACTCCTCCTTTTGAGTCAGTTTTCATGGTTAGAGAGTTTTCTTATGTGTTTCCTACTAATCTACTAGGTCTTCTTGATGACCGTGACATTGATTTTAGGATTGATGTTGAGCCGGATGAGCATCCAATTTCTATTCCACCATATCAGATGGCTCTAGCTTAGTTTAGTGAGCTTAAGGAGTAGCTCCAAGACCTCTTCGACAAGGGTTCATTAGACCAAGTGTATCTCCTTGTGGTGCTCCTGTCCTGTTCGTGAAGAAGAAGGATGGTACCTTGCGTATGTGCATTGATTACAGGAAACTCAATAAGATGACCATCAAGAACGGGTATCTTATGCCGCAATTAATGATTTATTTGACCAGCTTCATGGTGCAACGGTGTTATCTAAGATTGACTTGAGATTAGGCTACCACAGTTGAGTATTAGGGTGGCGTACATCCCTAAGACTACCTTAAGGACTTGGTACATCCACTACGAGTTCTTAGTCATGTCTTTTGGGTTGACTAATGCCCCAATAACATTTATGGAATTGATGAACCATGTGTTTAGGCCCTATTTGGACTCATTTGTGATAGTGTTCATCGATTACATCTTGGTCTACTCTAGAAGAAGGGAGCAGCATGAGAAACATCTGAAGATTGTACTTCATACCTTGAGAGATCAATAGTTATATGCCAAATTCACTAAATGTGAGTTTTAGCTTTAGTCTATAGCATTCTTGGGGAACGTAGTGTCCAAGGATGACGTTATGGTTGATCAGGTAAAGATTGAGGTAGTTTGTAGTTTGGCCAGGCTTACTTCTCCTATTGAGGTTCATAGTTTCGTTGGGTTAGCAGACTACTACAGACAGTTCATGGAGGGGTTTTCTTCTATTGCAGCACCTTTAACTAGATTGACTTAGAAGAATGTTCCCTTCTAGTGGTCTGGTGAGTATGAGGTGAGCTTTTTGAAGATAAGACTTTGTTGACTTTAGCGCTAATTCTGATTCTTCCTCTTAAGGGCTAGGGGTTTATGATCTACTGTGATGCTTTCGGTGTTGGCCTATGTTATGTTTTGATGCAGCAGGGTGGAGTTATTTGTTATGCTTCCACACAACTGAAGCTTTATGAGAAGAACTACCCCATTCCTGACTTGAGTTGGCGGTAATAGTCTTCACATTGAAGATTCGTCGGCATTATTTGTATGGAGTTCACTGCTAGGTATTCACCAACCATCCTAGTCTTCATTATATTTTCAGCCAGAGAGACCTTAATCTGAGAAAATGCAGGTGGTTGGAGTTATTGAAGCACTATGACATTTCTATCCTTTATCACCCGAGAAAGGCTAATGTGGTAGCAGATGCCTTGAGCCGGAAGGCAGTTAGTATGGGGATTTTGTCTTTCTTAGCCTTGGAGGAGTGACCTATGGATTCAGACATTCAGTCCTTAGCCAATCACATAGTTAGACTTGATATTTTTGAGCAAGATAGAGTACTTGCTTGTGTGGATGCTAGATCTTCCTTGATGGAGCACATCCAAGCACAACAGTTGGAGAGGATGGTTTGAGACAAGGTCCTTAGCGGCGAGGCTAGGAAGGTGACCTTAGATCCAGAGGGTATCTTGAGGATTGAGGGTCGTGTATGTGTTCATAGAGTTGGTTAGTTAGTTGGGCTAATTCTTCAGGTGTCCTATTATTTTAGATATTCTATTCATCCAGGTACTACGAAGATGTATCATAATCTGAGGTAACACTATTGGTGGTGTGGGATGTAGAGGGACTTCACACTATTCATGGTAGGTGCTTGAACTGTGAGAAGGTGAGGTACGAGTACTAGAGACTAAGTGATTTCACTCAGCAGCTACCCATTCCAGAGTGGAAGTGTGAGCGTATAGCCATAGATTTCATGGTAGGCTTACCACATATTTTTTGAGGTTTTGATTCTATTTGGGTCATTGTTGATCTATTGACCAAGTCAGCTCACTTTCTACCGGTTCAGAATGCCTACACTTTGGAGAGATTAGCTCACATCTAGCTTAGAGAAATTGTCTATTTGCATAGGGTGCCGATCTCTATCATTTCAGATCATGGTACTTAGTTCACTTCATATTTCTAGAGGTTTATTTAAAGTGAGTTGGGTACCTGGGTTGAGTTTAGTACAACTTTTCACCCTCAGACTGATGGCTAGTCTCACAGGACTATTTAGGTTCTGGAGAATATGTTGCGGGTTTGTGTTATTGATTTCTGTGGCCAGTGGAATCAGTCTTTGGCTTTGGCAGAGTTTGCATATAATAGTAGTTATTATTCAAGCATTCAGATTGCACCATTCAAGGCATTATATGGTAGGAGATGTCATTCTCTGGTGGGCTAGTTTGATGCTTTTGAGGATAGACCGTGGGAAAATGACTTATTGAGAGATTCTATGGATAGTGTCCATGTGATCCTTGCACGATTCCAGACTGCCCAGAGTAGGTAAAAAAGCTATGCTGACCAGAGACTACGACCTTCAGAGTTCATGGTTGGTGATCGGGTATTCATGAGGGTGTCTCCCATGAAGGGCGTGATGAGATTCAGAAAGAGGGGTAAGCTTAGCCCTAGGTTTATCGACCCTTTGAGATTTTAAAGCCGGTAGGAGAGGTGGCTTATGAGATAGCCTTACCTCCATCTCTTTCATATGTACATCCTGTGTTTCATGTCTCTATGTTGAGATGGTATGTTCCTGATGAGTCTCACGTGCTTCAGTGGTAGTTGGTTCAACTGGATGAGACCTTGAGTTAAGAGGATGAACTTTGGCCATTCTAGACAGGTAGTTTAGGCGATTGCAATCTAGGAAGATCCCGTCAATATAGGTTTAGTGGAGGCACCATCTGGTCGAGGAGTCTAATTGGAAGATCGAGATTGTTATGCGGACTCGATATCCTCATCTTTTCGAGCATAATTTTTGGCATACTTTTACTATTTTCCCCCTTCTCGTAGTTTCCTTATAGCTGGGTTGGGTGGCATGCTTCCTTCAGTTGAGTTTGGTGCGTGTTTTTGAGTTTTGGAAGCTTAATGCTTGAAAGAGTTGACTTTAGTCAACATCCAGAGATTCTAATGTCAGATTGGAATCTGTGAGTTCCATCAGCTTCGGAAGGGTAATTTTGGTCTAGTGTGATGATTGTTTTGGTTTTTGAGACATCCATTTGGAGTTGGTGTGATTAAGCGTTTTTCTTTTTGAGTTTTGCCAAAATTTTTACTTTGGTTAACTTTCTTAGTAAATGAGTTCCGAATTGAATTATGTCAGCACGATTAGCTCTGAAATGTTGGTTTTGGTCTAGGCCAACCTTTGATTAGGTTCTCGAGGGTATTATGATGAGTTTTTAGCTTTTGGTATTTTGTTTGCGTTTCTTTGTGAAGTGTTGACATTGGTCAACATTTTTATGAAATGACCTCGGTTGGCTGTTTCGTCGATTTCGTTAAGTCGAAATATCATTTCCAAGTAGTTTGCACTTTTGGTTTGTGTCGTTTGGACTCCGATTTAATTCCAAGAGCTTGTTCGAAGTATTGGAACACTTAGCCTTTTTGCTGGTTTCAGGTCTCTGGTGCCTTGTCTTTCGCAAACCCTTGGTCGCTTAAGTGAAGGCATTAGTAGGGGCAGGGGATTTCTCAAGTGACCAGCCCATGGCCTTAGGGAAGGTTGCTTAAGCGACAATGAGATTGCTTAAGCTATATACCAGATCCTCCTAGGGCCGTGTATCTGCTGGTTCATTAGGTTTGAAACTTCTCGATTCGACTTAACAACTATCAATTTGTAGATATGCTAAATCATTATAGAATCATTACAACATCGATTTATCGGTTATTGATCAATATCTATTTGATTATCGGTTTAATTGCTAAGATTTCACACCAAAAAAATCAATGAAAATTAATTATTAGAAACTAGGTGGCAAACCAAATGAATTATGCTGATGAGTTTATAGATTGCATCTTGCTCAAAAGCAAAAATAGAATAACCGAGAGTTTGAGACAGTCTTAAATGGAAGTATGAAATTAAACCTAAGTCAAGCAGTTTTTATGCTGAATAATATAGATAGAATTTATTAATTTACTATGGGTTATATTGTTAAACTAAATCTCAATATGATCCAAATTGATAACCCACATTAAGAAAAAAATTTAAATTGTTATAGAAATTGCTAAATCAATAACTTATTACTGATAAACTAATAAACACTTTTAGCTAAAATTGTTAATTTAGATTCAGTTTGATGTCACGACCCGATTTCTCGAGCCATAATGGCACCTACTTTTACCCACCATTAGATAAGCCAACTCGTAAACCAGAACGATAAGTAATGGGTACACGGGCAGAACTAAACAAAAAGTAATACTAACAATAAGAAAAGACAAAAATAGGAACAACCCAAAACTATATACAAATGAAACCCTCCCAGAACCTGAAAGTCACGAGTACAAAACTGTCTAATAAGAAGAAATACAAGTCCCAAAAGTGGACCACAACAAGTCGTCTCAAAGGCAAAAGACTAGCTAACATAAGTACAGAAGGAAATAGGTTGGTCTAGGATGGCAAGTGCTCACCCTCGTCTCCAATATCCACAAGCTGTAAAAGGTGGCACGAACGATCACCGTTGGTAGCTGGTAATAGTACCTGCATCATGAAATAGATGCAGAGTGTAACATAAGTACTAAAACAAATGTACTAAGTAGGAATCATAGGTCGACTGAGCAAGACAGGTAAAAGCAATCTGAGAAGAGAGAATGTAGACACAAACAAAGGTCAAAGAGGGAAAAGAAAGGAAGCACACGAGCATATGGAAAGTAAATCTAAGTACAGCTAAATGAAACCTAACTGGACCCCATAAGCCCAACAGATACACTCATGTGCTAGTTTAAATAAAAACCAGAACGGACCCCCAAAAGCCCGGTAGGTACATAGAATAGCTAAATCATTAAGAAGGAAGAGTAACCCCAATCCAATTCAAGAACATCAGTCGGGCTCCCAACCCAAGTAACCTCAAATCAAGAAACCAGTCAACTCCCATCCCAGCTAGCAAGAGTGACAACCAATCCAAGCCGCCCAGCTAGAGAGTCTACTCCCAAGGTCGTAAGCCACCCAGCTAGCAAGAGTAACCTAGGGGCATGCCGACTCCGTAGATGATCTAGAATATTAAGGCCGCCCAGCCAGCACAATCCTCTCCCAGGGGCGTAAGCCGCCCAGCTAGAAAGAGTGACCCGGGGGCATGTTGACTCTATAGAGGATCTCAAGTAGGCTCCAAGCCAACGTGGGTCGACGTCCACTTCCAAAGAATCATAAAGGCTCCAAGCATGAAATGCCCCAACCTCGAGAATGCCTATAACCTTCGGTAACGCATCGGAGATACAAAGATAGGGAGAGAAGATAGAAGGTCTAATAAGCTGCGCAAACGCCTAAACTAAGGCTCATACTACAAGACTCAAGTCTACTATTTGTGTCTATAAGGACCTAGTCTATCTAAAGTGATGTCGAAAACATAATAAAGCTACAAGGCTCGCAGGTCTAAGGCATCACTAGTCTATCCTAGAATAAGGGTGAACATGCTTCAGAAAACACATATTAATACAAGTAAATCACATCTAATGCTGTAACACACATACAAGCCCCACTAGCATGGTATTACCCTCAAAAGTGTATCGATAAATCCTAAAACTGGGTTTCTAAGAAGAAAAGCAGGAAAAACTAGGTACCTGCACCCAATTCACACTAATCATCATGAATTAACACATTCATGCTCAATCTAAAAGAAAAAAAGTTGTAGACTACCAATAGGCTGACCACGTCTGAACGGCCTCCAAACACTGCCACACTATCAAAAATAGAATCCCAATATAAGTACGGTTGTTTAGATACTAAAAACACATAAAATTGAGAAGGACTAATTTTAGAAAGAAATGGAAATTGTGGGACCCATGCAAAAATTTCTAGAATCGACTCCATCAAGAGGTCCTAAACTATGCCTCAAGCTTGAATTCCAAAATTAAACACAATCCGAGGCCCGAAAACAGCCATAACAACATGCAAAAATAACAAGAAAGTCAAGCTAAGTCGAGCTCAAACTCACCTCAAATGAAGGTTCCTCGAAAGCTTCTATTCACAAACCCAAGTAGTCACGCTCCCAATGATCACACAAGACGTAGAATCACTCAAATCGGAGCTCGGATGAGGGAGAAATTATCTTTCACATATAAGAAATGAATCAACAAATTCGCTATATAAATATCCGAGATCTGGTCGCTAAAAGTTTTTTTCTGGTAGAGAAAAGTCTAATTTCTGGTCGCTAAAAGCCTGCACCAGATATCAACACTACAACCGGTTGCTTAAACTCCAATCCTCCTCGAGGTGCTCCGAATTCGTTCGGAACCCCGTGTATGCAAAAAAGATATTCAACCCTACAAAATTTTATATTACAGACTCAATAGAGCAATCAAAATTCCCATAGGAGGTCATCTAAAAAAAAGTGTATCCCACTTCCACTTTGGAATGGGTAATCTCTGAAACTCACCACTATGCCTCAAATGTTGTGCCTACACCTGTTTGCAACTAGGGCAACGAGATACATAGTCTGCAATATATCTCCTCATAATGCTCCACTAGTATGCTGCCTCAAATCATGATACATCTTCATAGTTCCTGGATGGATAAAGTATCTAGAATCATAGGCCTCATGAAGTATCAGCTGGATCAAACCCCCAACTCTTGAAACACAAATACAGCCTGCTAACCTCAAAACTCTATCTAAATCTAAGGTAACCTGACTGGTATCACCTGCTAACACCCGATCTCGAAGTGCCACCAAGGTCTCATCCTTAAATTGCAGGCTATTGATCTGATCAAGTAGAGAGGACTGAACTCCCACATAGGCTAAAACACTCCTAGAATTCAAATTATCCAACCGAACTATCTGATTAGCTAAGGACTGAATGTCCAAAGCTAACGGTTTCTCCACAGTAGATAAGGAGGCTAGACTACCCATACTCACTACCTTCCAACTCAAGGCGTCTGCTACTACATTCACCTTCTCTTAATGGTTGAGAATAGAGAGGTTATAGTTCTTTAGAAGTTCAATCCAGCGATGTAGCCTCGAATTAAGGTCCTTCTGGCTCATGATGTGCAGAAGACTCCAATGATTAGTGTAGATCTCACAACAAACCCCATACAGGTAGTGTCTCTAGTTCTTAAGCACAAAAGCTATCACCGCCAATTCCAAGTTACAAGTGGGGTAGTTGCGCTCAAGTATCCTAGGTTGCCTTGACGCATAAGCAATAACTTGGCCCCGCTGCATCAAAAAATAATCCAAACCAATGCTCGATGAGTCCTAATAGACCGTGAAGCCCTCGCCTTCAACTAGAAAAGTCAATATAGGAGTAGTAGTCAGCAACTCCTTGAGATTCCAAAAGCTCAACTCACACTCCTCAAACCACTCAAATGCATATCAAGGAAAATCAACCAGGTCAGAGGTGTTGCAATGGTAGAGAAGCCCTCCACGAACCATCTGTATTAGCCTGCTAATCCAATAAAGCTCTGAACGTCAATAAGTGAAGTGGGCCTAGCCCAATCACGAATAGTCTCCGTCTTCACCGAATCTACCATGATGCCATCCTTGGAAACCACTTGCCCCAAGAATGCTATAGACTTAAGCAAAAATTCACACTTTGAGAACTTGTCATAAAGCCACTAATCTCTCAAAGTATGGAGCACAATCCTTAGAAGCTGCTCATCATCACTCCTACTTCGTGATATACCAGAATGTAATCTATGAACACAATGATGAAAAAATCAAGATACGGCATGAACACCCATGTCATTAAGTCCATAAAGGTGGTAGGGGCATTAGTCCACCAAAAAGATATCACTAGGAGCTCATAATGGCCATATCGAGTCCTAAATATAGTTTAGGGAAGTCCTGTGCCCTAAGTCTCAACTGATGGTAACCAGACCTTAAATCAATCTTCAAAAACACTACGAAACCCTAAAGCTGGTCAAATAAATCATCAATCCTAGGCATGGGGTAACGGTTCTTCACCGTCACCTTATTTAGCTACCTATAATCAATACACATATGCATCAAACCATCTTTCTTTTTCATGAACAGAATAAGAGCGCCCTTAGGTGATACAGTAGGCCTGATGAACCTTTTACTCAAGAGGTCCTGAAGCTGAACACTGAGCTCCTTGAGCTCTACAGGGCCATCCGATATGGCAGAATAGAAATAGGTTGAGTACCCGGCTCAAGCTTAATAGAAAAGTTGATACCACGCTCTAGGGGTAGGCCAGGTAAGTAAGTAGGGAACACATCTACAAAATCATAGACAACTGGAACCGACTCCATAGGAGGGACCTCCCTACTCACATCACGTACATAGGACAAATAGGACAAACACCCACTAGTCACTAGCCTCCAAGCTTGAATAAAAGATATAACTCCAATCGGTGTGCTACTAATGGAGCCCTACCACACCATTGGGGGAATATTAGACATGGCTAAGGTAACGGTCTTAGAGAAGCTATCTAAAACTACACGATAGGGGAATAACTAGTCCATGTCAAAAATCACATCAAAATCAAGCAAATCTAACAATATAAGGTCAGCCTGGGTGTCACTTCTTTGGATAGTAACTAAGCAAGATTGAAACACCTCATCCACAACTAGAGACTCACCCACGAGGGTCAACACACGCAACAGTGCTGCCATAGACTAAAAACTCATACCCAGACAAGAAGCATAATACACAAAGTCATAAGAAGAGGTAGAACCAGGGTCAAATAAGCCGAGGCTGGCTGATGGCATAAAAGAATCATACATGTGATCACATCATTTGATGCCTCAGCCTTCACTCTCATTGGAGCTACATAGAAATGGCCATGTCTGCCTCTACCCTGGCAATCAGTCCTACTACTTGACCTGCCTCCTCGAGGACCACCCAGAATACCCTGCTATCCACTGTGATAATCTTGACCCTGACCTCAACCCCTAGCTGGAGATGCTGTTAGTAAAGCTGGTACTGATGGTAGGGCTGCCTATGGAGCTAGAACAATCCACCCATGCAAAGGTAAATCTCTGGCCCAATTACCCAAGTCACCATAATCAAAGCAACTCATAGATGATGTTTTCCTAGAAGAATAACTACATTTCCAAAAGCATAAAACTGGGACCCGCGACTCTGTATGGACCAACCTCACTCAAGATATATCGGTCACCCTCAAAGGATTGTAATGAGCCCTGAATAGGCTGACTGGGCTTACCCTACTGAAAGCATTATCGAGTCTTGTCATGTGCATCTTTTGACTTAGAACGGGACCCGCTGTAGCTGCCCTCATATCTAGCTTTCTTATCGCTACCCCCTTAGGGCACATGACAAAGCTGGTCAATAGTGTGGTCGTGATCAATAATATCTAGAAAAGAATGACCCATGAAGACCATAGACTGAGTCTCAATGCATAGCTAAATCCTCAACCCACAAATAAAACACCGAACCCTCTCCTCCTCGATAGGTATAATCATCATAGCATGGTGGGAGAGCTCATGAAACTTCACCTTATACTAAGACACGATCAAATAACGCTACTCCAACATAGAGAACTGATCTCGAAGGTGATCTATGACACTGTGAGGGATGAACCTTGCCAAAAAGACCTCAAAAAACTTAGTCCAAAGGACTAGAGGAGACTCAACTAGACTGGTCTCAAAATAGGTATGCAACTGTTTCTAGCTGGCCCATCCAACTGGTATGGGGGACATTCAACTCCTCTCGACTCCACAAGGCCCAAAGTATGAACCTTTTCCTAGAAAAGAGTTAGAAACTCATGGGCATCCTCACCCACAACCCAAAAAAACCTCGGAGGTGAAAGCCTAAAGAACACTCTAACCATCTTCTTCTCCTCTAGCGACATAACTCCATCCGCAATCATGGGCTAGGAACCCCTAGGTGGTACCTGGACCTGAGGTACCTCTATTGTAGGCTGATCTTGCTAAGCTGGTATTGGTTCAGGTGTCGGTACTGGTGCTTCAGGTTGAGGCCGCTGCATTCCCCTTTGCACTATTTAAAGGGCAATAGCTATTTGAAGATTTGGCGCCATAGCCGGTCCAAGTGGTGGCTGAGTTGGTCCCGACCCCACCGACTGAGCTAGAACATGGGCTGCTGGCTCTAGACCTGACTCTTTATCTAGGGCTGGTGCGGCACCCCTATCCATCAAGGGAGCTCAAACCCTACCCCATGCCACCACACGCCACGTACGAGCCATCCTACAAAAAGAGTGAAACAAGTGAGATTTCAAGAAACAAGTGAGATTTCAAAAAACCAATAACACACATGCTGCACGAAACCGATACAAAAAAGAAAAGAATTCCTAAAGACACCGTGTAGTCTCCAAAAGATAGGATACAAACGTCTCCTTATCGATCTGTAGGACTCTACTAGGTATTAGCTCTGTACAAGTGAGACTGGTGAACCTTGGGCTCTAATACCAACTTGTCACAACCCGATTCCTCGAGCCATAATAGCACCCACTATAACCCACTAGTAGGTAAGCCAACCCGTAACCCGCAATGATATGTAATGAGTACAAGAGCATAACTAAAAAGAAATTAATACTAACAACAAGAAAAGACAGGAAAGGGAACAACCCAAAATAATATTTAACTAAAACCTTCCCAAAACTTGAAAGTCATGAGTACAGAGCCATCTAATAAGAACAAATACAAGTCCGAAAAGTGAACCACAACAAGCCATCTCAAAGGCAAAAACTAGCTAACATAAGTACAGAAGGAGAAATGATGCCAAATGCTCACCCTCATCTCCGATATCCACAAGCTGCAAAAGGTGGCACGAATGATCATCGTTGGTTGCAGATACTAGGACTTGAATCACGAAAAAGATGCATAGTGCAACATAAGAACCAAAACAAAGGTACTCAGTACGCATCAAAGGCCGACTGTGTCACGATACAAGGTACCTCCTAGACGTGACATGGCGTACAAGACCCCAAGAGGCCTCATACAAGCAACTTAGCATACATACTTACAAGATAATACAGATTTAAGGTTCAAAAGAGATTTTCATATCGAAGCTTTTAAAAGAAATAGCGGAAGTTTAAAACTCATTGTCTAAATGCCAATCTAACATAAAGAAACAAAGTTTGGGAAGTAACCCAATACAATCCGAAATGAAAAGAAATAACATGAAAATAAGAACAACAAGGCTATGTCCTCGAATGGATGAGAACTCACCAAATCTTCTATCAATCTTCTACTAAGCTCTAGCCACGAGTGGATGGTGAATCGCCAAGTCCTACATCAAAGAAGTTAATGTAGGCAAGAGTATGCGTTAGTACAATCAAGTACCAAGTATGATAGCAATACACATAAAACACATCAAACATGCTAGAATGAGACATAATCATGACATGTAATGGCCTATCAACATGGAATCCGGTGTCTACCCTACACTGAAAGAGGGCCGCCCTACTTGCCAAGGTAGGACCCTTTTTCTTTTAACTTGTAGCTTACGTGGATCAACTAGCTAGTGTCTAGCATAAACCATCACCCTATGGTGGCAGATAGGTTATGGGACATGGGTAATCGCCACTTGTCCACTTGGTACTAAGCATACTTCACACGAATTAGTCATAGTTCATTTATCATAGGTAGACATGGGTGATCGCCTCTTGTCTACATTAGTCATAAGCTCATTATTGGTAGACTTGGGTAATCGCCGCTTTGTCTACATTAGGGAACATGGGTGATCGCCTCTTGTCCCTCATTAGAATAGCTCCTTAAGAACATGGGTAATCGCCTCTTGTTCTTTTAATTCTAAGTGTGAGAATTAAGTGAGTAAACCTTTCACAACTCAACAATAACATCATCATATCATAACTTTTGGTACTTCACTCTCAAAGCACCCTTAATTCATCATTTACTTCAATGAGACATGCATAAGTTCATAAGCTTCATCTTTACATAGTTCATCATGCTCATAATTCATAGATCATAGAGTTCATATGGGCTCATGCAATTTCAACTCATATCACGCAATTCAATGCAAGCTCATGCTTAGAAAGCCATAATGAAGACAATTTACCCATACTTGAAGGAACTCACATAATAGGGAAAAAATCATGCGTTTGACTTGCACATACTCAATTTCATAAAATCATCCTCAATTCATTCATAATTCATGCATAACTTCATAGAGATTTCATAAACTTTATCAATTCATAGCTCAACCCAATAATCAAAGCATAGATTAGGAAATTGGGGAGAAATAGCATGGGTTCATGGGGATTCATGCAATCTTTACATCAAATCATGTAATTCACGCTAATTCATGCACTAAATTACTTTATCACGCTAGATCGTGCACTAGGAATCATAAAATCAATAATTTAAATCGTAATTGAAGAACCAATAAGAATTGATCAAAAACCTTAAATTCAATTTAGAGAGATTGAACCTTGAAAACCTTGAAAAAAGTGAGGACCCATTAGAGGAAAGGGCTCCAAATGGTGAATACTATCATATCTCAATAAAGCCCACAAGAAATTTAAGGAAATTGATGGTCTTTAATGGAGGATCCTAGCTTTCTTTTTCTTTGAAGCTTGAGAGAACTCTTCTTAGAAAGAGAAATATTTGAGAGAGGAGAATTTGGGAATGAGTTAGAATGAATAGAATTAGGCTTAGAAAATATATATAGGGTCTGGGTTAAGGGTATAACCGACTTAGATTAATAGTTGATCAATTAGGGAAAAGACAAAAAACCCCTTAAATTAATAAATGCCGGGGGCAATCAACGGTGGGGACTTATGGTTAGTAAGTCAAACGATGACCTATCCTGTTGCTCCGTCGTTGGATTCAGAGAATATTAGTTTGGACCCTGCAACGACGACACCCATGTACGGCCCGTCGTTGGACCTACGGTCCGTATATGGCCATCGTAGGTCGTACTTTAGAATTGAAAAAATTGACTAAGTCTGGAAGGTATCTACGGAAGCTATCTACGGACCGTCAACTGAACGACGACCCGTCCTGTTGCTCCGTAGGTCAAGCTTCAGAAACTTGAAAATCCTGAAATACACAGTGCCACCGATGGTTCCCTTCCTACGGCCCGTCGTCCCACCTACGGCCCGTAGATGGCCTCCTTAGGTCACTGGTATCAGTTAAATTCTTTAGTTAAATTCTGCACTTTCCTTTCTTAGAAAACTTGGGGTGTCACATTATCTCCCCCTTGGGAACATTCGTTCTCGAATGAGAATCAAGACATCATGAGGAGTGTAGGAGACACGGACTAGCAATCCAACCTAGAATGCAATCACAGAAATGCACATATCCGAGGAGGAAACATGAACTCCAAGCTAAAGCACATTCAACACATCATTTCATGAAGACTTCATGTAACACATACTCAAATGCACATAATCATATTAGACTCTTCATGAACATGCATAATCAAGGAATCATGGAAGTAACTAAGACACATGAGACCAAAGGAATGAACCATAAGAAACTAGGTACCTCAAGCTAGAGTAGGATCTTAAGGAAAGACATGAGGATATCGGGACATCATATCGGCCTCGGCCTCCCAAGTAGCACCCTTAACTAATGATTCCTCCAAAAAACTTTCACGGAAGCAACTTCTTAATTCCTCAACTTCCGGACTTGCCGGTCTAAAATCTCAACCGGAACTTCTTCATAAGTAAGACTATCCTTTATGCCAAGATTCTCTAATGGCACTATAGACGTCGGATCACCAACACATTTCTTCAACAATGAGACATGGAAAACCGGATGCACCGATGCCAATTCATTAGGCAGATAAAGTTCGTAAGAAACCTTACCAACATGTCTCAAAATCTGATATGGGCCTACATAACGGGGACTAAGCTTCCCTTTCTTCCCAAATCTCATTACACCCTTCATGGGTAAAATTTTCAAGTAAACCCAATCATCAACATCAAATTCTAAATCTCTCCTTCTAACATCGGAATAGGACTTTTGTCGACTTTGGGCCGTTTTCAACGTTTCCCTAATAAGCCAAACTTTCTCCATAGCTTCATGCACCAACTCGGGGCCTATCAAAGCAACTTCACCAACCTCAAACCAACCTATCGGAGATCTACACCTCTTACCATAGAGAGCCTCAAATGGAGCCATACCAATGCTAGAATGGTTGCTATTATTATAAGCAAATTCAAGCAAAGGAAAATGATTGTCCCAATTACCCTTGAAATCAATTACACAAGTTCTCAACATATCTTCCAAAGTTTGGATAGTACGCTCCGCTTGCCCATATGCTTGAGGATGAAAGGCTGTACTAAGCTTAACACGAGTACTAAGAAATTTTTGGAACGACTTCAAAAATTGAGAAGTGAATTGTGCACCACGATCGGAAATAATGGATAAAGGCACTCCATGCAGCCTAGCCATTTCCCTCAAGTACAACTTAGCATAATCCTCGACCGAATAAGAAGTCTTGACGGGAATGAAATAGGCTGACTTCGTCATTCGATCTACCATAACCCAAATCGAATCATATTGTCGCTTAGTGCGAGGCAAACCAACAATAAAATCCATATTCACATCTTCCCACTTCCAAGTAGGAATACTAATATCTTGGATAAAACCTCCCGGCCTATGATGCTCAACTTTCACTTGTTGGCAATTTGGGCACTTCGCCACAATATCCGCAATATCCTTCTTCATCCCTTTCCACCAATAAATCTCTCACAAATCATGGTACATTTTGGTAGCTCCCGAGTGAATGGAATATCGAGAACTATGGGCCTCCGATAAAATTTTTCCTCTTAAGTCATCTACATTGGGAATACACAAACGACCTTGATAGCGAAGCACATCATCTCCCCATTGGGAGAAAGCCTCAACGGACTTCTTTAGAACCGCTTCCTTTAATTCAACTAAGTTGGGATCAAGATCTTGTTTAGATTTTTACATTATGCACAACAGAGGATTCAGAACCATTGTGAACCTTAACACCACCTTTAGCAGAATCAATCAACCGAACACCCAACCGGGCCAATCTATGAACATCACGAACCAACTCTTTCTTACCATCTTCAACATGAGCAACACTACCCATAGATAATTGACTAAGAGCATCCGCCACCACATTAGCTTTACCGGGGTGATAGAGAACACTCATATCATAGTCTTTTAACAACTCAAGCCACCTTCTTTGGCTAAGATTTACATCTTTCTGTTTAAACACATATTGCAAACTCTTATGATCGGTGAAGACATCTACATGTACCCCATACAGATAATGCCGCCTTATTTTCAAAGAAAACACAACCACCGCTAGTTCCAAATCATGAGTAGGATAGTTATTTTCATGCACCTTGAGTTGCCTTGAAGGATAAGCAATAACTTTCCAATTTTGCATGAGAACACATCCCAATCCAATTCTCGAGGCATCACAATAAACCACAAAAATGATTGGATTCTTCTGGTAGAGTCAATATTGGAGCTGAAGTAAGTCTATCTTTCAATTCTTGGAAACTCTTCTCACATGCCTCGGACCATATGAATTTAACCTTCTTTTGAGTCAAAGCCGTCAATGGAGAAGCAATTGAATAAAACCCTTCAAGAAACCTCCTATAATAACTGGCTAAGCCCAAGAAACTACGGATATCCGAAAGTGATAGAGGTCTAGGCCAATTCTTAACCGCTTTCGTCTTCTTAGGATCAACCTCGATACCTTTATCGAAAACAATGTGACCAAGAAAAGACACGGATCTTAACCAAAACTCACATTTACTAAACTTCGCAAAGAATAGTTGGTCCTTGAGGACTTGCAATACAATCCTCAAATGATTAGCATGCTCATCCTCATTCCTTGAGTAGATCAAGACGTCATCGTTAAACACAATCACAAACATGTCAAGGTATTGCTTAAACACCCTATTCATCAAGTCCATAAATGTGGCCGGAGCATTTGTCAACCAAAGTGACATTACCAAGAACTCGTAGTGACCATACCTTGTCCGAAAAGCTATTTTAGGAATATCATCTTCTTTCACCCTTAATTGGTTATAACCCAGAAAAAGCTCGATCTTAGAGAAATAACTAGCCCCTTGAAGTTGATCAAACAAGTCATCTATCCTTGGTAGAGGATACTTATTATTAATGGTAACCTTGTTCAATTGGCGGTAGTCAATGCACATACGGAGTGTACCATCTTTCTATCTCACAAACAAGACCGGAGCACCCCATGGAGAAACACTTGGTCAGATGAAACCCTTATCCAACAAATCTTTTAATTGCTCTTTTAGTTCTTTAAGTTCCGCTGGGGCCATTATATAAGGAGGAATAGAAATAGGTTGCGTATCTAGGAGAAGATCAATACCGAAGTCTATTTCCCTTTCGGGAGGAATTCTGGGTAAATCATCAGGAAACACTTTCGGATACTCATTAACAACGGGGAGCGACTTAAGAGTAGGGATTTTGGAATCTATATCCCTCACCCTAATGAGATGGTATATGCAACCCTTAAAGATCATCTTTCTAGCTTTTAGATAAGAAACAAATTCACCTCTAAACATAGAATTTCCCCCCTTCCACTCTAGGATAGGTTCATTCGGGAATTGAAACTTGACCATTCGGGTCCTACAATCAATAGTGGCATAACAAGCATGCAACCAATCCATCCCACAATCAATAGAGGCATAACAAGCATGCAACCAATCCATCCCAAGAATAACATCAAAATCTAACATATCAAGCTCTACAAGATCAACATGAGTGACTCTATGGGATAAGGAGACGGGATAACTTCTATAGACTCTCTTAGCCACGATAGATTCTCTAATAGGAGTAGAGACACGAAAAGGATCTAGCAACACATCCGGAACAACATCAAACCTCATAGCCACATATGGCGTCACAAAAGACAAGGTAGCACCTGGATCAAGCAATGCATAAACATCAAAGTGGAAAACTTTCAACATACCGGTAACCACATCGGGAGAGCTCTCTTGCTCATGACGAGCTTGAAGTACATAGAATAGGTTTTGCTTCTAATTCCCACTAGAAATTGATGGATTTTTGGATTGAGCGCGTCGACGTTTATCCTCTTCATTCTTAGACGCTAAGGGGCAATCCCTTATCTTGTGATCCGTCTTACCACAACCAAAGCATGCATTAGAATCGGTTAGACATTTACCCTCATGCTTTCTCCCACACATAGCACAAGTGGTCGATGAAAAGCCGCCACCATTTCCTCCTTGAGGCTTAGGGTTAGACACCCTATCTTTGTTAGAATTAGGAGGATCTTGGATGAGCCTTGACCGGAAAACCTTTGTCAAAATCTAGGACGACCATGTCAATCGGACCTTGAATGTGAAAAGTTACCATCACCGGTCCTAGCCCTTTTTGTCTCTCTAGACCTTTCCTTGAGCTTTTCTTCCTCTATATGTTGAG
The DNA here is from genome assembly GCA_018342035.1 of Solanum appendiculatum. Classification (NCBI taxonomy): domain Eukaryota; kingdom Viridiplantae; phylum Streptophyta; class Magnoliopsida; order Solanales; family Solanaceae; genus Solanum; species Solanum appendiculatum. The sequence continues at coordinate 1,033,715 of JAGDQO010000347.1, read as the reverse complement.
CATACACCATGAGACGAGAAATATCCATATCATTAACAAGCATAGCGGTGCGACACTCTTTAACCAACATTTCAGACACTCCCAAAACAAACTTGTTCATTCTTACCCTAGGATCGACAACTATGCAAGGGGCATATCGAGACAATTGTGTGAACTTCAAAGCATACTCTTTCACACTCATGTTCCCTTGTCAAAGGTTGATGAACTCAAGCACCCTTGCCTCCCTCATCTCAAGGGGAAAAAAACTATCAAGGAAAGCAACCTTGAATTTCTCCCAATCAAGAGGGCCCTCATTAATTGCCCTCTCACTTTTCCATTGGTTGAACCAAATTTGGGCAACACCCTTGAGTTGATAAGAGGCCAACTTCGCCTTTTTTTCCAGCGTCACACCCATAATCATCAACACCTTGTACACTTCATCAATGAATTCTTGAGGATCTTCCTCAACCTTAGAGCCTTGAAATTTCGGAGGGTTCATTCTAGTGAAGTCCCTCACTCTTGATGCCGCCGTACCCACATTTGGGTTCACGGGAGCCACAACCACTCTATTTGCTTGAGCATTCACGGCTTGAGCCAACACTTGGAAAGCAGACCTAAACTTTGCATTAGTCACTTGTTCAGCCAAAGGGTCGGCCGAAACTTGAGGAGCTTGAGGAGGAGCTTCTTGTTCCACATTCTCTTCCATATTTCTTCTAGCATAAGCTCTTCGGGTCGCCATATCCTAAAACACATAGGATAGGGATTAGGAGAGAGATATATAGAGTTAAACTCTATGGCACGATTTAGGAGTAATGAACGAAGTGGAATTTCTTAAACATCTTATAGCCTCTCATTCATAAATGTGGCGCGCTTTACACTCATGAATGAGAATACTTGACGCGGCTTATGAGACATCCTAGGATCTTTTCTAAAATCTTGTGCTCTGAATACCAAGTTTGTCACGACCCAAGGTGCCCCCTAGACGTGACATGGCGTACAATACCCCAAGAGGCCTCATACAAGCCACTAAACATACATACTTACAAGATAATAGAGATTTAAGGTTCAAAAGAGATTTTCATATCAAAGCTTTTAAAAGAAATAGCGAAAGTCTACATCTTATTGTCTCAAAGCCAATCTAACATAAAGAAACAAAGTTTGGGACGTAACCCAATACAATCCAAAATGTAAAGAAATAACATGAAAATAAGAACAACTAGGCTATGTCCTAGGATGGATGAGGACTCACCAAGTCTTCTATCAATCTTCTACTAAGCTCTAGCCACGAGTTGATGGTGAATCACCAAGTCCTACATCGAAGGAGTTAATGTAGGCAAGAGTATGCGTTAGTACAATCAAGTACCAAGTATGATAGCAATCCACATAAAACATATAAAACATGCTAGAATGAGACATAATCATGACATGCGATGGCCAAGCTAAAACATGATAAAGCATAAGAGGCATAAAACATAAACCATGGCCAAAGCAAGCTAAATCATCTTTCTTTACTTTACTTTAGATCATCATAACAACACTTGTGTTCATTAGTTGTGGGGAATAGCCTTAACCGACATATAAGACCATGTGAGCTATCAACATGGAATCCGGTGTCTACCCTACACCGAAAGAGGGCCACCCTACTTGCCAAGGTAGGACACTTTTTCTTTTAACTTGTAGCTTACGTGGATCCACAAGCTAGTGTCTATCATAGACCATCACCCTATGGTGGCACATAGGTTATGGGACATGGGTAATCACCACTTGTCCACTCGGTACTAAGCATACTTTCCATGGATTAATCATAGTTCATTTATCATAGGTAGACATGGGTAATCGCCTCTTGTTTACATTAGTCATAAGCTCATTATTGGTAGACTTGGGTAATCGCCGCTTTGTCTACATTAGGGAACATGGGTGATCGCCTCTTGTCCCTTATTAGAATAGCTCCTTAAGAACATGGGTAATCACCTCTTGTTCTTTTAATTCTTAGTGTGAGCATTACGTGAGAAAACCTTTACAACTCAACCATAACATCATCATATCATAACTCTTGGTACTTCATTCTCAAAGCACCCGTAATTCATCATTTACTTCATATGAGACATGCATAAGTTCATAAGCTTCATCTTTACATAGTTCATCATGCTCATATTTCATAGATCATAGAGTTCATATGGGCTCATGCAAGTTCAACTCATATCATGCAATTCAATGCAAGCTCATGCTTAGAAAGCCATAATTAAGACAATTTACCCATACTTGAAGGAACTCACATAATAGGGAAACAATCATGCTTTTGACTTGAACATACTCAATTTCATAAAATCATCATCAATTCATACATAATTTATGCATAACTTCATAGAGATTTCATAAACTTTATCAATTCATAGCTCAACCCAGCAATCAAAGCATAGATTAGGAAATTGGAGAGAAATAGCATAGGTTCATGGGGATTCATGCAATCTTTACATTAAATCATTTAATTCATGCTAGATCGTGCACTAATTGAAGAACCAATAAGAATTGATCAAAAACCCTAAATTCAATTTGGAGAGATTGAACCTTGAAAACCATGAAGAAAGTGAGGACTCATTGGAGGAAAGGGCTCCAAATGGTGAATACTATCATACCTCAACAAAGCCCACAAGAAATTGAAGGTAATTGATGGACTTCAATGGAGGATCCTAGCTTTCTTCTTCCTTGAAGCTTGAGAGAACTCTTCTTAGAGAGAGAAATAGTTGAGAGAGGAGAATTTGGGAATGAGTTAGAATGAATAGAATTAGGCTTAGAAAATATATATAGGGTCTGGGTTAAGGGTATTACCGACTTAGATTAATAGGTGATAAATAAGGGAAAAGACCAAAAAGCCCTTAAGTTAATAACTATCGGGGGAAATCGATAGTGGAGACCTACAATCCGTAAGTCAAAGGACGACCTGACCTGTTGCTCTATCGTTGGATTCAGATAACATCAGTTTGGCCCCTGCAACGATGACACCTATGTACGGCCCGTCGTTGGACGTACGGTCCGTACATGGCCATCGTAGGTCATACTTTAGAATTGAAAAAATTTACTATGTCGTGAAGGCATCTACAGAATCTATCTACGGATCGTCAACTGAACGACGACTCGTCTTGTTGCTCCGTAGGTCAAGGTTCAGAAACTTGGAATTCCTAAAATACACAGTGCCACCGACGGTTCCCTACCTACGGCTCGTAGGTGGCCTCCGTAGGTTACTGGTATCAGTTAAATTCTGCACTTTCCTTTCTTAGAAAACTTGGGGTGTCACAGACTGAGCAAGAAAGGTAAAAGCAATCTGAGAGGAGAGAATCTAGAAACAAACAAAAGTCAAAATGGTAAAAGAAAGGAAGCACATGAGCATACCAAAAATAAATCTAAGTAAAGCTAAACTAAATCTAACTGGAACCTATAAGCCAAGAAGGTACACTTCTGTACAAGTTTAAATAAAAACCCAAACGCACCCCATATTCTCGACAAGGACATAGAATATCTAAAACTACAAGAAGGAAGAGTAACCCAAATCCGATCCAAGAACATCAGCTGGGCTACCAGCCCAAGTAACCACGAATCATGAAACCCATCAACTCCTAGCCCAGCTAGCAAGAGTGACAACCAATTTAGGCTACCCTGCTAGTCAACCCACTCCGAAGGGAGTAAGCCGCAAAGCAAGCAAGAGCAACCTAGGGACATGTCGACTTCTTAGAAGATCTTAGATATCAAGGCCGCCAAGCCATTCAGTCCTCTCCCACTGGCGTAAGCTACCTAGCTAGAAAGAGTGATCTAGGGACATGTTAAGTTTGTAGAGGATCTCAAGTAAGCTCCAAGCCACCATGGATTGACATCCACTCCCAAAGAATCATAAAATGCTCTAAGCCTGAAATACCCTAACCTCGAGAACACACACAACCTCTGGTAACTCATAAGAGATGCAAAGATAGGGAGAGAAGACAGAAGGTCTAATAAGTTGTGCAAACACATAAACTAAGGATCATACTACCAGACTCAAGTTTTCTATTCTAATCTACAAGAACCTATTTCCCACGAAGTAACTTTGAAAACATAATAAAGCTACAAGGCTCGCGGGTCTAAGGCATCACTAGTCTGCCCTAGACTAAGGCTAAACATGCTTCAGAAACACACATAATAATACGATTAAATCACATAGTAAGCTGCAACACAAATACAACCCCCACTAGCATGGTATTACCCTAAAAATAATATCGATAAATCCTAAAATAGGGTTTCTAAGAAGAAAAGCAGGAATAATAGGTACCCGCCCCCAATTCACTCCAATCATCATGAATTCAAACATTCGTGCTCAATCTAAAAGAAAAAAGTCATAGCCTACAAATAGGCTGACTGCGCACACTCCAAATCACAAGGCCGAAGCTTTTTCTTTCTGAACAGCCTCCGAACGCTGCCACACTATCAAAAATAGGATTACAACGTAAGTATGGTCGTTTAGACACTAAAAACAAATGGAGAAGCACTACTTTTAGAGTGTAATGGAAGTCATGGAACCCGCACTAGAATTTTTTAAATTGACTCCGTTAAGAAATCCTAAATTACGCCTCGAGCTTGTGTTCCAAAATTGAACACAATCCGAGGCCCGAAAACAACCACAACAACAACATGAAAAATTAACAAGAAAACCAAGCTAAGGCAGCAACTTCGAGCTCAAATTCACCTCAAAAGAAGGTTCCTCAACATCTTTTATTAAAAAACTGAAGTAGCCACACTCTCATTGATCACACAGGACTTCAAATCACTCAAATTGGAACTCGGAAGAGGGAGATATCGCCTTTTGAAAATAAGAAATGAAGATGCAAATTCGCTATGTAAATAGATGAAATCTAATCGTTAAATGTCTATTTCTAGTCGCTAAAAGTTTGATTTCTGGTTGCTAAAAGCCTACACTAGATATCAGCACTTCAACTAGTTTCTTAAACTCTAAATTCTTTGACGGGGTTCTCCAAATTTGTTCGAAACCTCATGCACGCAAGCGAGATATGCAAACGTACCAAATTTGATATTTCAGACTCAATAGAGAAGTCAAAATTCCCATACAAGGTCATCTCGGTAAAAAGTGGGTCCCTCACCCAAACTCCATTTTAAGCCAAAGTATATGACGGGACTTGAAATTAGCCCGTACGCCTCGAGATCCAAATGAGGGGTGGTTCTAGAAAAAACTCAACATTCTTAAGCTAACCGCGCTGACAGATTCTCATCCGAGCTCGTTTACTTAGAATATTGACTAAAGTCAAACTTAGGCCTTAACTTGAAAGTTAAAACACCTAATCACACAGACCCGTATTGAAAGCCTTGGGACTCATGCCGACCATGCTACTAGCTTAAAATGACCCTTTCGGAGCTGATGATATCATCAAAATTAGATTCTGAGGTCATCTTCTTAACCTTTTGATCAAAACTAACCATTTAAGGTTCAAAAGCTCCAAAACACTAAAACTAACACAAAAACTAAATGAATGACCGGGTGACCAAACTGTCAGTCCCAGTAAGTCATAAATGACTTGGGGTTACTACAGGAAATCTTTAAATGATGAATAGCAGGCATAAACACAGAAATAACTTGAAGGTCATTACATTTGAACAATGTTAAATTAGCTCCTTAATAGGATGATTAAATGTACTCTAGTTAAAAATGCTTTTTATATTAAAAAAAGTGATTATAATTCATTTTATTAAACAATGATTAGAAATAAAGGGTATTTATGAGAGACTAGCTACTAAATCGATCTTTTTGGTACGGGTGGTCACATTATTTTAAAAAATAAAAAATGATATATTCAGATCCTATAAGTACAACTTTACATGAAAGAATCACATATTTTGGAAATAAAAGTACAAAAAGACAATAATATCCGAGTGGTCCCTCAAACTTATCAGAACTTTCCACGTGAACACTTTAACTAAACCTTATTCCCATTAAAGATATCCAAAATTTTCATGTGTAATTGATGCATGACACCAAAGATCTGAATATCTTAATCATCAAATATTTGGGATTTGATTTTCTGCTCACTCTCATTTCGATGTTTACTTGATAAAAGAGTAAGTTTATTAGTTTCCATATTATGATACATATATAATTGAAATGAGTTAGAAATCTACACGATAACTCATTTTTTTGTAATTGGAAATTATAGTCACTTAATTTTATTTTGTCTTTCAAAAGTACTTGTCCAATTTTTGAAGATCGTCACAAAAAAACTATGAAACAATATAATCGAATTGGCGAGGTCACAATAATATTCATGACATAATGAAATAATCAGCAAGGTGAACTTAATTGATAAAGAACTAGCAAGCCGGCATGACTGCATCTGAAATCATATATAAAGATGAAAAGACCCAACAAAGTATATACACAAGTCTTTAAGAATATTATGGATCAACTAGTCGGTACAAGACCCCAACAATACCCAATAACTATACACAAAAAATCTAGTATACAAAACCTAAAGATGACCAACAACTTTTGGAACAATGGAGCCTACCAATCTCAGTTAAGATAGTTCCCAAAATGTAAAGACCGATCAAGACCTTAGTATGAACCTGTAACACGAAATGCAACATCTCCCGATATTGGGATTTTACTACGAATAAATATGTGCTGATATGAAAATGAAGTAGAATCGTATATGTTGCAATAAAAAGGGTAAGAGGGATACCATATCAAACTGAAGTACCAAGGGTAATTGAGATACCATTTGAAACTGAAACCCTTCTTATAAAAACGGGCAAACAACTGAATGCATGAATGCTCATTCGACCAGCTGCAAGCAATGATGGCATGTTCGGTAGCTAACCAATATCATATCTGTCATTTCGTGGCCATCTATATTGTATACATATATGTGGGAAAATATGCCCCATTCCTTTCGATTATGGATCGGGATTGAATGCATTTAACATGCCATGATATGAACTTTAAATGCATATAGTATGTCATGATAAGAATTTGGCAATTTTTTGCTCTTCGTGCGTAAAAATCTCCTTATGACTTCATTCAACTTTCATGTGACCATTCAGGCCTATTGAACTCATATTAGACTCGACGTTTTTGCCTCGACTTCGACTTAGCAAATTAATCATTTAGGAACTGAAAGAAGACAGAAACATGCTTAACTTAATTTATGATAAATGGCTCTAAACTGGAGATAGTATGATTCTTAGAAACAAGGTTGATTGACAAGTATATAACCAAATGAATAGAGTACAATATTTAGTATTTATATCATTTTAAAATAGGATTTTTGTAAAGCTTCTTATGAGAAAGAATGACTTAATAACTCAGTTAGTTCCTCCAACATTTCAGCCTTACTCTTAGGAAAATAACTCGCTAATAGACATGAGAATAAGAAACTCGACGAAAAATAATTTCAATAGTCAAAGAGACTTCAAAATGTTACAAGTGCAATAACGGTACAATAAGGTCTTCCTAGAAAATAGTAAAGATGACACATTTTATGATTTGCGATTTTTAGGATTCGTGCGATATGTAGAAAAGAGTTTTGCCTTTACATGACTTTAATTTGAGCTTGAATAACTGGACGTAAATAGTCGATTCTCTTTCGGAGATCAAATAAAGCACTAACATATTTTTCCAACAAAAACCCTATAGCGTGAACTCCATAAATAAATTTAAATATTGATTTTTAAATGACCACAAAAGCTTATTTGACAAAGTTAAATGACTTATTCAAATTAGGCCTTATTTCAATAAAACATTACAACTCCTAATAAAGTGTTTCAATTAGAAAATTTCTATCACGACCTAAAGAACCCCCTAGACGTGACATGGCGTACAAGACCCCAAAAGGCTCCATACAAGCCATTTAGCACACATGATACAAGATAATAGTAGATAAGAGTTTAAAAGACAATTTATATCAAAGTAGTGGAAGTCTAAACATAGTCTCAAAGCCATCTAATACATGAATAGAACGAAAGTGGGACGTAACCCATACAAGTCTTAATATGAAAAATGATATCAAAGATAAATGTCGCATTGTCCTCGAACATATGAGGACTCACCAAGTCTTCAAATTCTCTATCACAATGAACTAGCCACGAGAGGATGGAGATGAGCTGGATCCTACACTTGTTAGAAAATATATGGATCCTACACTTGTTAGAAAATGTAGGCAAGATTATGCGTTAGTACAAGAATGTACCAAGTATGATAACTATACATACAGGTAACAGAATCAAGAAAAAAGGCTATACACAAGATACAATGACCGAGTTAAATCATATTATGGCATGATTGTAGACATGAGATAAAAGCCATGGTCAATGAAAGGAAATCTTGAAACCCTAGATTCTCCTTCTTCTTATTCTTCTTCTTCAAGCTTCTAGAGAGAGAAATATTTGGGAAATGATTTTGGAGGGAGTTTGGGAGTGGTTAGAAAAGGGTAGAATTAGTCTTAAAAGCCTTATATAGGGTTTAGGATTAGGGCTTAACCAAGTTAGATTAGGAATAGATCAATTAGGGAAAAGACCAAAAGGCCATTAAAAAATAATTGTCGGCTTCGACTAATGGTTCCGACCTATGGTCCGTAGGTTCAACTACAGAACGTCATGGTCAACCGTATAAAGATTCAGAAACTATTGTCTTAGATCTTCAAATGATGGGACACCATATATGTTTCGTAGGTCCATTGACGGACCGTACATGCAACCGTCAGTCCAACTTTGAACCCTTATGATTTTCACTAAGTTTGGAGAGACCTACGAGACCTACCTACAGTCCGTAGAAATAATGATTGACTATCCTGTTGAGTCGTTGAAAGGACCTTGAAACTAGACATTTTTCAAAAAGTTTACCTTGCCATTTACGGTTCCCACCTACGGCTCGTAAGTCGGCTTATGGTACATAGATGGCTTCCGTCAGTACTGACACTAGACCTGAAAAAATAAAAAAATTCCTTCTTTCTGAATTCTAGGTGTTACAATATCTCCCCCTTGAGAATTTTTGTCTTTGAATGGGAATCAAGACATCATAAAGAGGGTAGAACTAAATCTTACAGCCCAACATGAAGGCAATCACATAAATGCACATATCCGAGGAGGAAACATCAACTCCAAGCTAAAGCTCATTCAAAACATAATTTCATAAGGTCTATATGCAACATATACTCAAATGCACATAAACATGAGGAAATCAATCAAGTTAACTCATTTTCTCAAAAGTTTAAGCTTTTTCATGAACATGCATAAATGAGGAATCTTGGGAATATCTAAGATACATGAGACCAAAAGAGTGAACCATGAAGAACTAAATACCTCAAGCTAGAGTTGGAGTGGAGGGAAAAATATGAGGATAACGGGACATCATATCGGCCTCGGCCTCCCAAGTAGCCCCCTCAACTAACTGATTCCTCAAAAGGACTTTTACGGAAGCAATTTCTTTATTTCTCAACTTCCGAACTTGCTGGTCTAAAATCTCAACCGGAACCACTCCATAAGAAAGACCCTCCTTTACACCAAGATTCTCAAATGGCACTATAAATGTCGGATCGCCAATACACTTCTTCAATAAGGAGACATGGAAAATCGGATGAATCGATGCTAAATCATTAGGAAAGTCAAGTTCATAAGCAACCTTGCCAATTCACTTCAAAATCTGATATGGGCCCATATAACGGGGACTAAGCTTCTCTTTCTTTCCAAACCTCATTACACCCTTCATGGGTTAGATTTTCAAGTAGACCCAATCATTAACATCAAATTCTAGATCTCTCCTTCTAACATCGCCATAGGACTTTTATCGACTTTGAGCCATTTTCAATCTTTCTCTAATAAGTCACACTTTCTCCATAGCCTCATGTACCAATTTGGGACCTATCAAAGAAACTTTGCCAACTTCAAACCAATCTATAGGAGATCTACACCTCCTACCATAAAGAGCCTTAAATGGAGTCATACCAATACAGGAATGATAGGTGGTATTATAAGCAAACTCAATCAAAGGCAAATGATCATCCCAATTACCCTTGAAATCAATCACACAAGCTCTCAACATGTCTTCCAAAGTTTGGATAGTATGCTTTGTTTGCCCATCAGTTTTTGGATGAAAGGTCGTACTAAGCTTAACATGAGTACCAAGGCCTTTCTGGAAAGATTTCCAAAATTGAGAAGTGAATTGAGTACCACAATCGGATAAAATGGATATGGGTACTCCATGCAACCTAACCATTTCCTTTAGGTACAACTTAGCGTAGTCTTTCACCGAATAAGAAACCTTGACGGGGATAAAATGAGCCGATTTCGTCATAAGGTCCACAATAACCCAAATCGAGTCATGTTGTCGCTGGGTGCGTGGTAAACCAATGATGAAGTCCATGTTCAAATCTTTCCACTTCTAAGTAGGAATCTTAATATCTTGGGATAAGCCTCCCAGCTTTTGATGCTCGACCTTCACTTGTTTACAATTAGGATACTTAGCCACAAATTTTGCAATGTTCTTCTTCATCTCATTCCACCAATAGACCTCCCGCAAGTCACGGTACATCTTGGTGGCTCCTCGGTGAATGGAATATCGGGAACTATAGGCTTCCGATAAAATCTATTCCCTTAAGTTATCAATATTCGGAACACGCAAACAACCTAGATATAAGAGTACACCATCTCCCCTTGGGAGAAAGCCTCAATGGACTTTCTAAGCACCGCTCCCTTCAATTCCATCAAGATCGTATCAAGACCTTGCTTTGCTTTCACATTCGATATAAAAGACAATTTGGAACCATTATGAATAACAACGCCTCCTTCATTGGAATCAATCAACCGAACACCCAATCAGGCCAATCTATGAACATCTCGAACCAACTCTTTCTTATCATCCTCATCATGAGCAATACTACCCATGGATAACCAACTAAGGACATTTTGCCACCACATTCGCCTTGCCGGGGTGATAGAGGACACACATGTCATAGTCCTTTAACAACTCAAGCCACCTCCTTTGCCGAAGATTCATATCCTTTTGCTTGAACACGTATTGTGAGCTCTTCTGCTTGGTGAAGATATCCACATGGACACCATACAAGTAATGTCTCCAAATCTTTAGAACAAACACAACCGCCGGTAATTCTAGGTCATGGGTAGGATAGTTCTTTTCATGAACCTTAAGTTGCCTTGAAGCATAAGCAATCACCTTCCGATTTTGTATAAGGACACATCCCAACCCAACTCTTGAGGTATCACAATAAACTACAAATCCATCAGACCCTTCTGGTAGAGTTAACATTGGAGCAGAGGTAAGCCTATCTTTCAATTCTTGGAAGCTCTTCTCACATGCTTCAGACCATACAAACTTAACTTTATTTTGGGTCAATGCCGTCAATTGAGAGGCAATCGAAGAGAACCCTTCAACAAACCTTGTATAGTAACTAGCCAAACCAAGAAACTTCGAATATCGTAAGGGGATAGTGGTCTAGACCAACTCTTAACCACATCCATCTTCTTAGGATCTACCTCAATACCTTTATCGGAAACAATGTGACCAAGAAAAGCCACAGACCTCAACCAAAGCTCACATTTACTGAATTTTGCAAAGAGTTGTTGGTCCTTGAGGACTTGCAACACAATCCTCAAATGAGTGGTATGCTCATCCTCTCTCCTTGAGTAAATCAAGATATCGTCAATGAACACAATCACAAACATATCTAGGTATTGTCTAAACACCCTATTCATCAAATCCATTAATGTAGTCGGAGCATTTGTCAAACAAAATGATATTACCAAGAATTTGTAATCGCTATATCTAGTCCGGAAAGCTGTCTTTGGGATGTCATCTTCCTACACCCTTAATTGGTGATAGCCCGACTGAAGGTCAATCTTGGAGAAGTAACTCGCTCTTTGAAGTTGGTCAAACAAATCATATATCCTCGTGAGATGATACTTATTCTTAATAGTAACCTTATTCAATTACCGATAATCAATACACATTCGAAGCAAACCATCCTTCTTTCGAACAAACAACACTAGGGTACCCCATGGCGATATACTTGGTCGGTTGAAGCCCTTATCCAACAAATCTTTTAATTGCTCCTTCAATTCTTTAAATTCTGCCGGAGCCATTCGGTAAGGAGGAATAGAGATAGGTTGCATATCTGGGAGAAGCACAATACCGAAGTCTATTTCCCTTTTGAGAGGAACATCGAGAAGATCATCGGGAAACACTTACGGAAACTCATTTACAATGGCGACCGACTCAAAGATAGGGGTTCAGAATCCATATCCCTAACCCGAAAGAGATGGTATATGCAACCCTTATAAATCACCTTCCTAGCTTTAAGATAAGAAACAAATCAACTCTTAAGAATAGAATTTCCCTCTTTCCACTCTAGGATAGGCTCATTTGGAAACTAAAACTTGAGCACTCGGGTCTTACAATCTATAGAAGCATAACATGAATGCAACCAATCTATCCCAAGAATAACATCGAAATCTAGTATATCAAGCTCTAGAAGATAAGCATGAGTGACTCTATGGGATAAAGAGACAGGACAATTTCTATAGACTCTCTTTGCCATGAGAGATTCACCAATAGGTGTAGAGATAGAAAAAAGATCTAACAACACATCCAGAAGAGCATCAAACCTCATGGGCACATATGGCATCACAAAAGACAAGGTAGCACCGGGGTCAAGCAAAGCATAAACATCAAGATGGAAGACTTTCAACGTACCGGTAATAACATTGGGAGAACCCTCTTGATAATGTCAAGTTTTGAGTGCATAGAATCTATTTTGCTTTTGACTCCCACTAGAACCCGACAAAGGATACAGTTGAGCCCATCGACGGTCATTTCCTCCTCTGTAGCAACAGAGGGACAATCCCTAATCTTATGATCCTCTTGCCTCAACCAAAGCATGCATTGGAATCGGCTAGGCATTTACCCTCATGCTTCTTCCCACACTTAGCACAAGTAGACAATGAAGACCCACTACTCTTTCCTCTTTGAGGCTTAGGGTTAGACATCCTTTCCTTGTTGAACTTAGGAGGAGTATTGGATGAACCTTGATGGGAGAACCTTTGTAAAAGTTTAGGACAACCATACCCATCAGAGCTTGAGTGTAAAAGTCACCATCACCGGTCTTAGCCCTTTTCGCTTCCCTAGACCTTTCCTTAAGTTTCTCCTATTCTATTTGTTGAGCATTAACCATTAAAAGAGAAATGTCCATATCATTAATGAGCATGGCGGTACGGCATTCTTTGACCACCATTTTGGACACTCCCAAAACAAACTTACTCATTCTTGCCCAAGGATCCGCAACCATAGTAGGAGCATACCTAGAAAATTGTGTAAACTTCAAAGTATACTCCTTCACACTCATGTTTCCTTGACGAAGGTTGATGAACTCAAGCACCTTTACCTACCTCATCTCAAGGGGAAAGAACCTATCAAGGAAAGCAACCTTAAACTTCTCCCAATCAAGAGGACCCGTATCAACCGCCCTCTCACTCTTCCATTGTAAAACCACACTTGAGCCACACCTTTGAGTTGATAAGTGGCCATTTCTGCCTTTTTCACTGGCGTCACACCCATGATCATCAACACCTTATACACCTCATTGATGAACTCTTGAGGATCATTCTCAACCGTAGACCTATTAAACTCTAGAGGATTCATCCTAGTAAAGTCCCTCACTCTCGATGCCGCCGTACCTATATTTGGGTTTACTGGTACCACAGTCTCCCTATTGGCTTGAGTCGTCATGGCTTTGGCCAACATTTAAAAAGCAGCCCTAAACTCAACATTAGTCACTTGCTCGGCCATAGGGTCGACCAAAACTTGAGGAGCTTCTTAAGGAGCTTCTTGTTCCATATTCTCTCTTGCATTCCTCCTAGTGTAAGCCCTTCGAGTGGCCATATCCTGGAAAGCATCGGATAGGGATTAAGAGAGAGACATATAGAGTTAAACTCTATCACACAACTTTATATTGATGAAAGAAGTGGAGTTTCCTAAACATCTTATAGCCTCTCATTCTTAAGTGTGGAACGCTTCACACCCATGAACTAGACTCTACTCGACGTGGCTTATGAGACATCCTATGATCTTTCTAAAACCTTGTGCTCTGAATACCAAGTTTGTCCCGACCTGAAGTACCCCCTAGACGTTACATGGCATAAAAGACCCCGAAAGGCCTCATACAAGCCACTTAACATACATCATAAAAGATAATAGCACATAAGAGTTCAAAAGACTATTTATATCAAAGTAGCGAAACTCTAAAAATAGTCTCAAATCCATCTAATACATGAATATAATGAAAGTGGGAGTAACCCATACAAGTATTAATATGAAAAATGACATGAAAGATAAATGTGGCATTGTCCTCGAACATATGAGGACTCACCAAGTCTTCAATGTCTCTATCACAATGAACTAGCCACGGGAGGATGGAGATCAGCTGGATCCTACACTTGTGAGAAAATGTAGGCAAGAGTATGCGTAAGTACAAGAATGTACCAAGTATGAAACTATGCATATAGGTTACAAAATCATGCAAAAAGGGCTATACATGAGATACAATGACCAAGTTAAATTATTAGATGGCATGACAGAAAATATGAGATAAAATCCATCGTCAATGCAAGGAAATCATCTTAAAACAACATATGCTTAAAAGCCTTTAGAAAATAACCTTAGTTCATTATATGGGAAATGAGCCTTAACTGAAATAGATCGTGTGAGCTATAACATGGAATCCGACGTCTACTTCACACCGAAAAGAGGTGTCCTTCCTTGCCAAGTTAAGAACCATAACTTCTAGCTTAAGTAGATCCACTAGCTAATATCTATCAAGACAACCTATGGTGGCACATAGTTTATGGGACATGGGTAATCACCACTTGTCAACCCGGTGCTAAGCATAAATCCCACGAATAGTCATATTTCATAGCTTATCTTATCAATAATAGACATGGGTAATCACCTCTTGTCTTATCATTAGGGAACATGGGTAATTTCCTCTTGCCCATTTTTATTCATGGAAAACTCATCAAATAGCCAATTCAGCTAGAGTTCGTTAGAATAGCTCCTTAATCATGTTTCAAAGTTTTGTTGATAAAACCTTTCAACCGTTATGAATCCCTTATGTGAGAATATCCTTTCACAATACAACAACAACATTGATGCTTCACTCTCAAAGCAAATCTTAAATCATCACAATTTCATAAATTGAACATGCATAACTTTTTAAAATTCATACTTTGATCATACATAACCTTCATCATAGATTTATAGCTTAGAAATCAAAAAAACATCCCTGGGCTCTTATAATTTCATCTTAAAATCATTAAATTAACTCAATTCATGCATAAATAAATATAATTCAATCAATTAGATCATAATTGGAAAGAACCCATGAGATAAAAGAAAACCCTAATTTCAATAGGAGAATTCAAACTTTTCAAATTGGAGGATTTAGGAATCCTATGGAGGAAAGGACTCCATAGGTGAAAGCTATCATACCTTGATGCCAAAAGCCCACTATCAATGAAGGATTAGGAGGCTTGATCTTGAAACCCTAGATTCTCCTTCTTCTTCTTCAAGTTTCTAGAGAGAGAAATATTTGGGGAAAGCTTTTGGAGGGAGTTTAGGAGTGATTACAAAAGGGTAGAATCAGGCTTAGAAGCTTTATATAGGCTCTAGAATTAGGGCTTAACTGACTTAGATTAGGAATAGATCAATTAGGGAAAAGACTAAAAGACCCTTAAAAAATAACTATTGGCTTCGACTTACGATTCCGACCTACGGTCCATATGTCCAACTATGGACCATCCTTGTTAACTGTAAAATGATTCAGAAACTATTATTTTGGACCTTCAACCGACGGGACACCATGTACGATTCGTAGGTCCATTGGCGGACCGTACATGCAACCGTCAGTCCAACTTTAAACCCTCAAAATTTTCACTAAGTCTGGAGAGACCTACGAGACCAACCTACGGTCCGTAGAAACAATGACGTATCATCCTTTTGGGTCGTTGAAAGGACCCTGAAACTTGAAATTTTTCAAAAAGTTTACCTTGACATCTATGGTTCCCACTTACGGCCCGTAAGTCGACCTACGGTACATAGATGACTTCCGTCAGTACTGGCACCAGACCTGTAAAAAACCAAAAAGTTTTCTTCTTTTTGAATCCGAGGTGTTACACTTTCAATTAGAATTTTATAAAAACTTATGTGCACGTTTTCATTTGTCTATTATATAATTTAAATCGAAATTGTCTAATTGAAACACTTTATTATGAGTTAAAGTGTTCAATTGAAACATGACTTAGATCGAATATCTAAATGGAATATTTTGACAAGTTTAGCAAGTTAATTATGTATTAAGCCAAAAAAGTACCTCTATGTAACTAATAAAAAGAAAGAAAGAAAGCATGATACCAACAGAGTCTTACATCACATGTCCAATGTCACGACCTGATTTCTCGAGTCATGATGGAGCCTACCAACCCGCCAGTAGGCAAGCCAAACCTTTTCCCGGAACATGAATGTAATGGGACTGAGGGTGGAAACTAAACCTCAACTAGGTGAAAACATAAATAAAAGGAACACATAAGGGAAAGGCAGAAGCGAACCCAAAAGCTATATACAATAAAAGATACCTCCCAGAACCTGGAAGTCACGAGTACAAAGCTACTATAAAAAGAGTACACGTCCCAAAAGTGGACCACAGAAACAAGACTGTCTCAAACACGAAAGATAAGGCAAAACATATATACAGAAGGATACAAGTAATCCCAGAACACCAAGTGCTTACCCTCGCCTCCGAAACAGACTGCAACAGGCTTGACCTGAATGCTGATAACTGGTGCTCGGACCTGTATCACGAAAATAGATGCATAGTGTAGCATGACTACCAATACAACAGGTACCAAGTAGGCATCATAGGCCGACTGAGCACGAAAGGTAAAAATTGCCTAAAAAGATAGAATCAACTAGAACAGAGGTCAAACGAAATAAGAACAGAAACAAGCCGAAAGAAAATCTAAGAACACCTAAACTAAACCTAACTAGGCCCCCATAAGACAAAGAAAGTACAGTCGAGCACAGAACAAACAAAACCTGAAAAGACCCCCATAAGCCCGAAATGTACACAGAAAGGCTAGACCAATGAGATCAAAAGGAACCCAACTGTGAACCGAAACAACCAACCAACTCCAACCTAGTCAATGATTCTGACTTCCAAATCGGGCCGCCTAGCCAACTAGCAACTCCCGGGGGCCCTGCCCATCCAGTAGAGTGCCAAGGGGCATAACAACTCCTCCCAAGGCCCTGATATCCAATCGCCCATTCAGCTAACACTCCCGGGGCCCTACCCATCAAGTAGAGTGCACGGGGCATGTCAACTCCGAAGAAGAACTCAAATATCTCATATTCAATTGCCCAGCTGGCTAACACTCCCAGGGGCCCTGCCCTAGCCAGTAGAGTAGCCAGCTAACACTCTTGGGGCCCTGCCTAGTCAGTAGAGCATGTGGGGAGTATTAACTCCGTAGAGGATCTCAAATTCAAAGTCATCAGGGATCGTCATCCACAACTAACCACATCACTATAGAACCGACCCAGAAATACCCAAACCCAAGAAGACACCACACCTCCGATGACACATCAGCACCATAGAAAAGGGGAGAGTAACTAAAAGAGGCTCACACTATCAGACCCAAGTCTGCTATTCCAGTCTACAAGGACCAAGACCATCAAAATCGGTGTCGGATACATATCAAAGTCAACGGGTGCATGGGTCTAAGGCAATACTAGCCTAACCTACACTAAGGCCACAAATATAATTCAACACACCAAAATATTCCAACAAATAATCCGCATGCAACACACATAAACAACCCCTCCGATAGCATGGTACTACCCCCAAAACAGCCTGAAAATCAACCCTAAAACATGGTTTCTGAGAGGAATAGAAGAAATACGAGCTATCCACCCCAAATTCACACCAATCAGCAAGCATTCACATAATCCAGCTCAACCCAAAATGAAGGGAAGCTGTAACCCACCAGAAGGCCTACCGCGCGCCCTCCAAATTACTCTGCTGGAGCTTTTCCCTTCTACATGGCCTCAGAATGGTGCCATGCTACCAAAAATAGAATCACAACATCAGTACGATCGTTTAGACACTAAAATCATAAAAAATCGGAGATGGATCAATTTAGGAGTAAAAATTGGAAAATGTGGGACCCGCTTCGGAAATCCTTGAATTGACTCTGTAAAAAGGTCCTAAACCTTCCCCCGAACTTGTGTTCTTAAACAAAACACAATTCAAAAATCGGGGGCAAACGCCTACGAAAAGATCGCTTAAATTTAAGAAAAGGTCGCTTGGATTTATTCGTGGTTTGTTTGTTTAATTTATTCCTAACATGCAAAACTTTACACTTCAAAGCTTTGGGTAGCCACTTACTCCTTAAATTCACTGAAATCGGAGCTCACCCAACATTATCTGAACAAAAACCCACAAAGCCTATGCAATTCCGGACACCAGGGACTTTAAATCCCCAAAAACTAACTAAAAACAAGAGAGATATCCACTTTTGAAAACTAATCCTTCAAAAGTCACTACTGTACTTTTATTCATAAGTGCTAGTCACACTGACCTACGCGAACGCGACCTGAGGCCCGCGAACGTGGAGGGAAAACAAACACACCTCCATGAACACGGCAAAGGGCTCGCAAACACGGAGAAGAAGAACCTACACCTCCGTGAACGCGGATACCCTTTTGCGAACGCAAAGAGGAATCTCCTAGAAACCCCCAGACCTTCGTGAATGCGGAGCTCTATCTACGAATGCTGAGAAGAGTCTGACGGGGTGCTCGGGATTCGTTCGGAATCCCATGCACGCAAACGAGATATGCTACCCTATCAAATATGACATTCCAAACTCAATAGCGCAGTCAGAATTTCCATACGAGGTCATTTCGACTAAAAGTTGGTCCCACCTCTCAAGTGTCTTTTTAGCCAACTTCAACCAAGGGCCTCTGAATCATATCGGAAGCCTCAGGAAGCGTACGAAGGGCAATTCTAGACCAACATCGGCATTCTGGAACTAACTACACTGATGGAAATCTCATCTGAACATGTTTACCAAGAATGTTGACCAAAGTCAACCTTATGCAAAATTTTAAAGGCTAAAGTGCCAAATGGCCCTAAAGTCAGACCGGAAGCCTCGGGACTCGGGCCAACCATGCTACTAGCCTAATTTAGCCGCTCCAGAGCTGATGGAACCGTAAGAATTTCCTTCTTAGGTCATTTACCTAAGGTTATGATCGGAATCAACTTTTCAAGTTTCAAAAGCTCCAAAATAGGAAAATGGGCTTAAAACCCAAACGAACGACCAAGCGATCGAATAGTCAGTACCAACAATTCATAAATTACTTGGGGTGGCTACAGGAACGCTCTAAACGACAGAAAGAAGGCATTAACAAATAATGACCTGGAGGGTCATTACAATATCTACTACTAAAAGAACTTTCATCCATGAAAGTAAGAGTGAAGAAGTACCTGAGGGCTCAAATAAGCTGGGGAACTATTCTCGCATCTCCTACTCGGTCTGTAGGTAGCCTCCTCGACTGGACGATGCCTCCAACGGACCTTAACCACAGAAATGTCTCTAGACTTCAGCTGCCTCACATCTCTGGCAAAAATAACAACTGGCTCCTCAATATAGGGCAGGCGATCATCCAACTCAATGGCATCATACTAGAGCACATGAGACTCATCTGGAACATACCGGTGTAGCATCGAAACATGGAAAACAGGATGAATAGCTGAGAGTGCTGGAGGTAAGGCTAACTCATAGGCCACATCACCAACTGTCCTCAAAATCTCAAAAGGCCCAATATACCCAGGGCTAAGCTTGCCCTACCTCTCAAATCTCATCACTCCCTTCATGGGCGATACTCGGAGGAATACCCTATCACCAACGGCAAATCTCAACGGTCGACGCCTGCGATCCGCATAACTCTGGTGTCTACACTGAGCAGTCCTGAGCCGATTCCGAATCATCGTCACATGCACTAAAGCCTCTTGAAACAAGTCTGTACCACGCGACCTAGGCTCGTAGTCTCAAACCAACCAACTGGAGTGCGACAATGCCTACCATATAAGGCCTCAAACGGGGCCATCTGAATGTTAAAGTGTAGCTATTATTGTACGCAAACTCCGCCAAGGCAAAAACTGGTCCACTGACCTCCAAAGTCCAAGACACAAGCCCGCAACATATCCTCAATGACCTAAATAGTATGCTCTGACTGGCCATCAGTATGCGGGTGAAATGTTGTGCTAAGATTGACACGGGTGCCCAACTCCTCCTGAAATACCCTCCAAAAGCTAGAAGTGAACTGTGAACCTCGTTCTGAGATGATAGAAAAAGGCATACCATGAAGACGAACCACGTCTCGAATGTAGATACGAGCTAAC
The DNA here is from genome assembly GCA_018342035.1 of Solanum appendiculatum. Lineage (NCBI taxonomy): Eukaryota > Viridiplantae > Streptophyta > Magnoliopsida > Solanales > Solanaceae > Solanum > Solanum appendiculatum. The sequence goes on along the minus strand of JAGDQO010000347.1, from coordinate 1,013,241 downwards.
CTCTCAACACTGAAGGAAGTATGAACTGGGAGGAAGTGTGCTGACTTGGTCAATCGATCCACGATGACCCTAATGCTGTCAACACCTCTAGAAGTCCGAGGCAAACCCGCAATGAAATGCAAGGTGATACGCTCCCATTTTAACTCAGGAATGGGTAATCTCTACAACTCACCACCAGGCCTCAAATACTCGGCCTTCACCTGCTGACAACACAAGCAACAGGACACGTAATCTGAGATGTCCCTCCTCATACCGCTCCTCCAATAAAGCTGCCTCAAAACACGATACATCGTAGCGGTGCCCGAATGGATAGAATACCTAGAGTCATGGGCCTCACTAAGGATTAGCTGAATCAAATCCCCAACTCTTAGAACACACAAACGGCTAGGAAATCTTAAAAGCCCATTTGAATCTGAGGTAGCCTGCCCGACATCACCTACTAATACTCTATCTCTGAGTGCCACCAATGAGCCATCCTCAAACTGACGTCTACGAATCCGATCTAGCAAGGATGACTGAACTCCCACATAGGCTAACACTCACCTGAAATCTGAAACATCGCGCCGGATCATCTGGTTGGCTAGGGACTGGATGTCAAAAGACAAAGGTTGCCTCGACACTGAAATGAAGGCTAGACTACCCATACTCTTTGCCTTCTGGCTCAAGGCATCCGCTACCACATTCACCTTGCCCGGATGGTAGAGAATAAAGAGGTCATAGTCCTTCAGGAGCTCAATTCAATGGTGCTGCCTAGAATTAAGATCTCTCTGGCTCATAATGTACTAAAGGCTCCTATTATCAGTGTAGATCTCACAATGAACTCCATAGAGGTAATGCCTCCAGATCTTAAGTGCAACAACTACTGCCGCCAACTCCAAGTCATGAGTAGGGTTGTTGCGCTCATGCAGCTTAAGTTCCCTCGACGCATAAGCAATAACCCGGCCCTGCTGCATCAATACACAACCCAAACCAACACCGAATGCGTCATAATATATCGTGAAACTCTCGCCCTCAACTGGAAGAGTCATTATATGAGCGATGGTAAGAAACTCCTTAAGCCTCAGAAAGCTCCTCTCACACTTCTCCGACCACACAAAGGGAACATCCTATCGAGTCAACCGAGTCTAAGGCACTGCTATAGAAGAAAAACCCTCATCAAAATACCTCTAGTACCCTGCCAATCTAACAAAGCTCTGTATCTCAATCACAGAGGTGGGCCTGGCCCAGTCAAGGATAGCCTCAATCTTTGTCGGAACCACCATAATGCCATCCTTGGACAACACGTGCCCCAAGAATTCTACAAACTCAAGCCAGAACTCGCACTTTGAGAACTTGGCATAAGGCCGACGATCTCTCAAAGTCTAGAGCACTATCCTGAGATACTACTCATGCTCACTATGGCTCCGTGAGTATACCAAGATATCCTCAATGAAGACTATGACAAAGGAGTCCAAATACGACCTGAATACACAAGTAATCAAGTCCATGAAAGCAGCAGGGGCATTAGTCAGCCCAAAAGACATCACTAGGAACTCAAAAATGGATGTAACGTGTCCTAAATGCTATCTTAGGGATGTCCACTATTCTAATCCTCAACTGGTGGTAGCCAAATCTTAAGTCAATCTTAGAAAACACTGCGGTACCCTGAATTTGGTAAAATAGATCATCAATATGATGCATGGGGTAACGGTTCCTCACTATCACCTTATTTAGTTGTCTGTAATCAATGCACATCCGCATAGTACCATCCTTCTTCTTCAAAAACAAGACTGGGGCACCCCAATGTGATATGCTAGGCCAAATGAATCCCTTACCCAAGAGATCCTAAAGCTGAACACTGAGCTCCTTGAGCTCTGCTGGGGCCATGTGGTATGGTGGGATGGAAATAGTATGAGTACTCGGCTCCAAATCAATGGCAAAATCAATATCTCGCTTTGGGAATAGGCCAGGAAGGTCGGCAGGCAACACATCCGCAAACTCTTAGACTATAGGCATTGAATACATCATGGGGCCCTCCCTACTAATATCTTTAACATAAGCCAAATAAGTCAAATATCCGCTAGCCACTAGCCTCCGGGCCTGAATATAAGAAATCACCCCAACTGGTGTGCGACTACAAGAACCCTGCCACACCATCGATAGAATACCAGGCATTTATAAGGTAACGGTCTTGGCATAGCAATCCAGGACCACTCAATGAGGGGATAACCAATCAATGCCCAAAATCAAGCATACTAAGCACAATAAGATCCGCCCGCGTGTCATGCCCCTAAATGGTCACCACACAAGATCTACAAACTTGATCCACTAATAAAGAATCACCTACTGGGGTTGACACTCAACGATACCACTAAGGGCTTTTGATTCTCCCCTAATCGAGGAGTACAATAAGAAGAGACTTACGAATAGGTAGAACCAGGATCAAATAAAGTTGAAGTGAACTAATGGCATAAGAGAACTGTACATGTAATCACCTCATTTGAAGCCTCGACCTTTGCTCTAGCTGGAGCTGCAAAAATGTGACCCTGGGCACCACTATCTCGTGCATCCACCCCGTCACCTGTCCTACCTCCCCGGGGACCTCCCCATGCACCCTTATACTGTCCTCCTCCCCTAGCTGGAGGTGCTGCTTTTGGTGCCAGTCTCGCTGCCTGAGGAGCTAGTAAGGCCGGTCTAGAAAAAGGGCACTCCCTGGACCAATGATCAAGCACCCCGTAAGTGAAATAACCCTGAGATGATATGTTCACAATCGGAGGTTGGCCACCTAACCTGAGGAACCCATCTGAATACCCCCTCGACCCTGACTTGGGCAGGCACTATAACCACCTTGATGGTGCTGGTCACCCTCCATAGTTGCAACGAGGCCTAAATAGGTGATCGGGCTGACCCGGCTTAAACCTCTGATGGGCTCGATACTGAGTATCTCTAGGCCTAGAACGGGGCCTACTGAAACTGTCATCCTGCCTGGCCCTCTTGTCATTTTCTCCTGGGGCCTCATGACGAAGCTGCTCAAGTGTGCGGGCATGGTCCAAAACATCCAGAAAAGAGCGGCCCACTGATACCATAGATTGCGACTCAATACGTAGCTGCAATCTCAAACTTCTAACGAAGAACCTAACTCTCTCCTCCTCGGTGTGCAAGATAATGGTGGCCTGACGGGGTAACTCATGGAATCTAGCCTCATACTCAGATACCGTCATAGAGCTCTGCTCCAAACTCGAGAACTCATCATGAAGCTGATCTCTGTCGCTTTGTGGAATAAATCTAGCAAAAAAAGGCCTCTAAAAACTCTAACCACATCACCAGCGGGGACCTAACTGGCCTGGTCTCCATGAAAGAATTCTAGCTGGTCCATCCAACTGATAGGAAGTGAAGTCGGCTCCTCTCGACTCCACTAATCCTAGAGCATGCAATCACTCCTGGAAGGAATTAATAAACTCGTGGGCATCCTCCCCAATCGCCCCAAAAAACCTCTGTGGTGAGAATCTCAGAAACACCCCGAGCATCTTCTGCTCTCGCAATGGCATAACCCTATATATAGCATCCAGCTGAACGGAGGCCGGTGCTGGCAACTGCTGGACTTCTAGAGCCGCTGCTGAAGGCTGACCCTGCTGCTAAATCTCTGGAGCCGCTTGGGCCTGCTACTGTTGCATACTCCCTATCTCTTCTAGTATCTACGCAAGTGTAGACTGAAGGTCAGGGGCGGCAGCTGGTGTGGGTTGTGGCTTGACTGGTCCCCGTCCCACCGGCTAAGGAGGAATCTGATCTATCTGAGGCTCTGCCTCGGGCTCCAGAGTCCTCACTCTACCTCGGGCTGATGCTGCAGCACTACCTCGACCTCAGGGTAAACTTCTACCCTAGCTGGGGCTCTATCTGCGAGCCCAGGTGCATCACCTCCAGTCAATTTATCGCGCGTGCGAGCCATCCTACGACAGAGTGAAACAAGTAAGATTTCATGAAACCAATCAGACAACAGTGCAAGAAAATGATACAAAATAGGAAAACCTCCTAAGAACATCCTGTAGTCTCCCGAAGATAAGTCACGGACGTCTCCGCTCTGATCCACATGACTCTACTAAATGCTAGCTTTGTACAAGTGAGACTGACAAACCTAGACTCTGATACCAAACTATCATAACCCGATTTCTTGAGTCATGATGGAGCCTACTAATCCGTTAGTAGGCAAGCCAAACCCTGTCTTGAAACTTCACAGTAATGTGACTGAGGGTGGAAACTAAACTTCAACTAGGCAAAAACATAAATAAAAGAAACACATAAGGGAAACGGGGAAGCCAAAAGCTATATACAATAAAAGATACCTCCCAGAACCTGGAAGTCACGAGTATAGAGCTACTATAAAAAGAGTACAAGTCCCAAAAGTGGACCACAGAAACAACACTGTCTCAAACATGATAGACAAGCCAAAACATATATACAGAAGGAGATGGGTAATCCCAGAACGCCAACTGCTCACCCAGTCCGCCTGAATAAACTGCAGCAGGCTCGACCTGAATGCTGATAACTGATGCTCAGACCTACATCACGAAAATAGATGCAGAGTATAGCATGAGTACCAATATAACAGGTACCCAGTAGGAATCATAAGCCGACTGAGCAAGAAAGGTAAAAAATAGAATGAAAAGATATAATCAACAAGAACAGAGGTCAAACAAAATAAGAACAAAAACAAGCCGAAAGCAAATCTAAGAACACCTAAACTAAACCTAACTGGGTCCCCCCATAAGACACAGAAGGTACACTCAAGCGCAGAATAAACAAAACCCAAATGGACCCCCATAAGCTCGATAGGTACACAAAAATGCTAGACCTACGAGATCGAAAGGAACCCAACTGCGAACCGAAACAACAAACAAAATCCAACCCAGTCAATGATTTTGACTTTCAAATCGGGCCGCCCAGCTAACCAACAACTCCCGGGAGCCCTGCCCAACCAGAAGAGTGCCAAGGGGCATAATAACTCCTCCTAAGGCCCTGATATCCAATAGCCCATTCAGCTAACACTCCCAGGGGCCCTGTCCAGCAAGTAGAGCACATGGGGCATGTCAACTCCAAAGAAGAACTCAAATATCTCATATTCAATTGCCCAGCCTGCTAAAACTCCCGGGGGCCCTGCCTTAGCCAGTAGAGCGAGCCAGCTAACACTCCCGGGGGAGCTACCCAGCCAGTAGAGCGTGTGGGGTGTATCAACTCCATAGAGGATCTCAAATTCCAAGTCATCAGACATTGTTGTCCACAACCAACCACATCACCACATAACCGACCCAGAAACACCCGAACCCTGGAAGACACCATGCCTTCGATGACAGATCGGTACCACAGAAAAGGGTAGAGTAACCAGAAAATCACAAGCAATACGAAGCCAAAGCAAGGCTCATACTATCATACCCAAGTCTGATATTCCAGTCTACAAGGACCTAGGCCATGCGAATTGACGTCAGATACATACCAAAGTCAACGGGTGCATGCGTCTAAGGCAATACTAGCCTATCCTAGACTAAGACAAAAATATAATCCAACATAACAAAATAATCCCACAAATAATTCGCATGCAACACATATAAAAACCCCCTATTATAGCATGGTACAACCCCCAAAGCAGCCCGAAAATCAACCCTAAAACATTGTTTCTGAGAAAAGAGAAGAAATATGAGCTATCCACCCTAAATTCACACCAATCAGCAAGCATTAACACAATCCAGCTCAATCTAAAAAGAAGGGAAATCGTAACCTACCAAAAGGCCGACTGCATCCGCTCCAAATCACTCTGCCAGAGCTTTTCCCTTCCGCACGGACTCAGTATGCTGCCACGCTACCAAAAATAGAATCACAGTATCAGTACGGTCATTTAGACATTAAAATCATCGAAATCAGAGATGGACTAATTTAGGAGTCAAAATCAGAAAATATGGGACCCGCTCTAGAAATCTTGGAATTGACTCCATAAAAAGGTCCTAATTCTTCCCTCGAACTTGTGTTACAAAACAGAACACAATTCGAGGCTCGAAATAGCCGACAACCCAAGAAAATAAAACATACAAAACTTTATACTTCAAAGCTTTGGGTAGCACTTACCCCTCAAATTCATTGAAATCGCAGCTCACTCGACGCTATCCGAACCAACACCCACAAAGCCTACACAATTTTGAACATCTGGGATTTGAATAACTGAAATTTGACTAAAAATGAGAAAGATATCAACTTTTGAAAACTAATCCTTCAAAAGCCACGACTGCCCGTTTATTCATAAGTGCTAGTCACGCTGACCTCCGCGAATGAGCAGGGAAAACAAACACACCTCCGCGAACGTGGCCAAGGGCTCACGAACGTGGAGAAGAGGAACCTACACCTTCGTGAATGTGGATACCCTTTCGCGAACGCGGAGAGAAAACTCCCAGAAACCCCAGACCTCTGCAAAAGGGAAGCTCTATCCGTGAATGGGGAGAAGAGAAACACAGACCTCCGTTAACGCGGAGCCAGAACCGTGAACGCGGAGAAGGAATGGGTCTGCAGCATCAGCTGCTGCGCCTACTGGTTTTTGGCTTTTCCAAAAATTCTGACGGGGTGTTCAAGATTCGTTCGGAACCCCGTGCACACAAATGAGATATGCTACCCTATCAAATTCGATGTTCCAGACTCAATGGCACAGTCGGAATATCCATTTGAGGTCATTTTGACTAAAAGTGGGTCCTACCTCCCTAGCGCTTTTTTTGCCAACTTCAACCAAGGGCATCGAAATAAGATCAGAAGCCCTGGGAAGCGTACGAAGGGTCATTCTAAACCAAAGTCCGCATTCCGGAACTAACCGCGTTGACAGAATTTTTATATATGAGTGTGTTTACCAAGAATGTAGACCAAAGTCAACCTTACGCAAAATTTCAAAGGCTAAGCGTCAAATGTCCCTAAAGTCACACCAGAAGCCTCGAGACTAAGGCCAACCATGCTACTTGCTTAATTTATCTGCTCCGGAGCTGATGGAATCGTCAGAATTCCCTTCTGAGGTCGTTTACCTGAGGTAATGACTGGAATCAACTTTTCAAGTTTCAAAAGCTCCAAAATAGGAAAACGGGCATAAAACCCAAACGAATGACCAGGCAACCAAACAGTCGGTGCCAGCAAGTCATAAATGACTTGGGGTCACTACAGGAACGCTCTAAACGACAAAAAGATGGCATTAACAAAAAAATGACCTGGAGGGTCATTACATCCAAATAAGTGCATAAATTATCAAAAATGAAAACAGATATTGGTAATTTAAGAGAAACCTAAGTTAGAATATCAACTTGAAGGTACAAATTTTTACTTTCCAAAAGGAGATTATTTACATGCATGTAGATGTTTAGGCAAAAATGATGAAAAGATATAAATACACCTAATATTAAAAAGAAAAAGAAAGTTAAGTAAGATATTCTAAATCCCTATATTATAATTCCCACAAAATAATCCATCGTAACTTGTTTCTAATCCAAACGATCCCTTAGGTTCTTGGGCTCAATTTCAAGCAAGGAATTGACAATGTTACTAAATTACATATAATCAGAATAAAACAGCCATGTCAATTTCCTCACAAGCAACAAGAAGAAGAGAAGCATAATAACTATACAAGCAGTACCGTGACCCTAAGTTTAGATCAAAGTCATAATGATTTAGTCGGGCCCCAATGTGAGTAAATTGAACACCGGGTGACTAATAAAAAACTTATCTACAATATGCATTTCTACAAGGTAGAGTTTCTTTAATTATGAAAATTCTGCCTCTGTGTTCCCAAGTCCTTTTAAAGCTATTCATTAACCTGTACAATTGAACATCAAACACACAGAGCTTCTTGTTTCAAAAACAAGCTGCAACCTTGTTGCCTTCTGTAACACATCGAAAATTGGAAATTTAAAAGTTTTGATATTTTGCACTGAGGAAGTGACTACGAGTCCTATCTACACACTGTAAGAAGTTCGATGGGCCATAGAAGGGAAGGTGTAGGGTTGAGTTAAGTATTTGGAAAATTTATGTTTCTAAAGTTTGACCTCGAGTAGCAAGGATGAGTCGTAGGAATTTGGACGGGTCATAGATGGAACTCGTAGAACTGATCTTGACTTAGTGAAATTTTTTAAATGAACTTGAGTTCTACGGAAGAGGTCTGTGGACCGTAGACTGAATGATGGATCGTAGATTGGTTTTGTGGGAAGTTGAATGAATTTTGGGTTTATAAAGTTTGTTCTATGGTTGACTAGTAAGGGCCATAGGAAGTCTTATGGACCGTAGGTCCAAACCGTAGAAGCCATCCAACAGTTATTCTGAAGGGTATTGGGTTCTTTTTCTATGCATCTAATACCTATACTATATCGTTTTGACCCTAATTCTAAAACCTATAACTACCTTTTAACTCCTAATTCTACCTAAAACCCTCTCTTTCTCTCAAATCCCTAATTTCCATCCAAGTTCATCATCTCCAAACTCTCTCAAGCTTCAATTCTCATTTTTCCTCCATTGCTTTTTTGTTTTGATCATCAAGGTATATGGGAATTCACCAATGGATTCCATTCATCCATTGGGTCCCAAAAGATCTCCAAGTTCCAATTCAATTTCACCTAATCTTGATTAGGGCTCATGGAATATCTATAGGTCTTATTTGATTTCGACTTAATTGTTCAATTTCAATCTTCCTATGCATATTTAGTTTTAACTACTTATCTGTCAATTGATTTTATGTAGATCCATGCATTATTCATGATTTTGACTATGAATATATGAAGATATGAATTTATGAGTTTCAGAATATGATTCATGAAAATATATGCATGATCTATCATTTAAAAGATGTTCATGATCGAAGGCTGCTTTAAGATAAGCATCAAAGAAATTGTGAAAGATTTTTTCACATATTAAGAAGTCATAACTTAGTGAAAGGTTTTCTCACACATGCATGATTCATGATTCAAGGAGCTACTCTATGATCACTTTATGATTTAGATCAATATTTTTATTATTGCCTATCCTAAGTTATGCTTATATAATTGACTTTGTCTATTCCGTTGGGATTTAACTTAGCACCGAGAGAACTTTGAGGTGGAGGCTCAAATAGTGTAGTCTCGAGTAGCAATCTCTAGTTCTACACTACGTGCTCCTGTAGGATTGTCTTAATTGACCTAGCTAGAGGATCCACAATTAGCATATGAATCAATAATACAGAGTTCTACCTTGGCAAGTAGACTGTCCCTTCTCAGTGTGGGAGTTACATCGGATTCCATGTTATAACTTGCATGGTCTATTGTCGGTTAAAGCTAATATTCCAAAAAATGAACTAAAGTTTCTTTAAAGGTTTTATGAAAATTTCATTATGTTTTAAGATGCATTGATCATGTTCATAATTTATGATTTTGCACTAAAGGTTCTTAATAGTTTTTTTTTAACTTGGTCATGCATATTATGTTTAATGCCCTCATATGATCACATTTATGTTTGTATGCATCTCTCTCATACTTAGTACATTCCATGTACTAATGCATACTTGTGCCTTCATTGTCTCATAATGTAGGGTTCGACGCTTCTTCTTCTTCCGCTCGTGGCTAGCTTGGACTACTATTTGTATTAGATTGGTGAGTTCTCATACTTTAAGGGAAAGACCATGAAGACTTTTATTACTTTTGTCTTTCACTTTTGAGACATTGTACGTGGTGTATGGATTACATCCCGAAAACTCTTGTTATGTTCTAGAAGGGCTTGTCAAGACATAGTTAAAATTCCACACTTATGTTTCAACTTTTCTTTCATGATATGACACATTCTACTTAAACATTTCCTTGTATGTCAAGTAACTTGTGTAGGGCCTCGGGGTCTTATACGCTATGCCACGTCTAGGTTGTACTTTCGGTCGTGACGAACTTGGTATTCAGAGCACAAGGTTTTTGAAAAAGGTCTTAGGATGTCTGACAAGCCGCATTGAGTAGAGTCTTATACATGAGTCTGAAGCATGCCATATTAATGAATTGGAGGCTACAAATAATTAAGGAAACTTTATTTCTTTCAAGACTCAAAGCCATGCCATAGAGTCTATCTCTATAAAGTTCCTCTTTTTAAATCTTTTCCTATGCTTTTTGGGATATGACCACTCGAAGAGCTTATGTGAGAAAAAATGCAGGCGACAATATGGAGCCCGAGGTTACTCAAACTCGGCTGACCCTTTGACCGAACAAGTGACTCAGGCTGAATTCCGAGCTGCTTTCCAAGTGTTGGCTCAAGCTATGATGGCCCAAGCTACTAGAGAAGCTGTTGGTCCCATGAACCCAAATGTGGGTATGGCGGCAACAGGGATAAGGGACTTTGATAACGCTCAAGTTATCCTCAAAATAAGAAAGATAATAAGCGGTCGTTAGCAATAAAAACCCAACAAAGAGTAGGGGTCGATTCCCACAAGGAGTGATATAGTGCAAAGAGTACTAGGAAATTAAGAATCCAACTAATTCTTTGTAGAAATTAGAAGAAAATGGTATATTATTCCACCAAATTTAATGAAAGTATTTTGATATCAATTATCACCGTTTAACTAGGAACAGGGGTTATGCAAGTAAGAGACGATCTAGGGATGTGGGTTGGCATTGATGACAAATAGGGGTCAAGGTGCTTGCTCAAAATATGCTAAACAAACATGCATAAGTTGGGTAATCTTTAATGGCACTAATCTTCTTTCGATCTCAAAGTATCATAGCATAAAATCTTCTTTTGGTCTCATTTATGCAATTCACAAATCAACCCACTACTTTACGGAAATCCCTCTTTAGAGCAGATTTAGCAATAAGGATTAGTCTACTATTACTCTCTTAAGCAAACTATAGAAATCAAACCTAAATTTCAAGCATCAAGCCATTTAACCACTTCTATTAATCCCTTTCGGGCATCAATCGAAGATCTAGCCTAGGGTTAAGTTTGCCACCTTAACCCATCATTTAATTTCATGATAAATAAATCAAATCCATTATTGAACAACAATAAATAGAGCAAGACACCAAACCCATTAAAGTACATCAACACCCAACCACATAATCACACCCTTAGACATTGGGATTTTAGCCACACATCATAGAAAGAAAAGAAATTATGCCCATGATGTTTTAAGCCTTTAATGTGTTGATAATAAGCAGGAATTTTAAAGACCAACTTCGAATTCAACCCTCCAAATGTCAATTACAAGGTTATCAAAAGCCCCAAAACTAAGAAAAGTAGAGAAAAAGCTCAATCTTAATATCAAAAAGTTAGAATGGGTAAAAAAGTACATTATTTTCTCTCTATATATCTATTTTTAGTTTCCTAAAAATCAATTCAGATTTCATGTGTGACTTGTTTGCTGACATTAGTTGGGCTCACCTAACACACTTGGCGAATCGCCATCCTATTCTTCATCTTGTCCTTTCTTTGTCTAATGCTTTAGTTGTTTGAACCTATGTTTGCAGAATCAAATGAGTCAGCCTTTTCCATTCGGTGAATCGACAATTACCACCTTGTTCGCCTTCTCAACCTTCATTTTAATTTCAAAGTCTGTCACATTTGGTGGTCAGACTCAACTCGCCTTTTTACATTTAGCGGATCACCGATCTCTTCTTTCCTTGCCGACATGGCTAGACCTTTACTTATCGAACGCTTTCAACTTTGCCATATTCGGTCTTCTTGGTGATTCACCCTTTTCTTTTGGCGATCTTCAGCTTAGGGGTTTTAGTTAAATTTAGCATATTTGGCCTCTCATTGTGTGGTTTCATCCTTGCCTTGTCCATTGGGTTCCATAACTACATAACATCTAAAAAATGTTAGATAAGGACATAATTAGGCATTGCGGACACTAATTGTTGAACTAAAAAGGCCTTAAATGAGTGTAAATCTACCACTCATCAGAGTTCACTAGGATAAATCCTCTGGAATTTCATGGATCAGAAGTTGATAAGGATCCTCAAGAGTTCATTGATGATCTCTATAAGTTAGTTGGAATTATGAGTGTCTTAACGGTGGAGAAGGTGGAATTGGCCACTTATCAACTCAAAGTTGTTGCTCAATATTGGTTCAACCAATAGAAGGAAGAGAGGGCAGTTGATGCGGGTCCTCTTGATTGGGATAAATTTAAAGGAGCTTATCTTGATCAATTATTTCCTCTTGAGATGAGAGAAGAAAAGGTGCTTGACTTCATTAGTCTCCGTCAAGGCAATATGAGTGTGAATGAGTACGCTTTGAAGTTCACTCAATTTGCTAAGTATGCTCTGACAATGGTTAACTCTAGGGAAAGAATGAGTAAGTTTGTGTCGAGTGTTTCTGATTTGGTTGTGAAAGAATGTCAAACCTCCATGTTGATTAAGGAGATGGATATCTCCCATTTGATGATACACTCCCAACAAATTGAAGAGGAAAAGCTCAAGGAAAGGGCAAGAGAGTCTAAGAGGGCAAGGACTGGTGTTGGTGACTTTTCTCAATCAAGGTTCGGCAGACATAGGCATTCTCAATTCCAGAAAAAGGGTTTTACGGTAAAGGTTCTTCCAATGCTTCGACATTTAAGTTCAATAAAGATAGGATGCCAAACCCTAAACCTCAAGGAAGTAGTGGAAATTGATCTTCTATTCCCGATTGCAAAAGTTGTAATAAGAGTCACTCGGCAAAATGTTTAGCCGGTACATATGGTTGCTTTGGTTGTGGAAAGAGTGGTCACAAAGTGAAGGATTATCCATTGCAAGATAGTAAGGGTAGATAGGTTGTTTTCAATAGAATTGGGCTCAAGTAAAGTCAAAGCTTTTTAAGAGAATCAATGAATTTCTCTCGTCTTTTCCTACTTTCTAATTGTGAATTGAAATCATTAGGTACAGTCTTAGGCTTAAACTAAAATAGGGAGTTTGTCTGCCACAAATGCTTTGTAGGAACATGAGTGTTGCTCACCCAAGATGTCTTTGTCGTGCGTATAAAATTACTTTCTTATTGTGAATTGAAAGCATTAAGTACAGTCTTAGGCTTAAACTAAAATAGGGAGTTTGTCTACTACAAATGCATGGTAGGAACATGAGTGTTGCTCACCGAAGATGTCTTTGTCGTGTGTATAAAATTTGGCATTGCAACATATGAAAGACATAATTTGTGTTACATATTCTACTTTTTGATCGTAGTATAAACACTTTAAATTAAATCTTAATTTTCTTTTTTTCAATTTTTCACAGGCATAAAAGGTGAGAATCTAATCAAAGATAAATTGCAAGCTAAGTGTCACCACATCATGGATACTTTGGAAGAAATATCTACCTAGTTTAGAAGTAATATTTAGTATATTTCAGTTAGATTTTCTTATTATTGAATATATTTTAGTTTTATTTAAGGAGCTTGTATGAGATATTACCTTGTTATAATTTTAGTTGTTTTTAATTGTATGGTCATGAGTGAATTTTATTGCTATCTAGCATATTTTGTTATTTAATTTTCAATTTATATAACTCCAGTTTTAAAACTAATATCAATATGAAATAGTAAAATGTCATCAAATGATTGTAAATAGTGAGAAAATATTTTATCTTCAAAGGTAACTTTTAACAACAATTAAATTAAACTTTTTAAGACAAATGTTTTTGTAACAAAATTAATTAGTTTGTCATAAGTTGACTAAATTCAGTGACAAACAATATATTCATCTAGTACTCTCCTTTTTATTTAATACAAATTAATTTTTATTTTGTGACAATTGTAATTGTCACTAAGCATAATCATTTATAGTAAAAATTATATATTGTCGGTAAAAGTAATACTTTCAGTGGCAAGATAATATATTTAACTACAAAATTGTTAACCTTTTTAATAATAATAAATTTGTCCCTAATTTATACATTTAAGGACGAAATAACTTTTTGTATATAAAAAGCACTTGCTAGTGACAAAATTACATTTGTTCAACCATGAAATACATATAACTTTGCAGACAACTAGTGTCGTCATTGATTGAAAAAAATAATTAGCAACGATATTATTTTGTCAGTGGTAATAACTTTCTAGTGACAAAATCATACTATTAACTACAAAAAAATTACACTTTTTATGACAAATAACTTTGTCACAAATGTTTATACATTTCGGAACGATTTTTTTTTTAAAATTAATATAGCTTTTTTAGCGATGAAGTACTAAATCGTCGTAGTATACTTTTAGCGACACACATTTAGTGACGACTGAATGACAAATTTTTTTCATCACACAAGATCTTTAGTGACGAAATATGATTTATAAGTGACATCACAGTGGCGTAGCCAAGAATTTCATGAAGGGTGTCCAAACATTGAATATTATGTGTAAAAAAACAATGAGTTAAATTACCAAAACAAATAATCAAGCTATGCAATATTAGGTCGACAAGGACCAAGTTTAAGTTATGCCCTTCTTATTTCATCACGAAGATTTGGATCATGATTTAAAATTGAAGTTCTTTTTGTTGGATCAAGTTTTAGAGTATTTAAATCAATGCTTTGTTTTTTAGAAGAATGTGACAACATCTCTAATTGATCTACCGTTGTTTCTTTATTTAGTTGACTTAGAGATGTCAAATATTTTTCGTACTCTATTAAAATAATTCCATGGATTATAGGGGCTTTCAATGGTATATAAATACACTTTCGTATCCTTCTCTGCAAATTCCATTTTACTTAAGCATATAGAAACCTATGATTCCAATTCCTCAAGTCCATTGAAATTTGAAACTAAAATATTAACTTGGTTATTTTTGTTATAAATAAGAGAGAGAAGAAAAATAGAGAAAATTATTGAGATTCTTATTCTCAATAATATTGTGATACAATTTACGTAAATGTGTCTCCTATTTATAGAGAAACAAAACCTTATTCCACAAGAAAAAGGTATTAAAATTGAAGGAAATATTATTCCACAAGGAAAAGGTATTAATATTCAAGGAAAGAATTCAATTTTAATGGAAAAAAATCTTTTATTACTTATTAGTCCTAATCATAAAAGGAATGAACATAAGTTAAGATTTGAACTTGGGACGTTTAACATAAGTTTGACACTGTTTACCATCAACCTACTGAATATTTATGTAAAAGTTTCGCATGTTTATTTAATTATTTTATTCAAGAAGGCCACAATAATTACAAAAAAAAATGGAAACGCGGATGCAAGGAATCGAACCAGGGTAGCGTGTGATTGTGCGAGGGCTCTAGCCAACTGCACTATAGGTTTCTTTGGTATTTTAGGGTGTCCAAAATATTATATATACCAATATAAAGTCAGACTATACCTATATATATAGTGTAATTTTTGACAAATTGGACACCCTGGAGGCAACGTAGCTCTACCCCTGGGTGACAAAGTCATTTTTCCTTATTCGTGGTTGAGCTCATTGTTACCATTCACCTTATCTTTTTGAATCTTTTCCGTTTTCTCTTTAATTATTTTCTGCAACTCATATACATTCTTTATAAGGAGATCCAAAGGTTCTAGAAACATGAAGTCTTCATCAATATTGGTATGATCATGTATTCCTTAGTTATTATTGGTTAGTTCAAAGTTATTGTCATGACCTGATCCTACACCCTAGACGTGGTCGGCACTCGAGGACCATTGTTGGTCCCCAAGCGAACCCTCATCCTGGCTGACTACAAGCGGAAGACTAACTCAAGCATACATAAGCATCAAACTGAAAGAAATACTAAATCAACAGTGTATTAACTCTCAAAACTCTCCAAATATACTGAGTATCAAACATGTTTTAAGGAAAACCTCTGAAACTGAAAGACTCCCCAAAACTATCTATCTATGAAGCATCTACTATACATAGACGAGTGTCGGGACAAAACCAACGACTACTCAAAATTCTACTAATACCAACAACTCATAACACTAGAGTCCTCCGGAAGCAAGGAGACCTCACTCGAAAGCTGATGAGAGGATGAAATGATTTCAAAGGGACTCTTGTTAAGGATCCTAAGTACCTGTATCTGCATCATAAAAGATGCAGGTCAAATGACTACAGTACATGGAATGTACGAGTACGTAATATAGCTGAATAACAAATAGCTGAACTGAAACTCTAACAGTAACTCAACTGAAATATAATATAAATCATGATGGAAAAATCATTTAAACTCTTATCGAAAGAATGAAATAATAGCATATACAAAATTGACCAGACTGAAAGAATCATTCAACTCAACTCAATGTAATGCATGATTAGAGATAAAATCCTTTAAAGCTTCATAAATAAAAGATATAACTCAAGGATGTATATAAAAATGCAATAAATTACTCTTTACTCTTATTTGGGAGATTCTTTAACCGACATCCATCACTATGGGCTATGTGATGTTACAGCATCTCGCCCATGCTGTCAGAACTGTCCTATACCTTTTCGGGGTATAGAACACCTCAACTAAGTGGATCCACTAAGCTTTGCCCTAATGCATTAAGGATTTATCTAAGAAGTATGATCTTGTATCCATGTTGGCTACATGGTTTATGGGGGCTATGAGTTGTCTGAACTCTCCCACATACCAGTGCTCAATACTACTCCTAATAAATATATATACTCATGTTCATTGTTTAAAAATATTCTCTTTTCTCCATTTGAGGTAATTTCTCAAAAGATCCACTTAAAAGAGGTAACTATTGTGAAGTATCTCTGTACTCATAACTTATTTAGAAAGAAAAGTTTCTCTTTTCTCAATTTAAAACTATTATCTTTAGGAATTACTTAGTTCCCTATACCTTCCTCAAAACTCATCTTTTACTCTTTTTCAGAGTCAATTTTAAAGACAAAAGATAGAATAGGTTCAGAAGAGGAAAATTGAAGTACCTGATTCATTGAGGTACCATAAAACAATGTAATTCAGGAAGTTGGAGGTTAAACAAGTCATTGTTGTGAATCAGTGGCAGCGTAGACAAGCAAATATGATAGGCTACTACAATCTCTGATATATATAGGGGGAAATGGAAGTGGGAATTTTGGTAGACACGACATTTAGATATGAGAGTTAGAATTAGAAATGATTTTGCTCCGAAAGGCATTTCTAATGAAGTGTTGACTGTTGAATAACTAATGTACCCTCCACGCTCCAGCAAAAAAAACATTTATTTTTTTTGACAAACACACCTGCTTAAAACAGAAACTATGCTGGCAAGAGTTGAAATGTTAAATTTATTTTATCCTATCAAAAAATGGAGAGATCGATTCAAAACTTAAATGAGAAGTTGAAATTTAGTAATATATCACAACACATTCAATCTACTGAATTCAAAATTTATCATTTATGTTATTTTAATGAATGAATCGAGCAAAACTATATAATTCAAATGAACCCATAAACTAAATGATCAAAATTTATTTGAATCCTTAACCCCTAAAAAGATTGTTTCTGATAGACCCTTGGCTCATAAAAATGCTTATGCACTAGAATTGTAACAGAACAAGGTTCAATTCGCAGAATTTAACTCGTCTAACAACAACATACCCAATGTGTGTATGCAAACCTTACCTCTCCCTTGTGTAGGTAGAACAACATGTTTCCAAATACACTCTCAACTCAAGTAAAGCATATCAAAGCAAAACTCATCTAATAGTGATTCCAATTACAAAATAAAAACTGATCAAAAGTAGAAGTTCAACAAAAAAACACAACATCAATTTCTCCACATAAAACTCTGTAAGGACATATATTATGATTTGAACCCTAAAAGATATACAAAGGAATAGAGGGAACTATCAAATCGAAGTACCTATTTCATCGAGGTGCCAGAAAATAATGTAAATTCAGTTCGTTGGAATGCATAGATGTCAGTTAAGGCCATATTAAGTATCACATTTATGTATTATGCCTTATATATTTCAGAAATCCTTAGTTTTTAAAATATATTTTACTTTATCATATATTTTAGTGTTCCTTAATTTTTAAAATGGAAAAAGTTCAAATATATGTCTGTGCTATTAGATATAGTTTACATATACCTTCGTTATACTTTTGGTCTAAATATAGTCATTTCGCTATACTTTCTGTAGAAATATACCCCTCTTATTATACTTTGATACAAATTTATCCTTAATTTTAACAGAGAGACAAGCGACAAGATTAGCAACAAATAATTGTTTGCAAATTTTAAATACCGAACTTATCTAGAAATCCACCCGGTAACCCCTTTCAAACCAATTTCTTCCACTTTGAGTTTTTTTCTTTCATCTTCTTTTTTTCAATAATACCCACTCAACTTGAAGCCCCAATTTCCAACAAATAAATTCCATCAGTGAGCTCAAATCAAGTTTCGTCTCATTGGAATGGAACAGTAATTAACAATCACATATTTGTTAATTATTGTGAAGATCTTAAATATTTAATTTCAGAAGAAAAGAAAAAAATCTCAAAGCAGATGGAATGTCTGAGGATTGTTTAAATGGATGGGTTTCAAAAAAAAAACTCTGGCGGGTCATTTATTTGTAAGCTTGCCACGTTTTTTCCTTTAAATCGAAGGGCAAATTTGTACCAAATTAAAACAAATGTAGTATATTTTAATCGAAAGTATAACAAAAAGAATATATTTTGATCGAAATTATAAAAAAGTACTATATATGAACGATTTTGACAGTACAAAGGTATATATGACCATTTTCTATTAATTTAATCATATCTAAAATTGATGGGATAATGCATAAATATCCCCCAAGTTATGATAAAAATTCCAGCAACACAACTAGACTTAACTAGTGTCACGACCCAAAAATGGACGTGATGGAACTTGTCCTTTTCCACCAAGACAAGTCATCCTCAACCCAATAACAACGAAAAAAGCAGAAATAAATAAAGCAAGAACAAGACAAAAGTGGAAAACTTATTTATTCTAAACAACTTCCCAAAATCTGGTTGTCACGTGTACAAGCCTTTAAAGTAAATATAGAGTTTGAAAGATAAATACAAGTCTCAGTCTTTGTTTCTCAAGTAGAACAAAGCTTAAAGAAAAAGGAAAGAGAAGGGCCTACCGAAGTGACAAGCAGCTATATCTTCAGTCCTTGACAAACTTCGAAAATCAGGCGAAAAAGATCACACAAGTCCGAGCTCGGAACCTACACAAGTGTAGAAGCAAGGAGTGAGTACCACCAACATGGTAACCAACAAGTAACCTAATAAACTAGGCAACCTAGTTAAATCAAATACTCCTTTACATCCCAACCAAACCTCCACAAACTACAACCTTCACAGAAATTAACCCATCCTAATAGTTCTACAATAAACAGTCTCAATGCTCAAAGATCATAGACCAAAAGTCACAATTCAACAATCGATAAGTATCAAATCATTCCCTCGCAAGTACAAGGCATCTCAATTCACAAATGGCACATGTTCAACTCATATATCAAGTAAACCGAATCAAGGCAAAAAATAGATCAATCATATGCATTAAATAAGGCATAATGTGTGCATCAAGTAGATTGATCACAAGTCAACATTGGCCGGAACCATTTCTCTTCAGCATAATGTCACTAGCCGGAACCATTTTCCTTTGGCTTTCACATTATTTCACTTCCTGAAACCATTTCCTTTTGGCATTTAGATCACTAGCCGGAACCATTTCCCTCTGGATTTTATCACAAAATAGCACTTGCCAGAACCATTTTCCTTCGGTATTTATATCACTAGCCAGAACCATTTCCCTTTGGCTTTCATATTATTTCACTTGTCGGAACTATTTTTCTTCGGCATTTAGATCACTAGCCGAAACCATTTTCCTTCAGCTTTCACAAGTGTCTCATCACGGTGTTCATCAAACAATGCACACAAGCAATATAACACCACACGGAGAGAAAATAATTCAAATCAGACAAGTCCACTTTCATTAATTCAAGCAATTCACCAACCAATCACATAGGGTCACAACAAGGCAATTCAAAGTTAAACATGATCATCAAGAAGCCTTTTCATTTCCCCCCTTTTTGTTGGTTATCATTAATCATGTGGAACAAAATAACCCTTCACTTCATTCCCGATTACTCCCAACACATAGGCAATGAAGAGAATAAACAATTCAACAAAATTACAAAGTTTAAGAGATCACTTGCCTCAAATTAATCAATTAATCACTTCAATAGTGGATTCTTCCCCTTTCAAATCACTTCCAAAGCCACACAATCTCTAATAATAAAGTATTTACAATCATCCACTGGAAATCATAATACCCACAAGAATACACTTGAAATGGAGGTCAATCAACATAAACCCCAATTTCAAAAAAACGGTTTGAATCCAGAAATTAATACTTGAAAATCTTACTCAAGGCATTAGGAACTCATTTGAGAAAACCATTTCGAAAGAGGGATTAAAACCACTTCAAAATCACTATTTTAGCTAAGAACTTGAGTTCATGAAAAACATAATTATTCCCAAATCAAAACCTCATATTTTGATGTTAAAACCCATAATTAATCAATGGAAAAAGAAGGTTTAGCATCAAGAAGGCATACCCAAATGATTTTTCACAGAAAATTCCTTCAAAAATCGCCAACAAGGGTTTCCCAAACTCAAAAAATGGTGAAATGGGGCTTAAACCCCGAAATTGCAGGTCTAAACCCTCTCTGATGTCCCAAAAGCGAACCCCATTAAAAATGGGTCTCGCTTAAGCGAAGCCTCCTTTTGCTCTGCAAAGATCACTTAAGCGACAAACCTTCACATAAGGGAAGGTCACTTAAGCAACAGGGCCTTCGCATAAGTGAAGCCTGTAACACCAGAAAATTCAGCGAAGTCTCAAAACATCAAATCGACCCTTGGGATTCATTCAGAACACTGTACATACAAAACAAATATGCAAATAAATTATACTCGATGTTTCAGAATCAATGAAACCATCAAAACACGTATCAGAGGTCTTCTTGACCTGATGATAACGCTCAACTAAACCTATCACGATTAAAGATATAGGCGGTCATTAGCAATATAAACCCAACGAAGAGTTGGGGTCGATCCCACGAGGAATCGAACTAAGTATAGAATTCAAATATGATGTACTGAAGTGATCTAGATTTTTGTAGATGTAAGCAAATGAATCGATGCATAGTGTAAATCGTCAAAGTTTCAATTATCAAATCAGAGGAGTTTTAAATGATTGATTGCAACAAACACGAATTAAAAAGGAATTTAATCAATGTGAAATGGAACCTTAGGGATGTGTGAGTGTTCAACTACCAATTTCACTAAATGGGTCATTACGAAATGCTTAAGAATACTGAATCATAACGGGTAGGCAAGATTACGACTATGATAGCTATTTCGCAACCAACTACCATGCTTTCAATTGGCTTTTATCAAACCCCAACATGCCATAAAATAAGAAGACAGTCTTATACCTTAATTATACCCACTTTAACAAGCTGAATAGTACAAGTAAGAACTCATACAATTATCAGTTTATAATTCCACTCAAATGCATATTCTACAAGCATAAAAAGCTATATAGACTAGAACTGAATTTGCAGCTTCAATTCATAAGATGAAAACATGAATTATCAACTGAACCCATTCTAATTCAACATTTAATTCAGCAATCCATAAGACCCATAAGCTAATTAGGCATTTGAACACATAATCACACCCCTAAGGCATTGGGATTATAGCCAATCATAGTAATGATGAAGAGATAGTTACCAAAAACATTAGCCATTGATTTCCCATGTCTTCAAACAGCAAATACAATCAACTAAAATTATACCCAATGTTTAATTCCCAAGAAATCACAAGAATATTTCACAACATCCCTCAAAGTGCAATGCACTTTCTAAGTTCGAGTTCGAGTTCCTCTCTCAATCACTCAATATTCAATTCAATTCAAAATTTTCTATTTATACTTTCCCAAAAACTCCACACGTGCGGTTTGAATTTCACGGTCATTCGACAGTGTATGTCGGGCTGGCTCTTCCACTCGGCGATGCACCGAGTTGTTCGATCTTGCCTTTTAACTCTTGACTTCAGTACTGATTTCATTTTGGAACTTTAGGCGATGTACATCAGGCTTCGCCATTCTGATCGGTACTCGCCTGCTGGTCCCTCAGCTCACCGACTAGACTTAGATCTTCTCTCTATCTGCTGGAACTTTAGGTGAGGCACTATCCACTCGGCGTGTCACCGAGTTTCCTTTGACAAGCCTTAGCCTTCTTGTTCCTTCAATTTTGCAACTCTTCGTCTTCTTCTTTGCATTATATTGTCCTTGCCTCATTCCAAGTCCTTCATGCTGTACACAAACGATTGAACATTAGTTATAAGTGCAAAATGGGCATTAAGGACACTAATTTGGTACAAACAAAGCTATACTAGATATGGCCATTACGAGTTTTCGGTGATGTCCTTTGGCTTGACAAATGCTCTAGCCGCATTTATGAATTTGATGAATAGGGTGTTTAGACAATACCTTGACATATTCGTAATTGTATTTATTGATGATATTTTGATTTACTCAAGGAGTGAAGATGAGCATACCGATCATTTTAGGATTGTGTTGTAAGTCCTCAAGGACCAACAACTCTTTGCAAAGTTTAGTAAATGTGAGTTTTTGTTGAGATCCGTGGCTTTTGTTTGTCATATTGTTTCTGGTAAAGGTATTGAGGTAGATCCTAAGAAGATGGATGTGATTAAGAATTGGCCTAGACCTCTATCCCCTTCGGATATTCAAAGTTTCTTGGGTTTTGCTTGTCATTATAGATGGTTTGTTGAGGGATTTTCGTCGATTGCCTCTCCATTGAGGGCTTTGACCCAAAAGAAAGTTAAGTTCGTATGGTCTGAGGCATGTGAAAAGGATTTCTACGAATTGAAAGATAGACTGACCTCCGCTCTGGTGTTGACTTTACCGGAAGGGTCTGATGGATTTGTGGTTTATTGTGATGCCTCAAGAATTGGGTTGGGATGTGTCCTTATGCAAAATGGGAAATTCATTGCCTATGCCTCAAGGCAACTTAAGGCCATGAAAGGAGCTATCCTATCTATGATCTGGAACTAGCGGCGATTGTGTTTGCCTTAAAGATTTGGAGACATTACTTATATGGTCTTCATGTTGATGTCTTTACAGACCACAAAAGTTTGCAATATGTGCTTAAGCAGAAATATCTAAATCTTCACCAAAGGAGATGGCTTGAGTTGTTAAAAGACTATGACATGAGTGTCCTCTATCATCCCGACAAGGCAAATGTGGTGGCAGATGCTCTGAGTCAGTTATCAATGGGTAGTGTTGCTCATATTGAAGATGGTAAAAAGGAATTGGTTCGAGACGTTCATAGATTTTCCCGATTGGGTGTTTGGTTGATTGATTCTACAAAAGGTGGTATTGTGATTCATAATGGTGCAGAATCGTCTTTTGTGACTGATGTGAAGGCCAAGAAAGGTCTTGATAAAAATTTGGTTGAATTGAAGTAAGTGGTGTTTAAGAATTCCATTGAGGGTTTCTCCAAAGGGGAGATTGAGTGCTTCGATATTAAGGTCGTTTTTGTGTTCCCAATGTAGATAATTTGAGGGAACAAATATTGTCAGAAGCCCATAGTTCTCGATATTCCACTCACTCAGGAGGCACCAAGATATACCTTGACCTGCGGGAGGTCTATTGGTGGAATGGAATGAAGAAGGATAGTACAGAATTTGAGGCTAAGTATCCTAATTGTCAGCAAGTGAAAGTTGAGCATCAAAAGCCGAGAGGTTTGTCCCAAGATATTAGTATTCCTACTTGAAAGTGGGAATGTTTGAATATGGACTTGATTGTTGGGTTACCACTTACCCGGCGACAACATGACTCAATTTTGGTTATTATGGATCGTATGACAAAATCGGCTAATTTCATTTCCATCAGGGTTCTTATTCGACGGAAGACTATGCTAAGTTGTACTTGAGGGAAATGATTAGGTTGCATAGAGTGCCTCAATCCATCATCTCTGATCATGGTACCCTATTCACCTCTCAGTTTTGGAAATCTTTCCAAAAGGGAATCATCCTCAAACCGATAGGCAAGCAGAGAGTACTATCAAAACTTTGGAAGACCTGTTGAGAACTTGTGTGATTGAATTCAAGGGTAATTGGGATGATCATTTGCCTTTGATTGAGTTTGCGTATAACAATAGCTTTCATTCAGGCATAGGTATGGCTCCATTTGAGTCTGTATATGGTAGGAGGTGTAGATCTCCTATAAGTTTGTTTGAAGGGGGTGAAGTTACCTTGATAGGTCCTGAATTGGTACATGAGGCTATGGAGAAAGTTCGGCTTATTAGAGAGAGGTTGAAAATGGCTCAAAATAGACAAAAGTCCTATGCCGATGTCAGAAGAAGAGATTTAGAATTCGATGTTGATGAGAGGGTCTACTTGAAAATTTCACCCATGAAAGGTGTAATGAGGTTTGGAAAGAAACGAAAGCTTAGTCCCCGTTATGTGGGCCCATATCATATTTTGAGTTGTATTGGTAAAGTTGCTTATTAACTTGATTTACCTAATGACTTGGCATCAGTGCATCCGGTTTTCCATGTCTCCTTGTTGCAGAAATGCGTTGGTGATCCGACATCTATAGTACCATTGGAGAATCTTGGTATAAAGGATAGCCTTTCTTATGAAGAAGTTCTAGTTGAGATTTTGGACCGGCAAGTTCGAAAGTTGAGGAATAAAGAAGTTGCTTCCGTAAAGGTTCTTTGGAGGAATCAGTTAGTTGAGGGTGCTACTTGGGAGGCCGAGGCCGTTATGATGTCCCGTTATCCTCACCTCTTTTCCTCTGTTCCTACTCTAGGTTGAGGTATCTAGTTACTCATGGTTTACTCTTTTGGTCTCATGTGTCTTAGCTATTCCCATGATTCCTCATTCATGCATGTTCATGAAAAGCATAATTTTTTGAGAAGTTGAGTCAACTTGATTGATTTCTTCAAGATTATGTGCATTTGAGTATGAGGTGCATATAGACTTTATGAAATGATTCTTTGAACATGCTTTAACTTGGAGTTGATGTTTCCTCCTCGGATATGTGCATTTTTGTGATTGTATTCATATTGGGCTGCTAGTTCTAGTTCCTACCTTCCTTATGATGTTTTGAATCTCATTCGAGGATTAATGCTCCCAAGGGAGAGATATTGTAACACCTCGGATTAGAGAAAGGCTACAAAGGAGTCAAGCGTACATTTCAAGAACCCAGAGAAGGACAATGGAACCCTCCACAGCGCCCTGGATGGGCCGTGTAGGGGATCACGGACCATTTGGGTGCTCATGAGGAGTTCCCAAAACTTTCCCAGGCCAGTGTCCCTCCCACGGACGTCTAGACGGCTCATGGTGAGGTTGATGGGCACTCCAAGGGCTTCTCCTCTAGTCACTGGTCAAGGAACACGAACATCTACATGGCCCGTGAAGCCCCACACAGACCATGAAGTCGTCCGTGAAGGGGGTTTATCAGACTTAGATTTTAGGGTCAACTTCAAACGATCATATCTTTGAGCACAAAATGAATTAGGTGGCCCATGACCTATAAAACTAAAGATCTCTGAGTTTACTTTCCACGATACCAAGTTTGCCTAATTCTGAGCCCGGAGTGAAATGTTATGCCCAAATAGTGAAGTCGTATCAGGCTAAATTTCTTCACAACTCGTTAGACAGGCTGTAGTGGTCTAGACGAGCCGCTTAGGCCTTCTTGAAGTCATTTCGGCAATTCTAAAGCCAGGGTCATTCCAGTCTTTTCCCAATTATTTTAACTCAATACTATATCGTTTTTCTTTCTACCCTAAGCCTTATATAATGATTTTACCCCCAAAACAACCCAATTCAATTCATTTTTTTAAATTCAAAAAGATTGATCAATTTCATCCTCCCAAATATTTCTATCTCTAAAGTTTGAAGAAGAAGGCTAGGGTTACAAGTCTAGCCTCCAATTTCACCATTGATTTCAAGCTTTTGGCATCAAGTTATGATAGTATTCACATATGGAGCCCCTTCCTCCAAAGGGTTCCTAAATTCTCAAATTTTATAAAGTTATATTCCCCAATTGAGTTAGGGTTTTATTCTATTGACATGGGTTCCTTTCAATGTTGATCCAATTGATTGTTTTATGTCTTTTTATGCATGAATTGAACAAAATTGCATGTTTCTAAGTTGAATCCCCATGACCCACGTGAAACCCATGTTTTCTAGAATTGATCATATGATGAAGCTTTTGAATCATGAAAGGTGAGTTTATGGAGCTATGCATGTTCTTTATGAAAAAGATGCAAGTGTTTTAAGGATGCTTGGAGAGTAAAGTATCAATGTGATAGTTTTTTTTGTGAAAGGATTTCTCACATACACATGAAATCAAGATTGTGAAAGGGTTTTCTCAACTAAACTTTGAATCAAGATAAGGAGCTATTCTAAATGACGTAAGCTTGGACTAGTCTGTGGAAGATGAAACGTCTATAAACATGACTTTAGCTTGGATTGGTAACTTTAGTTGTACCTTTCCATGGATAATGAGATGAATATGATTAAAGACTATTCCGTGGGAATTTACTTAGCACCGAGAGGATATTGAGATGGAGACTCTCCAGTAGTAGAGGTCGTGTTTCTAGTATCAATATATTTAACCCATAACTATGTGCCACCATAGGTTGTCCTAGATAAACATTAGCTAGTGGATCCACGTAAGCTAAAAGTTCATGGTCTTACCTTGGCAAGTAGGACACCCCTTTTCGGTGTAGGGCAGACACTGGATTCTATGTTATTAGCTCACATGGTCTTAAAGTCGGTTAAAGGTAAATCTCCCACAAGAGTGAACTTAGGTTACTTCTAGAAGTATCTCACAAATGTTTTAAAGATGTTAGCTTGAATTGACCATGTTTTATGAATTATGTCTTCTAACCTTTTATCTCATGATTTAGCTTGGTCATTACATGTCATGAAAAGTCCTTTTAATATGATTTCATATCTTTTATGCATTTCTATTATACTTGGTACATATTTTTACTATCTCATACTCTTGTCTACATTCTTTTTAAAATGTAGGGTCCGACGCTCCAATTTCGCATTCCCGTGGCTAGAGATCGCCTTAGTATATATTGAAGATTGGTAAGTCTTCATGTTCTGAGGACCAAACTTTATTGCTTATTTTCTTTACATATTTTCAGTATTGTATGTGATGTACGGGTTACGTCCCGATCACTCTTGATGTACTAGATGGCTTTGAGACTATGTTAGACTTCCGCTATATTTGATAAACTCTTATGATTTGAAATTGTCTTTTAAAATCTCTTGATTTTCTATTATCTTGTATGATGTATGCTAAGTGGCTTGTGTAGGACCTCTCGGGGTCTTATGCGCCATGTTATGCCAAGGGTATACTTTGGGTCGTGACACTCTACCTCTACCTTTGGCTGGTGCCACTCCACGGGCACGACCACTAGCCGATGCTACTCCACGAGCACGACCTCTAGCTTGGGCCCTACCTCTATCACTAGCTCGGGTCTCAACTATTGCCTCAGGGACTGCCTGCCCTTTACCACTGGAAACAAAAGCTCTAGTCCTCGATATCAGCCAAAACAACAAGCGACAACTCAGCACTAACGAAGGCAATCACGTACAATAAGGAAGAATGAACAAAATGAAGTTTTTCTAACAGTCTTTATAGCCTCTCAAAGAAAAGTATAGACATCTCCATACCGATACTCGAGAATCTACTTAGACTTGACTTGTACACACGTGAGACCTATGAACCTGGGCTCTGATACCATTTGCCACGACCCAAAATGGACGTTATGGCACTTGTCCTTTCCCAACAAGACAAGTCAGCCTCAACCCAACAAAAATGAATGAAAAGCGGAAATAAATAAAGCAAGAACAAGACAAAGGCGAAAAACTTATTCATTTTAAACAACTCCCTTAAATCTGGTTGTCACATGAACAAGCCTTTAAAGTAAATACAGATTTTGAAAGATAAATGCAAGTCTCAGTCTTTGTTTCTCAAGTAGAACAAAGCTTAATGAAAAATTAAAGAGAAGGGCCTGTCAAAGTGAAGAGCAGCTACCTCTTAAGTCCTTGACAAGCCTCAAAAATTAGGAGAAAGAGATCACACAAGTACGGGCTCGAAACCTACACAAGTGTAGAAGCAAGGAGAGAGTACCATTAACACGGTCCTTAGCAAGCAACCTAATAAACTAGACAACCTATCTAAATCAAATACTCCTTTCTATCCCAACTGAACCTCAACAAACTACAACCTGCATAGAAATCAGCCCAACATAAATGTTCTACAATAAACAGTCTCAAGGCTCAAAGATCATACACAAAAAGTCACAATGTAACAACCTATAAGTATCAAATCATTCATTCTCAAGTACAAGGCATCTCAATTCACAAATAGTACATGTTCAACTCATATATCAAGTAAACTGAATCAACACAACAAATAGCTCAATCATATGCATCAAATAAGTCAAATTGTATGCATTAAGTAGATTGATCACAAGTCAACATTGGCTGGAACCATTTCCCTTCGACACAATGTCACTAGCCAGAACTATTTCCTTTCGGCTTTCACATTATTTCACTTGACGAAACTATTTTTCTTTGGCATTTAGATCACTAGCCGAAACCATTTCCCTTAGCTTTCACAAGTGTCTCATCATGGTGCTCATCAAACAATGCACACAAGCAATATTACACCAAACGGAGAGAAAACAATTCAAATCACACAAGTTCACTTTCATGCATTCAAGCAATTCACCAACCAATCACATAGGGTCACAACAAGGCAATTCACAATTAAACATGATCATCAAGAAGCCTTTTCATTTTTGCCCCTTTTTGTTGGTTATCATTAATCATGTGGAACAAAATAACCCTTTACTTCATTCCCGATTACTCCCAACACATAGGCAATGAACAGAAATAAACAATTAAACCAAATTTCAAAGTTTAAAAGATCACTTGCCTCAAATCAATCAATTAATCACTTCAACAGTGGAGTTTTCCCCTTCCGAGTCACTTCCAAAGCCACACAATCTATAATAATCAATTATTTACAATCATCTACCTGAAATCACAATACCCACACCAATACACTTGAAAGTGGGTCAATCAACACAAACTCCAATTTAAAAAAGACAGTTTGAATCTGGAAATTAATACTTGAAAATATTACTCAAGGTTGGAACTCATTTGAGAAAACCATTTCGAAAAAGGGATTAAAACCACTACAAAATCACCATTTTAGCTAAGAACTTGAGTTCATGAAAAACTTCATCATTCCCAAATCAAAACCTCATATTTTGATGTTAAAACCTATAATTAATCAATGGAAAAAGAAGGTTTAGCATCAAGAAGGCTTACCAAAATATTTTTTCATAGAAAATCCCTTAAAAATCGCTAACAAGGGTTCTCCAAGCTCAAAAATGGTAAAATAGGGCTTAAACTCTGAAAATTGCAGGTCTAAACCCTCTCTGATGTAACAAAAGCGACTAAGTGAACCCCGCTAAAAATGCGGGTCTCGCTTAAGCGAAGCCTCCTTCGTTTCTGCGAAGGTTGCTTAAGCAACATGGCCTTTGCATTAGCGAAGTCTGCAGTACCAGAAAATTCAACCAACTCTCAAAACATCAAATCGACCTTTAGGATTCGTTCGGAACCCCGTACACACAAACCAGAAATGCGAATCAATCATACTCGATGTTTTAGACTCAATGGAACCGTCAAAATATGAATCCGAGATCTCCTTGACCCAACATCCGTGAAAATCTCAAGAAACTAACTCAACGCCTAAAAAGGCCAAAATAAGCTCAGGACCTCACAAAAAATCAACCAAGAGCACTCCTAGGCCTAAAATCATCCTTCGAATCCAACGGAACTCTCGAAATTCTTATCCAAGCATCCGAACTCTGAATGTAGACCAAAGACAACTCAAAGACTAAAATTCCACAAATTCACAACTAAGGACCTCAAATCCTCAAAAAGACTTAGAATCAGAAATCGACAACTCTCACAGATCAAATTCCACACTCCGGAACTAATAGAATCCCATTTTGACACTCAAAACTCCAAAAGACTCTGAAAACCACTTTTAAGCAACTTAAGCCTTTCAAACTCAAAATTACTAAAATCTCAACTTTTAATTCAAAGTTTTGAACCAACTTCCAAAACTCAATTAAGAAACAACTCGGGGTCTAAATCGAGAGGGAAAATGGTAATTTTTAATAAAATACAAAAAATGACCAGCTGGATCATTACAACTAGGGTCTTATTACCCCTCTAACTTATATTCAAATTGAATACACCTCAAAAGCTAACATGGCAGAGAGTGTACACACTCACTTAAAGGCAAGTGTAGACCTAAAAAATTGGACACATGTCTTTTTTAAAATGATAGGACCCCAATTAAGTTAAGATGTGTCACTGGGATTTCGGTTATAGTTAAGGGGCATACTTATGCATTATTCCAAAAATTGATTGACATTTAGAATTGAAATTTGAGAGTCTATCACAACATATTTAATTTATTAGATTCAAAATTTATTATTTATACTTGGAAAACCTAAAGAAATCTCACTATTTTAGGAACTAATTACTTAGATACACTCAAATTTGCAGTAATACGAATCTTACCAGATTTTGGTGTGTCTAAATACGTCTAGATATGTACATGTACATGTATCTCGGGATATATGAGGTCAAAATTAGGTGTAATTTGTTCTAAATACGCTATATCCAAGTGGATTAGCATGTATCTGGAAGATATAACAAATCTCGCTTGCCTCCCTCCCATCTCGCTCGCAACTCTCATATGTATCTGGGATACCAAATACATGTGAATCACTCCAAATACATACATGTACATGTATATGTGATACATGACTATCTTGCTAGCCTCCCTCCCCATCTCGCTTGCCACTCTCCATATTTTAATGTATCTTGTAGTAAAAAAAATACATGTATCTATGTGTATCTTCCACAATATATCGTAGAAAACCCTTAATTAGTGACAAGATACGTAATTATTTAAAAGTATAAATAGAACTAGTATATATGGTATGAATATATGTCTAATAAGATAGTTTTCCCTTTATACAATTACTTTAGTGGATGAATTGAATGGTACTATTTAATTCAGATGAACCAATAAATTAAACTTGAATCAATTAAGTATAATTTTAATGATATTTATACGAAATTATATTAATTAACTATAGTTAAGTGATAAAATTAATGTCATAATGTGAATCAATTAACTATAATTTAATGATAAAATTGTAAATGAACACATATGTTCATTTGACGTAAACATAGGGCCGTTTGGTTACTGGATAAGGGCAAAGTTAATACATGAATAACTTGGTTATTCATGTATTAATTTTTATACCATGTTTGGTTTGTAAATAGAATAAAAGTTATCCTTGTGTTAGTTTTATACAATGTTTGGTTATATTTTTGTAATTCTACATAACTAATACTCACATAAATATCGAAAACCGAAAAACCGAACCGAACTAAATTAATTCGGTTTTTCGGTTCGGTTTCGGTGTTTTTTTTTCAGAATTTCGGTTTTTCGGTGTCAAGGTAAGAAAAATTCGGTGCACCGAAAAACCGAAATTTTATTAACTAAATTTAAAATAATATTTTAATTTTATTAATTATATACTTGGTAACTTGTGTTTGTGAGTTGTGACTCCTATTGTTTTTTATTTGAATGAAGTTGAATATTAAGGCATTTTTAACTTTGTATTGTTTTAACTTTTAAATTTCAAGTGTTGAATTCTTGGTTTAAATTGTTGGCTGCTATTACAAAGAGTGTTTGTTGAAACAAAAAATCGGAAAGAGAAAAAAAAACTTCTTTAGTTCTTTGTTGGAAACTTTAACTATTAAATATGTTAATTGATTATTTCGAATTTTCAACTTTTATCTTTAGTTAAACGTTTTGATAATTTAATTTTCACTTTATTTTTTATTTGCTTGCACCGAAAAATCGTTTTAAAAACACCGAATTAAACCGAACCGAAGTTTAAAACCGAACCGAACCGAACCGAAATATTTTGGTTTGGTATTTGGTGCACATTTTTTCAAAACCGAACACCGAACCGAAATTTAAGAAAACCGAACCGAAGAACCGAATGCCCACCCCTAGTTGATAGGTTTTTAAATATTGTATAAAAGTTATTTATGTATTAATTTTATACGGTGTTTGGTTGGTAGGTTTAAAATGTTGTATAAAAATTATTCCTGCATTAGTTTTATACAATGTTTGGTTGTGTTTTAGTGAATCCACATAATTAATACTTACATAACTTATGAGGAAATCTATGTATAATTTTATGCAGGGTAGAAGGTGGAATAAGTTATGTGGGTATTAGTTATACATGGATTAAATAATATATTTACATATTTACCCTTATTAATTAACTTTTAATTTTTTTTAATTATGTGTGCTTTTAAAAAAGTTACTATTTATTTTTGTCTTGATAGTTGCTTAATTATTTTTAGTTTCTTTGCTTTATTTTTTATTAATTATTTTCTTTGGCGATAAGATAGTGCCGGTTAATTGTAATTAGTTCTTTACTTAGTTTCTTTGCTTTATTTTTTATTAATTATTTTCTTTGGCGATAAGATAGTGCCGGTTAATTGTAATTAGTTCTTTACTTAGTTTCTTTGCAACGCACGGCCAATACATGTATTATAATATTTTTAGTTATTTCTTATTTACTTAATTACTTATCCTATTCAATACAAATTACTTAACTGCTTTTAGTTATTTGTTATTTACTTTAGTGTTTTTAGCTATTGACATTTATTTAAATTTTAATGTGTTATTAAGATAGTTGTTTATTTTAATGGATATAATAAATATTAGCTCGCTAAACATTTTTGGAATTAAGAAATAAAAATTAGTTTACTGTATTGTAATTTGTACATAACTAAATCATATATAACTAATACATATATAATTAAACCCTGCATAACTAAACCATGCATAATTAATACCTGCGTAACTAAACCCTGCATAACTAATACTTGCATAACTAAACCCTGCATAACTAATACCTGCATAACTCTAACCAGTAACCAAACGGCTCCTAAAGGATAGCATAATTTTACCTAAACGATATACTAAATTCCTCCATAATATTAAAGATGGCAATGAGGCAAAACATGTACCATAAGGGGCAGATTGAGGTAGTCTCTTAAAAACTGGTGCGGTGCGAGTTGTGGGGTTTTAAAATTAACTTTTTTTATTTGAATCACAAATTTTAATTGCTCAAAATGAAAATTGTGTACTAATTCTGATATAACAATTTTGGAATAACTTTAAAAGGATTTTTAACTTTTTAAGTGAATTAAATAAATTAAACCTTCTAAAATATAAAGTGTGTAATATATCAATCACTAATTCTGATATAACAATTTTTGAAAAACTTTAAAAGGATTTTTAACTTTTTAAGTAAATTAAATGAAACCTGCTAAAATATAAAGTGTAATATATCTATTAGTAATTCAGATATAACTATTTTGAAATAACTTTAAAAGGATCTTTATCTTTTTAAGCAAATTAAAATAATGAAACCTGCTAAAATATAAAGTGTAAGATATCTATTACTAGATGGCCGCCAACAATTCACAATTCACAATTCACAAATCACAAATCAGGCAATTCAATTCTTTATTCCTAAATTGATGTTGTGTTTCTATTTATCTTCATGAATCGGGTAATTTTTCAGTTCAAATCATAATTTATCTTCTTACAGAGTTTTATGTGGAGAATTTGATGTTGTGTTTCTATTCTTAACGCGCCATGAATCACTATTTGATGAGTTAAATTGCTTTGATATGTTTTAGTTGAGGCAAGAGTGTGTTTGGAAACAAGCTCCTCTACTTGCAAAAGATAGAGGTAAGATATGTGTATACATCACCCTCCCAGATCCATTGGGTATGTTGGTGTTGCTAGACAAGTTAAATTGCTTTGATAATATTTAATTCAGGCGAGGGTGTGTTTGGAAATATCGTCCTTTACCTATACAAGGTAGTTGTTGTTAGACGAGGTAAATTCTGCAAAGTAAACATTTCTCTGTAACTATTCCAACGCATAAGCTCTCTTATGAACCGAGGATCTATCAAAACAACCTCTCTACCTTAAAGGTAGGGGTTAAAGTCTACGTACATCCTATTCTCTCAATACCCCACTTGTAGGATTACACTGAGAATGTTATTGTTGTTGTATTCTAGTGCATAAAAATGGTCGAGAATAAAGTTGACTTCATCTGGTAGGATTGATTGAGCAATTTACATTAGCACAAAATGTCCTTCCTTTGCCGCATTGACAAGGAAGATAAGGCTTTCCTGTATTTTCTTGATTTTTCTATTAAAGAAAAATAAAAGAAATGTGGGAATGAATATTATTTATATCTAGAGCCTATTTGGGCAAACTTCCACTATTATCAAAATAACTTTTACAAAACAATTTTGGGAGAAAAACATTTTGTGTTTTATGTTGTCACCGTTCAAAAACACCTTTTTTGGGGCCAAACACCTCAATTGTAAAAAGTAGTGCCTTCTTGTTCTTTTAGCGTCCAAGAAGTCAGGCAAAATAGGCTACTAGAAACGAAAGAACTCTTATTGTTTCAAAATTTCAAATATTTCATAAAAATTTAATGGATTATACATGGTAGGAATATAAAAACTGTGAATGGAATGTATTTCAATGACAGATTACGTCAATACTTTACATAACTAGAATGAACTTATCTTGCTATGGTGAAGACACTAATGTAATAGGAATGTCAGGTGTCCATTTCATGTGCTTTTTTTGTTTCATTTTCAGTTGATCTTCATATTAAAGCATGCAAAAGCTATCATCTTCTCTAATCTATAAAAGGAGGTTTAGAAGCTTCTCTTATTTGATTGAAAATGATCGAGACAATTATAAAATCCACTCAGCTTCTCTTATTTGATTGAACAACCAAAATTTCAGTTACTCTTTGAAATCTTCCAAGGTTGTCAAGACAAGTTTATTGTTGGGAACAAATTTGAGCAATGTAATGCAAAAATTTTGATATTCTGATTTTTGTATCTTAAATTTAGCTCTTTTGACAACTTTGAACTAACCAATAATAAATAAGGAATGCAGGATGATACTAATATGGATGAAGATTTTCAATTTCTACAACCATTGGATCTCATTACAATAGATGTATATGAGCTACAAAAAAATAGTAAAAGAGAAAAAAGTAGAAGCTTAAGAATTATAATTTAGGCGGAAGGATAAAGCGAATGTTTACCATGAGAGGGACCACGAACAAAAACCAGAAAGAGAAAGGGAGAAGGAGAAACAACAGAAGGAAAAAAGAGCGTGAATAGGATAGAGAAAGGAGTGAAAAGAAAAAGGAGAAATAAAAGCACAATGACAAAGAAAAACCACACGAGGATATAATGGATTCAAAACAAAGTGGAGAAAAAGAAGTTGCCAGACGTGTGGAAAATGGAAAAGGTGGAGGTAATACATTTATATTGCAAATAACTTGCTACTTGTATGAGCCTTATAGATGCAAATATTTTTGTGCATGCAGCTGATACGTCTAAAGATTTATTTATTGATCTTGTAACACTAAATATTTCTTTTGTTTAGTTGCAAGATAGATTTGGAGCCGACGGATATCTGCATAGTTTCAACCTCTTTGTTGTGAAAAACTTCCTAGTTGTGATGTAATGGTTTTGGAAGGACATACTTATGAGGTTTTACATCATGTCTATAAAGTTCTTCTAGTCTGCCATGATTTATCAATAGGTAATAAATCATGGTGAACTAGAAAAACTTAATAGACATGAGGTCAAACCTCATATGTATGTCCTTCAAAAATCAATACATCAGAACTAGGAATTTCACATGGAAAGAGGTTTAGACTGTGCAGATATCTACCAACTCCAAATCTATCTTGCAACAAAAGCAAAACTTAGTGTCACAAGACGAACAAGGAAATGAGTAGAAGTATTAGTTACATGCTAAAAACATCCTGCATTTATAATGCTCATACGATTAGCAAATGAGCATCAATGACAATGTATTAGCATCGGCAGTTCCATTTTTCTCACGTCTGGCAGGCTATGTTTGTCCAGCCGGTTTTGAATCCATAATATCCTCACGTGGTTTTCCTTTATCATTGCACTTCTTTTCTCCTTGTTGTTGTCACTCCTTTCTCTATCCTATTCACACATTCTTTTCCTTCTATTGTTTCTCCTGCTCCCATCCTCTTGCAGGTTCTCGTTCATGGTTGCACTCATTGTCAACATTTGCCTTATCTTTCTGAAGTTTTTCCTTTTTCTCTTTAACTATTTTTTGTAGCTCATGTACATTCTTTTTATGAGATCCAAAGGTTCGAGAAACTTGAAGTCTTCATCCATATCGATATCATCCTGCATTCCTTAGTTATTATTGGTTAATTCATAGTTATCAAAATATCATCCTGCATCAAAATCGGTGCTCAATACTAATCAAAAAATATAGATATGCATGCTCATATAAAATACTTACTGAGTCGAGATAATACTCAAAGGACCCTCTTTAAGGGATAACTGAACATTACTTTATCTGTCTGAAATTCTTCTGAAAACTCTTTATGCTTTTCTTGAAATAATATTTTCTTTCTAAATGGAAAAATATTAAATTTTGGATCATTAAAGTTTCCTTTAAAATCTTCTCAAATTAATGCTTTAAAATTTGTAATGACCTTCAGGTCATTTCTATGTTTAGGCCTCCTGTTTGTGGTTTAGATCTTTCCTGTAGCGACCCCAAGTCATTTATGCCTTGCTGGGACTGAGAGTTCGGTCACCTGGTCATTTGTTTGGTTTTTATGCGAGTTTCAGTGTTTTGGGAGCTTTTGAACCATGAACGGTCATTTTTGAATAGAAGTTCAGGAAGATTACCTCAGAATCTAATTCTGACGATTCCATCAGCTCCAGAAGGGTCATTTTAGGCTAGTAGCATGGTCGGCATGACTCCCAAGGCTTTCAATGTGTGTGTGCAATTAGGCGTTTTAACTTCCAAGTTGAAGCCTAAGTTTGACTTTGGTCAATATTTTGAGTAAACGAGCTCGGATGAGAATTCTGTCAGTGCGGTTAGCTCCAAAATGTTGAGTTTAGTCTAGAACGACCCTTCGTTTATGTCCTGAGGCTTCCAAGCTAATTCCAAGGCCCTTTGTGGAATTGGGTTTAAAATAGAAATTGGGTGTGGGACCCAATTTTAATCGAAACGACATCAGATGGAAATTTCAATGGTTCTGTTAAGTTCGAAAGGTCGTTTCTGATTGGGTAACATGGTCTTTTTGCGTACACGGGGTTTCGAACGAGTCTGAGGCACCCTATCAAAGTTTTGGAGGCCAAGCCCTTTGCTATCAGCTGAGGCATCGTGGTCGCGGCGACTGGCCTTGCGGTCGCGAAGAGCTAGCACCCTGGACCTCGCGTTCGCGTGCGGTTGACCGCGATTGTGACCGGCCTCCCTATTTAGCCCCGGGTCACAACCATCCTTTGCTATTGATATTAAAATTGTGATTTCTCCCTCGTTTTAACTCTGATGTTGGTGATTACAAGTTCCACGTGCTCGTCGTTGTCAGGGCTACGTAGTGGAGTGATTGGATTGTGTTAGTGACACTCCGTTCGAGGTGAACTTTGCCG
Source organism: Solanum appendiculatum (assembly GCA_018342035.1). Taxonomy (NCBI): domain Eukaryota; kingdom Viridiplantae; phylum Streptophyta; class Magnoliopsida; order Solanales; family Solanaceae; genus Solanum; species Solanum appendiculatum. The sequence goes on along the minus strand of JAGDQO010000347.1, from coordinate 975,610 downwards.
ATAAGCTGCTGCCCCGTCTCATTTAGTTTGAGTTTTTTGTTGTGTTGTTGTGTTAGCTGATTTTCGAGCCTCGAATTGTGTTCTATTTTGGAACATAAGTTCAAGGCATAGATTAGGACCTTTTAATGGAGTCAATTTCATAATTTCTGGCATGGATCTCATGATTCCCGTTTGACTCTAAAAATTGGTCTGTCTGCGTTTTGGGTGATTTTTGTGTCGAAACAACCGTATTGACATTGTGATCCTATTCTTGATAGTGTGGCAGCATTTAGAGGTCTTTTGGTAGGGAAAATCTCCAGCCTTGTGATTTGGAGCGCGCGTGGTTGGCCTACGGGTAGGCTACAACTTCCTTTCTAATTAGATTGAGCATGAATGTATAAATTCATGATGATGAGTGTGAATTAGGGGCGGGTACTTAGTTATTCCTTCTTTTCTTGCTAACGACCATGGTCTAGGGTTGATTACTACTGTTTCAAGGGTAGTACGATGCTGATAAAGGGTTGTATGTGTATTGTATCATGCTATGTGATTTACTTGTTTGGTTACTTGTTTTTGGAGCATGTTTTGGCCTTAGTCTAGGATAGACTAGTGTTGCCTTGGACCCATGCACCTTGTGAATATGTTATGTCTCCGACGTCATTTCGGATGGACGAGGTCCTTGTAGACTGGACTAGCAGATTTGGGTCTGTTGGTATGAGCCTTAGTTTAGGCATTTGAGCTGTTTGTTAGACTTTTTGTCGCCGCTCCCTATTTCTACGGCTCTGATGCGTTATCGGAGATTGTGTGCTTTCTCGGGATTGGAGTGCTTCTAGCTTGGAGCCTTGTGTGTTATCATCAGAAGTGGATGTCGATCCACGATGGTTGGGAGCCTATTTGTGATCCTCTTTAGAGTTGACACGCCCTTGGGAACTCTTGCTAGCTGGGTGGCTGACGCCCTTGGGAATGGACTGGCTGGCTGGGCAGCATAGATAACTTAGATCCTCTACGGAGTTGACACGCCCCCAAGGCACTCTTACTAGCTGGGCTAACGCCCCTGGGGTTGATGGCTGGGCGGCCTAGGTTGATAGTCACTCTTGCTAGCTGGGCTGGGAGTTGACCAGTTGCGCTAATTGTAATGCTTGCTAGCTGGGCTGGGAGTTGACTCGTTGTGTTGGTTGTCACTTTTGCTAGGTGGGATGGGAGCTGACTGGTTCTTTGATTCGAATCTGGATTACTCTTTTGTCTCGTAGACTTAGCTATTCCATGTACCTGTCAGGCTTATGGGGTCCGTTTGGGTTTTAATTTAACCTTGTGCACGAGTGTACATTCTAGGCTTATGGGGGTCCATTTAAGTTTAGTTTAGTTGTACTTAGATTTACTTTCGGTATGCTCGTGTGCCTTCTTTTTATATCCGCATTGGCCTCTGTGTGTGTCTAGATTCTAGCTTATTCGACTGTCTTTACTTTTCTTGCTTGGTCGGCCTATGATGCCTACTGAGTACCTTCTTTTGGTACTTATGTTGCACTCTACATCTTTTTGTGTTGCTAGTCCTAGTACCAGCTACCAGCAGTGATCGTTCATGTCATCTTTTGCAGCTTGTGGATATTGGAGACGAGGGTGAGCACTTGGCGTCCACGACCAGCCTGTCTCCTTCTGTACATATGTTAGCTTGTCTTTTGCCTTTGAGACCGCTTTTCGTGGTCCACTTTTATGAATTGTATTTACTTTTGTTAGAAAGCTCTGTACTCGTGACTCCAAGGTTCTGGGATGGTATCTATTGTATATAGTTTTTGGGTTGCTTTCCATTTCTGTCTTTTCTTAGTATTATCATTTTCTTCTATTTAGTTCTACACCTGCGCCATTGAATCTGGAACATCGAATTTGATGGGGTTGCATATCTCGTTTGCGTGCACAAGGTTCCGAACTAATCTCGAGCACCACGCCGGAGTTTTGAATGGGGGCAAGTGCAGCTGATGCGGCAACTGGTGCTGCAGGCCCCAACTGTTCTTCGGGTCTGCGGCCTGGGGACCGCGTTCGCAGAGCTGAGCCTTCCCTCTCTCCACGTTCGTAGAGAGACCTCCGCATTCGCGGGTAGGGCTTCGCGTTCGTGGAGGTTTGTTTCTCTTCCCTCCGCGTTCGTGGGCCTGTAGCGGCGTTCGCGGAGATCTCATGTGACTGGTCCTTTATTTAAAAGGACAGTCGCAGCCAGCTGAAGAATAAGTTTTCATTTGGCGATTTCTCCCTGATTTTAGCTCAGTTTTCAGTGATTCAAAGTCCGGTGTGTTCGGGTTTTCGTCGGCTGTGTGGGTGACTATCCGGAGAGTGTCGTAAAGTCTCTGATTGTGTTGTATTTGTGTCGTAAGTGGCTGCCCCAAATCTCTCTTTATGATAAGTTTTGCATGTTATGTGTTTGGGCTGTTCTGAGCCCTGAATTGTGTTCCGTTTTGGAACACAAGTTCGGGGGAGGGTTTGGAACCTTTTCACGAAGACAATTCTTGGATTTTTGAAGTGGGTCCCACATTTTCCAATTTTGACTCCTAAACTGGCATGTCTCCGATTTTGATGATTTTAGTGTCTAAACAACCTTACTGAAGCTGTGATTCTATTTTTGATAGCGTGACAACTTTCTGAGGCCATTGGGAAGGGGAAAGCTCCTGAGAGTGATTTGGAGCGCGCGCGGTCGACCTTCTAGTAGGTAACGGCTTCCCTTCTATTTAGATTGAGCTTGATTGTGTAAATGCATATTGAATGGTGTGAATCTGGGGTGGGTACTTAGTATTTCTTCTCTTCTTCTCATAAACCATTATTTAGGTTTGATTTTCGCCGTTTTGGGGGTTGTACCATACTATCGGGGAGGTTTGTTTATGTGTTGTTACATGCTGAATTTTTGTTTGGTTGATTTCCTGTGTTGGAGCATATGTTGGCCTTAATCTAGGATAGGCTAGTGTTGCCTTAGACCCATGCACCCTTTTGACTGTGGTATGTATCCGACGTCATTTTGGATGGACTAGGTCCTTATAGACCGAAATAGCCGACTTGGGTCTGATAGTATGAGCGTAGCTTGGGCTTTGTGTTGCATGTTGATCTTTCTTGTTGCTTTCCCTATATCTTTGGCTCCGATGCGTCATCGGAGGTGTTGTGTCTTTCCTGGGTTTGGGTGCTTCTGGGTCGGTACCATGGTGATGTTGTTGGGAGTGGACGTCGATCCACGATGACTTGGAATTTGAGATCCTCTATGGAGTTGACGTGCCCCCGGGCCATCTTTCTAGCTGGGCCGGTGCCCCTGGGATTGATTTTCTGGCTGCGCAACTTTGACATTATTCAGGGTGCATTGAGATCCTCTTCGGAGTTGACACGCCCCCGGGCACTCTTGCTAGCTCGACGGGTGCCCCTGGGAATTGCTGGCTTGCTAGGCGGCTTGGATATATGAGTTGTTCTGCTGGTTTGATGTCACTCTTTCTAGCTGGGCCGGTGCCCCTGGGCGTTGACTGGTTTTTCGGTTTGGGTGTCCTTCGGTGTCATAGGTCTAGCTATTCTGTGTACCTGTCGGGCTTATGGGGGTTCGTTCAGGTTTTTATTTGATTTGTGCTTGGGTGTACCTTCTGGTCTTATGGGGGTCCAATTAGGTTTGTTTAGCTATTCCTAGATTTATTGCCGGCGTGCTTCTTTCCTTTTTCGTTTGACCACCGTTCTTGTTTAGATTCTATCTTTTCAGTTTGTTTTTACCTTTCTTGCTCAGTCGGCCTATGATGCCTATTGGGTACCTGTTGTACTGGTACTCATGCTGCACTCTGCACCTATTTTCGTGATGTAGGTCCGAGCACCAGCTATGAGCGTTGAGATTGAGCCTGCTGCAGTATACTTCGGAGGCGAGGGTGAGCACACAGCGTTCGAGGGTTACCCATCTCCTTCTGTATATACTTTTGGCTTGTCTTTTGCTTCTGAGATAGTCTAGTTTTCTTTGGTCAACTTTTGGGACTTGTACTCTTTTATAGTAGCTCTGTACATGTGACTTCCAGGTTCTGGGAGGGATCTTTTATTTGTATATAGTTGGTTTGGTTTGGTTTGCTCCTTCTTCTCTTATGTGTTTTCTTTATTTATGCTTTCGTTTAGTTGAGGTTTAGCTTACCGCCCTCAGTCCCATTACTGTCAAGTTCCGGGACAGGAGGGTTTGGCTTGCCTTCTGGCGGGTTCGTAGGCGCCATCATGACTCGAGAAATCAGGTAGTGACATAATATTTTTATTTTATATATATATATATATATATATATATATATATATATATATATATATTAAAATTAATGATAAAAATAAAAACCCCATTATCCCACATCACCCCCACATAACCGTCTTAATCTACCACTTCCCCCAACACACTACTGCGCTATATATATATATATTTACATATACTACCAACACATATACGGGAACACCCCTAAAAAAGACCCCATCTGCATACGTAGAGAGAAAAGAAAAAAGAAAGAAAAAAAAAAGAGAAAACATACCTACACCCACACAATACAATCAGCAATACCAAAAGGATATCCATCCACCTTACAAAATACTCAACTCCACTTCCACATACATATACACACATGCACAAACCAGGAAACCAATCTGCACCCAAACAAACTAAAAAAACGTACAGCAACAAAAGCCAAAGAAAAAGTGGAGTCTTTGTTTCGGGGTTTCAAGTTTGTGGTTCTTGATTATTTTTTATCGATTAATTGTTATAAAAGGTAACACTTAATCTTCTTTGTATAATTTAATGTCATTATTATACAAACCTTGATTGCAATATATTAAAGTTGTCAAATTTCATGTGTTTAACCCGTTAATATTTACTGATGTTATAATATGAAGTATGTTCAATCTTTCATATCAACTTTATGTTTAGATATTCTATATAGTCATATTTAGTGTGAAATTGTTATAACGAACAGTAGTTTATTTCATGTTTAAATGACTCATAGTTTATTTCATGTTTAAGTAAAACTATTGTCCAAATCTATTCTTATTTTCATATTTTTGTTCTTTTATGATGATATATTTATTTATGACTTAACAAACTAAAATGATGAGAATAATTAATGACAAAAAATTTATTATGTAAAATATTGATTTTAATTAGTAGGTTTTTCTTTTCATTTTAATGAATAAAATAAAGAAAAGAAAAGATTTTAGGTGCTCATAATTCCTAACATGTTTATTCTAATGTAGCATGTGCGAAATTTGTATAGGAAAGTTTATATTTTTAATTAATTTATTTTTCACTATCTGTTCTTATTAATATTGTGTTTATTCTTTTTTTTTAGAAAATATACATAAAATAAAATAAAAATTTGTAACATGCCACAAATTGAATCATTAGGAACATGATTAGGCCAATAACAATAGTTGAAAACATTACAATCTAAAAAAACATTCCACAAATTTTAGACACGACATATAAATAAATAAATAATTTGTGGCAAGGTTGGAAAGCACTGCTACCAATACACCACACACTAATAAAAATAAAACAGTTATTAAGCAGTTTAAAATAAATCAAAGAAAGCGAAACATAACCATTTTTTTCTATTTAAGATAATAAATATAACATATCCAAAATTTAATTCAAGCCATATAAAAGTCAATAAAGCGACCGTTCTAGAACCACGGGACTCGAGGGGTGTCTGATACCGTCCCCTAGGTGAACAAAATTTCTTACCTAGACTCCTAGTTCGCAGACCAATAAAATAAAGAGTCAAACTTCCTTTTGATTAGGGATTTAAATAAAGTGACTTGAAATGCCAAACCTCAATTCCAAGTGGCGACTCTATAGATTAAACAATCCCTTTTCAAAATGTCACTTTAATTGAAAAAACTCTCTTTTTCAATCAATCATTTGGAAAAATAGGGGTGTGACAAGTTGAACCCCTATACTCACGACTTTGTCAAATGAACCCTTAAACTTACTAAAACACAATATTTTAAGCACCTCTGACCATTGACCGAACTTGTATGGCACTATTATTACTAAGTTGGAAAAATGTTTGATTGCTGGAGTCTTAAAGCGAGTGAGTATATTTTTTTATATTAAAAAATATTTAAAATATAATTGAAAACAAAATAGAGAAAAAATCAAACCCTTCAGCCCCCCACCCCACCCCACCTTCAACTTTCTTCTTCCTTCAGCCCCCACCCCCAACCCACGCTCTCCTTCTTCCTTAAAACCACCTGCCACCCCCACCCCCCCTTCTTCTTCTTATTCTTCTTCACCCCAACCAACCAAATCTCTTATTTCAAAACTCCATTTTAGTTTTTTTTAATTGGAAAATTCAAATTCTTTCTCTATGAATCTTTTTCTTTGCTTCCTCTGTAGCACTTCTTGAGTTAGGCAGGCCCTTTTTATAACCAACCAGGTGAAGAACTTTACTTTGGTAGGTATGTTGCTTTTCCAGAAGTAGTTCCACTTGTGTTGGCCATTTACATTAGTCACCAGAAGACCCCTTGTGTAAGAACTCTTTACAGAGAAAATCTCATTTCTATTGTGAATCCAAATAAGTCTATCGGCATATGTATTACTAATAGGTTGTCACGATCTAAAGTACCCCTCTAGACGTGACATGGCATACAAGACCCCGAAAGGCCCTATACAAGCCACTTAGCATACATCATACAAGATAATAGTAGATAAGAGTTCAAAAGACTAATTTCAAATTATTAAGAGTTGACAAAAATAGTGGAAGTCTAACATAGTCTCAAAGCCATCTAATACATGAATAGAAGGAAAGTGGGACGTAACCCATACAAGTCTTAATATGAAATAACATAAAACTATAAAATGGCCTTGCCCTTGATGTATGAGGACTCACCAAGTCTTCAACTCTTCAAAGGCAACGACTAGCCACGGATGGATGGAGATGAGCCAGATCCTACATTTGTGAGAACATGTAGGCAATAGTATGTGTTAGTACAAGAATGTACCAAGTATGATAATTGTGCATAGAGGTTACGAAATCATGCAAAAAGGGTTATACATAAGATACAATGACCAAGTTAAATCTTATGATGACATGATAGAAAACATGAGATAAAAGTCATGGTCAATGCAAGGAAATCATGTTAAAACAACACAAACTTGAAATACCTTTTTGAAAGTAGCATTAGTTTATTACATGGGAAATTAGCCTTAATCGACATAGACCATGTGAGCTATAACATGGAATTCAGTGTCTACCCAACACCAAAAATAAGTGTCCTTACTTGCCAAGGTAAGAACCATAGTTTCTAACTTAAGTGGATCCACTAGCTAATGTCTATCTAAGACAACCTATGGTGGCACATAGTTTATGGGACATGGGTAATCGCCACTTGTCCACTTGGTGCTAAGCATTAATCCCACGGAATAGTCACAATTCATAGCTTATCTTATCATTAGTAGACATGGGTAATCGCCTCTTGTCTTTTCATTAGAGGACATGGGTAATCGCCTCTTGTCCTCTTTATTCATGGAAGGCAAGTCAAATAGACAATCCAATCATAAGTTCATATTAGAATAGCTCCTTAATCTTGGTTCAAAGTTTAGTTGAGAAAACCTTTCAACCCTTATGATTCCTTCATATGAGAAAATCCTTTCCCAATCCAATAACAGCATCATATATGCATCACTCTCAAAGCAAATTCCATAAATGAACATGCACATCTTCACAAAAATCATCCTTTGATCATTCATGAACTTCATCATAGACTCATAGCTTAGAAGTCATAAATCATGCATGGGCTCGTATAATTTTACCTTAAAATCATTCAATTAACTCAATTCATGCATAAATAAACATAATTCAATCAATTAGATCATAATTGGAAAGAATCCATAAGATGGAAGAAAACCCTAATTTCAATTGGAGATTCTAACTTGTGAAAATTGAAGAATATAGGAACCCTATGGAGGAAAGGAGTCCATAGGTAAAAGCTATCATACTTTGGAGTTCAAAGCCCACTAAGAATGGAGGATTAGGAGGCTTGATCCTGAAACACTAGATTTTTCTTCTTCTTCAAGCTTTTAGAGAGAGAATTATTTTGGGGAAAGATTTGGAGGGAGTTTGGGATTTATTAGAATGAGTAGAATTAGGCTTAGAAGTCTTATATAGGGTCGGGAATTAGGGCTTAACAGACTTAGATTAGGAATAGATCAATTAGAAAAAATACCAAAAAGCCCTTAAAAATAACTGTCGGCTCGACCTACGGTCCATAGGTCCAACTACGGACCTTCCTGGTCAACCGTAGAAAAAATCAGAAACAATTGTTTTGGACCTTCAAATGACGGGACCCCGTGTACGGTTTGTAGGTCCATTGACGGACTGTACATGCAACTGTCAATCCAACATTGAACCCTCAAAATTTGCACCAAGTCTGGAGAGTCCTACGAGACCTACCTTATGTCCGTAGAAACAATGACAGACCATCTTGTTGAGTCGTAGAAAGGATCCTGAAACTTGACATTTTGAAAATATTTACCTTGCCATCTACGGTTCCCACCTACGGCCCATAAGTCGACCTACGGCCTATAGATGGCTTCTGTTAGTACTGACACCAGACTTGAAAAACCAAAAAATCCTTCTTTTCGAATCCGAGGTGTTACAATATCTCCCCCTTGGGAATATTCTTCCTCGAATGAGAATTAAGACATCATAAGAAGGATAGGAACTAAATCTAACTGCCTAACATGAATGCAATCACATAAATGCACATATCCGAGGAGGAAATATCAACTCCAAGCTAAAGCATGTTCAAAACATCATTTCATAAGGTATATATGCAACATATACTCAAATGCACATAAACATGAAGAAATCAATCAAGGTTACTCATTTCCTCAAAAAATTAATTTTTAAAATGAACATGCATATATGAGGAATCATGAGAATATCTAAGACATATGAGACCAAAAGAGTGAACCATGAGGAACTAAATATCTCAAGCTAGAGTAGGAGTGGAGGGAAAAAGATGAGGATAACGGGACATCATATCGGCCTCGGCCTCGGCCTACCAAGTAGCACCCTCAACTAACTGATTCCTCCAAAGAACCTTCATGGAAGAACCTTTTTTATTTCTCAACTTCCGAACTTGTCGGTCTAAAATCTTAATCGGAACCTCTTCGTAAGAAAGACTCTTTTTTATAACATGGCTCTCCAGTGGCACTATAGATGCCGGATCACCAACACATTTCTTTAACAAAGAGACATGGAAAACCGGATGAATCGATGCCAAATCATTAGGCAAGTTGAGTTTGTAGGCAACCTTACCAATACGCCTCAAAATCTGATATGGGCACACATAATGGGGACTAAGCTTCCCTTTTTTTCCAAATCTCATCACACCCTTCATGGATGAAATTTTCAAGTAAACCCAATCATTAAAATCAAATTCTAGATCTCTCCTTCTAACATCGGCATAGGACTTTTGTCGACTTTGAGCCATTTTCAACCTTTCCCTAATAAGCCGAACTTTCTCCATAGCCTCACGAACCAATTCGGGACCTATCAAGGAAACTTCGCCAACTTCAAACAAACCTATAGGAGATCTACACCTCCTACCATAAAGAGCCTCAAATGGAGCCATACCAATACTCAAATGATAGTTATTATTGTAACCAAACTCAATCAAAGGTAAATGATCATCCCAATTACCCTTGAAATCAATCACACAAGACCTCAACATATCTTCCAAAGTTTGGATAGTACGCTCCGCTTGCCCATCGGTTTGAGGATGAAAGGCCGTGCTAAGCTTGACACGAGTACTAAGCCCTTCTTGGAAAGATTTCCAAAACTGAGAAGTGAATTGGGTACCACGATCAGATATGATGGATAGGGGCACTCCATGCAACCTAACCATCTCCCTTAAGGTACAACTTAGCATAGTCTTCCGCCAAATAAGAAACCTTGATGGGAATGAAATGAGCTGAATTCATCATACGATCCACAATAACCCAAATCGAGTCATATTATTGCCGGGTGCGTGGTAAACCAACAATGAAGTCCATATTCAAATCTTCCCACTTCAAAGTAGGAATACTAATATCTTGGAAAAAATCAAGAGCTTTTGATGCTCAACTTTCACCTATTGACAATTAGGACACTTAGCCACAAATTCCGCAATGTCCTTCTTCATCCCATTCCACCAATAGACCTCCCACAAGTCACGGTACATTTTGGTGGCTCCCAGGTAAATGGAATATTAGGAAATATGAGCTTCCAATAAAATCTGCTCCCTCAAGTTATCAACATTTAGAACATACAAACGATCTTGATATCGGAGTACACCATCTCCCCTTTGGGAGAAAGCCTCAAAGGACTTTTTAAGCACCTTTTCCTTCAATTCCATCAAAATTGGATCAAGACCTTGCTTTGCTTTCACATCTGCCACAAAGGACGATTTTGCACCATTACGAACAACAACACCACCTTCATTAGAATCAATCAACCGAACATCCAATCAGGCCAATCTATGAACATCTTGAACTAATTCCTTCTTATCATCCTCAATATGAGTAACGCTACCTATGGATAACTGACTAAGGGCATCCGCCACCACATTCGCCTTGCCGGGGTGATAGAGGACACTCATGTCATAGTCCTTTAGCAACTCAAGCCGCCTCCTTTGGCGAAGATTCAGATCCTTTTGCTTGAACACATATTGCAAACTCTTGTGATCGGTGAAGACATCAACATGAACACCATACAAGTAATGCCTCCTAATTTTTAGAGCAAACACGACTGCCGCTAGTTCTAAGTCATGGGTAGGATAGTTCTTCTCATGAATCTTAAGTTACCTCGAAGCATAAGCAATCACTTTCCCATTTTGCATAAGGACACATCCCAACCCAATTCTTGAGGCATCACAATAAACCACAAAACCATCGGATCCTTCTGGTAAAGTCAATATCGGAGCGGAGGTAAGCCTATCTTTCAATTATTGGAAACTCTTCACACATGCTTCAGACCATACAAACTTAACTTTCTTTTGGGTCAATGCCGTCAATGGAGAGGCAATCAAAGAGAACTCCTCAACAAACCATCTATAGTAACCAACCAAACCCAAGAAACTTCGAATATCTGAAGGGGATAAAGGTCTAGGACAACTCTTAACCACATTCATCTTCTTAGGATCTTCCTCAATACTCTTACCGGAAATAATATGACCAAAAAAAGCCACGGACCTCAACCAAAACTCCCATTTACTGAACTTCACAAAGAGTTGTTGGTTCTTAAGAACTTGTAACACAATCCTCAAATGATTGGTATGCTCATCTTCACTCCTTGATTAAATCAAAATATCATCGATGAACACAATCACAAACATATAGAGGTATTGTCTAAACACCCTATTCATAAAATCCATAAATGCAGTCGGAGCATTTGTCAAACCAAATGACATTGCCAAGAATTTGTAATGACCATATCTAGTCTGTAAAGCTGTCTTCGGAATGTCATCTTCCTTCACCCTTAATTGGTGATAGCCCAACCGAAGGTCAATCTTAGAGAAGTAACTCGCTCTTTGGAGTTGGTCAAATAAGTCATCTATCCTGTGGTGAGGATACTTATTCTTAACAGTAACCTTATTCAATTGCCGATAATCAATGCACATGCAAAGCGAACCATCCTTCTTTCGAACAAACAAAACCGGAGCACCCCATGGAGAGATACTCGATCGAATGAAGCCCTTATCTAATAGGTCTTTCAATTGCTCCTTCAATTCCTTAAGTTCTTCCTGAGCCATTCGGTAAGGAGGAATAGAGATAGGTTACATATCTGGGAGAAGGACAATACCGAAGTCTATTTCCCTTTCGGGAGGAACACCGGGTAGATCATCGGGAAACACTTTTAGAAACTCATTTACAACGGGGACTGACTCAAATATAGGGGTTTCAAAATCCACACCCCTAACCCTAACAAGGTGGTATATGCAACCCTTAGAAATCATCTTCCTAGCTTTAAGACAAGTAACAAATCGACTCTTAAGCATAGAATTTCCCCCTTTCAACTCTAGGACGGGTTCTTTTGGAAACTAAAACTTCACCACTCAGGTCCTACAATCAATAGAAGCATAACATGAATGCAACTAATCCATCCCAAGAATAACATCGAAATCTAACATATCAAGCTTTACAAGATCAACATGAGTGACTCTATGGGATAAGGAGATGGGACAATTTCTATAGACTCTCTTAGCCACGATAGATTCTCCAATAGGAGTAGAGACAGAAAAGGGATCTAATAATACGTCTGTAAGAATATCAAACCTCATAGACACATATGGCGTCACAAAAGACAAAGTAGCACCGGGGTCAAGCAAACCATAAACATCAAAATGAAAGACTTTCAACATACCGGTAACCACATCGGGAGAACTCTCTTTCTCATGACGAGTTTAGAGTGCATAGAATCTATTTTGCTTTTGACTCCCACTAGAACCCGACAAAGGATAAGGTTGACCCCGTCGACGGTTATTTCCTTAATTCTTAGCAACGGAGCGGTAATCCCTAATCTTATGATCCGTCTTGCCACAACCAAAACATGCATTGGAACCGGCTAGGCATTTAACCTCATGTTTCTTTCCACATTTGGCACAAGTAGACAATAGAGGTCCACCACCATTCCCTCCTTGAGGCTTAGGGTTAGACACCCTTTCCTTGTTGAACTTAGGGACTGAAGAATTGGAGGAAACTTGACTGGAGAACCTTTGTCGAAACTTAGGATGACCATACCCATCGGACCTTGAGCGTTAAAAGTCACCATCACCGGTCTTCACCCGCTTCGCCTCCCTAGACTTTTCCTTAAGTTTCTCTTCTTCTACTTGTTGAGCATGAACCATTAGATGAGAAATGCCCATATCATGGATAAGCATAGCAGTACGACATTCTTTGACCACCATTTCGAACACTTCCAAAACAAACTTACTCATCCTTGCCCTAGGATCGGCAACCATAGTAGGAGCATACCAAGACAATTGTGTGAACTTCAAAGCATACTCCTTTACACTCATGTTTCCTTGACGAAGACAATCAGATAAAATGTGTTCAGAAAGAGTTAAAGTGATATATCGATCCATTCATAATCTTACGTATTCCTCAAAGTTCAGTCATTCCAATATCTTATTGATGTTTCTAATATCATAATTGTGTCCATATTCTATGCTCATACACTTCAGAGAGATTCACATTTATGCTCAATTCCCAAAATAAGGGGCAAAGACTTTAGCCCATTGATCTCAATCTTACTCCATAATGTTATGGATATCAGTCTCATGATATGAATCTACTAACATAAGCACTCATGTTTCATAGTATGCTCAATCTCACAAATTCATGATTTACTCTAAATGGCTAGCAACATAATTTTATGACATGCATATTCTTATATCAGATATCTCGAATGAATCGTGTTTATGATCTTTCGCCCTAAAGTTCTTTCAGTGATCCTTTTCAGTTTTGATAGCGATGTTGTCGATAGTAGCTGAGTAATGATAGAAGGAGAGGGTTGATTTTTATTGTTATGGTAGTGGTGGCGTTCTTATTCCATTTAAGGTTATAATGTGGAGGAGGAATAGAATGGAGTTTTACTAAGAGTAATAGTTAAATGAGAGAAAGTAGCGGTTCCTGATAGTAATGCATGAAATTTTAGTTGGTAGAGATGATGAGAGAATGAGAAATTCTTAGAAGGTTGGTTAGTAGGAGTCCATGGAGTGGTTATAGTTCTAGGCTTGAATGAGGTGTTGATGAATGCATAATGCATTACGTGGTTCTTGATTAGGACTCGAGGTTGGTTGAATGCAATGGTAAGGAGTAGTATTCTTGGGATGAGATTCCCTATAGAGGTATAGAGATTGAATCTTGTGATTTGGAGTAGTATAATCACCTTATGTTTAGCACCTTGTGACTTAGAGATTAGGCTTGACCACAATAAGAGCAAGCGATTTAACTTAGATATTTGTAAGAGTAGTCATATACTCTAGTGGGAGCTATGAGTTGCAGCTAATAAAGAATAGTAATTAGAAAGGAAAGCATAGTTGAGAAGTGTTGCTAAGCTTAAAATCTACCAGTTATATCACTCGAGCCATAGTAGTCATATTCTTACTTCATGCCCCGATACCCTTGTTTCATGTCATGACCTGTAATCTTGAAATCTTATGTGAGCTTCGTGTCAAGTGTGCTCAAGTCCAGTTTCAAAACTCTCAGTATCAATCACTTCTGCCTATGTTAGTAGGCAAGTACAGAAGTCAAGAGAGATAGTGATAGTAACTCATTTACATTTCATGCTCAGTTTAACCATCATTCGAGGACGAATGATCCCAAGGGGGAGATATTGTTACACTCCAAAAATTTCTAAGTTAAGACCCGAACTTTTCTTCTTTTATGTATAACATCATGTCGGGTGATTCTTAAAATATGCTTAGGTGTTAAGGTCAATTATTTAGTGTGAGAATACATTTGGACATGAACTAAGGTCACAAGAATCTCCTAGCACAAAGTTGAGTTGAAAGCTTCCTTACCGATTAAGTTTGACATAAGATTCTACTTAGGTCAAGTTCAAACGATCATATCTCTCAGCTCATAAAGAATTAGGTGGCTCATAATCTATCAAATTAAAGGTCTTTGAGTCCTCTTTCCAATGCCACTGATTTTGCTTTATTTCATATTTGGAGTAAAGAGATATGCCCATTCTAGTGAGCCTTCCTCTTAAGGCACCTCGTCAGTTTTTCTAGAGGAGTAGTTTGGTCTTTTCCCACCCCTTCTAAGCCTAAGCCACATTTTCCACCTAATTCAGGGTCTAAACAGTGTTAAAAATATCTTTTCACGTTCTTTAACACATAAAGGAATTAGAGCAAGGTTACAAGAGGAGAAAAGGCTAGGGTTCAAGCGTTCTTCATATTTTTGTCAATTTTGCCAAGAACCTTTTCACCTAATTCAGGGTCTAAACAATGTTAAAAATATCTTTTCACATTCTTTAACACATAAAGGAATTAGAGCAAGGTTACAAGAGGAGAAAAGGCTAGGGTTCAAACGTTCTTCATATTTTCGTCAATTTTGCCAAGAACCTTTTCACCTAATTCAGGGTCTAAACAGTGTTAAAAATATCTTTTCACGTTCTTTAGCACATAAAGGAATTAGAGCAAGGTTACAAGAGGAGAAAAGGCTAGGGTTCAAGCGTTCTTCATATTTTCGTCAATTTTGCCAAGAACCTTTGTTCTTTCCAGGTATGTAAGGCTTCTCACAGTATTGAACTTTTTCGTCCTCACGCCCTACATCTCAATTTAGTCAAGAAATTGTTATATCTAAAAGATTCATTCGTAGTTCTTGATATTGAGTTCAATTCTTTAACAAAGGAGGTTTTGATTCTTGTGCTTTGTGAATCTTTGGTAAAGTAATGTTTCCAAGGGAATTATATGAAAGTTCTCGTGTATTTGTGTTGGGTTTGAGAATCAAGAAGAGTTTAAGAGAAATTTCCCAATTCTAAACTAATTTAGGGTCCTACTTGAAGCTTAAAAATTTGTGGGGGTGTTGGGGAGGGGCCTGGGGCAGTGCGCCATGATAGTGCAAAGGCTGAACTTCAGTAGTTCAGGGCCTGGGGTGACGCGCCAACAGTGAGCCCCAACTTTTCTTCTGAATTTTGGGGTCTAGCGCCCCGCGCCAGCAGTACGCCAGGGGTCGCTAGAGCCAATTTCTCCTCTGTTCATCCAAGCATGTTCCTTTAAGTTGTGGCTATGGTTTCCTTCTTTGTATAACCTCCTATAGGATTCATTTACCTTTGAATCATGCATTATCCTACCCACATGTCTTAATGCATTTTCAAAACTAAAGTGAGTTTAAGATAAAAGTTCAAGAGCTTTTATTGAGTTATTATTGAGAAAGTAAAGACGAGTTTCTAGAAGAATTTTTTACATGATTGAGAAAGAATATAAGGGAACTAAGTATTCCCGAATGTAAGATTTTTACATTGAGAAAAGAAAAAGTTTGATTTCTAAAAAGAGTTATGAGTTTAGAGATATTTCAGAGCAGTTACCTCAAAACAGAGAAAGAGTATGTTTTATACATTTTAGCATGAGTATATATATTTATTAGGAGTAGTATTGAGCACCGATATGGGGATGAGTTCAGATAACTTATATTCCTCATAAACCATGTAGCCAACATGGGTAAATGATCATACTCTTTAGATGAATCCTTAGTGCCTTCGGGCAGAGCTAAGTGGATCCACTTAGTTGAGGTGTTCTATACCCCGGTAAGATATAGGACAGTTCTTGCAGTGTGGGCGAGACATTGTATCATCACATAGCTCATAGTGATGGTTCTTGGTTAGAGAAACTCCCTAATAGAGTAAAGAGCACTTTCATTGTATTTTCACATATAGTTTTCTTTGAGTTATTATATGGTACTTTATGAAGCTTTAACCGATCTTATCTCTATTTATGTTTTACATTGAGTTGATACTTCTTTCAGTCTACTCAGTTCAGTGTATGCAATTATTGCGTCATTTTGGTAAGAGTTTAAATGATTTTTCTATCATGATTTATATTATATTTCAATTGAGCTACTGCTAGAGTTTGAGTTCAGTTATTTTGTTATTCAACTATATTACATACTCATACATTCCTTATACTGGTGTTATTCAATCTGCATCTTTCATGATGCAGATACAGGTACTTAGGATCCTCAACAAGAGTCTGTTGAGATCACTTCATCTGCTCGTCAGCTTTCGAGTGAGGTCTCCTCGCTTCTAGAGGACTCCAGTTTTATGAGTTGTTGGTATTAGTAGCATTTATAGTAGTCGTGGATCTTGTCCTGACACTCATCTATATAAAGTAGAGGCTTCATAGATAGACAGTTTTGGGGAATCTTTTAGTTTCAGAGGTTTTCTTTAAAACTTATGTTTGATACTCAGTATATTCAGAGAGTTTTGAGTTTTAATATACTATTGATTTAGCATTTCTTTCATTTTGATGCTTGAGTTAGTCTTGCGCTTGTAGTCAACCAGGATGAGGGTTCACTTCGGGACCAACAATGATTCTCGAATGCCGGCCACGTCCAGGGTATAGGCTCGATCGTGACAATATTTCGTAACATCAGCTCAATAGACAACTCAATATATAGAACATATAATTATTCATACAAGCAATCATTAATTCAATCATAAGGAGCACCAATTATGTCTAATGACCAATCACATGCATTACAACTCATATTACATATCAAAAACTAAACAAAGTCTAACTCCAAGTATATCGTAATTTATTTCAACCGAAGAACTAGAAGCAACCATGCTAAATTGCTAGAGCATTCCCTTTTCTCACTGCCTCAGAATGTTCAAAGTCTAAGAAAAATAAAATACAATGACATTTTAATCATCTACTTTCTCAAACAAAGGTCTTGGATATTCAAACTCATTCAATTCTATATTTTTCAAAGGTCTAACTAATTATCTAGAGACTATTTCATCGAACCTGAGGTTTTCAAAATCATCCTGATCTCATTCATGGAGTTTCAGCCCCACTAACCTCTCTTGAACAATTCATATATTTAAAGAATCCATTTTTATGAGATTTTTAGATTCCCAATATCATAATTAAATCTAGGTTCATAATTTTTTGCTAGAAGGCAAAATTTAACAGACTAAAATTGAAAATCATGCATAATTAACCTGCCCCACATGTTGTTCCACAAAAATAATAACCTTAGGGTTCAAACCATAAAGTATTATGAAGAACATATCCTTCGACTCTGAAAAGAAATTGATAGAAGAAAGAGATGAAAGAAAGCACTGACCTCAAGAGAGAAAATTCCTACATCTTGGAAAAGTCGGCTCGAGGGTTCTCTAATCGAATATTTTAAGTTATGATCATGACTGAGGAAGAAACTGACAAAACACGATTTACTGTTTCCTGACCTACACTAAGCAAAGACCTTCATCATAGGGAAGGTAAGCTTCTCAACCTAGAGACCTTCCAACGGTGAAGCCTGGTAGGATTTTCCAAACTCAATTTTTTTATTTTATGATATTTATTAAGTCTCAACACATGGATACCTATGCGAGGGTAATATGACCCTCAACAACTGTAGTGATAGAACATGTCATTACATCTTAGTAGCTCAATTGGTTGGCTACCTAAACTAATACCTTATTGGTGAGGGTCTGATTTTCCTACGTTGTAATTTCCTTCCCCCATTTTCCTTTTCTCTACCTCTCGATTTTAAAAAAAGATTGACAGGCATCCATAAATTATAGGGCAAAAAAAAAGAAATTCATACAGACATCATAATGTCAAAATATAATGTCTCGAAACATAAATATCGAGGGAGTCCATCGAACTAGGTAAAATACACAAATTTCAATTTTTATTGAAAAATTGATAAAATGAATAACTACTTTGATTATTTCTACGGAAAAGGGTCATATTTACCCTTGTACTTTTAGAAAAGGGCTATATTTGCCTTTGTTATAATTTTTTGATATATTTACTCTTATCATCCAACTTTAGACACATATTTACCCTCGGACTGTTAAGTCTCATGTCACCACTTTTGTCATCCTACATGCTGCCTGCATGCGTGTATATATATATATATATGTATATTCCATTTAAAATTTCCTTCTAAGGTAATTACTATACCTAACCCAATATTATTACCCTCCAATTTAACTCATAAAGTCCAATTCCTACTACTTATTTCATCTAATAAATATGCACCAACAATCATTGTTCAATCTGTAACTAGCCGTGAAAAGGGCTCCATCGATCAGAAATAGAAATGGCGAAAAGGGTAAGTCAAAAAATAGTTATGCCGGTGCCGAAGAAGGTGAAAAGTGGGGGAATCAAGAAGCAGAGACCACCGAAAATAGACTAAAGGCAAAGAAGAAAGCGAAGAATGTGTTACCTTGATAGATCTTTTTGCACAGAAAATTCAAATTGAGTGGGGATTTATTTATTTTATTCTTTAGGTTAAAATCCTTAATTGGGTCAGTCAATTTCTCTATCAAACTTCTTATGTAGAAAAACTTTGGCCCTTGTTTGAGAGCAAATAAATTAACTCTTTGAAAAATAATTTCAAAAAAAAAGAATGAGTTACCTTTGAATCTTGATATACATTTAAGAAGAATGTCATTTGGGAGTGTAGTAATGGTGGTTCTGATGGGTAAAATGCTGGTGGTTCCGATGGGGGTAAGGTGATGGGTGTTGGTTATTTGGGAAACAAGATTTCATCAGCCATAAAAAGTGACGAGAGTTGCAGCTATTAGACAATGGAAAAATATAAAAAAAATTGAAACTTTTTTTTCTGCATTTCTTTAAATTGCTTTCAGGTTTTTGACGACTTGTTTGAGAGCTCGGGAAAGGTATTTGAGGGGTTGGGGTAGGTATAATAATTAGGAAATTTTTTTAATAGGTATGTCATGTAGGCTCCACGTAGGATGACAAAAGTGGTGACATAAGACTTAACCGTCTAAAAGCAAATATGTGCCTAAAATTGGATGATAGAGGTAAATATATCAAAAATATATGACGAAGGGAAAATATAACCCTTTTTTGAGAGTATAAGGGGAAATATGACCCTTTTCCGTTATTTCTATTTATACTCTTCTACTGCAATTTTGTACTTTAAAAATCAGCGTCCACCCGTCAATTTTCATTTAGAAAATTGTTGGATTACTTCAATTTTCCTTTTTTTAAAAAAAATAATCATAATTTCATGTATAATTAACCAAAAAAACATCCGTTGATTTTTTCTTAAAATAATTTATAGTTTTCGCGCATTTTTGCGTTAAAAGTACCAACATGTCCGTTTGTCAATTCTCATAAACTAAAATTCTACAAAAAATTGGGTCATCCAATGTCCATCGATTTTCATTGATTGATTTTTCACTTGTTTTTAGTAGCAATAATTTTTATTGTTTTGTGGCATTTCTAAAGTCTGGTGCAGTTTATTGAGGTGTTGTTTTTGCTAATTTTTTAAATATCATTTTAGTGTTGTAGTGTAGTTTTTTGTGTTGAATATTTTAGGAATTGATGTAACTTTTTTGGTGTTTATAATAAATTATTTTTATAGTTTTAGTATAATTTAACAGATAGAGTTCAATAAAAAATATATTGGTGGCTAATAAAGTTACCTTTTAGCAAACTTGAAGAACCAAGATTTGTTAAATGCATACTTAAAGAAATTATTTTTGTTAACTTGTGGCTAACTTAAAAAATAAAAATTATTAAATGCATATTGAAATATTGAATCATTTAGCAAACTTAACATATTTTTAACTTGTGGTTAACTTATCCGATAAGTTAACTTGTGGCAAACTTAACATATTTTTAAAGATTTATTTTATAATTATTATATTTTGTTACTCATTACACACATATTTTCATAGAATTTTTATCTTTGTAATGGATCTATAAATCCAGTAAGTTAACTTTATTCATCATTTGCTGATATATATGTTGGTCGGTTACGTTCTCACGAAAAAAGTTTAATCGCTTTACAGGCTATCTATGAAACAATTGTTTAATAAATTTTCAGAGACATGCCAGCTCTTGGAGGGCATTCTAAATGATTCACTTGGTCTTCCTCCTAACTTCCTCAAAGATTACAACGATGACAGATGTATGGATATTTTATTGAGTTATCGTTATTTTCCAACAACTGAAAGTGAATATAAAGGTGCTACCTCCCATCAGGACCCCACTGTTTTTAGTGTCATATTTCAGGATGATGTTGGAGGTCTCGAAACTCTCATCGATGGGCAATGGATACCTGTAGCTCCACTTGAGGGTCCCTTGGTCTTCCACGTATCTAACGTTCTTCAGGTAGTAGCAAACTAATTTCAGCCCTTGCTACCTAACTGCTCGAATTATTATTAATGTATGCACATGCGCAGGTGCTAACCAACAACAAATTTATGAGCCCCTTCCATCAAGTGGTGAGACCCAAAAGCAAAAGCCATTACGTTTTTGTGTTTTTCTACAATTTGAGTGGAGAAAAATGGGTGCAACCATTGCCACAATTTACTAAAGATATGGAGGAGCTTCCAAAATATAGGAGATTTCAATTCAAAGACTACTTTGGTGTGAGAGTAAAGAAAGTTGAATGCTCCTGCCAGACACCAAGAAAAGACAACATTACTCACCTTTTCCTCTTCCTCCAAGTCACAAATTAAACTTCCTTTGTTTGGTTATCTATTTGTATTTGCCAGCTACTTTAGTTGTTGTAATAATTATGAAACCAAAAGGGTCCCCCCTCTATGGGTTCTTAACTGAGTTTTTAAAATTAGTATGAGTGAATAAGCACAAACTTCATGGTCAACATAATTGTCGATCATGAGGACAATTGTGGCATTTCTGAAATATTGTATTTTTTAGTAGGCGAAATGATCTGATGAACCCTTGTACTTGTATGCGATTGTATTCTGAACCCTTCTACTCAATATTTTGTCAACTAAACCCTTAAACTCATTAAAATGCAATATTTTAAACTCTTTTCTCATCAGATCACTGTATGTGTAATCCAACCGATTACACGTGTACTTCCATGTCATTTTCAGTGACACGTAGGAAATTAGATATTAAAAAAAAATAATCAAATATATCACTTTTGGAAATTCTGAAAATTTTAAATAGTCATGTTCTTCAATCCTCATATTTGCTCAAAACTTGAGCACTATGTTCATTTCAAATAGATGAAATTCTTCTCTATTTGACTTGAAATTTCAACTATAAGTTCACCAACACAAATCCAACAAGCTCCAATCACAAAATTGAATTAATTTCACATATTCATTAGACCCATTTGTTGTTTTTCATGATTTCTCAAGCTTATCAATGGAGTTTTCAAATTTTTAATACCTACCAACACTCTTTATGTTAATTTATATCATACCTCCTCTTTAAATTCAACTAACACAAACTATGGTCTCAGTTTTTTAGAATAAAAAATTTAAAAAGTGCATGCAGAAAAAAGAAAATGGAGACGGAGTTTCGATTTGTTGCAAAAAGGAGAGTGGGAAGAAGAAGAAGAAGAAAAAAGAGAGTGTATGGTGGGTGATTTCGAAGAAAAAGAGGAGATTGGGTGTGGTGGGTGATTTTGTTGAAGAAGAAGAGAAGAAAGTTGAGAGTTAGGGGTAGGGAGAGCGCCGGAGAAGAGGAGAAATTGGGGTGGGGAGGGGCGTGGGAGATGGTTGAAAAAAAAAAGTTTTTTTTTAATTAAGAAAGTAATGTTTTCTAAAAGTTTTCATGTTTTTTAAAGTATAAATAGTGTATTTATGCGCATGAAAACGAGTGCATTCACACATTTTTCTAACTCAGCAAATATTGTGTTTTAATAAATTTAAGGGTTTAATTGACAAAGTATAAAGTAGGAGGGTCCATAATACAAATTCATACAAGTATGAGGGTCCATCAGACTATTTCGCCTTTTTGGTATTGCACATCGTGAATGAAAAATTGGACTATTGCTTGTGAATTGACGGTAAACCCATGTGTCTTTCATTTATTTCCAAATATGTCCACTGCAGCAGCACGATCTTGGGCCCTTTTTCTGTAGTAGCTACTTTTGGCCTGCCATTCTCAAAATCTTTTTATGAGAAGTGCTATTTGGCACCACTCTACCAAAAGACAAGAATGCTCTTTTGGCTTCAAAACCATCCAACCTTTTCCTCCAAAAGCAAAATCACCTTTGATTTTTATTTCTTTTTTTTCTTCCAACACTACCATTGTACTTCATACTAGTCTCTTCCTTGCAGAATATTGACTTCTAGTTGTTATGATATGGTTGTGTAATCTTTAAAGAAAAATTAATTAAGAGTGTAGTTTATTTAATATATCTCTTATTAATTTTTAAATTACTATCTATTTATGTGCCTCTTAATTTTCTAGAATAATTTAATGTTAAGGATCAAGTTTTAAAAAAATAATTATTATTATGGGGAAGCGCAGCTTAAGTTAGAATATAATGGTATAAATCTATTCAAAATAAAAATAAGGGAAAATAATATATTAAAACTTAAACAGAAAGGTAAGAGATAGAATAAAGTTAATTTTTCTTTCAATATTTTGATGCGTAATTACATGTAAAATTATAACGACCCGTTAATCGTTTTGAGCATTAGAACTGTTTTAACTCTTCCCGTAAATTTCAAATTGGAATTTTGAACTATTCGTTTAACCACAACTATTTAGTTGCTAAGTAATTTTTAATAATTATTTTAGTTAGTGGTTAATGGGTCAAGTCCATAATTTATTTAAGGGTAAGTTACATAAATCACTAAAGATGAAATTATTATCTATCCCTACGTTTTTTCTAATTACAATAATCCCTTAAAATTAACTCAATTCGGATACATTAATGAAAGCGCAGATACATTAATACAAACACGGATACATTATTAAAAAAAAAATTAATTCAATCCGGATACATTAATACAAGCACGGATACATTAATACATTAATACAGATACATTAATACATTAATACAGATACATTATTAAAATAAAATTAACCCAATCCGGATACATTAATGAAAGCGCGGATATATTAGTACAAGCACGGATACATTAATACATTAATACGGATACATTATTAAAATAAGGGATTTTAGTTATTTTTAAAAGATATAGGGACAAATGGAAAATAATATACTTAAAGGTGTGTACTTTAGTAATTTTTTCTTTATTTAATATCCTATACCACTTAGTCCATATATGAAAATAAGTTAGTGGGGTTTAATATTTTTTGATAACAATTTGAGAGGAGAAAAAAAAGAATTAACAAGAGCAGCGATGGATAGAAGACCTAGAGTCTCATTACGGTAAATAGTTCCAGGTACAACCTTGCCCAAATCTTGGTATTCATGAATTTGGATATGCTCATGTACTACTACTATATTATTGAAGTTTTGGAAAAAAAAGTAAAGGAAAGAAAAAGTAGATTGAAATTCCTTTATGCAGTTCTTGATATTTTTAATTAGGTGAGTGGGGGCCGGGGGGCCAAAATATTTAATGACCATCACTGATGCCAATGGCATTTGATGAAGTAAACATTAGAAATTATATATCATGTATAGAATAGATTTGAAGGAAGTTACGGTCTGGAATGTTGTTTTCATAGTTAATTTTATTAGGCATGTAGTTTTGATTAAGAGAATTTATTATATTATACTCCAATGTTTTGGTATATTGAGATGGGTAATTAATATTAGATGTATTGTATTATATGAATATCATTAGAAATAAGTTATTTGGAAGAATTAAGATTTGACTCTAAGCTTGAAGTTCAGAAAATATGAGACTTGACATATTAATTGACACCAAGATTAGGAACTTGATTATAAATTCGTGTTTTACAAGTTATGGGTAAATTAAGTATACACTATTTTATTTAGTTTTACTAAAATTTCAATTTTGTCCTTGTGAGCCTAGATTCCATTTTTGGGTGAGTTTTAGGGTCTAGACTAGAATTATAGTAATATGGGTGTCTGTGAACTTGTTTACTGATGAATAATGCATTTTTTTAATAGTTTGTGAATGTTATGAAGTTTTACAAAAGGTAAAGGGGAAATCTTGAGGATTTGTGACACGTGTTCGATATTCGAGGTATGCTAAGACTTTCTAGACTTCATTGAGGGATATTTTTCTAAATAAAGATTAAAAATAGAATAGACAATGGGTAAGGGTGAAAGATGGGGGTCTCGTACAAATGGTGTGACGGCATTGGTACGAGTACCGGTGTTATTAAAGGGAAAATTTATTAGTATAGTATGATAAATTGTAATCTTAGAATGCCAAAGCATATGGGCATTAATTGATGTATTAGTGACTTGGTTTCTTTTGTGTGGTGATGTTTCGTTATTGAACCCGTATATTTGTGATAATTGAGGTGTTTATATGTCATAAAGACATTTGATTTATTGAGATGCTTCTGTAATGACCCTCCAGGTCATTTTCTTTGTTTTCCAATCTTTTCAGTGTTTAGAGCTTTCCTGTAGCGACTCCAAGTCATTTATGACTTGCTGGGACTGACAGTTCGGTCACCTGATAGTTCGTTGGGTTTTTATGAGAGTTTTAGTGTTTTGGAGCTTTTGAAACTTGAAAAGTTGATTTCGGTAATAACCTTAAGTATACGACCTCAGAATGGAATTCTGACGGTTCCATCAGCTTCGGAATGGCCAAATTAGGCTAGTAGCATTGTCAGCACAAGTCTCGAGACTTTCTGTGCGGCTTTGGACCATTTGGCGTTTTAGCCTTTGAAATTTGGCCTAAGTTTGACTTTGATCAACATTCTTGGAAAATGCACTTGGATGAAATTTTCATCAGCGCGGTTAGTTCCGGAATGTCGAGTTTGGTCTAGAACGACCCTTCGTGAGCTTCTCTGGGCTTCCGGTTTAATCCCGAGGTCCGTTGTGGAATTTGGCTAAAAATGACACTTGAGTGTGGGAGCCACTTTTTGTCAAAATGACCTCGTATGGAAATTTCAATCGCGCCATTGAGATCGGAATGCCATTTCCGATGGGGTAGCATATTTTCTTTGCGCGCACGGGGTTCCGAATGAATTTCGGGCACCCTATCGGAGAATTCTAAGTTGGAGCAAATCAGCTGAAGTGTTGATATCTGGTGCAGTCTTTTAGAGACCAGATAACACACTTTTAATGACCAGAAATTTAGTTTTTAGCGACCAGGTTCGAGTTTTATAAACCAGAAATTTCAGCTTTCAGTCCTTATTTTCAAAATGCGATTTCTCCTTCATCCGAGCTCCGATTTGAGTGATTAGAATTCCTGTATGATCGTGGAGGTTGTGGCTACATGGTGGAGTCATCGGATTGTGTTGGTGAACCCTCGTTTGAGGTGAATTTCAGCTCGAAGTTGTTGCCTCTCCTCTTTTTGGTGATTAATTTGTGAATTTTTGATCCGTTGTTCCTCGCTGTTCCGAGCCCCGAAATGTGTTCTACTTTGGAACACAAGTTCGGGGAGGTGTATTGGACCTCTTCACGGAGTCAATTCTGGAATTATTGGAGCGGGTCCCACATTCCCATTTTTGACTCTTAAATTGGTCCGTCTCTGATTTTGGTAATTTTAGTATCGAAATGACTGTACTGAGGTTGTGATTCTATTTTTTGACGGTGTGGAAGCACTCCGAGGTCGTACGGAAGGGGAAATCTCCGGCAACATAATTTGGAGCGCCTGCGTTCGGCCTACAGGTAGGCTACGACTTCCTCTCCTTAGACTGAGCATGATTAAGTGATTGTATGTTGATTTGTATGAATTTAGGGTTAAAATTGGTGGTCGGTCTTGTTAGATTCCTAGAATCCATGCCTTAACTTAATCTATTTTTTTGCAGGTTTTTCAGGTAGTTGAAGCATGTCAGTTGCTATAGTTGATTATCTGTACCGTGTAGTGTGCCTTTGTATGGTTTGTGTTTATTGTTGAAAGCATGTTTGGCCTTAGTCTAGGCTTGGACTAGTGATCGCCATAGACTTGTGTACTTTTGGTGCCGTCAGGCCTTGAAATCTCTCCGACGTCTCTTCAGACGGCTTAGCTCCCTGTAGACTGATATAACAGACTTGAGTATGATAGTATGAGCCTTAGTTTAGGCATATTCGTGGCTTATCAGATCTTCTATCCTCTCTCTCTCCCTATCTCTGCGGTTCTGAAGTGTTACCGGATGGTTATGCTATCGCGACGATTGGAGATTGAGTTGTACTAGGATGGGAGCCTTCAGTTGATACCTTTGGGTGGGCGGCGTCCCACGGTGACTTGACTTGACGTGGGATTCTTGTTGGAATTTACACACCCTTGGCACTCTTGTTGGATAGGTCGTGAAATAGTTGGTTGTAGTGATTATTTACGATTTGAGGCCGTTATTTCCAGCTTGAGACTGATACTTTGGGTTCGAGGCCTAGATTCTATCATATTGGGTTCGAGGCCCAGGATCTACAACTTTGGGTTCTTGGAGCCACATACCCATAAGTCCCCAATTCACTCCACCGGGCGGGGTTCAAGTCCCTGCCTTGGTATTTTTCAGCTTGGTTCGAGTCCATAGCTACATAGACCTCGGTTCGAGTCCGTGGTTATATTTATATGGGGTTCAAGTCCCTGCCTTGATATTTATATGGGGTTCGAGTCCTTGCCTTGGTATTTTCAGCTTGGTTTGAGTCCATAGCAACTTTGACCTCAGTTCGAGTCTTTGGTAATATTTATATGGGGTTTGAGTCCTTGCCTTGATATTCATATGTGGTTCGAGTCCCTGCCTTGGCATTTTCAGCTTGGTTCGAGTCCATAGCTACTTAGACCTCGGTTCGAGTCTGTGGTCATATTTATATGGGTTTCGAGTCCCTGCCTTGAAATTTATATGCGGTTCGAGTCCATGCCTTGATATTTATATGGGGTTCGAGTCCCTGCCTTGATATTTATATGGGGTTAGAGTCCTTGCCTTGATATTTATATGGGGTTTGAGTCCTTGCCTTGATATTTATATGGGGTTCGAGCCCCTGCCTTGATATTTATATAGGGTTTGAGTCCCTGCCGTGATATTTATACGTGGTTCAAGTCCACGCCTATCTGTAGCTTTGGTTCGTGTCCTCGTTACCCCAAATATCAGTTCAAGTCCTTAACCCCTATCAGTTCTGGATAAGCTTCAGGTATATGGATTGATTCGGTTCAAGTCTGTGAAAGGTTGTGGAAATCTTTAGAACTTCATCGGATGCTCTTATTTCATTGCTAACTCTTCCTTGTACCTGTCAGGCTTATGGGGATCCTCTCGGGTTTTACTTTTTAGCCTGCACATGAGTGTACCTATCGGGTTTATAGGAGCCTGGTCGGATTTAGTTATTTATTCTCCTTTGCCTATGTGTGTTAGTACACTCGTGTGCATACCTACTAGATTTCTCATTCCGGTTTCTGTTAAAGTATATATTCTTGCATTTCATATTGCTTTTGCTTTTCTTTCTCAGTCGGCCTATGATGCCTACTGAGTACATGTTGTGTTGGTACTCATGCTACACTCTGTATCTATTTTCCTGATGCAGGTCCAAGCACCAGCTACCAGCGTTGACATCGAGCCAGTTGCGGTCAGATTCAGAGGCGAGGGTGAGCACACAGCGTCCTGGAGTTACCCATCTCCTTCTGTATCTATATTGACTGATCTTTTGTTTTTTTGAGATAGTTTTGTTTCTGTGGTCCACTTTTGGGACTTGTACTCATTTTGTTAGTAACTCTGTACACGTGACTTCCAGGTTCTGGGAGGGATCTTCCGTTTAGTTTGAGTTAGTTCCTACCCTCAATCCCATTGCTTGTTGGTTTTGGGATATGGGTTGGCTAGCCTACTGGTGGGTTATAGTAGGCGCCATCATGACTCGAGGAATCGAGTCATGACAAGCTGGTATCAAAGCCAGGTTCAATGGTCTCACTTGCACAAAGCCAATGCCTAGTAGAGTCCTGAGGATCAGTGCGGAGACGTCTGTATCCTATCTTTTGGAGGCTATAGTGAATTCTTAGGAAATTCAATTTTTGACTCTTATCGTGCGTTATCACTTTGAGTAACCTCTAAAACTGGTTCTTTGGAATCTACTCTCTCCTTAGTGGATAGCACGAAGCATTCAATGGACGTGGGTGGAGCATCAGCACATTCCACTAGAGTTTCAGCATGTGATCGGGCTAGGAGGTCTCAGTCGGGCTTGGACCTTGAGGTCAGAGGCATTCATCAGCATTTGGAGAGTCAGGGGAAAGCCCAGGCTTTGGCAGGGTCTTTGGCTACCTCGGTTCCTCGGTATTCAGTGTTAGGAGGTCTGAGCTCCTCCGAGGGTACACCTCAGGTAGGTAAAGTGCTTAGTGTAGCGGGTGCTCCTCATAGCAAAGTTGAGTTGACTGGTCGCCAGCAAGGTTCGTCATCCGTTTCTGACTATGTGTTGGGATTTTTAGAGTGGGCTTGGCATAGCCCCACATTACTCCCTTCAGATCAGGAGTTGAGTCAGGAGTTTATCGAAGGGTTGGCTTTGCCTCTCTGGTTAGCATCAGAGCATCTAATATCAGTAGGATCTACCTTTCCCCTTGTTGAGAGTCATGTAAGGGCTATGGAGCAAGCCTTCCTTGAGATATACAGTAATGGTGGTGAGAGGCTTTGCCATCAGTACAACGGTGACAAAATTCCACTTTGAGGTAAGTATCAATTCAAAGAGGGACACCTTTCTTTTTCAACTTATCAGGCCTATAGAGGTAGCATCTCAGGTTCCAGGGGGTTTGAGGTAGGTCATGGTGCTGACTGCAGGCAAAGTTCAGGCTAGACTTCTTATAATGGTCAGTCTAGTCCTTCGAGTTTTTGGTCTCATATTACTCCGGTTAGGTCTTGGCAGGCAATTTCTCTAGGTAATGGTTGCTATGGGTGTGTAGAGATAGGCCACTATGTTAGAGATTGTCGCAAGGCCCCAATATAGTTTGCTAGAGGTGGTTCTGTGCCTGTCAGAGGTAGACAAGGTAGATCACCGCTTTCTTCGCGCCGGGATTTGCACTATAGAGTTTGCTATGATTGTGAAAAGTTGGGCCACCATTTTAGAGAGTGCCTCATGCGGGAGTTGCTTTTCCAAGTATTGTAGACATCTAATAGTCCCCACGATGGGGTGGTCGAACTTAGTTGTACTTGTGGGGAACTTGTTCATCAGCCTACAGCCTGTCCCCAGCATGGGACCATGATGAGAGGTATTCATCTAGATCAGTCTTATGGGTTATCGACTCCTTCAGTTAGAGGTGGTGCCTTGAGTGTTGCCATTACTACATCAGGTGTTCATGTTGAGGTCGGACACAGTCCGTTCTATGCTTCTGCAGGTCGGTCAGAGGCCGAGGCTTCAGGTATCCCTTCTTTGGATGTGATTTTGTGGTTTATCCTGTTGGTTCTTATTTTGTGTGATTTGGGGTTTTCATACCCATTTGGGTTTATTTGGCTTATCATCTATCGCTGGCTTGTTGTGGCAGTTTAATTTGAGGATTATGTATGTGTTTTTCCCCTGTAGTTGATTTCTTTTAGTAGTGGATCGGCTAGGCTGTGTTGCTTTGTTTTGGGAGTAGTGGTTGAGTAACTCCTCGTGCCTTTGCCTTGAGAGTCCTTTTGGGGTTATGGCCTTTGGATTGCTGGTTTCCCTTTTTTTCCACCCTTGTTGTGTGCTTTTGCTGTGATGCCGATCCTTGTTTGATAGGTGGCTACACCAGCATTGCCTGATTTGCGTTTTGTATGTTGTAGGGCCTAGTTGGCTTAATTGTGAGTCGTCCCTTTTGAGTAGTAGTTGGGAGAATGCTAGTTCTCAGAGTTGTGTGTTGGGTAGTTATCCTTATTTAGTTGTGGTAGTCCATTTTGGTTGCTTTCTCCCTTTTCCTTAGTCTTTTCTCGAATGCGGAGTTGTGTTTTTGCTAGTTTGGTCTTTTGGATTCGTTCGCTTGTTTTGGTCTTGGAAGTTGGTTATGGCTAGCTAGAAGTTGGAGGTGTGATCCCTTGTTGTGCCCTGACTAGCTTTTGTGTTGGTTCTTTTATTGCTGTGTTGATAGCCCTTGAGGCCGGTGTATGATTTAGAGTCGGAATGGTGGTGTTCATTGGTGATTTCAGGCCTTAGCCCTATTGGGAAATGGAAACTTGCTAAGAAGATTCATCTTTAAGATGGGGTCATGGTAATTCATGGGATTTTTGAGTTGGCTCTAGTTTAGGATGTGTGGGTTGCTTTTATCAGGCTTGGCAGCTTGCGTGGTTCGTGATAGGGTTGGTACCCTTGGGTCACTACCGGCCAATTGACTATGTTGATACACAGCTTGCCGGCTTGGTTTCCCTTAGGATAGCATGTTTGGCTCAAATTTGCAGTGGTAGAGCAGTTTGTGGGCTCGTGGTGTCGGTGTTTAAGAAGTTCCTTTGGTTGGAGTAGGTTGCTGGAGCGGGGCACAGTTCTACCTTGTCGTTCGTAGGATGGTCTTCCTTTGGATTAGTATGGTTAGATTTAGAAGGTTGTGTTTCAGATGGGTTTGTTGGTTTTGAGGGTTAGAAATGATTTTGGGGTTTTACCCTGGGCTTAGTCCCTTGTCTAGGTAGTTGTCGTTCCTCGATGTTCAAGAGAAGCTTGTTGTTCTTCTGAGGTTGATGTTTTGTAGCCTTGTTGGAAGGTTTCAATTGGTTCTGGTGATGTTTAGGATAGCTTAGGAGCGGTAGAATTCTCTTGGTGGTTAGAAGATAGTAAATGTGGAGCATAAGGCAAGTTTTTTTATTTGGGAGTTGGGTTGCATCTGCCATAGTTCTACGATTGCTCTATTCTATGGTTTTAGTGTGGTGCTGGTCTATTAAGATGAATCTGGCTCAGGCAAGTTCAGTTCAATTGGGTGAGAGTTGGAGACCAATAAGGATTGGGAGGAGATTTTGGAGTTTTAAAGTGAGCTTGAGGATTTTCTTGTTAGCTTGAGTTTTGTGATGGCGTTGTTCAATCCGAGAGGTTATCTGAGGGTTTGGCGGAGCATGCGAACTCAATATCCTCGTCTTTTTGTGCCTTTAGGCTGTGTCTATCCTTCTACTTTCGTGGATGAAAGTCATTTTAGTAGTGGATGCTGTAATTATCCTCTAGTCATTTTCTTTGTTTTCCAATCTTTTCAGCATTTAGAGCTTTCTTGTAGCGACCCCAAGTCATTTATGACTTGCTGGGACTGACAATTCGGTCACCTGGTCTTCGTTTAGTTTTTATGCAAGTTTTAGTGTTTCTGAGCTTTTGAAACTTAAAAATTTGATTTCGGTCATAACCTATGGTAAACAACCTCAGAATGGAATTCTGACGAATCCATCAGCTTTGGAATGACAAAATTAGGCTAGTAGCATGGTTGGCACGAGTCTCGAGACTTTCGGTGCGACTTTGGACCATTTGGAGTTTTAGCCTTTGAAATTTGGCCTAAGTTTGACTTTGATCAACATTCTTGGAAAACGCACTCGGACGAAAATTTCGTCAGTGTGGTTAGTTTCAGAATTTCGAGTTTACTCTAGAATGAGCCTTAGTGCGCTTTCTGGGGCTTTTGATCTAATCCCGACGTTCGTTGCGGAATTTGGCTAAAAATGGCTCTTGGGTGTGGGACCCACTTTTTGTCAAAATGACCTGGTATGGAAATTTTGACTTCACCATTGAGTTCGGAATGCCGTTGCCGATGGGGTAGCATATTTTCTTTGTGTGCACGGGGTTCCGAATGAATCCCAGGCACCCCGTCGGAGAATTCCTAGTTGGAGCAAATCAGTGAAGTGCTGATATCTGGTGCTGCCTTTTAGCGACCAGATATCACACTTTTAACGACCAGAAATTTAGATTTTAGCGACCAGGTTCGGGTTTTATAAATCAGAAATTTCAGCTTTCAATCCTTATTTTCAAAACGCGATTTGTCCTTAATCCTCACTATTTTGAGCCTCGAATTGTGTTCCACTTTTGAATACAAGTTTGGGGAGGTGTATTGGACATCTTCACGGAGTCAATTCCAGAATTATCGGAGCGGGTCCTACATTCCCGTTTTGGACTCTGAAATTGATCCATCTCCAATTTTGGTAATTTTAGTGTCAAAACGATCGTGCTAAGGTTGTGATTCTATTTTTTGACACCGTGGCAGCACTCTGATAGGCCGAGGAGTACAGATCTGTTTCAGGAGACCTTGGAGCATGTGAGGCTGATTTAGGATAGGCTTAGGACAACTCAGAGTAGACAGAAGAGCTATGCAGATCACAGGCGTCGACCGTTGAGATTTGCTGTGGGAGACAGAGTATTCCTCCGAGTATCGCTCATGAAGGGCGTGATGAGATTCAGGAGGCGAAGCAAGCCTAACCCCAAGTATATTGGCGTTTTGAGATTTTGAGAACAGTTGTTGAGGTGGCCTATGAGTTAGCTTTACCTCCAGCATTCTCACCTATTCATCCAGTCTTCCATGTGTCGATGGTGCGTCGGTATGTTCCAGATGGGTCTCATGTACTCCAATATGAGGCCGTTGAGTTTGATGATCGCCTGACTTATATTGAGGATCCAGTTGCTATATTGGCCAGAGATGTGAGGCAGTTGAGGTCGAGAGTCAGTTCTGTAGTTAAGATCCGTTGGAGGCACCGTCCATTCGAGGAGGCTACCTGGGAGACCGAGCGGGAGATGCGGGAGCAGTTTCTCAGCTTATTTGAGCCCTCAGGTACTTCTTGACTCTTACTTTCGAGGACGAAAGTCCTTTTAGTAGTGGATGGTTTAATGACCCTTCAGGTCATTTGCGTGTTTGTGCCTCCTTTCTATCGGTTAGAGCTTTTCTGTAGCCACCCCAAGTCATTTCTGACCTGCTGGCATTGTAGGTTCGGTCACCTGGTCGTTATTTTGGATTTTATGCCTGGTTTCCTGTTTTGGAGCTTTTGAAAAGTTGATTACAGTCATAATTTCAGGTAAACGACCTCAGATGGGAATTCTGACGGTTCCATCAGCTCTAGAGCGGCAAAATTAGGCTAGAAGCTTGGTTGTCCTAAGTCCCGGGGTTTCCGTTGTGATTCTGTGGCCAGTTAGCTCTTTAGCCTTTGAAATTTTGCTTAAAGTTGACTTTAGTCAACATTCTTGGTAAACGCTCTCGGATGAGAATGCTTACTACGCGGTTAGTTCTGGATTGCCGAGTTTGGTCTAGAATGACCCTTCGAGAACTCCCGGGAGCTTCCGACCAAATTCCGAGGCCTCCGGTAGAAGTTGGCTAAAATGACTCATTGAGTGTGGGTCCCACTGTTCATCAAAACGACGTCGTATAGAAATTTTGACTACACCATTGAGTCTGGAACATCGAATTTGATGGGGTAGCATATCTCGTTTGCATGCATGGGGTTCTGAACGAATTCTAAGCACCCCGTAAGAGTTTTGGAAGTGTCCAAAACACTGCTGCTGCAGCTGGTGTCTGCAGACACTCTATATCTCCGCGTTCGTGGAGTGTTGCCGGTTTCCCCTCCGCATTCGCGGGTGAGTTGGCGCATTCGCGGTGGTATGCGTGCCTGGCAGTTTATGTAAGTTGAGGTCGAGCTCTTTTGGGTGGAAAATTCAAAATTTCATATCTCCCTCATCTTATATCGGGTTTCGGTGATTCGAAGTTCCAAGAATTCAGATTCTTGTTGGCGGTGTGGGTCTTGGCTCGATTTACGTTGGGTGTTCCTCGATTTCCATGAATTTGAGGCTTAAGTTGCTATCCTAAGCCTGTAGTTGTAAAGTTTTGTATTTGTTGTTGTTGACTATTTAATTTAGAGCTGATTCGAGCCCCGATAGGTGTTTTGTTTTGGAATACAAGTTCGGGGGATGGTTTAGGACCTCTTCACGGAGTCAGTTTCGGAAAATCTGGAGCGGGTCCCACGTTTTCTAATTTTGACTCCAAGATTGGTCTGTCTTCGATTGTGATGATTTTGGTGTCCAAACGACCGTATTGATGTTGTGACTCTATTTTTGGCAACGTGGCTACAGTCTGAGGCCGTTCGGAAGGGGAAAGATCCGACAGAGTGACTTGGAGCGCGCGTGGTCAGCCTTCTGGTAGGTTACGACTTCCCTTCTTCCTAGATTGAGCTTGAATGTGTGATTACTTGTCGACTTGAGTGAATCAGGGTTGGGTAATTAGTACTTCTGTTCTTCTTCTCCGATTTTCTTCGTTTAGAGTTTATTTCTAGGCTGTTCGGGGTTAGTATCATGTCTTAGTGTGGGATTGCTGGCTTGGGGTTATTGTTGATTTGTTGTGGGTTACTTGTTGGGTGGTTATCTGTTGTTACATACGTGGGTTTAGGATATTTTCTCGCATTCTGTTGATTGTTGTGATTGTTTTCGACCTTAAAATAGGTTAGGGTAGTATTGCCTTGGTCCCATGCAGCTGTTTGACTTGAGTATGTATCCAACGTTGATTCGGATGGACTAGGTCCTTGTAGACTGGTATAGCAGACTTGGGTCTGATAGTATGAGCCTTAGTTTAGGTGATTTTTTGGCTTTTCGTATCTTCCGATTCTCTTTCTCTTATTTCTGCGATTCTGGGTGTTGCCAGACGATTTAGCAATGATGCCGATGGTCGGTTGGGTTGTGACAGGCTGGGAGCCTTCGGTTGATATCCTTGTGGGGGTGGCATCCCGCAGTGTCTAACCTTGTGTTGTATTGGTTGGCGGTGGCTTTATCCGGTTTGAAGTGGCTAGCTCCAGTCCGCAACTGATGTTACCCGGTTAGAGTCCGGTATTCCCAGCGCGAGACTGTTGAGTCTGCTAGCTCTAGTCCGCAACTGACCTTACCCACTAGCATCTGGTATTTCCAGTGCGAGACTGTCGGGGGTAGGCTGCTAGCTTCAGTCTGCAGCTGACTTTACATGGTCAGAGTCCGTTATTTTCAGTGCGAGACCATTGCGCGTAGGCTGCTAGTCCCAGTCCGCAGCTGACGTTTCCCGGTTGGAACCGGTATTTCTAGTGCAAGACTGTTGAGCATAGGCTGTTTAGCTCCAGTCCGAGGATGAAGTTACGCGGTTAGAGTTCGTTTTTCCCAGCTCGAGACTATTGAGTGAGAGGTGTGATTTTCAGTCCGAGGCTGACCTTACAAGGTTAGAGTCCGTTATTTCCAGATCGTGACTAATGATTGGGCGGGGCCCAAGTTTTATCTTTTTTGGTTCGAAACCCATGGGTGTGAAGGCTTGTGGAGTTGGGTTCCTTGTTTCCGTAGCATAGATTCTTTGTGTGCACCTGTCTGGCTTATGGGGGTCCGTTTGGGTTCTTGTTTGTCTGTGCTTGAGCGTGCCAGCGGGTCTTATGGGGGGCCAGTTGGGTTTAGTGTGTTATTCTTAGCTTTGCTTTTCGCTTACTCTTTTCCTGTTCTGTTGACTCCTGTTGTGTTTGATTCTATCTTGTCTGCTCGTTTTTACCTTTCTTGCTCAGTCAACCTATGATGCCTACTAGGTACCTGTTGTTTTGGTACTCATGCTACACTCTGCATCTGTTTTCATGATGCAGGTCCGAGCACCAGTTCTCAGCATTGAGTTCGAGCCTGCAGTTGTTTGTCCAGGAGATGAGGGTGAGCACATGACGTTCTGGGATTACCTGCCTCCTTCTGTATTTATATTTTGACTTGTCTTTTGCTTTCGAGAGAGTTTGTTTCTGTGGTCCACTTTTGGGACTTGTACTCTTGTTAGTAGTTCGGTACTTGTGACTTCCTGGTTCTGGGAGGTGTCTTGTATATATGGTTTTGGTTTCACTTCAGCCTTCTTTATGTGTAATTATTTTGTGCTTCCGCTTAGTTGAGGTTAGTTTCCACTTTCAGTCCCATTACTGTTCAGTTCCGGGATAGGGTTTCGGCTAGCCTACTGGTGGGGTGGTAGGCCCCATCATGACTTGAGAAATTGGGTCGTGACATTAATTCTCTGTATATTGACCGAAGTCAACTCTAGGCGAAGCTTTACAATATTTTTTCTAAAAGCTCAAACTCACACTGGAGTCCTCGAGACCAAAGAAGCAATGCTACTAACTCCAAGTTGATGTTTTTGAGCTAAAAAACCATAAAACTTACATTTCAAGGTCGTTTACCTGAAGGATTGACCAAAGTCAACCATTTAAACTTCAAAAGCTCCAAAATAGAGAAATTTGCATAAAAACTAAACAAACGACCAGGTGACCATACTGCCAGTCTCAGTAAGTCATAAATGACTTTGAATCTATACAAGAAAGCTCTAAATATTTAAAATACTAAAAAATAAAGAAAAATGACTTGGAGGATCATTACAACATCCATTACTAAAAGTACTTTTCATCCTTGAAATTGTTAAGTAACATAATAAGCTTAAAGGCTCTAAAGATGAGGGTACTGAGTCCGCATGCTACACCATACTTCTAGACCCCCTCTCGGATCCAACAATGCCACCCCAGTACTTAGGCCAGCAGAAAGTTCTCGACATTAACTCATTTGCTCAAAAACTAAAAACTAGCCTCCAATTCCTTCATTTGGTGCAAGCTATCATCAAACCAAACCGAACTCTACCAAATGCACCAGATTCATCCAAGGGATACCAATACAACACAAATGTCAAAAAACTAAGCAATCACATGACAAGGGATCAGAAGATGCAGACTAGCTCACAAATTAGATTATCTACTTTATGTTCCAAGTCCAACTCCAATACCTTTCCTTTACAAAAGGAACTTCTATAAAACTGATGCTATGGTCCGACGAGCTACTCCTCAATAACAAGTCTGAGTCAACCACCCTAATATAAGGAAAAACTAAGTCGGTAGGTAGCGAACAAGCATAGCCATCCTGTCAATAATTACCCTAAAGAAACCACTTTGAGCAATGAACACCGTAAGCTAATCACAATGTCAAAAGCTAACCTCACATCATGAAACAAGTATATAGCTACTGATTCCACAAATTACTTTGACTCAATCCTGCAGATGAGACTTCTAAGTTGTCCTCCAATATTTGACAGACGGTGCAGTTCCTAAGGTGCCAATGAACTGCATAATACGTAACATAAATAAGAAGTTTGACCTCAACAGAAATCAACACAACCACTGTGGGACATAGGCAATACCAAGGTATAGCAAGAAATCACATCTCAAATTTCTGAATAATGATAGAATAATGCCAAGCCTACCATATAGGGACAAATCAAATAGACCGAAAGGTGACCCATAACTTCCCAACCTTAGAGACTGAGAATAGGATGAAGGAATCAGAAGGAATCGACAAGCTAGAACTACAACGAAACCGCAAAAAGCTACATCTCCCTTCACACAACTCTAATAGCCACAAACCTCTCAACTACTAACCCAAAAGGATGACAGCCAAAAATGGTAACCTTCTAAGCTGATATGATCAAAGTAGCATAATGAATTGCTTACCAAGTAAAGCTAGCCTAGCGACCTATCAAGCAAGGATCGATAATGAAGCAACAAGGGTGGCAAAAAGGGAAAGCCAACCAGTCCTCATATAAAATTATACAAATCCACAAAGCCCAAGGACACGGGGCGTTACTCAACAACCACTCTTAGAAATAAAAATCAGGCCAAGTCGATACACTACCAAAAGAAAATCAATTGCAGGGGATAAACACATTAATATAATCCCAAATAAAGTTATCACAATGACTAGATGATAGATAACAATTTAGGTAGGACGCATGGGTGTGAAAACACCAAATCCAAATAACGTAAGTAATAAGTGACAAAGAAATGAAATCACATCTATACTAGCAGTACATGGTGCCTCGACCCTCAGTACACCTGTAGAAGTGTAGAACGAATTGTGTCTAACCGCAACAAGAACACATGAACCACAACCTGCAATACTCATGTCACGACCTGAGTTGACTGTCTATGAATATGAAATCAACATGGAATAGAATAGACTGAATACAAAAATGCTAGTTGACTGTCTATGAAGCCTCTATTAATACTAATTATAGTAAGCTTGGACATGACCCTTACTTTCTTTAATCAATACATGTGAATAGAAATAGCCTACTTAGAACAACAAACTGACTTGAGTGCTCGAAATAAGAGAACTCATCACCTTCTGGCTAAAAGTTGTGATCGAACTGACTAGGATCCTAATAGTAACAATATGAATCTATATCACACAAAAGATATAGGCACATGAGGTATGCTAAATAGTACTTTGAATGTATTGAGTATGAGATATAAATCTGAGACACTAAAATGAATTTGAAACTAAAATACATGATTTGATGCAATGACCAAGTAGTAAAACATGCAACTGATAGATATTGAAACTGAAATAACTGAATGTAAGATCAAACAAATATTTTGATAATCATATTATAAGCTTAAACCATAGTCTTTGAGACAGTCATAAAAATCTTTGCAGAAAGCATAGTTCTTTTGTAGAATATTTATCATTAACAAAAAATAAGACCATGTGAACTATAACATGGAATCTGGTGTAATCCTCACACAGAAAAGAGAGAGCCTACTTACCAAGGTATAACTCTATATCATTCATAATTGCTAAGGTGGATCTACTAGCTTAGGTCATTTAAGACAGTCCTACGCGAGCACGTAGTTAGGGAAAATGAGATTGTTTCTAGAGACTCAACCTCTACAAATAGGAGAGCCTCCGTCTTAAAGTCCTCTTGGTGTTAAGTAAAATTTCAATGAAAATAGTAATACTCATAAGGATATCAAAATACTTTGAAAGTCAATAATTAAGACTATCAATCAAATCATAAGTTTCTTATTTATATTAGCTCCGTTCAAACCATGAATTCATATTAAGACACTTAACTTCCTAAGCATCTAAATTATGATTTCATTCAAATGTGAGAAAACCTTTCACAAATTATTGACACTTTATCTTAATAGAATCCTTTAGTAATAAAACATCAATTTCATAAAACATTCATAAATTTATTATCATAGTTCATATTAATAACATAGACATATCCATGTGTTCATATAAAATCAATTAGAAAACATGTAATAAAATCAAATCATGCATAAAAAGATTGAATTTAAGTAATTGAATCATAGTTAATTGAACCCGTGGAGATTTGTATAAAACCCTAGAAACTGGGTGAAGATCAAATTGGAGAATTAAGTATATTTTGGGATTCAATGGATGAAGGGAGACCCGTTGATGAAACTTGAATAAAAATCTTGGTAGAATAATTGAACTTTAAGCTAAATATAGTTTTCTTGAACTGTTTCATAAATAATACACTTAAAATTAAAGATAATACTACTTTTCTTGAAACACTTCTTGAAAATAATGAATTTGAAGTAAAATATTCTTTCTTAAAATGTTTTAATACCATGCACTTTAAAATAAAGATGTAACACCTCGAAAATCGAAAGTGGATATTGGAAGGGAGAATTTTCTTTTTGGAATTGATGCATTGATCTACTAGTCTAACCTATGGACCGTAGAAAGTCCCATGGATCGTAGGAAGGATGTCATAGATCTTGGTTTGAGATTTAGAAAATGTCAAGTAGTTGACCTATGAGTGAATAGGATAAATTTTAGGGTGATCTACGCGCCATAGAAAGTGCCCGTAGGGTGATTCAGATAATTGATTTGAGACTCTAGGTCTTCGAGGAGATTTTGATGAGTCGTAATATGGTCTACGGGCTGTAGGTAGGATCTGTAGAAGTGATCCATACTTGGTGAAATTTGTACTCAAATTTGGGTGCTACGAGTGGTACCTACGAGTTATAGAAAGGACGACACTCCGTAGGATGGTTTCATAAAAGTTTCTTAGGATTATAGGTCACAATAACATGTTCTACGATTGACCAGGACAGTCCGTAGAAGGTTCAAACCATAGACCCTGCTAGGCAGTTTTAATTCAGGGTATTTTTGTCCTTTTATACCCAATTAACCTCTAAACTATGTCATTTTAGACCTACAACTACCCCTATTAATATTTTTACTCTTCAAAACCTAACCCATTCCCTCCCATTCATTCAAACTATCAAAAGTTTCAAAGTTTTCTTCTTTAAATTCATTCAAGAGTTTCAAGGTGAAGAACTAGGGTTTCTAAGGATTCAAGTTCTCATTCTCCATAGCAATTGGGCTTTGATTATCAAAGTATGTGTGAAATAATGAATGGATCCCTTTCATCCATTATGTCCAAGAAAATCTCAATCTCTTCAATTAATTTCACCTAATTCTATTAGGGTTTCATGCAATTCTCCATGGGTCCTATTTATTATGATTCAATTGTCTATTTCAGTCTTATTATGCATGATTTGATTCAATTACATGGTTTTCAATTGATTTCATATGGAACCATGCCTACGTCTACTTTACGAACATGAATTATGTATTATGCTGATGGATTTATGAATTATGATTATGAAAGGTATGCATGTTTTATGAAAAGTATGATTTATGAACTAAGCATGCTTTTGAGATAAGTATCAAAGATTGTGAAAGGTTTTCTCACACATGAATGAAATCACGATTTGGATGACTACAAAGTTAGGTGTCTAATATGAAGTTTTATGAAATCATGATTTGAGAGGAGCTACTAAAATATGAACTTATGATTGGATTAGTAGTCTTAATTGGCCTTTCCAAGTACTTTGATGTGAATATGATTATGTCTTTTCCATTGGATTTTACTTAGCACCGAGAGGACTTTGGAATGGAGGCCCTACTGCTAGTAGAGGTTTTGTCTTTAGTAGCAATTCCCTTTTCTCAAACTATGTGCCCCTATTGGATTATTTTAAATGACCTAGCTAGTGGATTCACGATAGTCGTTATGACTAATACGGAATTTGACCTTTGCAAGTAGATTCCCCTTTTCGGTGTGAGGTTCATGCCGTATTACATGTTATAGCTCTCATAGTCTTATTGTCGGTTAACGATAAACTTTCTACAAATGAACTATGTTTTTTTCAAAGGTTATACGAAAGCATTCCATATGGTTTTAAGTATGCATTGACCTTATTTATGATTCATGGTTTCTTTTAAAGGCTCTTAGTACATTTTTACTTAGTCATGCATATCACGTTTAAAGTTCCTCATATTATCATGCCTATGCCTATGTTTTTATGAATTTCCCCATTCATTGTACATTCACCGTACTAATGCATATTTGTGCCTATATTTTCTGATAATACAGGGTCTGAC
The DNA here is from genome assembly GCA_018342035.1 of Solanum appendiculatum. Lineage (NCBI taxonomy): Eukaryota > Viridiplantae > Streptophyta > Magnoliopsida > Solanales > Solanaceae > Solanum > Solanum appendiculatum. Next base: position 934,014 of record JAGDQO010000347.1, on the reverse strand, counting down.
GTTCCTCTTCTCACTTGTGGCTAGCTTTAATTGTTCTATTAGCACATTGGATTGGTGAGTCCTCATGCTCCGAGAACAAGACCATTGATCTTTTAGTTCTTTTATTTTCTTTTCATTTCAGACTTGAACATGGTGTATGAGTTACGTCCCAACCACTCTTATGATTTTAGAAAGGCTTATGCATACTTTGTTGTATTCCGTGTATCTCTTATGTACCCTGTTGGTATCTTTTATGTCATCTTATGATTTTAGATTTATATTGACTGTAGATCTTGAATTGTATTTTATTATGTCATGCTTATGTAAAGAGACTTGTTTAGGGCCTCTCAGGGTTCTATTTGACATGTCACGTCTAAGGTGTACTTTGGGTCTTGACAAATGATAATAATACTTTCTTGAAATACTTCTTAAAAATAATGCACTTAAAACTAAATATACTTTCTTGAACTCTTTCTTGAAAGACTTCTTTAAAATCTTGAACAAATTAATGCATATGAAATACGACGATAATGTTTTTAAATAACTTTGATTAGAAAGGGGTCCATGTGGTATAATAAGTATGAACCATGAATAAATAATCATTAATGATATGAAGTACCATCATTTTGAGGATAAAATCAAGAATCAATGATAGGAGATAAAGGGAATTAGAAATCATAGAATCTTGGGTAAAAAAAACCCTAGCATTGATCTTAGACACATATATTGTAGAAGTAGGGTGTGAGGAAGAACAAATTTGCTCACTTTGATAAACTTACATACCCTAAACGCTCCATGAATCTTGATAAAGAATCCTAACTCGAAGAAGAACGATCAAGAAATCTTTTCTTGAGATTCTTGAAAACCCTATGGCCAAGGGTTTGATTTGTATTAATGATTCATGATTATAACAATGAACTTTGTATTGTAAAGATTGAAATCTTTTGAGATGAACTTACCTTGAAGCAGAATATTGAAAATGATTTGGAAGAACCTTGCTTGGAAGTCTTATGCTTTGATTTTTCTTAGAATTTTGTCTTGGGACTTGAGAGAGGGGAAGGAGGAATTAAAAGATGAAAATATGATTATTTAGAGCTTTATAGGAGTTAATAAATCCGTTTTACGATTATCTGATGGGTATAAAGGACGAGAACTGCAATGCATCATTTAGTAAAATCATCATAACTCTCTACTCTAAACTTGGAATAACGTAAACTTGAGGACGTTGGAAAGAAGACTCATAGACCTTTATTTTGATATGTTATGAGCCACCTAACTCTTTATATTCTATGAGATATGATCATTTGAAATTGACTAAAGTAAAGTCTTATATGGAAACTCTATCGATAAGAAAACTTTCTACTCAAATTTGTGTTATAGGATTCTTGTGACCTTAATTTATCTCTAAATCTCTTACCACACTGAAGAATTGAACTTAACACTTATTCACAATAAAAAATCACCCAGTATGACCCTATTCACATATGAAGAACGGTTTAGTTCTTAGCTTAAAGATTTTTGGGGTGTTACAAAATTCCCCCTTGAAATTATTCATCCTCGAATGATGCACGTTGGACTAAAAGAGAACTGAGCTACTTCAACTAAGGTTTGAGTCTAACTGCATTATCTTGTCGTGTTTAAGGCTAACTCAAAGTCACAATGTGCAACAAATACTACTCCTTACAACCGCATTAAAACAAACATCGAATTCTAATTAAGAAGCACTTAATGCATCACTACATTCACCCACATGTCGTCAATACCATATTCAAGCCTAGTACTATAACCACTACATGTTATCAATACCACATTCAAGCCCTTGTATAACCACTACATGGTATTCTAAGTAACAATTTTTTCTAAGAATTTCCCACCTTCTTATCATCTCTACCAACTAAAAATTCATGAATTACTACAAAGATACACAAAAATACTCTCATCTAGCTACTACATATCACACAAACTCATTTTACTCTTCCTTCACACATACAACCTTACATATATGGAATAAGCATACTACGATCTTCACAATAAGGGACGTCTACTAGCTCATATAAATTAATACTAAGGTATTATCAACATCACTATCAGAATTGAATGAAAATCACTAGAAGGGCTAAGAGCGAAAAGATCATTAGCACGAATAGTTCATGAAATTTTATCTGAGAATATACTTGATGTAGGGTCATTTTACTAGCCATTAAGGATATATCATGAGTTTATGGATTGAGTGTACTGTGTAGGGGTGTCAAATGGATGGGTTGGGTTGAAATTGGAGATATTAAAATAGGTTGAAATAGAAATTGGGTTGGGTCCTGACCCACCTAAGTTTACTTTCGGCTCAAATGTGCTTAAAAACGGGTTGGGTCTTGACCCACCGAATTTGACCCACTTAATCTCAATAAGTTTAATATGTTGTTATTTAAGTTTTATAACCACAATTTGAATTTTAATTCAAGAAAATTTTAAAAAAGAAGTTACAAATGGATAGATAAATCCTAAATGATATAAAATAGATAGTAATTCATACCTTAAATACAGGAACATACATTACATCAATACAAATAAAGATTCATAAAGTGGATTGAAATTGAAGATTAGATTGGGCTCAATTATGGATTCTCTTAAAATGGGTTAAGGCTTGAATGGGTTGAGATTGAACACAATTCAAATTATTTTGAGCCCAACCCTTAAAATTCTGGGTGGGTTACCTATAATTGGGCTCATTTTTGACACCCCTTACTGTGAAACATGAGCACATATATATATATCATGATTCACATAATGTTGGGCTAGAAATTCTCAATTTCATAAACTAAGATTGGGATCATTGTGATGAATTCTTTGCTTCATATTATAGGAATTGAACATAGACATGAATGTATCTGAAGTGCATGAACATAGTTATGGCTAAAGCACTGATATGCAAGAGATAAGAAGAGTTTCATAATAATTGAAATCTGAGGAATAATCTAGAGTAGGAATGAATTGATATTGCATCATAACTCATTTTGAACACATCACTTTATTATCTCCCCCTTAGGTCTAAAACCAACATTCTAAGTCTATGGACATATTACATACTCTCTAAACTAGCTTACATTTACATTACTCAAGGATACTGACTAGGAACACATAGAAAATTATAAGCTTAGAGCCTCGCACAACAATATACTATACTATCTTGGGCTCACATCTTTCTTACTATGCCTTAAATTCCTCTTCTGCCTAAATATTTTTTCACAACTTACTGCCTCGCATATGTATACTTTCTAGTTGCATCACCACACTCATTGAAAGCCTATCAACTTAAACCACTTCACATGTTAACATCCACTCACCACATAGAGTTGATCTATACAAACGCAATGACATTCTCTAAGTCACCTTAACCAATAACTCTCTTTATGATACTAACATAAGATAAACGCACACATTAAGTTTTGGCCAACACATAAGGGAAAATCAGTTTATTACTAACTTACTGGGTGCATAACTTCAACTACATGCTTTACTCAGTTATGATCTCCATTCTTTTATGGTTACTACACTTCTAACTTCTAACTTCTAACTCTGCGATATTCTATTACTAATGGCTCATAACGACACAAATCACACTATCTTTTGGGTGACAACACTACCCCAAGAGTTTTTGTACTTATTTCTCCCTTAAAGGTATAATCTATTAAAAGGTTTTAAAAAAGGTCTGAGAGCATAACATACTTTTGCTCAACACACGATTCGTACGAGTAAGAGCGAATTCTTTAGGATTAAATAAGGTTAAGCACCTGATGGATCCTCTAAAGCCTCTGTGTTATCTCTTTACTTTTTGATGGATTTATCTAAGAGTACAACCGATAAGGATCTAAGCTTTGATATTCATAGCATCTCAGAGAAGAGGCATATGTAGAGAAATGGGAGAAATGCATGAATTTGTTTTAGTTTCTTGGGGGACAACTCTATTCATTGATCTAGAATATAAAAGAAGGGAAACACTTCCAAAATGCCTTGTAGCCTCTTGAAGAAAAGTACATATGACTCCGTACATTTCCACAAGACTCCACTAAACACGATTTCATAGATAACCTAGGACACTTGAATCTTGTGCTCTAAATACCAAGATTTTCACAAATCAAGACTACCCCCTAGTTGTAACACGGTGGTTGGAGTCACAAGTGACCCCAAGCTAACCCTTGATACTAACATAGTCATGAGAAACTAAATATGAATAGGTTACATGATTAAACTGACTGAGAAGGAGCATAATTATAGAATACTTGTTCAATATACTTTTAACAAAGTTTTGTATAAAACATCAATAATATGAAATGAATCTGCAAAAGCATAGACTTAATACAACAACTCTAACTGACTATCTATGAAGCTTATACTTATACTGATTATAGTAAGCAAATACATAACCCTTGCTCCATTTAATCATTACATGCGAATAGAAATACCATACTAGAACTACAAACTGACTTGAGTGCTCAAAAGTAAGAGAACTCATCACGTGCTAGCTAGAAGTTGCAAGCCCACTGACTAGGATCCTAATAGTAAGACCTTGAATCTACATCACTGATAACGTCCAAATATACTTCTTGAAAAGAAATATAAATGGTCGTATGCAATATATTTACCCAACTATGAGTCGGGGTCAATCCCACAGAGAGTATGGAAGAATATTGTCAATAGCAAATATTTAACTAGGTAGTCGTTATTTAAAAGGGGAGGATTTAAATTGAAACAAAAATAATAATAATAAAAAGAATAACAATAGCTTGGAACTAAGTATTTATTTATATTTAGATTATTAGAAATAACTAGGAATGTGTTCCCCATGATTTAACATAGCAAGAATATTGTACTAGTGATCTATTTCAATTTTTAGCATGCAAAGTCGGTAAGTTATGTATCGCCTAAGTGATTGGTCCTCCAAATAGAGAATTTCACCACGCAACTTGGTCCGTCTATGGGGGTATGCTTTACTAACCCTAACCTTTGACCCAGATTAGCCCTCTACTTATGTGGTTTAGACTATTAGATACTGGAATGTCACACTAAATCTCCGTTATTTAATCTCTTTTCCCATTCTTTCCTTGGTCCAGCAAGTAGGAATAAGGCGAGTTCTAACGTTGGCCACCATTAAAAAGCAATCAAAATGAAGAGATTAACAATACATGCATAAAGGCCAATCAAGAATCACTTTTTACATTAACTTACTATAGTAATTCATCATGGTTCCCACAACCCTAGTTATGAAATTTAGCTACTCATTATCTAAAAAACACAATCAAAATTTATTAAAATAAATATGTTTGTGCTAATCATAAAAAATTTAAGAACAATAGCTAAAATATCTTTCAATAATCATTAATACAAATAAATAATAGAGGAGAAGAAAGTATAAAGTAAAATTCTCCGGCCTCCACGGCGGCCCTTCTAAAGTTTCTAAGCTATAAAGTTCTAAATTCTATGTTGTGTATTGTTTCTTGGGTGGCTGGCTTACGAATAATTTTTTTGCCCTATTTATAGATATAAAATCCAAAATAAAATAATTAAGTCCAAAACAAATTAGAAAACCCAAAACAAGAAGGAATTGATTTTCACGACTTTTTGCCTTTTCTGGAAGCTGTGTTTGCCGCGTCAACAAATTGATAAGGTCTCCAGGTGCTGACCGACACGTGGCAGCTATGCAATTTGAAAATTGCAATTGCAGCCGTTTTTTGCCATATTTACATAACTATATTATTTTATTATTTAATCAATTAAGCTGCCTGCTTGATTTCTTTCTATGATTTCTTGTTTTTAATTTATTTGTGCTCCAAATTTCTTCATCTTCACACCAATTTAATCCTACAAATAAAATATACTATTTAGCACAATATATAAAATTCATGCTAAAAAAGAATAATTAAAAGATTAAATATGAGGCAAATAATGATTAAATATGTATATGTTTAGGCTCACATCAACAAACCACACTTAAACTTTTGCTTGTCCTCGAGCAAACATTAAAGTTCATCTCAAAAAAATTATATTTGGAATGGCATCACTTTGGTTGATACAAACAATTAGGCCATGCAACAAATCACAATATGAAGTACTCTTCCAATCATTATGCAAGATATAGAATAAAACAACAAACTTCTAACCTCCTAACCTCAAAGACGGACTCTACTTATCAAATTAGGTTTGTTCTCCTACTCCATCAAAGAAAGCTAATAAAATCATCTATCTATCATGAAAAAGTTCCCTCACAACAAGAAATAGTCCACACACTCAATATAAAGAATCGAATATAAATTAAGGACTAAGTATCAAAGAACAACTTTCTCATTCACAAAAGAATTCACATGTTTGCATAAAGAACCATAGGCTTGCCAATTATGTACATCTCCACTAATTAAGTATGCTTCAATAGAATCAAATAGGACTTTAACGGATTGTAATGTTTGCTAGGGGACAGGTAGGAAACTACATAATAGTGACTTAAAACTTCCCTAAACACTTTGCATTTTTTTTATCTCCCATTATTTTCATTACTTTTCTTTTTTCAACCTCTCTTCAATTATTTTCACAAGTAATTCTCATCATATCAAAACTGCTTCAATCATTTTTTTTTCAAGCAAATTTTTTTTCATGTCACACTCTTTCTAAGAGGGCCTTCTCATCATAAGTAAATATCATTGGTCACCTTTTTTTTCTTTTTTTTTACTCAACCATCCCTTTTCTTTAGATTTAATAATTGTATCACAATTTATCTTGTAGTGCTCAAGGAAGCAGGGTGCAAAAATTAGGGATTCAAAAAAATTAGATCAAGATAAATATAAGGCTACCAAATGAAAGGCTACAAGCTCAAAGGAGTTACTAGTGATATAATATCTTAAAAAGGCTAAACTTTACAAGACAAATCAAAGAAAACTTATTGTCATCTTCTAAACAAAGCAATACTATTTATTTCGTTTCAATAACATGTAGGGCAAGTTCTAGACTAAGATCCAGAACATGAAATATATGAAAACAACCTCACCACACATGGCACAAGTTTCAATAAAGATGGATCAATTCTACTTCTAAGATGGACAGGGTCATTACAACCTATCAAATAAGAATAAGTTATTTACAGAGTCACAACCATGAGCTTAGGTGTCAAAAAGCCTATTTTAAATTTTATTCTCAAGCACTCACAAAAAGCACTACTCAACTTAGGCTTAAATTGCTAATATCAAACAAGTCAAAAAGGTCTTTTCTTTTCTCTCCAAATAAAATTAAAAAAAAATTTACCCAGTTCAAAGGGCGCCTCCTCGAAAAAGAACCGAGGCCATAAGAAAAATCAAGGGGTGGATGAGATATGCCACTAAAAACTACAATAAAAAGAATAATAAAGAAAATCTTTTTGTATTTTTATTTTTTCAAATAAAAAAAATAATAAATAAAATCTTTTTGTATTTTTTTTTGAAATAAAATAAAATCCAATGGCATATTCACCCTTAAACTTACAACTATCGGAAGAATTTTCACCCCACACTTAAAATTAAGCTTTGTCCCCAAAGCAATTTATAGAAAAGAGAAGAAGAAGAAGGGTGAGAAAGACTCCCTCGGGCCCTCTCTGGCCTAGCTAACAACATGTTTTATCTCCTTTCATCAAGGGTCACGCGCACCCCATACTTAAGCTCAAAACGTGTTCCTTAGCTTCAAAGTTGGGTACTCGGACTTCCCCTAAATTTGCAAAAAAAAAAAAAAAAAAATGACACTAAAAAAATAATAATAATAAGAAGCTACACCACGAATTGGGTTGCCTCCCAATTAGCGCTTGATTTAATGTCGCGGTACAACACCATTAATATTACTATTTTTCCTTCCACTTTGAGGATATGAATTGCACCCCCAATTTTGCCTCAATTTTTCTATTCCGCTCAAGAGGTGGTGGTACAAAAATAAAGGTCCCAAGTAATAGATATCGCAATACGCACTTTTTGGATCCCAAGTGAGGAATGTAATTCTCCGATTTTGAAATAATAAATTCAAGAATATAGACACATTGTTTCTCCTCCATACACACTTCTATAGGCTCAAATGGCTCGATTCATATCTCATCATCTAAACATAATGTGGAAAAATGATTGGAATGAGGTCCAATGCGTCCTAACTCATGAATTCTACTATTATTTACACCCTCATATTTACACATACTAGATTTAAAAAAAATAATATTATCTAATTCATTACATAACTCTAGTGTACTCTTCTCAATAGGGACAAGATCAATTAAAGTATGATCAAGTAATTCGCCCTCCAATTTTAGCTCCTAAAGTTGGCTTATAAGAATCTTTTCTTCCTCACACATGTTATTACTAAATTGTTAGATGTTATACACATCAATTTTTGCATTCAACTTGTCATTTAATTTATAAATATCCAAGTCAAACATATCAACCTCATGCATGCGCTTAATTATTGATTTAATGGAGAGTATCAACAAATCTTTCATGTCCCCATACAACTTATCTTGTTGAGAAAAAATTAACCCATAAGAATCCATAATATCACTATATACTTTTTCAGATGTCATCTCAACAACAGTAAAAATAATAGTAATAATAAACAAAAGTAAATTAAAACTAATCCTAAAAAAATAAAAAAGGACCACAAGTAAAAATAAATACTAAAGAAAATTTCTAAACCACATTCTCCGGCAGCAGCGCCATTTTTGATAACATCCAAATATACTTCTTGAAAAGAAATATAAACGGTCGTATGCAATATATTTACCCAACTATGAATCGGGATCGATCCCACAGAGAGTATGGAAGAATATTGTCAATAGCAAAATATTTAACTAGGTAGTCATTATTTAAAAGGGGGGATTTAAATTGAAACAAAAATAAAAAAATAAAAAAGAATAACAATAGCTTGGAACTAAGTATTTATTTGTATTTAGATTATTAGAAATAATTAGGAATGTGTTCCCCATGATTTCATAACATAGCAAGAATATTGTACTAGTAATCTATTTCAATTTTTAGCATGCAAAGTCGGTATGTTATTGATCGCCTAAGTGATTGGTTCTCCATAGACCATTGCCTTAGAATAATTTTCACAAGGTTCAGGTCTAAGGTTGGGTTCACTGACCATAAACCTTTCCACCATCCGTGAACCCTTCCTTAAAAGTCCTTTTTAAAAAAGATTTCAATTGTCTTTTCACATTCTAACATCCAATTGACTTTTTACACTTTTGAGGTATTACAATATCTCCCCCTTGGGAACATTAGTCCTCGAATTGGACTCAAGCTAGCATGAATAGAGTAGCAAGGAAACTAACAACCCAACATGACTGCAAATTTCATCATAATGCACATAAACATGGGAATCACTCCAAGCTCAATTATAACATAAAAATATAGTTTTTCATGAATATGCATGCATATAGAAACATGAGAATAACTAAAACGCATGAATCCGAAATAAATGAACCATGAGAAACTAATACCTCAAGCTAGAATAGGAGCAGAGGAAAGAGATGAGGATACTTTGACATCATATTTGCTTCTGCCTCCCAAGTAGCACCCTCAATTAATTGATTCCTCCAAAGTACTTACACAGACGAAACTTCTTTATTTCTCATTTTTCAAACTTGTCGGTCTAAAATTTCAACCGGAACCTCTTCATAAGAAAGACTTTCTTTAACTCCAAAACTTTTCAAAGGCATAATGTTCGTCGGATCTCCAACACACTTTTTCAACAATGACACATGGAATACTGGATATACCGATGCTAAATCATTAGGTAACTCTAATTCATAAGCAACCTTTTCAATACACCTCAAAATCTTATATGGGCCTCGATATCGAGGACTAAGCTTCCCTTTCTTTCCAATTCTCATCACACCCTTAATGGGTGAAATTTTCAAGTAGATCCAATAATTAAAATCATATTCGAGCTCTCTTCTTCTAATATCGGCATTAGACTTTTGTCGACTTTTGAGCAATTTTCAATCTTTCATGAATAAGTCGAACCTTTTCCCTAGCCTCATGCATCAACTCGGGTCCTATCAAAGCAACCTCACCAACTTCAAACTAACCAATAGGATACCTACAACTCTTACCATAGAGAGCCTCAAATAGAGTCATTCCAATGCTAGAGTGATAACTTTTATTATAAGCAAACTCAATCAAAGGCAAATGATCATCCAAACTACCCTTGAAGTCGATCACACAAGCTCTCAACATATCTTCTGAAGCTCAAATAGTACGATCGGCTTTTCCATCGATCTGAGGAAGAAAATTCATGCTAAAATTCACTTGAGTACCAGACCCTTCTAAGACGATCTCCAAAATTGAGAAGTAAACTAAGTACCACGATCAAAGATAATGGGCAAAGGCACCCTATGAAACCTTATCATTTCCTGAATATAAAGCTTGGCATATTCTTCTATCGAGAATGAAGTCTTAGCGAGAAGAAAGTGAGCCAATTTCATCATCTGGTCCACAATGACCTAAATTGAATCATACTAATAATGAGTACGAGGTAAATTGTAATGAAGTCCATATTAAAATTTCCCACTACCATGTAGGAATACAAATATCTTGAGCCAAACCACCCACTTTCAGATGCTCAACTTTCACTTGTTGACAATTCATACATTTAGCCACAAATTAGACAATATCTTTCTTCATCCCATTCCACCAATAGACCTCCCACAAATAATGGTACAACTTTGTGGCTCCCGGTTGAATAGAATACCGACAACTGTGAGCTTCTATCAAAATCTGATTTCTCATCTCATCAACATTCGAAATACCCAATCAAGCTTGGTATCAAAGGATACTATCTCCTCCGTGAGAGAAAGCCCCAATGGCTTTTTCAGAAACCAACTTCTTCAAATTAACTAATATCTTATCAAGATCTTTCTTAGACTTCTCATCCGATAAAAAAGATGATTCTGAACGATTTTGAATAGTCACACCACCATTACTAATATCGACCAAGCAAACACTCAATCGGGCAAATCTATAAATATCACAAACTAACTCCGTCTTACTATCTTCAACATGAGCAACACTTCCCATCGGTAGTCAGCTAAGAGCATCCGCTACCACATTTGCATTATCAAGATGATAAAATACACTCATGTCATAATCCTTCAATAACTCGAGCCATCTCCTTTGGAAAAGATTCAAATCCCTTTGAGTGAACCATACTTGAAGCTCTTGTGGTCAGTAAACACATTTACATGGACATCATATAAGTAATGTCTCCAAATCTTTAGAGAAATCACTACCGCCGCTAACTCCAAATCATGAGTTGAATAATTCTTTTCATGCACATTCAATTGCCTTGAAGTATAAGCAATGACTTTCTCAAGTTGCATCAAAACACAACCAAGACCAATTTGAGAAGCATTATAATAAACCAAAAAACCATCTGATTCTTTCGGTAACGTCAATTTAGGGGTTGAAGTGAGTCTATCCTTCATTTCTTTGAAACTCTTCTCACAAGCTTCCGACCATAGGAATTTCACCTTCTTTTGAGTCAATGTTGTCAAAGGTGAAGCAATATAGAAAAGTTCTTCCACAAACCTTTTATAATAACCCGCCAAACCCAAGAAACTTCATATGTCTGAAGCGGACAAAGGTATAGGCCAATTCTTAACCACCTCGGTCTTCTTAGGATTGACTTGAATACCTTCACTAGAGACAATATGGCAAAGTAAAGAAACATGCCTCAACCAAAACTCACACTTGCTATATTTTAGCATATAATTCATGATCCTTGAGAACTTGCAACACAATCCTCGAATGCTCAACATGTTCATCCTCACTCCATGAAAAAATCAAGATATCATTGTAACACCTCAGATTCGAAAAGAAGGAAATTTTTTTGTTTTTTTGAACTGGTGCTAGTACTGGCGGAAGCCACCTACGGACTGTAGGCTGACTTACAAGTCGTAGGTGGGAACCGCAGATGGTAAGGTAAACTTTTTGAAAATGTAAAGTTTAAGAATCGTTTCTATGACTTAACAGGACGGTCCGTCATTATTTCTACAGGCCGTGGACAAGTCTCGTAGTTCATCCCCAGACTTAGGGAAATTTTGAGTGTCATGGTTGGGATCTACGGTTGGTATGTACGGTTCGTAAGTGGACCAATGGACCGTACATGGCAACCGTCGTTGGAAGCCCAAATTCATAGTTTTTGAATACCACATACGGTTGACCAGGACGGTCCGTAGTTGGACCTACGGACCGTAGGTCGGAGCCCGACAATTGTTTTTAAGGGCTTTTTGGTCTTTTCCCTAATTGATTTATTCCTAATCTAAGTTTGTTTAGTCCTAAGCATAGACCCTATATACGTCTTGTAAGCCTAAATTCTATCATTCCTAATCACATTTCAAAATCCCCCAAATCCCTCCAAAGCTTTCCCCAAATATTTCTCTGTCTAAAAGCTTGAAGAAGAAGAAGAAGACCTAGGGTTTCAATTCAATTCTCCTAAATTTCACCATTGATTGTGGGTTTTTGACATCAAGGTATGATAGCTTTCACCTATGGAGTCCTTTCCTCCATAGGGTTCAAAACTTCTCCAATTTTGTAAAGTTAGATTCTTCAATTGGAATTAAGGTTTTCTTCTATCTTATGTGTTCTTTCAAATTATGATCTAATTAATTGATTTAAGTCTTTTTATGCATGAATTGAGTTAATTACATGATTTGAATTTGAATTACCATGAACCCATGCATGATATATGATTTCTAGACCTTGATCATATGAAGAGGTTCTTGAACTATGAAAAGTGAAATTATGCATGTTTTTTTATGAAATTGAGATAAATGATTTAAGATTTCTTTGAGAGTGATGCATCAATGTTGTTGTTGTTGTGTTGTGGAAGGATTTCTCACATATTACTCAAAACATGATTTGTGAAAGGATTTTCTCACATAAAGGATTCATAGGGTTGAAAGGTTTTCTCAACTGAACTTGAATCAAGAACTAAGGAGCTATTCTAATGAACTTTAGCTTGGATTGGCTATTTTATGTGCCTTCCAAGAACTAAAGGACAAGCAGCGATTACCCATCTCCTCTAATGATAAGACAAGAGGCGATTACCCATGTCTACTAGTGATAAGATAAGCTATGAATTATTACTATTCCGTGGGATTTATGCTTAGCACCGAGTGGACAAGTGGCGATTACCCATGTCTCATAAACTATGTGCCACCATAGGTTGTCTTAGATAGACATTAGCTAGTGGATCCACTAAAGCTAGAAGTTATGGTTCTTACCTTGGCAAGCAAGAACATTAGCTCACATGGTCTATGTCGGTTAAGGCTCATTTCCCACATAATGAACTAAGGTTACTTCTTAAAAAGGTATTTTAAGTACATGTTGTTTTAAGATGATTTGCTTGCATTGACTATGGTTTTAACTCATGTTTTCTATCATGTCATCATGTGATTTAATTTGGTCATTGCATCCTATGTATATCCCTTTTTAGAGTGATTTTATAAACTCTATGCATAGTAATCATACTCGGTACATTCTTTGTACTAACACATACTCTTGCCTACATCTTCTCACAAATGTAGGATCCGGCTCTTCTCCTTCCTTTCATGGCTAGATCGTGCTATCGTGATTAAGAAGACTTGGTGAGTCCTCATACTTCGAGGACAATGCCACATTTACAGTTTTATGTCATTTCCTTTTAGAACTTTTATGGGTTACATCCCAACTTTTATTCTATTGATGTATTAGATGGCTTTGAGACTATGTGTAGACTTCCGTTACTTTTGTCAACTCTTTTGATATAACTTGCCTTTTGAACTCGTAACTACTATTATCTTGTATGATGTATGCTAAGTGGCTTGTATATGACCTTTCGGGGTCTTATATGCCATGTCACGTCTAGGGGGTACTTTAGGTTATGACAATCATTGATAAACACAATCACAAACATGTCAAGCTATTGCTTGAATACACTGTTCATCAAAACCATGAACGTCTCTAGGGCATTAGTCAAATCAAAAGACATAACAAAAAACTCATAATGTCCATACCAAGTTTGAAAAGTTGTCTTTGGATTGTCATTCTCCTTCACCCTCAGTTGGTGATAACCCGACCGTAGGTCAATCTTTGAGAAATAACTAGTTCCTTGGAGTTGATCAAACAATTCATCAATCCTTGGAATAGGATACTTATTCTTTATTATGACCTTATTCGATTGCCAAAAGTCAATGCACATTCGGAGGGAACCATCCTTCTTTTGAACAAACAATACCATAGTACCCAATTGAGAGATACTCGGCCTAATAAAACCCTTATCTAACAAATCCTTCAATTGGTCTTTTAACTCCTTAAGTTCTGCCGGGGCTATACGGTGAGGAATAGAGATCGGTTGCATATCTGGGAGAAGGTCAATACTAAAGTCAATTCCCCTTTTTGGTGGAATACCGGGAAGATCATCGAGAAACACCTCCAGAAACTCATTTACAATCGGAACTGACTCAAGAGTAGGGGTTTCAGAATTTGTATCTCTAACCTGAACAAGATGATAAATGCAACCCTTAGAAATATCTTCCTAGCCTTTAGGCAAAGATATAAACTCACTCTTAAGAGCATAATTTCCCCCTTCCTATGACATGATTGGTTCATTTGGAACCTTGAATGTGACCTATTGGGTTCTACAATCTATGGCAACATAAAATGAATGAAACCAATCCCTCCCAAGAATAATATCAAAATCTAACATATCAGGCTCTACAAGATCAACTTGAGTGAGTCTATAAGAAATAGAAGCAGGGCAATTTTTATAAACTCTTTTAGAAACAATAGAGTCACCAACGAGAGTAGAGACATGGAAGGGATTAGAAAGGATTTCGGGACCAATAATAAATCTCATGGCCACAAAAGGAGTAACAAATTATAACGTAGCACTCGGATCAAGAAAAGAGTACACATCAAAATGAAATACTTTCAACATTCCAGTCACCACATTTGGAGAAACTTCATGATCTTGTCGGGTCTGAAGAGCATATAATCTATTATGAAGAGGAGCACCTGAACCATAACAACTAGGATGAGCTTGTCTACAATACTTACCCTTGATAGCTTGCAATGGACAATTCTTCACTTTGTGGACACTCATTCCACAACAAAAGAAACCATCCGTACCGGCTAAACATTTTCCCTAGTGACTCTTACCACACCTTTGGCAAACGGGAATAGAAGACAAATTATCACTACCCCTTTGAGGCTTTGGGTTAGACACCTTATCTTTGTTGAACTTACAGGTCAGAGCATTGGAATGACCTTGATCGGAAAACTTTTGCCGAAATTGAGGACGCTCATGTCCACTTGACCTAGAATGAGAAAAGTCACCATCACTAGTCTTTCCCCTCTTGGACTCTCTTGCTCTTTCCTTGAGCTTTTCCTTTTCAATTTGTTGGTCATGTATCATAAAATGGAGATATCCATCTCCTTTATCAACATGGCAGTTTTGCATTCCTTGAAAATAGAAATCAGAAGCACTTGATAAAAACTTAGTCATTCTTGCCCTAGAGTCGGCAACTATTGTTGGAGCATACTTAGCCAATTGAGTGAACTTCAATACATACTCCTTCACGCTACTATTTCCTTGATGAAGATTAATAAATTCAAGCACCTTTGCTTGTCTCATCTCAAGAGGAAAGAATCAATCAAGAAAAGTCCCTTTAAATTTCTCCTAATCAAGAGAACCTACATCAACCGCCCTCTCTTCCTTCCATTGGTTGAACCAAACTTGAGCAACACCTTTGAGTTGGTAAGTGAACAATTCCACCTTTTCCACATTTGACACTCCCATAATTTCCACTATCTTATAGACCTCATCAATGAATTCTTGAGGATCCTCATAAACCTTGAAACCATAAAACTCCAAAGTATTCATCCTAGTGAAGTCCCTTCTCCTTGTTGCCGCCGCACCCACATTTGGGTACATAGGTGTAACAATTTCTCTATTCGCTTGCGCCATCATAGCGTGAGCCAACACTTGAAAAGTGGCACGAAATTTGGCATGAGTCACTTGCTCAGCCGAAGGGTCAACCGAGTCTTGAGGAACCTTGAACTCCACATCATTAGCCACGTTCCTTCTCACATAAGCTTTTCGAGAGGCCATATCCTGAAAAGCATCGGACAAGAATTAGGAGAAGGACCTTTTATAGAGATAAACTCTATGACATGACTTTAGAGTAGTAAAACAAGTGAAGTTTCCTAAACGCTTTGTAGCCTTCTATTCATAAATGTGGCGTGCTTCACACTCATGAACAAGACTATACTTAATAAGGCTTGTCAGACATCCTAGGACCTTTTTCTTAAACCTTGTGCTCTGAATACCAAGTTTGTCACGACTCAATGTACACTCTAGACGATACATGGTGTATAAGAACTCGAGAGGTCCTACTCAAGGAATTTTAAATGCATACAACACAATATAAGATATAAAAGAAGAGTTTAGGTAAAGAAGACTGGTATCATAAAAGAGTTTGAATCATAAAGAGGAAGTATAAGTATGTCTTGACAAGACTTTCTAACACATAATAAGAGTGGTTGGGACGTAACCCATACACACATACAAAGTCTGAAACAAAAGACATAAAATCAAAAGATAAGCTAAATCATTATGGGACATATCCTTAAACCATGAGGACTCACCAATCCGTAAGCAAGAGATAGCAATCCAAATCTAGCCCTGAGTGGGAGGATGAGAAGCATCAAACCCTACGTTATAAGACAATGTAGGAATAAGTATGCATTAGTACATATGTACTAATTATGGGGAAATGCAAATAACATGATATATGATCATATAGGGACATAAAACATGGTATGCATGACCAAGCTAATGTGTATTAAAAAACCCTTTAAAGAAGATCATGAATCATGAGCATGGTCAATTAATCTTAAAATCATTAATGGAAGCATCATAAAACCTTTAAAGGAAAACATATTTCATTTTGTTTTGTGGAATATTAGCTTTAACGGGCATTAGACCATGTGAGCTATCACATGGAATCTGATGTAACTCTCCCACCGAGAAGGGAGAGTCTTCTTGCCGAGGTAGAGTTCTGTATCATTCATTCATATGCTATTTGTGGATCCACTAGCTAGATTATTTAAGACAATACTACGGGAGCATGTAGTTTAGAACTAGAGATTTCTATTAGAGACTACCTATTTGAGCCTCCACATAAAAGTTCTCTCAGTGCTTAGTTAAATCCCAACGAAATAGATAAAGTCAGTTATCAAAGCATAATATTAGGAAAGAGCAATAATTAACTATCAGTCCAAAAACATAATCATCATAGAACAACTCTTTTAAATCATGATTCATACATATGTGAGAAAACCTTTCACAATCATAATTTCATAAGTATGTGAGAAAACCTTTCACAATCCATTGATACTTATCTTAAAAGCATCCCTAAATCAAAAAATATTTTTTTCATAAAACATGTATAGCTTTCGTAAATAATAATTCATATCTTCATAAATTCATATCTTCATATATTCATATCTTCATAAATTCATATCATCATAAATCCATATCTTCATAAATTTACATCTTCTTAAATTTATAAATAATGCATGTGTCCATATTAAATCAATTTAGACACATGTAGTTGAATCCAATCATACATAATAAGACCAAATAATTAGAATTGAATCATAATAAATTGGACCCAAGAAGATTAGCATGAAACCCTAGATAATTTGGGTAAAATTGAATTGAAGAATTGAGATCTTTTGGGACCCAATAGATGAATGGAATTCATTGGTGAATTCCAACATATCTTGAAGAATCCTATCTTTAGAATTGGAAGAGAAGACTTAGAGCTTGAAGATCCCTTGAATCTTATGAAGCCTTGGGAGAAAACTTCGAGAAGAAGATTGGAAAATTTTTTGGGCTTTGAGTGAATGAAAGGGAATGGGTAGATAGGGGTATTTAGAAATCATTTATACTCATTTAGAATAGGTAAAAATTACATATTTTAGGGGTTAAAAGAGTGGGTAAAGACCCAAATAGACCTGACTTAAAAACTAACGAAACACCCTCTACGGAAGCCTTTCACGGACCGTTAATCACTTCACTGTCTGTCAACCTATCCGTAGACCCTTGCCGTAGATTATTTTCCAATGGGTTCAGGTCCACAGATGGGTTCACCGATCATGGACCCTTTCATTGTCCGTGAACCCGTCTGTAGACCTTTGTCTTAAAATATATTTTATAGAGTTTGAGTTCACTGACCGTGGACCCTTTCACCGTCCATAGACCATTGCCTCCGGATATTTTTCACAAGGTTTGTGTTCAAGGATGGGTTCACTGACCGTGGACCCTTTCACCAACCGTGAACCTGTACATAGACCAATGCCTTAAATTATTTTTAAAAGGTTCAGGTTAAAGGTTGGGTTCACCGACTGTGAACCTTTCCACCATCCGTGAACCTTCCCTTACTAGTCCATTTTTCATAGGTTTCAACTATATTTTCTCATTCCAACTCCCAATTGAATTTTTACACTTTTGAGGTGTTAAAACTATGAAATCATTATTGTAAATTTTTTTCTCACATATGTATGAATCATTATTTGAAGGAAGATACTCTTATACGACTTTATGATTTAGATTGGTATTAAGATTATTGCCTTTCCTAATATTATACTTGATAATTGACTTATCTACCCACTGGGATTTAACTTAGAACGGCGAGGACTTTCAGGTGGAGGCTCAAATAGGATAGTCTCTAGTAGCAATCTCTAGTCCCAAACTATGTCCCCCCATAGGATTGTCTTAAATGACCTAGCTAGTGGATCTACAAATAACATATGAATGAATGATATAGAGTTCTACCATGGCAAGTAGACTCTCCCTTCTATGTATGGGAGTTACATCAGATTCTATGTTATAGCTCACATGTTCTATTGTCGATTAAAACTAATATCGCAGAAGTTAAATTATGTTTATTCAAAGGTTTTATGAAATCTTCTCAAATGATTTAAGTATGCATTGACCTTGTTTAATTACTTATGATTCTTTAAAGGTTTTTACTCATGTTTTAGCTTGGTCATGCATATCATATTAAAGTCTTCATATGATCATGTTTATGTTTTCATGCATTTCTCCATACTTAGTATGTTCCATGTACTAATGCATACTTGTGCCTATATAGTCTTATAATATAGGGTCTGATGTATCACCTACCGCACGTGGCTAGCTCTAATTGTTACTCCATTACTTTGGATTGGTGAGTCCTCATACATCAAGAAACAGAACATGAAGACTTTTATGTCTTTTGTTGCTTTACCTTGAGACGTTGTACGTGGTGTATGGGTTACATCCCAACCACTCTTATGTTTGTTTAGAATGGCTTTTCATGCCGTAGTTATGATTCCTCTTAAATTTTCTAAACTTTTGTTTATGACATGAGACATCTTACTTAAATTCTCATATTTTCAATTATATATTTTATATGCATATCAAGTGACTTATGTAGAGCCTCTCGGGACTTATATGCCATGTCATGTCTAGGGTATACTTTGGGGTCGTCACACCTTTTTTAGTCATAAATCATCAATTTCATAAAACAATCTAAATCCATAAGTTCATAATCATAGTAAAAACAATAAGGCATGGGCTCATATGAAATCAATTGAAAAATAAATAATTGAATTAAATCATGCATAATATGTAACACCTCGGAAGTTGGTAATTCAAAAAGGAAAGAGAAATGCAGAATTTCTCGGAAGTAGTGGTCTACGAGTCCAGCCTATGGACCATAGAAAGTTCTATAGGTCGTATAAAGGGACGCGAAGAATCCAAAGTTGGGTTTTGGAATTTCAAGTTTCTTAATTGCTACCTACGACTTGATAGGACGAATCCTAAGAAGGTTGATGAGTCATGCACGACACTCGTAGGATGGATTTAGAGATTTGATTGAGGACATCAGGTATACAAGAGGTTTTGATGGGTCGTTGTTAGTTTTATGGACCGTAGGAAGGTCATGTAGATGTGTTCTAGACTTAGTAAAATTTTAGAGTGAACCTTGTGTTCTATGGATGAGGTCTTCAGATCGTAGACAATTCAATAGACCATAGAAAGGTATCATGGGAAATGATTGAATATTTGGATTCTGAAGTTGGTTCTACTGATGACCAGAACGGGCAGTAGAAGTTCCTACGGACTGTAGGTCACAACCGTAAGGCTGTCCGGCTGTTATTTTTAAAAGGGTATTTTATCTTTTCCTATCCATCTAATGCCTACACTACGTCGTTAGGATGTCCTATAACAACTCTTCTACCCCAAAAGTTTCCCCAACTCTCTCATTCAATCAAATTCCCAAATCCTCTGCAAGGTTTTCTTCAAAAATCCTCTCTCTAGATCAAGAAAAAAGAAAATAGGGTTCTTCAATTAAAGTCTCCTTTCTTCATCAATTCCTTAGGGCTTCAAGATCAAGTTATGTAGAGCTTCATCAATGGGTTTCATTCACCTATTGAGACCCAAGGTTTTCTCAAATTCTCCAATTCGATTTCAATCAAATTGATTAGGTTGTCATTTAATTCTTCATGGGTTCTATTTGGGTTGATTCAATTGTTTGAATTTGATTTTATATGGTTGTTTTTAACTCAATTACATTATTTCCAATTGAAATTACATGAACCCATGCATTGATCAAGTTTTTTACTATGAACCCTAATTTGCATGAATTTGAAGAAAAGTTATGAATATAATTGAATGATGTTTTCATGAACTTATGCATGATTATGAAATATTTTTTTTATGATATAGATTACTTTAAGATAAGCATCAATTAATTGTGAAAGGATTTCCTCACATATGCATAAATTGTGAAAGATTTTCTCACATACTAAAGATATCATAAATGGTGAACGGTTTTCTTATATATTGTTTAAGGAGCTACTCTATGATTTTTTAGCTTGGATTAGTATATGAATTTTTCTTTTCCATGGATGATGATGATTTTATGTAAATGACCATTCCGTTGAGATTTTTACTAAGCATCGATAGGATATTGCGATGGAGGCTCTCCCGTTAGTAGAGGCCTAGTCTCTAGTAGCAATCTCATTGTGCCTTACTACATGCCCCCATAGGTTGTCTTAAGTTACATAGGTTGTGGATCCACCTAAGCTAGACGTTTAAGGTTGTTGCCTTGGCAACCAATGAAATATCTTTTCCATGTGGGAGCAAGACATCATATTCCACGTTATAGCTCGTATGGTCTATGTAGGTTAATTGTAAATATCCCAAAAAATGAACTAAGTTACTTTCAAATATGTTATGAAGATTTCCTCATTATTTTAGATGCTGACCATGTTAATGATTATGATTTTCTTTAAATTTTTTACTATGTCTAGCTTGGTCATTCATATCATGTTTTCGATTATGTCCTCTTATGATCATGTTTTATTACATTCCATGCACTAATGCATACTTATGCCTACATTGTTTCATTAATGTAGGGTGTGACGATTCCTCTCTCTCTGTTCATGGATAGTTGATCATTTTAGAGGTTTAAAGACTTGGTGAGTCCTCATACTCCGAGGTCGATGTCGCCTTTATTGCTTTTCTTATGACTTTACGTTTCGGATGTTGTACGTTGTGTACTGGTTAAATCCTGACCACTTCTTTCTATGTAATAGATGGCTTGTCAAGACTATGTTAGACATCCACTTTAAATGTCAAACATTTCTATTCATATCGGATTTCTTGCTTTTCTCTATTATGTTGTGTATATGTTTGTCAAGTGGCTTGTGTAGGGCCTCTCAGGGTCTTATACGCCATTGCACATCTAGGATGTACTTTGGTTCATGAAAACTTGGTATTCAGAGTACAAGCTTTTAGAAAAAGGTCCTAGGATGTCTGAGCCACGTTGAGTAGAGTTTTGTTAATAAGTATGAAACACGCCACATTTATGAATAGAAGGCTACAAAGAGTTTAGGAAACTTCACTTCTTTCATTACCCTAAAGTCGTGCCATAGATTCAATGTTATGACCCAAAGTATACCCTAGGCGTAACAAGACATATAGAACCCCGAAAGGCCCTACACGAGCGGAAGTCTAACATAGTCTCAACAGGCCATCTATACATCAAAAGAAATTATTGGGACATAACCCATACATCACATACAAATATCTGAAAACTGAACTAAAGGAAGCAACATAAGTGTCATAGTCCTCTGAACATGAGGACTCACCAACTCTTGATCCTCGAATCTCCAATGAGATCAACTAGCCACATGTGTGAGTGGTAGGAGCGTCGGACCCTACATTAGTGAAACAATATAGGCACAAGTATGCATTTGTACATGGAATGTACTCAGTATGGGGCAATATGCATAAAATAGGCATGGTAGCATGAATTGCTTAACACATATAAGGAATGATCAATATTTGAACATTTATAAGCTTAAAGATGCAATGGCATGTAAATCATAAAATATAGTCAATGCATTTAAAATAGGAGACATAAGGAAAGCTTTGAGGAAATGTAGTCATTTTTGTGGGATATTAACTTTAACCGACAATAAGACATGAGAGCTATATCATGGAATCCGGTATATCCCTCATACCGAAAGAAGGGGAATCTACTTGCCAAGGTAGACTCCGTACATATCATGTTTTGCTAAAGTGGATCCACTAGCTAGGTCATTAAAGACAATCCTATGGGGGCACGTAGTTTGCGATTAGAGGTTGCTACTAGATACTACCCTATTTGAGCCTCCACCTCGAAGCGCTCTTGGTGCTAAGTCTAAATTCCAACATAATAGATAAAAGTCAAATATCATTATAACATAGGAAGGGAAATGATCAATACCAATACACACTTTTTAGAGCAAAACATAGAATAGCTCCTTAAACACAATTCAACATGGATGAGAAAACATTTCCCAAATGTGTATCCATATGTGAGAAATACCTTTCACAATTATGATCATAATAGTAAGTGAGAAATCACTTCACAATAGAATTGATACTTTCCTTTCAAAGTATCCCCAAATCATTTACAATAATTTCATAAAAACATGCACATCTTCATAAATTCATAGTTCATAGATACATGGGTTCATCATAGGTTCATAGTTGAAAATCATAATTTAGGCATCGGTCAATATAATTTCAACTAAATATCATGTGTTAACATTAAATCATGCATTAAAAGACTTAATAAACAATAATAAATCATATTTGAATGAAACCCACAAAGACTGAATTGAAACTCTAACTTGATCAAGTGAAATTGAATCGAGAAAAATGAAACCTTTGGGATCCCATGGAGAAAAGGACTCCATGGGTAAATACCCACATACCATGCTACTCAAAGCCCAACATGAATGGTGAATTGAAAACTTGAATGGAACCCTAGCTCTTCTTCTTCTTCCTTAGGTTGAGAGGAAATTGGGGAGTGAATTTGGTTAGGTTTTGGGGAATTAGGAGAATGGGTTTGAAGTGGGTAATGTTAGGACTTAAAATCTTTATATAGGGCTTGGGGTAGAAGACAAAACGAGATAGTATTGGTTTAAAACAATTAGTAAAAAGAACAAAAAGCCCTTTAAAATAACTGCTAAAGCCCTTCTACGATTTGGACCTACGGACTGTCCTGGTTAACCATAGAAAAGTTCAGAAACCTTTTATTTAGACTAACTTTTGACGGGACTTGTCTACGGCACGTAGGTCTTCGTACTGCATGTAGACACCAATCGTAGAAACTAATCTTGACCCTCAAAATTTAAATAAGTCATGTACCTACCTACGAGACCCATCTACGACACATACAAGGATTGATGGGCCGTCCTGGTGAGCAATAGAAACGATACTGGACCTTATTTAAAGAAAATTGTTTCCTCCCTTTCTATGAGACTTGTCTACGACCCATAGAAAGACCTACGAACCATAGACTGATCTCGTAAACCTGAACTTGGTGTTGCAAATTTTATGCAGTCCTTCCCCTTTTGAAATCAGAGGTGTTACATTATCTCCTCCTTCAGAACATTCATTCTCGAATGGAACTCAAGGCAATACAAGGAGAGTAGGGGAAGAGATCTAACAACCCAAAATGAATGCAACTTTATCAAGATGCACATAATCAAGGAGGAACATTGACTCCAAGCTATAACATATTCAACACATCATTTCATAAGGCATACATGCAAATCATGCTCAAATGCACATAATCATTGGGCAATCAATCAAGTTAAATCAAAATCTCAAAAATCAAAATTTTCATGCGCATGTATGCATGAGGAAACATGAGAAGGACTAAGACACATAAAACCAAAAAGGATGTACCATGAGGATTATATACGTCAAGCTAGCTTTGGATCGGGGGGAAAGAGATGGGGATAATGGGATATCATATCGGCCCCGGCCTCCGAATAGCACCCTCAACCCTTTGATTTATCCACAACACTTTTACGGATGCAACTTCCTTATTTCTCAACCTTTCAACTTAGCAGTCCAAAATCTCAATCGGAACTTCTTCATGAGAAAAGCTCTCCTTTATATTAAGACTCTCCAATGGTACAATATATTTCGGATCACCAACACATTTCTTCAATAAAGAGACATGGAAAATTGGATGCACCGATGCTAAGTCATTAGAAAAATCAAGTTCATAAGCAACTTTACCAATACACCTCAAAATCTAATATGGGCCCACATAATGGGGACTAAACTTCCCTTTCTTTCAAAATCTCATTGCACCCTTCATGGGTGAAATATTCAAGTAGACCTAATCATAATTATTAAATTCTAGTTCTCTTCTTCTAACATCGGCATAGCACTTTTGTCAACCTTGAGATGTTTTCAACCTTTCTCTATTAAGCCAAACTTTCTCCATAGCCTCATCTACCAACTCGGGACCTATCAAAGAAACCTCACCAACTTCGAACCACCCTATTGGAGATCTACACCTCCTACCATAAAGAGCCTCAAATGAAGCCATACCAATGCTTGAATGATATACATTATTATAAGCAAACTAAATAAAAGGCAAATGATCATCCCAATGTCACGACCCCAAAGTACCCCCTAGGTGTGACATGGCATATAGAACCCCGAGATGCCCCACACAAGCCACTTAGCATGCATATACATAAGGTAAAGACAATAATGAGGAAAAAAATATACAATCTCATCAAAGTAAAAAGTATACAAGCGGAAGTCTTGACTATGTCTCAAAAGCCAACTAATACAATAGAATGATCGGGACGTAACCCGTGCATCATATACAAGTCTGAAACTGAAAGTAAAGAAAAGCAATAAAGTCTCTACGTCCCCGAAGCATGAGGATTCACCAAAGCTGATAGCTCGAACTCTGAAAACAACTAACCATGAGAGTGCGAGGGATGACTGTCTGACCCTACATTATAAGAGAATGTAGGCACAAGTATGCATTAGTACATGGAATGTACTATGTATGAATCAAATGCATATAATCACGTAAATCATGTGTAACACCCCGTATTGGAAAAGAGTGAAAAATTTCGATTTTTGGAAGCTTGAGTGGTAACCTACGGTGGGTCACCTACGAACCGTAGGTCATAAGAGCAAAGTGGTCGTCGATGCCACTGTTTTGAGGGTTAATTTTGATGATTTTTGGAGGCCAATCGGGGTGACCTACGATGGCCACCAACGGGCCTTTGGTAGACCTACGAGCCGTAGGCCTGGCCGTTGGTAGACCTACGAGCCGTAGGCCTGGCTGTTGGTAGACCTACGAGCCGTAGGCCTGGCCGTTGGTAGACCTACGAGCCGTAGGTCTTGGCCGTTAGTCAAGGTCGCGGGTTGAATTTAATGAGGGCTCATTTCGTCTTTCACCTAATGGCCCAATTACTTAACTAAGTCAGTTTTACCCCTCCTAACACTATATAAAACCTTCCAATCCTAAAATCTACCCTTTCTAATTCATTTTACAAGATTTTCCCCTTTCAAATATTTCTCTCTCTAAGGAAATCCTCTCAAGCTTCAAGGAAGAAGAAGACCAAGTTCCTCCATTACAGACCATCAATTTTCCTCAATTTGTTGTGGGCTTTGTTAAGGTATGATAGTATTCACCATTGGAACCCTTTCCTCCAATGGGTCCTCAACTTCATTCAAGGTTTTCAAGGTTCAATTTCCCAAATTGAGTTAGGGTTTTTTGATCAATTCTTATGGGTTCTTCAATTATGATTTCAATTGTTGATTTTATGGTTGGTAGTGCACAATCTAGCATGGTAAAGTAATCTAGTGCACGATCTAGCGTGATTTACATGTAATTTCATGAATTCCTATGATCCCATGCTAATTTTCCCCAATTTGTGATTATGCTTATGATTATGGGTTGAATTGAGAAAAGATGAATTTTTGTGAACTCTTGATGATTTGAGTTAAGGACTATGGTTACTAAGCTATAAATTCTATGATAAGACTATGAATGATCTAAAAGCGGGTTTTATGAAAGAGATGCATGTTCAACCAAAAACTATGAATTTTCCTCTAGTATGTGGGTTCCTTCAGGCATGTTTAATTTGCCTTGTTGATGATTTTCTAAGTGTTAGTTTGCATTGAGTTGCATGGTTGAGATGAAGTCTTATGAACCCATGATTTATGAGTTATGAGCATGATGAACTATGTAAAGATGAAGCTTATAAAATCATGCATGCTTTATGAAGTTTATGATATGTTGATGTTGAGTTGTGAAAGGGTTTCTCATGTAATGCTCAACCTACGAATGTGAAAGGTTTTCTCACATAATATGGATTCATAACATGTTAAAAGGTTTTCTCAGCTAACAATGAATCAAGAGTTTAAGGAGCTATTCTAAACAACGTAAGCTTTGACTAGTCCATGGAAGATGAAACGTCTATAAAAGCGATTTTAGCTTGGATTGGTAACCCAAGTTGTACCTCTCCATGGATAATAAGATAAATAAGAATTATGACTATTCCGTGGGATTTATGTTTTGCATCGAGAGGATTTGGAGATGGAAGCTTTCCCTGTCACGACCCAGGGTAGCCCCTAGATGTAACACAGCGTACAAGACCCCGAGAGGCCTCATACAAGCCCTTAGCATACATAACATACAATATAATAGAGAATTAAGAGTTCAAAAGAGCATTTTATATCAAAGCTTTACTCAAAAAAGCGGAAGTCTACAACTCATGTCTCAAAGGCTTCTAATATCAAAGAATACGAATAAAAGTGATAGGGACGCAGCCCAACACAATATCAAACATAAGGAAATACATCAAAGTAAATCCAACAAGGCTATGTCCTTGGATGGATGAGGACTCACCAAGTCTTCTTCTCAACTATAAGTCAATGCTCTAGCCACGAGTAGGAGAACTGCCACATCCTACACTAAAGAAGTTGATGCAAGCAAAAGTATGCGTTAGCACAATAAAGTACTAAGTATGATACCCATGCATAAAAACTCATAAAACATGCTAGAAAATGAGATATAAACATGACATACAATTGGCCAAGCTAAACATGATAAGGCATATAAGCAAATAGCATAAAGCATATACCAAGGCCAAAGCAAGCTAAATCTTCTTTATGTTACACTTATTTTTTTTCTTTACTATTAGTAACCCATGCAACATTGTGCAAGCTGAAGTGTGGGAAAAGCCTTAAACCGATATGTAGACCATGGAATAACTCAACATGGAATCCGGTGTCTGCCCTACACCGAAAAAGGGCCATTCTACTTGCGAAGGTAGAATCCTGAACCATAGCTTACGTGGATCAACTAGTTAAGCTGATATGGGCCTGTTAAGACCACCTATAGGGGCACATATGCATAGGACATATGGGGACTTGTCACCCGTCCACTCGGTTCTATGCATAATTCCCACTATACAATCATAACTACTGATATCCATGGAAATGTACAACTGGGGTTGCCAATCCAATCTAAAATGAATTCACATACCATGGACTTGTCCAAGCTTACTTCATTGAGTGTTTCTTCTTTCATGGACTTGTCCAAGCTTACACCCCTAGTATAACTTCTTTAAGCTCTTGATTCAATTTTAGTTAAGCAAACCTTTTAACAAGTTATGAATCCTTTGCATGTGAGAAAACCTTTCACAAGCTTAGGTAGGGCATTATATGAGAAAACCCTTTCAAGACTCAACATCAACATATCATAGATTTCACATAAATTATGCTTGATTCTATAAACCTCTTTCTTCATGATTCTATCATGCTTTTTCTTCATAGCTAATGGGTTCATATTGCCTTTATTTTAAATCATGCAATCCAATGCAAGCTAGCTCTTAAAAGTCATAACCAAGGCAATTTAGTCATACTTGAAGTAACCCA
This sequence comes from Solanum appendiculatum, assembly GCA_018342035.1. Taxonomy (NCBI): domain Eukaryota; kingdom Viridiplantae; phylum Streptophyta; class Magnoliopsida; order Solanales; family Solanaceae; genus Solanum; species Solanum appendiculatum. The sequence goes on along the minus strand of JAGDQO010000347.1, from coordinate 905,691 downwards.
CATAAAAGAGGAAAATCATGCTTTTTACTTGAACATGCTAAATTCATGCACTTAAACCCAATTCATGCTCAATTCCATAGATGATCCCTGAATTTCATCAATTCTTATCTCAACCCAACAATCAAGGCATAGATTATCAAATTGGGGAGAATTTACTTGCGATCATGGGGGTTCATGCAATAATTACAACTAGACATGTAATTCACCCTAGATCTTGCACTAAATTACTTTACCCAAGCTAGATCGTGCACTACAAAGCATAAAATCAGTAAGTGGACTCATACTAAAAGAACCCATAACAATTGATCAAACTTGAAGGGAATTGAACCTTGAAATTCATGAAGAAAAGGGAGGGCCCAATGGAGGAAGCAACTCCATTGGTCAATACCATCATACCTGAGCAAAGCCCACTAGAAATTGGAGCTTCTTCTTCTTCCTTGAGCTAGAGAGGATTTGTTTTAGAGAGAAATATTTGAGAGGTGAATTTACGGAATGAGTTAGAATGAAGTGATTTAGGTATAGAAAACTATATGTAGGACCTTCATTAAGGGTGAAACTGACTTAGTTAATTAGGGAATTAACCAGGGAAAATCACGAAAAAGCCCTTAATTAAAAACCGTCGGGACCCATCTACGGTCAGGACCTACGGTCCGTACATTCACTGACGGACTGTCCTGTTGAACCGTCAAAAGATTCAGAGAGTTGGTATCTGGTACCCTGCAACGACGGTTTCAATCTACGGTTGGTAGGTCTATCTACGGATCGTACACCTCAACCGTAGATCACAGCCTGAGGTTCAAGAATTTAACCAAGTCTGGGGGACATCTATGGTTACTTTCTACGGACCGTCAACTTACTTACGATCCGTCCTGCTACTCTGTAGATCACTCTTCAGAGACTAAGAATTACTGAACTTGACAGAGCCATTGACGACTCCTCACCTATGGCCCGTCAACCTGACTACTACCCGTAAGTGGCCTCTGTAGGTCACTGCCTATAGGTAAATTCTGCATTTTCATTCCTTGGAAAGCTAGGGGTATTACAATATCTCCCCCTTGGGGACATTCGTCCTCGAATGAGAACCCGGACATCATGAGAAGGGCGATAGACTCGGACTAACAACCCAACCTAACATGTAAGCATATAAATGCACAAATCTGAGGAGGAAACATCAACTCCAAGCTAAAGCATGCTCAACACTAAATTCACGAAGACTTTATGCAACTCATACTTAATGCACACATATCAAATTAGACTCTTCATGAACCTGCATAAAAATCAAGGAATCATGGAAATCAACTATGACACATGAGACCAAAAGAATGAACCATGAGGAACTAGGTACTTCAAGCTAGAGGAGGATCAGAAGGAAAGAGATGAGGGTAGCGGGACTTCATATCGGCCTCGGCCTCCCAAGTAGCACCCTCTATTAATTGATTCCTCCATAGAACTTTCACGGAAGCAATTTCTTTATTTCTCCTTCCGGACATGTTGGTCTAAAATCTCAACCGGAACCTCTTCATAGGAAAGACTATCCTTTATGCCAAGAGTCTCTATTGGCACTATAGAGGTCGGATCACCAACACACTTTTTCAACAATGAGACGTGAAAAACCGAAAGCACTGATGCCAACTTATTAGGCATATCAAGCTCATAGGCAGCCTTACCAACACGTCTCAAAATTTGATATGGGCCTACAAAGCGGGAACTAAGCTTCCCTTTCTTCCCAAATCTCATTACACCCTTCATAGGTGAAATTTTCAAGTAAACCCAATCATCAATGTCAAATTCTAATTCTCTTCTTCTAACATCAGCATAAGACTTTTGTCGACTTTGAGCCGTTTTCAGCCTTTCTCTAATAAGCCGAACTTTCTCCATAGCCTCATGCAATAACTCGGGGTCTATCAAAGCAACTTCCCCAATTTCAAACCGACCTATGGGAGATCTACACCTTCTACCATAGAGAGCCTCAAATGGAGCCATACCAATACTAGAATGGTAGCTATTATTATAAGCAAACTCGATCAAAGGCAAATGGTCATCCCAAGTACCCTTGAACTAAATAACACAAGCTCTCAACATATCTTCGAAAGTCTGAATAGTAAGCTCCGCTTGCCCATCGGTTTGGGGATGAAAGGCTTTGCTAAGCTTAACAAGAGTACCAAGACCTTTTTGGAGTGACTTCCAAAATTGAGAAGTGAACTGAGCACCTCGATCGGAGATAATGAACAAAGACACTCCATGCAGCCTAACCATCTCCATTAGGTACAACTTAGCATAATCCTCCGCCGAATAAGAAGTTTTGACGGGAATGAAATGGGCAGACTTGGTCATTCTATCAAGCACAACCCAAATCGAATCATAATGTCGTCTTGTGCGAGGTAAACCTACTACGAAATCCATATTCATATCTTCCCACTTCCAGGTAGGAATCTCTATGTCTTGGGTTAAACCTCCCGAGCTCTGATGCTCAACCTTCACTTGTTGGCAATTAGGACACTTAGCCACAAATTCCGCAATGTCTTTCTTCATGCCATTCCACCAATAGATTTCCCACAAATCACGGTACATCTTGCTAGCTCTCGGGTGAATAGAATATCTAGAACTATGAGCTTTCGACAAAATTTGCCCTCTCAAATCATCAACGTCGGGAACACATAAGCGACCTTGGTAACGAAGTACACCATCTCCTCCTTGGGAGAAAACCTCTATGGACTTCTTGAGAACCGCTTCTTTCAATCTACAAAATTAGGATCAAGGTCTTGCTTACCTTTTACATCATGCACAAAATAGGACTCGGAGCCATTGTGAACGGTAACTCCACCCTTAGCGGAATCAATCAACCGAACACCCAATCGGGCTAAACTATGAACATCACGAACCAACTCTTTCTTTCCATCCTCAATATACGCAACACTGCCCATAGACAATCTACTAAGAGCATCCACCACCACATTAGCCTTGCCGGGGTGATAGAGAACACTCATATCATAATCTTTTAGCAATTCAAGTCATCTTCTTTGGCGGAGATTCAAATCTTTCTGCTTAAACACATACTGGAGACTCTTATGATCGGTGAAGACATCTACATGTACTCCATACAAGTAATGTTGCCATATTTTCAAAGCAAACACCATCGCTGCCAACTCTAAGTCATGAGTGGGATAGTTCTTCTCATGCACCTTTAGTTACCTTGAAGCATAGGCAATCACTTTCCCATTTTGCATTAGAACACACCCTAGCCCAATCCTTGAGGCATCACAATACACTACAAAACCATCGGTTCCTTCCGGTAGAGTCAATATTGAGGCCGAAGTAAGTCTATCTTTCAATTCTTGAAAACTCTTTTCACAAGCCTCGGACCACATAAACTTAGCTTTCTTTTGAGTCAAAGCCGTCAACGGAGAAGAAATTGAAGAAAACCCCTCAACAAACCTCTTATAATAACCGGCTAAACCCAAGAAACTACGAATGTCCGAAGGTGATAAAGGTCTAGGCCAATTCTTGACCGCTTCAGTTTTCTTAGGATCTACCTCAATACCCTTAGCGGAAACAATGTGACCAAGAAAAGCCACGGATCTCAACCAAAATTCACACTTGGTAAACTTTGCAAAGAGTGGTTGATCCTTGAGGACTTGCAACACAACCCTCAAATGACTAGCATGCTCATCCTCATTCCTTGAGTAGATCAAGATATCATCAATAAACACAATCACGAACATGTCAAGGTATTGCTTAAACACCCTATTCATCAAGTCCATGAATGCAGCTGGAGCATTTGTCAATCCAAACGACATAACCAAGAACTCATAGTGACCATACCTTGTTCGAAAAGCCGTTTTTGGAATATCATCTTCTTTCACTGTTAATTGGTGATAACCCAAACGAAGGTCGATCTTAGAAAAGTAACTAGCCCTTTGAAGTTGGTCAAACAAATCATCTATCCTTGGAAAGGGATACTTATTCTTGATTGTAACCTTATTCAATTGGCGATAGTCGATGCACATACGGAGTGAACCATCTTTCTTCCTTACAAACAATATCGGAGCACCCCATGGGGAAATGCTTGGTCGAATGAAACCCTTATTCAACAAGTCTTTTAGTTGCTCTTTCAACTCTTTAAGTTCTGCCAGAGCCATTCTATAAGGAGGAATAGAGATAGGTTGCGTATCTGGGAGAAGGTCAATACCGAAGTCTATTTCCCTTTCGGGAGGAATACCGGGCAAGTCATCGGGAAACACTTCTGGAAACTCACTAGCAGCAGAGACTGACTCAAGAGTAGGGGTTTCGGAATCTACATCCCTCACCCTAACTAGATGGTAAAAACAACCCTTAGAGATCATCTTTCTAGCCTTTAGATAAGAAACGAATTGACCTCGAAAAATAGTAGGATAGGCTCATTAGGGAACTAGAACTTGTCCACTTTGGTCCTACAATCAATAGAGGCATAACAAGCATGCAACCAATCCATCCCAAGATTGACATCGAAATCTAGCATATCTAGCTCTATGAGATCGACAAGAGTAACTTTATGGGATAAGGAAATGGAGCAACCTCTATAAACCCTCTTAGCTAAAATAGACTCTTGTCGATCTCATAGAGCTAGATATGCTAGATTTATAGACTCTCCTATCGGAGTAAAAACAAGGATAGGATCTAGCAATATATCCGGTACAATATCAAACCGCATGGCTACATAGGACGTCACAAAAGAAAATGTAGCTCCGGGATCTAACAAGGAATAAACATCAAAATGGAAGACTTTCAACGTACCGGTGACCACATCGGGTGAGCTCTCTTGCTCATGATGAGCCTGAAGTGCATAAAATCTATTTTGCTTTGGAGCACCTGAACCCGAACTACTTGGGGCAGCTTGCTTACCCTCTCTTCCTTTAGCCAAGAGAGATTGGAAATCTCTCATCTTGTGACCAGCCTTACCAAAAGTCTAGCAACCATCCGAACCAGCTAGGCATTTGCCTTCATGCCTCCTCCCACATCTAGTACAACTAGGCAAAGAAGATCCACCACCGTTCCCCCCTTGAGGCTTGGGGTTTGTCACCCTATCATTGTTTGATCTTGGAGGAGCCTTGGAAGAACCTTGATTAGAGAACCTTTGGCGAAATCTTGAATGACCACGTCCATCGGATTTTGCATGAGAAAAGTTTCCATCTCCAGTTCTGGCCCGCTTAGTCTCTCTAGATCTCCCTTTAAGGTTTTCTTCTTCAATTTGTTCGGCATAAACCATGAGGTGAGAAATATTCATGTCATGTAAAAGCATGGCGGTGCGGTACTCTTTCACCAACATATCAGAAACTCCCGACACAAATTTTCTCATTCTTGCCCTTGGGTCGGCAACTATGGACGGAGCATATCTAGCCAATTGTGTGAACTTCAATGCATATTCTTTCACACTCACACTCCCTTGACGAAGATTAATAAACTCAAGCACCTTGGCCTCTCTCTTTTATAAGAGGGAAGAATCGATCTAGGAAAACACTCTTAAACTTCTCCCATCCTATGGGACCTTCATCATTAGCCCTTTCACTCTTCCATTGATTGTACCAAGTTTGGGCAACACCTTTAAGTTGATAAGCGGCCAACTCCGCCTTCTCTTCCGGTGTCACACCCATTATGATCAACACTTTATAAACTTCATCAATAAACTCTTGAGGATCCTCTTCCACCTTAGAGCCATAAAATTTTGAAGGATTCATCCTTGTAAAGTCTCTCACCCTCGACACCGTCGTACCCACATTTGGGTTCACGGGAATCACCACTTCTCTATTTGCTTGGGCCGTCATGGCTTCAGCCACAGCTTGGAAAGCAGCCCTAAATTCTGCAGGGGTCACTTGCTCAGCCAAAGGGTCGGCCGGAGCTTGTGGAGCTTGAGGAGGAGCTCCTTGCCCTTCATTCACTCTTGCATTCCTAGTAGCGTAGGCCCTTTGAGATGCCATATCCTGAAACGCGTAGGATAGGTGAATAGGAGAGAGATGTAGAGTTAAACTCTATGGCACGACTCAAGAGTAACAAAAGAAGTGAAGTTTCCTAAACATCTTGTAGCCTCTCATTCATAAGTGTGGCGCGCTTCACACTCATGTACAAGACTCTACTCGATGCGGCTTATGAGACATCCTAGAATCTTTCTAAAACCTTACGCTTTGATACCAAATTTGTCATGACCCAGGGTAGCCCCTAGATGTAACACGGCATACAAGACCCCGAGAGGCCTCATACAAGCCCTTAGCATACATAACATACAAGATAATAGAGAATTAAGAGTTCAAAAGAGCATTTTATATCAAAGCTTTGCTCAAAACAACGGAAGTCTACAACTCATGTCTCAAAGCCTTCTAATATAGAAGAATGAGAATAAAAGTGAAAGGGACGCAGTCATACGCAATATCCAACGTAAGGAAAGACATCAAAGTAAATCCAACAGGGCTATGTCCTCGGATGGATGAGGACTCACCAAGTCTTCTTCTCAACTCTAAGTCAATGCTCTAGCCACGAGTAGGAGAACTTCCACGTCCTACACCAAAGAAGTTGATGTAGGCAAAAGTATACGTTAGCACAATAAAGTACTAATTATGATATCCATGCATAAAAACTCATAAAACATGCTAGAAACTGAGATATAAACATGACATACAATTGTCCAAGCTAAACAAGATAAGGCATATAAGAAAATAGCATAAAGCATATACCAAGGCCAAAGCAAGCTAAATCATCTTTCTGTTACTCTTCTTTTCTTTTCTTTACTTTTAGTAACCCATGCACCATTGTGCATGCTGAAGTGTGGGAAAAGCCTTAAACCGATCTGTAGACCATGGAATAACTCAATATGGAATCCGATGTCTGTCTTACACTGAAAAAGGGACATTCTACTTGCCAAGGTAGATACCTGAACCATAGCCTACGTGGATCCACTAGCTAAGCTGATATGGGCCTGTTAAGACCACCTATAGGGGCACATAGGCATAGGACATATGGGGACTTGTCACCCGTCCACTCGGTTCTATGCATAGTTCCCACTATACAATCATAACTACTGATATCCATGGAAAGGCCCAACTGGGGTTCCCAATCCAATCTAAAATGATTTCACATACCATGGACTAGTCCAAGCTTACTTCATTGAGTGTTTCTTCTTTCATGGACTTGTCCAAGCTTACTCCCCTAGAATAGCTTCTTTAAGCTCTTGATTCAATTTTAGTTAAGCAAACCTTTTAACAAGTTATGAATCCTTTGCATGTGAGAAAACCTTTCACAAGCTTAGGTAGAGCATTATATGAGACGACCCTTTCAAGATTCAACATCAACATATCATAGATTTCACATAAATTATGCTTGATTCTATAAACCTCTTTCGTCATGATTCTATCATGCTTTTTCTTCATAGCTAATGGGTTCATAGTACCTTTATTTTAAACCATGCAATTCAATGCAAGCTAGCTCTTAAAAGTCATAACCAAGGCAATTTAGTCATACTTGAAGTAACCCACATAAAAGAGGAAAATCATGCTTTTTATTTAAACATGCTAAATTCATGCACTTAACCCTAATTCATGCTCAATTCCATAGATGATTCCTCAATTTCATCAATTCTTATCTCAACCCAACAATCAAGGCATAGATTATCAAATTGGGGAGAATTTACTTGCGATCATGGGGGTTCATGCAATAATTACAACTAGACATGTAATTCACGCTAGATCGTGCACTAAATTACTTTACCCACACTAGATTGTGCACTACAAAGCATAAAATAAGTAAGTGGACTCATACTAAAAGAACCCATAACAATTGATCAAACCCTAGCTTACTTGAAAGGAATTGAACCTTGAAATTCATGAAGAAAAGGGAGGGTCCAATGGAGGAATCAACTCCATTGGTCAATACCATCATACCTTAGCAAAGCCCACTAGAAATTGGAGGAGATTGGGTGACCTTCAATGGAGGACATAGCTTCTTCTTCTTCCTTGAGCTAGAGAGGATTTATTTTAGAGAGTGAAATATTTGAGAGGTGAATTTACGGAATGAGTTAGAATGAAGTGATTTAGGTATAGAAAACTATATATAGGACCTTCATTAAGGGTGAAACCGACTTAATTAATTAGGGAATTAACTAGGGAAAAGACCAAAAATCCCTTAATTAAAAACTGTCGGGGCCTATCTACGGTCAGGACCTAAAATCCGTACGTCCACTGACGGACCATCCTATTGAACTGTCAAAAGATTCAGAGAGTTGGTATCTGGTACCCTGCAACGACGGCTTCAATCTATGGTTGGTAGGTCTATCTATGGACCGTACACCTCAACCGTAGATCACAGCCTGAGGTTAAATAATTTTACCAAGTTTGGGGGACATCTATGGTTACTTTCTACGGACCGTCAACTGACTTACGATCATTCTGCTACTCCATAGATCACTCTTTAGAGATTGAGAATTACTGAACTTGACAGAGCCATTGACGGCTCCTCACGTATGGCCCGTCAACCTGACTACGGCCCGTAAGTAGCCTCTGTAGGTCTGCCTACAGGTAAATTCTACATTTTCATTCCTTCGAAAGCTGGGGGTATTACACTCCCGTGAGTAGAGGCCGGGTTTCTAGTAGCAATCTCCTCATCCCTTACCTATGTGCCCCCATAGGATTATGGTCTATGATAGACACTAGCTAGTGGATACACGAAAGCTATATGTTAAGATGAGGGTCCTACCTTGGCAAGTAGGATGGCCCTACCAGTGTGAGGTTAGACACCGGATTCTATGTTGATAGCTCAGATGGTCTTACATGTCGGTTAAGGCTATTTCCCACAAAGAATGAATTAAAGTATTTTATGAAATTCCTCAAGTAAAGAAAGATGATTTTGCTTGCTTTGGCCATGGTTTATGTTTCATGCTTTTATGTTTTTGTCATGTTTTAGCGTGGCCATTGCATGTTATGATTATATCTCATTCTAGCATGTTTTATATGTTTATGTGCATTGCTATCATGCTTGGTACTTGATTGTACTAACACATACTCTTGCCTACATTAACTTCTTTGGTGTAGGACTTGGCGATTCGCCCTCCACTTGTGGCTAGAGCTTTATAGTAGAAGATTGATAGAAGACTTGGTGAGTCCTCATCCATCCGAGGACATAGCCTAGATGTTCTTATTTTCATGTTGTTTCTTTCATTTCGCATTGTATTGTGTTACGTCCAAAACTTTATTTCTTTATGATAGATTGGCTTTGAGACATGATATGTAGACTTCCGCTATTTCTTTTAAAAAGCTTTGATATGAAATTCTCTTTTGAACCTTAAATCTCTATTATCTTGTATGTATGTATGCATGCTAAGTGGCTTGTATGAGGCCTCTCCGGGTCTTGTACGCCATGTGACGTCTAGGGGGTACCTTGGGTTGTGACAAACTTGGTATTCAGAGCGCAAGGTTTTAGAAATGATCCTAGGTTGTCTCATAAGCCGCGTTGAGTAGAGTCTTATTCATGAGCTTATGCTAGAAGAAACATGGGAGAGAATGTGGAACAAGAAGCTCCTCCTCAAGCTCCTCAAGTTTCGGCTGACCCTTTGGCCGAACAAGTGACTAATGCAGAGTTTAGGGCTGCTTTCCAAGCATTGGCTCAAGCCGTGACGGCTCAAGAAAATAGAGAGGTTGGAGTTCCCATGAACCGAAATGTGGGTACAACGGCATCAAGAGTGAGGGACTTTACTAGAATGAACCCTTCAGAATTTCATGGCTCTAAGGTTAAGAAAGATCCCCAAGAATTCATTGATGAAGTGTACAAGGTGTTGATGATTATGGGTGTGACACCGGAGGAAAAGGCGGAGTTGGCCACTTATCAACTCAAGGGTGTTGCCCAAATTTTGTTCAATCAATTGAAGAGTGAGAGGGAGGTTAATGAGGGTCCTCCTGATTGGGAGAAATTTAAGGTTGCTTTCCTTGATAGGTTCTTTCCCCTTGAGATTAGGGAGGTGAGGTTGCTTGAATTCATCAACCTTCAATAAGGGAACATGAGTGTGAAAGAGTATGCTTTGAAGTCACAGTTGTCTCGATATGCTCCTTCCATAGTTGCCGATCCTAGGGCAAGAATGAGTAAGTTTGTTTCGGGAGTGTTCGAAATGTTGGTTAAAGAGTGCCGCACCGCTATGCTTGTTAATGATATGAATATTTCTCGTCTCATGGTGTATTCTCAACAAATAGAAGAAGCAAAGCTCAAGGGAAGGTATAGAGAGACTAAGAGGGCTAGGACCAGTGATGGTAACTTTTCACATTCAAGGTCTGATGGACATGGACGTCCTAGATTTTGACAAAGGTTCTCTAATCAAGGTCCTTCCAATGCTCCTCCTAAGTTCAACAAAAATAGGGTTGCTAACCCTAAGCCTCAAGGAGGAAATGGTGGTGGTTCTTCACCGACTTCTTGTACTAGGTGTGGGAGGAAGCATGAGGGCAAATGTTTAGCCCGTTCAGATGGTTGCTACGATTGTGGAAAGAGTGGTCACAAAATGAGGGATTGTCCATCTCTCACGGTTAAGGGAAGAGAGATTAAGAAAGCTCCACCTAGTGGATTGGGTTCGACTGCTTCTAAGCAAAATCGATTCTATACACTTCAAGCTCGTCATGAGCAAGAGATCTCTCCCGATGTGGTTACCGGTATGTTTAAAGTTTTCCACTTTGATGTATATGCATTGCTTGGTCCCAATGCTACATTGTCTTTTGTGACACCATATGTAGCTATGAGGTTTGATCTTGTTACGGATGTGTTGCTAGATCCTTTTAATGTCTCTACTCCAATTGGAGAATCTATCGTGGCTAAGAGAGTCTATAGAAGTTGTCCCGTTAAGTCCCATAGAGTCAATCATGTTGATCTTTTAGAGCTTGATATGTTAGATTTTGATGTTATTCTTGGGATGGATTGGTTGCATGCTAGTTATGCCTCTATTGATTGTAGGACCCGAATTGTCAAATTTCAATTCCCGAATGAGCCTATCCTAGAGTGGAAGGGGGGAAATTCTATGTTTACAGGTCAATTTGTTTCTTATCTAAAAGCTAGAAAGATGATCTCTAAGGGTTGTATTTACCATCTTGTTAGGGTGAGGGATATAGATTCCGAAACCTCTACTCTTGAGTCGGTCCCCGTTGTTAATGAGTTTCCGAAAGTGTTTCTCGATGATTTACCCGGTATTCTTCCCGAAAGGGAAATAGACTTTGGTATTGACCTTCTCCCCGATACGTAACCTATTTCTATTCCTCTTTATAGAATGGCCCCGGCAGAACTTAAAGAACTAAAGGAGCAATTAAAAGATTTATTGGATAAGGGTTTCATCCGACCAAGAGTTTCTCCATGGGGTGCTCCGATCTTGTTTGTGAGGAAGAAAGATGGTACACTCCATATGTGCATTGACTACTGCCAATTGAACAAGGTTACCATTAAAAATAAGTATCCTCCTTCAAGGATAAACGACTTGTTTGATCAACTTCAAGGGGCTAATTATTTCTCTAAGATCGACCTTTGTTCGGGTTATCACCAATTAAGGGTGAAAGAAGATGACATTCCAAAAATGGCTTTCTGAACTAGGTATGGTCACTATGAGTTCTTGGTAATGTCATTTGGTTTGAAAAATGCTCCGGTCGCATTTATGGACTTCATGAATAGGGTGTTTAAGCAATACCTTGACATGTTTGTAATTGTGTTTATTGATGAAATCTTGGTCTACTCAAGGAATGAGGATGAGCATGCTAATCATTTGAGGATTGTATTGCAACTCCTCAAGGACCAACTACTCTTTGAGAAGTTTAGTAAATGTGAGTTTTGATTAAGATCTGTGGCTTTTCTTTGTCACATTGTTTCCGGTGAAGGTATTGAGGTAGATCCTAAGAAAAAGGAAGCGGTTAAGAATTGGCCTAGACCTCTATCACCTTCGGATATCTATAGTTTCTTGGGCTTAGCCGGTTATTATAGGAGGTTTGTTGAAGGGTTTTCGTCAATTGCTTCTCCATTGAGGGCTTTGACTCAAAAAGAGGTTAAATTCATATGGATCGAGGCATGTGAGAAGAGTTTCAAAGAATTGAAAGATATATTACTTTGGCTCTAATATTGACTCTACCGGAAGGATCCGATGGTTTTGTGGTTTATTGTGACACCTCGAGAATTGGATTGGGATGTGTTCTTATACAAAATGGGAAAGTTATTGCTTATGCTTCAAGGTAACTCAAGGTGCATGAAAAGATCTATCCTACTCATGATTTGGAACTAGCGGTGGTTGTGTTTGCTTTGAAAATATGGCGGCATTGTTTGTATGGGGTACATGTAGATGTCTTCACCGATCCTAAGAATTTGCAATATGTGTTTAAACAGAAAGATTTAAATCGTCGCCAAGGAAGGTGGCTTGAGTTGTTCAAAGACTATGATATGAGTGTTCTTTATCACCCCAGTAAGGCTAATGTGGTGGCGGATGCTCTTAGTCGATTGTCTATGGGTAGTGTTGCTCATGTTGAAGATGGTAAGAAAGAGCTGGTTCACGATGTTTAGAGATTGGCCCGATTGGGTGTTCAGTTGATTTATTCTGCTAAAGGTGGTGTTATGGTTCACAATGGTTTCGAATCCTCTTTTGTGCATGACGTAAAGGCTAAACATGATCTCGATCCCAACTTAGTTGAATTAAAGGAAGCGTTTCTAAAAAAGTCCGTTGAGGCTTTTCCAAGGGGGAGATGGTGTGCTTCGCTTCAAGCTTGTTTGTGTGTTCCCAACGTAGATGACTTAAGAGAACAAATCTTATCGGAAGCCCATAGTTCTCGATATTCAATTCACTCGGGAGCTACCAAATTGTACCTTGATTTGCGAGAGATTTATTGTTGGAATGGGATGAAGAAGGACATTGCGGAATTTGTGGCTAAGTGCCCTAATTGCCAACAACTGAAAGTTGAGCATCAAAGGCCGGGATGTTTGATCCAAGATATTAGTATTCTTACTTGGAAGTGGGAAGATGTGAATATGGATTTTATTGTTGGTTTGCCTCGCACTAAGTGACAATATGATTCGATATGGGTTGTTGTAGATCGAATGACGAAGTCAGCCCATTTCATTCCCGTCAAGACTTCTTATTCGGCAGAGGATTATACTAAGTTGTACTTGAGGGAAATGGTTAAGCTACATGGAGTGCCTTTATCCATTATCTCTGATCGTGGTGCACAATTCACTTCTTAATTTTTGAATTCGTTCAAAAAAAGTCTTGGTACTCGTGTCAAGCTTAATACGGCCTTTCATCCCCAAAACGATGGGCAAGCGGAGCGTACTATCCAAACCTTGGAAGATATGTTGAGAGCATGTGTAATTGACTTCAAGGGTACTTGGGATGATCATTTGCTTTCGATTGAATTTACTTATAATAATAGCTACCATTCTAGTATTGGTATGGCTCCATTTGAGGCTCTTTATGGTAGGAGGTGTAGATCTCCTATAGGTTGGTTTGAAGTTGGGGAAGTCACTTTGATAGGCCTGGAGTTAGTACATGAGGCTATGGAGAAAGTTAGACTTATTAGAGAGAGGTTGAAAATGGCTCAAAGTTGACAAAAGTCCTATGCCGATGTTAGAAGAAGAGAATTAGAATTTGATGTTGATGATTGGGTCTACTTGAAAATTTCACCCATGAACGGTGTAATGAGATTTGGGAAGAAAGGGAAGCTTAGTCCCCGTTATGTGGGCCCAAATAAAATTTTGAGACGTGTTGGTAAGGTTTCCTATGAACTTGACTTGCCTAATGATTTGGCATCGGTACACCCAGTTTTCCATGTCTCATTGTTGAAGAAGTGTGTTGGTGACCTGACATCTATAGTGCCATTGGAGAGTCTTGACATAAAGGATATCCTTTTTTATGAAGAAGTTCCGGTTGAGATTCTAGATCGACATGTCCGGAAGTTAAGGAATAAAGAAATTGCTTTCGTAAAAGTTCTGTGGAGGAATCAATTAGTTGAGCACGCTACTTGGGAGGCCGAGGCTGATATGATGCCCCGATATCCTTATCTTTTCTCTTCCGATCCTCCGCTAGCTTGAGGTACCTAGTTCCTCATGGTTCATTCCTTGATTTCATGTGTTATAGTTGATTCCCATGATTTCTTTGGTTATGCATGTTCATGAAGAGTCTAATCTTGCGAAAATGAGCTAACTTGATTGTTTTAGCTATATGATTGTGCATTGAGTATGAGTTGCATAAAGTCCTCATGAAATAATATGTTGAGCATGCTTTAGCTTGGAGTTGATGTTTCCTCCTCGGATATGTTAACTATGTGATTGCATGTTTAGGTTGGGTTGTTAGTCCGTGTCTTTCACCCTTCTTTTGATAGCCTTATCTCCATTCGAGGATGAATGTTCCAAAGAGGGAGATATTGTAACACCCCGTATTGGAAAAGTGTGAAAATTTTCAATTTTTGGAAACTTGGGTGGTGACCTACGGTGGGTCACCTACGAGCCGTAGGTCATAATAGCAAAGTGGTCGTCGATGCCACTGTTTTGAGGGTTAATTCTGATGATTTTTGGAGGCCAACCAGGGTGACCTACGATGGCCACCAACGGGCTATTGGTAGACCTACGAGCCGTAGGTCTTCGCCGTTGGTCAAGGTCGCGGATTGAATTTAATGAGGGCTCATTTGGTCTTTTTACCTAAGAGCCCAATTACTTAACTAAGTCGGTTTTACCCCTCCTAACACTATATAAAGTATTCCAATCCTAAAATCTACCATTTCTAATTCATTTTACAAGATTTTCCCCTCTCAAATATTTCTCTCTCTAAGGAACTCCTCTCAAGCTTCAAGGAAGAAGAAGACCAAGTTCCTCCATTAAAGGCCATCAATTTTCCTCAATTTGTTGTGGGCTTTGTTAAGGTATGATAGTATTCACCATTGGAGCCCTTTCTTCCAAAGGGTCCTCAACTTTCTTCAAGGTTTTCAAGGTTCAATTTCCCAAATTGAGTTAGGTTTTTTTGATCAATTCTTATGGGTTCTTCAATTATGATTTCAATTGTTGATTTTATGGTTGGTAGTGCACGATCTAGCATGATTTACATGTAATTTCATGAATTCCTATGAGCCCATGCTAATTTTCCCCAATTTGTGATTATGCTTATGATTATGGGATGAATTGAGAAAAGATGAATTTTTGTGAACTTTTAGTGAATTAAGTTAAGGACTATGATTACTAAGCTATAAATTCTATGATAAGACTATGAATGATCTAAAAGCGGGTTTTACGAAAGAGATGCATGTTCAACCAAAAATTATGAATTTTTCTCTAGTATGTGGGTTTCTTTAAGCATGACTAATTTGCCTTGTTGATGATTTTCTAAGTGTTATCTTGCATTGAGTTGCATGGTTGAGGTGAAGTCTTATGAACCCATGATTTATGAGTTATGAGTATGATAAACTATGTAAAGATGAAGCTTATTAAATCATGCATGCTTTATGAAGTTTATGATATGTTGATGTTGAGTTATGAAAGGGTTTCTCATGTAATGCTCAACCTATGAATGTGAAGGGTTTTCTCACATAATATGGTTTCATAACTTGTTGAAAGGTTTTCTCAACTAACGTGGAATCAAGAGTTTAAGGAGCTATTCTAAATGACGCAAGCTTGGACTAGTCCATGGAAGATGAAACATCTATAAAAATGATTTTAGCTTGGATTTGTAACCCTAGTTTTATCTCTCCATGGATAATAAGATAAATAAGAATTATGACTATTCCGTGGGATTTATGTTTAGCACCGAGAGGATTTGGAGATGGAAGCTCTCCAGTGAGTAGAGGCCAGGTTTCTAGTAGCAATCTCCTTATCCCTTACCTATGTGCCCCCCTAGGATTATGGTCTATGATAGACACTAGCAAGTGGATCCACGTAAGCTATATGTTAAGATGAGGGTCCTACCTTGGCAAGTAGGATGGCCCTACCAGTGTGGGGTTAGACACCGGATTCCATGTTGATAGCTCACATGGTCTTACATGTCGGTTAAGGCTAGTTCCCACAAAGAATGAACTAAAGTATTTTATGAAATTCCTCAAGTAAAGAAAGATGATTTAGCTTGCTTTGACCATGGTTTATGTTTCATGCTTCTTATGTTTTAGTCATGTTTTAGCTTGACCATTGCATGTCATGATTATGTCTCATTCTAGCATGTTTTATATGTTTATGTGCATTGCTATCATACTTGGTACTTGATTGTACTAACGCATACTCTTGCCTACATTAACTTCTTTGGTGTAGGACTTGGCGATTCACCCTCCACTCGTGGCTCGAGCTTTATAGTAGAAGATTGATAGAAGACTTGGTGAGTCCTCATCCATCCGAGGACATAGCCTAGTTGTTCTTATTTTCATGTTGTTTCTTTCATTGCAGATTGTATTGGATTACGTCCCAAACTTTATTTCTTTATGATAGATTGGCTTTGAGACATGAGATGTAGACTTCCGCTATTTCTTTTCAAAAGCTTTGATATGAAATTCTCTTTTGAACCTTAAATCTCTTTTGGCCTCTCGGGGTCTTGTACGCCATGTCACGTCTAGGGTGTACCTTGGGTCGTGACATCATGCCAATGAGATGCTTTCATATAGGAAATTATGCTAGTGAGATATCATCATGTACATGCAATGAACAAACTAAACCACATGACAAAAGGTTAGAAACTCAATGCCCAAACATGGTCAATGCAAGCTAGTCATGTCATAAGTCTTGTCTTGTGAGATACTTCTAGTACCCTAGTTCCTTATTATGGGATTTTTACGTTTAATCGACATAGACCATGTGAGCTATAACACGGAATCCAGTATCTGCCCCACACCGAAAAGGGGAGTGATGTCTACCCCACACCACTAGAAGGGCTGTCATACTTGCCAAGGTAAGGACTATAAATCTTTAGCTTACGCGGATCAACTAGCTATGTGTCTATCTGAGACAAAACCTACGAGGCACGTAGTTATGGGACTTAGGGATTTCTATTAAAGGTCCACGGACGCTAAACGAAAACCATCATCCCAAAAGATCGCTCGGTTTTAAGTAAAATCCCAAGGAATAGTCAAATAAGCTTATTCATATTTTAACCAAGGTAGAGGTACATCTAGGGTTACCAAGTCCAAGCTAAGATCATATCAAGATATTTCAACTACCATGGGCTTGCCCAAGCTTACGTCATTACAGTAGCTCCTAATCGATTCATAGGTGAGAAAGCCCTTTCAACCATATGAAACCTAATTTATGTGAGAAAACCTTTCACATTTATAGGCTTAGCTTATTGTGAAGAAAACCTTTTCACAACTCATGGATGCCATCATCTATATGCACCCTAGCAATTATAAGCATAATTCTCATGAAACATACATCTCTTATGCAAGCCATTCATATACATGCATCTCTTATGCAAGCTATTCATATACATACTTCTCTTATGCGAGCTATTCATATACATGTTCTTAAATCATGATCTAGTATGGGTACATGTCAATTCATCTTAGAATCAGGCAATAAATTAGAATCATGCATATTTTCATCAATTTCATAAGTTCATAAATCCATGGATCATACTTCACCATGAATTCATAACTAGGGATCATGGCTCATGCATGGGTTCATACAATTTCTACTCAAATCATATAAATCACGCTAGACCGTGCACTAAATTATTGTATCATGCTAAATCGTGCACTAGGAATCATAAAATAAACAATTGAAGAACCCATAAGATTTGATCAAAACCCTAACTCAATTCAGGGTATTGAACCTTGAAGATTGAAGAAAACTAGGGACCCATTGGAGGAAGGGTCTCCAATGGTGAATGCTAACATACCTCAACAAAGCGCAGAAGAAATTGCTAGAAAATTGATGAACTTCAATGGAGGATCCTAGACCTTCTTCTTCCTTGAGAATTTCAAGAACTTTCTAGAGAGAAATATTTGGGAAGTTGGGGATTTGAGAATATAATTAATGAAGGAATAATTTGGGAAGAAAGACTTATATAGTGGGTAAATTTAGGGGCAAAGTCGTAATTAAAAAGACTCAAAAGAATTATGGAAAGACATAAAAACCCCTGGAAAATAACTGCCGGACGGAGCCTACGGTTCTTAGGTCTTCCAACGGACCGTTCTGTTGGACCGTAGAAAACATTAGAAAACACAAAACTCAGGACACTTTCTACGACTTCGATCTACGGCCCGTAGATCATTCTACGGTCCGTAGGTCCTACCCGTAAAGCCCAACTTGACCTTAAAAAACATAACTAAGTCTAGAAAATTTTGACGGAACCTTTCTACGGTTCGTGGAAAGACCTACGGTCAGTCCTGTCAGCCCGTAGAGTCAACTTCATAACCTTGATTTTTAAAACATTTTACCCTCTTTCTACGGTTACATTCTACGGTCCGTCAACTGCTCTACGACCCGTAGATTGCATCCGTAAAAAGTGACTCTGGCCAAAAACTGAAAAAATTTCCCTTTCGAAAACTAAGGTGTTACAATATCTCCCCTTGGGAACATTCTTCCCCGAATGGAGCTCAGCTAGAAACAACAAGAGTAGGGGAAACAACATCTCTACGATTCCAATTATGAATGCAACTACATAATGCACATATTCGAGGAGGAAAATCAACCTCAAGCTAAAACATGCTTCATCACAAAATGTCAAGCCATAAACACTTAATGGGTGCATGCGTAAGGAAACATGAGAATGACTAAGATGCATGAATCGTAGAAATATAAACCCTGAAGAGCTAAATACCTTAATCTAGGGAAAACTCAAAAGGAAAGAGATGAGGATAACGGGACACCATATCGGCCTCGGCCTCCCACGTAGCACCCACAACTAATTGATTCCTCTACAATACCTTAACGAAAGCAACTTCTTTGTTTCTCAACTTCCGGACTTGTCGGTCTAGAATCTCAATCGAAACTTCTTCATAAGATAAACTTCCTTTGATGCGAAGACTTTCTAAAGGCACTATGGCGTTCGGATCTCCAACGCACTTCTTCAAAAGAGACACATGAAAAACTGGATGAACCGATGCTAACTCATTAGGCAACTCAAGTTCATAAGCAACCTTGCCAATGCGTCTCAAAATCTTATGAACAATAAATCATAAACTTACAATTAGAATAGATGAAATAAAAAATCTCGAATTGTAGAACAAAAGCAAATTTCATAAACCAACTTCAAGAATTAAATACCAAAAGTGTTTGATTAAATAATTCTCAAAGCTCAAATTATGTATCACAAATTGTCTGTCACAAAAAACCTACTATAAACGAAAATTACAACTTATATTTATAGAAAGCAAAACCTAAACTATGCATGAAAAGGAAAGCTCAGGAATTTCAGCTTGGGCAAAGTCATCTATGGTTAGTGACCTACGGCTTGTAGTCAGACCTACGGCTAGTAGGTTCCTTCCGTCAATCAACAGTTAGTCAATAATCTGAAGGTCACTTTCTACGGGCATGATCTACGGCTCGTAGACCTTATTACGACCCGTCATGTTCTTCCATCAATCAAGTACTGAAGTTGACCTCCTCTGAAGTTTTCTACAGTTCCTCATCTACGGTTCATAGCAGGAACTATGGCTCGTCATCTTCAACCGTCGTTCCATACTTAGTTAAAATTTCCAGCACATGAACCTACGGCTCATCAAAGGACTAACGACTCATAAGTTGACTCGTACATCACCCAAATCCTGTTGCTGCAACACTTTCATCATCAACTGCTCCAAAAGCCTATTTCCTGTAAAATTAAGCACATATACTATCACATCTACTACAAAAATGCTTAAGAAGTATGCAAAACTCTAAGTTTAATGCATCAAAAGTATCGTAAGTTCATGGTACATTAACACCCTCAATTTAAAATCATTGCTTGTCCTGAAGCGACATAACAAACTCTAAACGACACTTGTGCATAAGCAACCCATAATTCAAGCAATCACACAACAATTTCTCAATCCTCCTCCTTATTTATTCTCCGCATAGTGCAAATTTCTTCATAAACTGAACAAGTAACTCATGTGGATCAATATATGGCATAGACATACCAATAGAAATATTCACATACATAGACAACAATCACCAAGATACCGACTTTTCAACAATGCAACTTGTGCCCTTACCACAAAGAAGTCCCTTATTCACACAAAATTTGAATTTTTAGTTTGGGACTTAGTATTCACTCACGCACAAAACGAATTCAGTACAGTTTGTGCTCAATACCATAGGTTTTCCCTTATTTTCTCTGCTTTAGCTTCCAGACTTGTCACTTAGGATGAATATAGGACTTTCTTAGCTTGTAACGTAGGCTCTGGGTCAGGTGTGGTATTTTTGGATATTAAGTGACTTTTCTACCCTCTTTGACATTACATTGGATAGTTAACCTCTTTTTCAACCATTTTTTTTCATATCTTCATGCTTTATGCTCTTCTCCTTATGATTTATTTAAGCTCGAGTGTGACTTTAATTTGATCATCTTGCTTGATTTATCTTTTATTTTTCTTCCTGTTTAAGCATTTGATTCTTTTTGCTTCTTTTTTGTTTAGTCACACTATTTTCATTATTTTGACTCAGTTTGCTTTCTTTGCTCTACAAACGACTCTTTTCAAACCCTTTCTTTCTTGCTTTCCTTCATAGTAGCAACCCTCAACTTAGACATTTAGTATGAGTTGAGGTACACACTGACCTAGGAAGGACAAGACCAGAATTTAGGTAACTTTGCAGGAGCCACCCTCAACTTAGGATTTTAGCCTAGGTCGAGGTGCACATTGTCCAAGGAGGGACCAGGGCCAAAACAGAGTTTCACAATAGTATCAGGGAAGGTGAATTGGGTGTAAGAAAGGAAAATACTCCTTTAGGCTTAAATATTTGGATCGAAGGGAGCAATTTATATTTTTGGTTGGTTGTTTTTAGGCTTAAGTGGACTTAGTATCAACAATGGCATATGATCATCTCCTAGTTTCAAGTTCGAATCACCTTAGCAAAACCAACGGGGAAAGTTCTAGATTGGCCCGTACCATATGAATATACAAACAACCTTACACATACATGGCCTCTTGTTGCAATTATTAAATCATCAATCTGGTTAATTTTATAGCTTAAGTCATAGTGGCATATCGATACTTATCATGTCATACAAAGATCCTACACATTCAACTTATTGAATTCACAGCCATAACACAAATCAAAATTTGGAGGGATATCAATTTCATGCTCTATTGCCATCATGCTTTTATTTCCAAGTTACTTCTACACATTTACTATCCTAAACATGTAGGTTCAACATAAATTAAAATAGTTCCTTGGGGAAAAAGAACAAAGGCAAGAAAACCCCAAGGAATGATTGTGAGTTGAGAGTTACTCTGACTTCACCTCAACACTCACAATCCATTCACCCCACCCCCACTAGAAAATGTAGTGCAATACCCATAAAGCACAAGTAAAAATTAAAAATATCGGGTGAGACAAACCTGTGGCGCATGTGCGCTGAAGACCAATCAAGAAGCGGGTGGGTCTAGTTGCCTGAAACCCACTGGATCATCATGCAAGGCACCCTCAGCAACAACCTCAGTAGTAGTGTGGGGTACACCATTAGTAGTGTGTCCTAAACATGAAGCTCCCGCAACCAATGCACGCATCCACTCTTGTCGGAGCTGCTGATCACGTATAGACTAGTGTTGGGAAGCCTCTAGTGCCCATCTCTCCCTCTTGCGTGCTAGCCAAGTTTCCTCCGGGTCTATATAACCATCCTCAGCAGTTCGGACGTGCTTCTCCATTGCATGGGAGGACTTAGTAGCCTTCTTCTCAGCTCCAAATAGTGTGTTAAGCACTATATTATCAGCATCAACTTCTGGGGTAGGTACCAGAGCAGCAGTGTCGATGATGGACAAAGTAGTAAGATTAGCATGGAGACTAGCTAACTCCGTCTGGAAGGAAGAAATATTTATCGTAGGCCTAGGCTGGGACCTCTCCTTCATTCGGCTCTCAAAAGCATCAATGCACCGGTGTACTGCCTGTATCTTCAACTCCACCATCTGCTTAGTCCGTGCCTTAGACTCCTCCAGTGATTTTTGCATCCAAGGACAAATATGTTGTAAAAGGGCAGCCATTTGAGCCTCTAACTTGCTGACTCTGGCAATCGCAAGGATGGCCGACCAAGTAGGAGCGGGAGCACGTGATGTACTCGTGGAAAAACCTGAAGAAATGGAAGGGGGAATAGACCTTTGGGGCTCCGTAGTAGGAGCCAGGATAGTATCCTCGTTAGCCTGCTCGGGGGATGATCCATCACCCATGGGTAGCAAGTCGATCTATATATGTCACGACCTAAAGTACCCCTAGATGTAACATTGCGTACAAGACCCCGAAAGGCCTCATACAAGCCACTTAGCATGAATCATGCAAGATTATAGCAATTTAAGAGTTAAAAAGGCAATTCTTTATCACAAGAGTTTACACAGCAAAGCAGAAGTCTACTTATAGTTTCAAAGCCATCTATCAAAAGAATAGAAATAACGTGGGACGTAACCCAATACAAGTCCAAAAGTAAAGAAACATAAAAGAATAACAAGGAAATGTCCTCGAACATATGAGGACTCACCAATTCTTCAAGGCTCTTATAGTACAAACTCTAGCCACGAGTGGATGGGGAGGAGTCATCACGCCCTACATCAATAATTCAATGTAGGCAAGAGTATGTGTTAGTACAAATATGTACCAAGTATGATAACTATGCATAAAACCATAAAATCATGATAAAAGGGAACATATACATGACATGCAAAGACCAAGCTAAAACATGAGATAGAAGAGGTTTGAAATATAAGTCATAAAATCATGGTCAATGCAAGCTAAACATATTTAAATCACTTATGAGATACTTTGAAAGTCACTTTAGTTCATTATTGTGGGAAATTACCTTTAACCGACATTTAAGACCATGCAAGCTATAACATGGAATCCGGTGTTTACCCCACACTGAAAAGAGGTGTCCTACTTGCCAATATAAGACCATGAGCTTCTAGCTTAGGTGGATCAACTAGCTAATGTCTATCTAGACAATCATCCTATAGTGTCACGTAGTTTATGGGACATGGGTAATCGCCACTTGTCCACTCGGTGCTAAGCATAATTCCCACGGAATAGCCATAAATCATAATTTATCTTATCTTTAGTAGACATGGGTAATCGCCTCTTGTATATCATTAGGGAAAATGGGTAATCGCTTCTTGTCCCTTTCATTAGAATAGATCCTTAACTTTGATTCAAGTTTAGTTGAGAAAACCTTTCAACATATTATGAATCCTCTATGTGAGAAACCCTTTCACAACATCAATTATGCTTCAATCTCAAAGGAAGTCTTAAATCATCATAAATTTCATAATTAAACATGCATATATTCGTAAAAACCATCTTTTGATCATTCATAATTTCATCATGAAATTCATAGCTTAGAAGACATAAATCATGCATGGGCTCATGTATCTTTATCTCAAAATCATTCAATTTCCCCAATTCATCTTTCATAGTTCAAATCCTCATATTATGATCATAGTCTAGAAATCATGAAATTAATATGGGTCCATAAGGATTCAACTTAAAACATGCAATTCAACTCAATTTCATGCATAATTGAACATAAATCAATCAATTAAATTATAATTTTAAAGAACCCACATGATAGAACAAAACCCTAAATTCAATTGAGAATTCTTACTTTGAAAATTGAGGAATTTAGGAACCCAATGGAGGAACGGACTCCATAGGTGAAAGCTATCATACTTCAATGCCAAAAGCTTCAAATCAATGGAGGATTAGGAGACTTGGCCTTCAAACCCTAGCTTCTTCCTCTTCTTCTAGAGAGGGAAATATTTAGGGAAACTTGGAGGGATTTGGGGAACTTTGAAAAGTGATTAGAAAAGGGTAGAAATTAGGCTAAAAAGGTTTATATATGGTCTAGAATTAAAAGGGTAATCGACTTAGATTAGACATTAAACATTTAGGGTAAAGACCAAAGTCCCCTTTTAAAATAACTATGAAGCGGAGAAGCTGAAAATGCTGTAGCTTACCGAAGCCACTCGGTGAGTTTCCAGCCCGCCAAAAGTTCCAGTGGGTTGGCTCAAGGACTAAGTCAACTCGGCGATAGAATGGGCGATTTGGTGACTCGTCGAATGGAACGACGAGCTTGATCCAGCACGCCTAATTTAACAGAACTCTAGATAAGGATTTCAAGTCAAAAGGGCGAGAAGGCAACACTCGATGTACCGCCGAGTCATTCGGTGATCAGGCCTAGCCTCGTCGATAGGACTTTATGCTGAAATTTAGTAATTTCCCTACTTTTCAAACTTCGAGGTGTTACATTATCTCCCCCTTGGGGACATTCATTCTCGAATGGAACTCAAGACATCATAAAGAGGGTACAAACAAGATCTAACAACCCAATAAGAATTCAATCACATAAATGCACATATCCGAGAAGGAAACATCAACTCCAAGATAAAGCATGTTCAAAACATCATTTCATATGCAGCTCATACCCAAATGCACATAAATAGGAAGAAATCAATCAAGTTAACTCATTTTCTAAAAATATAAGCTTTTCATGAACAATCATAGACGAGCAACCATGGTAATGACAAAGACACATGAAACCCAAAGAGTAGACCAGGAAGAACTAAATACCTCAAGCTAGAGTAGGGACAGAGGGAAAGGGATGAGGATATCGGGACATCATATCAGCCTCAGCCTCCCAAGTAGCACCCCCAACTAATTGATTTCTCCAAAGAACCTTCACGGAAGCAACTTCTTTAACCCTTAACTTCCGAACTTGCCAGTCTAAAATCTTAACCAGAACTTCTTCATAGGAAAGGCTATCCTTTATGTCAAGACTCTTCAATGACACTATAGATGTCGGATAACCAACACATTTCTTCAACAAGGAAACGTGAAAAACCGGATGCACCAATGCAAAATCATTAGGCAAGTCAAGTTCATAAGCAACCTTACCCATATGCCTCAAAATCTTATATGGGCCCATATAATGGGGACTAAGCTTCCCTTTCTTCCCAAACCTCATTACACCTTTCATGGGTAAAATTTTCAAGTAGACCCAATCATCAGCATCAAATTCTAAATCTCTTCTTCTAACATTGGCGTAGGACTTTTGTCAACTTTGAGCCGTTTTCAACCTTTTTTTAATAAGCCGAACCTTCTCCATAGCCTTATGTACCAATTTGGGACCTATCAATGCAACTTCACCAACTTCAAACCAGCCTATAGGAGATTTACACCTCCTACCATAGAGAGCCTCAAATGGAGACATACCAATACTCGAATTATAGTTATTATTATAGGCAAACTCAATCAAAGGCAAATGATCATCCCAATTACCCTTGAAATCAATCACACAAGCTCTCAACATGTCTTCCAAAGTTTGAATAGTTCATTCCACTTGCCCATCGGTTTTAGGATGAAAGGCCGTACTAAGCTTAACACGAGTACCAAGGCCCTTTTGAAAAGACTTCCAAAACTGAGAGGTGAATTGGGTACCACGATCGGAGATAATGGACAAGGGAAATCCATGTAGCCTAACCATTTCCCTCAAGTGCAACTTAGCATAGTCCTCTGCCGAATAAGAAAACCTGATGGGAATGAAATGAGCTTATTTTGTCATACGATCCATAATAACCCAAATCGAGTCATGTTGCCGCCGAGTACATGGTAAAGCAACAATAAAGTCCATGTTCAAAACTTTCCACTCCCAAGTTGGATTACTAATATGTTGGAACAGACCCCCTGGCTTTTGGTGCTCAACTTTCACTTGTTGACAATTTGGACATTTAGCCACAAATTCCATAATATCCTTCTTCATCCCATTCCACCAATAGATCTTCCACAAATCACGGTACATCTGGGTAGCTCCCGGGTGAATGGAATAGTGAGAACTAATGGATTCCGACAAAATTTGTTCTCTTAGGTCATCTACATCGGGAACACATAGACGACCTTGATATCGAAGCACTCCATCTCCCCCTTGTGAGAAGGCCTCAGTTGACTTCTTAAGCACCACTTCCTTCAATTCGACAAAATTAGGATCAAGATCTTGCTTAGTTTTCACATCGGACACAACTGACGATTCTGAACCATTGTAAACCATAACACCACCATGGGTGGAATCAGCCAACCGAACACCCAATTGGGCAAAACTATGAACATTCCAAACCAATTCCTTCTTACCATCCTCAATGTGAGCAATAATACCCATTGACATCCGACTAAGAGCATCCCTTACCACATTCGCCTTATCGGGGTGGAAAAGGACACTCCTGTCATATTCCTTTAACAACTCAAGCCACCTTATTTGGCAAAAATTTAGATCTTTCTGTTTGAACACATATTGCAAACTCTTATGGTCGGTAAATACATCAACATGCACACCATACAAATAATGCCTCCATATCTTTAGAGCAAACACAACCGCCACTAACTCTAAGTCATGGGTAGGATAGTTCTTTTCATGAACCTTGAGTTGCCTTGAAGCATAAGACTTTTCCATTTTGCATAAGAACACACCCTAACCGAATCCTTGAAGTATCACAATAAACCACAAACCCATCGGACCCTTCCGATAGAGTCAATATCGGAGCCGAGGTAAGTCTATCTTTCAATTCTTGGAAACTCTTCTCACACGCTTCGGACCATATAAACTTAACCTTATTTTGAGTCAAAGCAGTTAATAGAGAAGCAATAGAAGAGAACCCTTCAACAAATCTCCTATAATAACAAGCCAAACCCAAGAAACTTCGAATATCCAAAGGTGATAGAGGTCTAGACCAATTCTTAACCGCATCCGTCTTCTTAGGATCTACTTCAATACCTTTACCGGAAACAATGTGACCAAGAAAAGCCACAGATCTTAGCCAAAACTCACTCTTATCAAACTTTGCAAAGAGTTGTTGGTCCTTGAGGACTTGCAACACAATCTTCTAATGATTGGTATGCTCATCCTTACTTCTTGAGTAAATCAAAATATCATCAATGAACACAATCACGAAAATATCAAGGTATTGTCTAAACACCCTATTCATCAAATCCATAAATGCAGCCGGAGCATTTTTAAACCCAATCGACATTACCAAAAACTCGTAGTGGAAATATCTAGTCCGAAAAGCCATCTTAGGGATGTCATCTTCCTTCACCCTCAATTGGAGATAGACCGAACGAAGATCAATCTTAGAGAAGTAACTCATCCAATGGAGTTGATCAAACAAGTCATCTATCCTTGGAAGAGGATACTTATTCTTAATGGTGACTTTATTCAATTGCCGATAATCAATGCACATTCAAAGTGAACCATCCTTCTTTCGAACAAACAAAATTAGAGCACCCCATGGAGAGATACTCGGTCGGATGAAACCCTTATCCAACAAATCTTTCAATTGCTCCTTTAACTTCTTAAGTTCTGCCGGAGCCATTCGATAAGGAGGAATAGAGATAGGTTGCGTATCTGGGAGAAGGTCGATGCCGAAGTCTATTTCCCTTTCAGGAGGAACACCGGATAGATCATTGGGAAACACTACCGAAAACTCATTAACAACAGGGACTGACTCAAGAGTAGGGATTTCGGAATCCACATCCCTCACCCTAACAAGATGGTATATGCAACCCTTAGAAATCATCCTTCTAGCTTTAAGAAAAGAAACAAACTAACCCTTAGGCATAGAGTTTCCCTCTTTCCACTCTAGGATAGGCTTATTTGGAAATTGAAACTTAACAACTCGGGTCCTACACTGGAAACAGGGCAATTTCTATAGACTTTCTTAGCCACCATAGATTCACCAATAGGAGTAGAGACACACAAAGGATATAACAACACATCCGAAAGAACATCAAACCTCATAGCCATATATGGCATCACAGAAGACAAGTTAGCACCGGGATGAAGTAAAGCATGAATATCAAGATGAAAGACCTTCAACATATCGGTAACCACATCGAGAGATTCCTCTTGCTCTTGACGAGTCTGAAGCGCATAGAATTGGTTTTGCTTCAGATTCCCACTTGAACCCATAGGATGTTGAGGTTGAGCCTGTCGACGATTATCTCCTTCATTCTTAGCCACTAAGGGACAATCCCTTACCTTGTGATCCATCCTACCACAACCAAAACATGTATTAGAATGTGCTAGACATTTTCCCTCATACTTCTTCCCACATTTAGCACAACTAAGCAATAGGGGTCCACCACCATTCCCTCCTTGAGGCTTAGAGTTTGACACCATTTCTTTGTAGAACTTAGGAGGAGCATTGGAGGAACCTTGACCAGAAAACCTTTGTCTGAACTTAGGAGGAACATACCCATCGGACCTTGAATGAGAGAAATTACCATCACCAGTCTTAGCCCTCTTTGCCTCCCTAGAATTTTTCTTGAGTTTCTCCTGTTCTATTTGTTGGGCATGCAACATCAGACGAGAAATGTCCATATCATTAATGTCATGACCCAGGGTAGCCCCTAGATGTAACACAGAGTACAAGACTCCAAGAGGCCTCGTACAAGCCCTTAACATACATAACATACAAGATAATAGAGAAGTAAGAGTTCAAAAGAGCATTTTATATCAAAGCTTTACTCAAAACAACGGAAGTCAACAACTCATGTCTCAAAGCATTCTAATATCATAGAATATGAATAAAAATGATAGGGACGCAGCCCAATACAATATCCAACATAAGGAAAGACATCAAAGTAAAATCTAACAAGGCTATGTCCTCGGATGGATGAGGACTCACCAAGTCTTCTTCTCAACTCTAAGTCAATGCTCTAGCCATGAGTAGGAGAACTGCCACGTCCTACACCAAAGAAGTTGATGCAGGCAAGAGTATACATTAGCACAATAAAGTACTAAGTATGATAGCAATGCATATAAACTCATAAAACATGCTAGAGACTGAGATATAAACATGACATGCAATTGGCCAAACTAAACATGATAAGGCATAAAAGCAAATAGCATAAAGCATAAACCATGGCCAAAGCAAGCTAAATCATCTTTCTTTTACTCTTCTTTTCTTTACTTTAATTATAGTAACCCATGCACCATTGTGCAAGCTGAAGTGTGGGAAAGCCTTAAACCGATCTGTAGACCATGGAATAACTTAACATGGAAATCGGTGTCTTCCCTACACCGAAAAAGGGCCATTCTACTTGCCAAGGTAGAATCCTGAACCATAGCCTATGTGGATCCACTAGCTAAGATGATATAATCTGGGCTTGTTAAAGACCACTATGGTGGAACATAGGCATAGAACATATGGGGACTTGTCACCCGTCCACTCGGTTCTATGCATAATTCCCACTATACAATCATAAATATTGATATCCATGGAAAGGCACAACTGGGGTTGCCAATCCAAGCTAAACATGACTTCTCATACCATGGACTAGTCCAAGCGTACTTCATTGAGTGTTTCTTCTTTCATGGATTTGTCCAAGCTTACACCTCTAAAATAGCTTCTTTGAGCTCTTGATTGAATTTTTAGTCAAGCAAACCTTTTAACAAGTTATGAATCCTTTACGTGTGAGAAAACATTTCACAAGCTTAGGTTGAGCATTATATGAGAAAATCCTTTCAAGACTCAACATCAACATATCATAGATTTCATATAAAACATGCTTGATTCTATAAATCTCTTTCTTCATGATTCTATCATGCTTTTTCTTCATAGCTAATGGGTTCATGTTGCCTTTATTTTAAACCATTCAATTCAATGCAAGCTATCTCTTAAGAGTCATAATCAAGGTAATTTTGTCATATTTGA
Source organism: Solanum appendiculatum (assembly GCA_018342035.1). NCBI lineage: Eukaryota > Viridiplantae > Streptophyta > Magnoliopsida > Solanales > Solanaceae > Solanum > Solanum appendiculatum. The sequence continues at coordinate 875,872 of JAGDQO010000347.1, read as the reverse complement.
AATAACCCACATAAAAGAGGAAAATCATACTTTTTACTTGAACATGCTAAATTCATGCAATTAACCCCAATTCATGCTCAATTTCATAGATGATCCCTCAGTTTCATCAATTCATATCTGAACCCAACAATCAAGGAGGAGATTATCAAATTGGGGATAATTTACTTGGGATCATGGGGGTTCATGCAATAATTATAATTAGACATGTAATTCACGCTAGATCGTGCACAAAATTACTTTACCCACGCTAGATCGTGCACTACTAAGCATTAAATCAGTAATTGAATTCATTCTAGAAGAACCCATAACAATTGATCAAACCCTAGCTTACTAGAAGGGAATTGAACCTTGAAATTCATGAAGAAAAGGGAGGGCCCAATGGAGGAAGCAACTCCATTGGTCAATACAATCATACCTTAGCAAAGCCCACTAGAAATTGTAGGAAAATTGGGTGATCTTCAATGGGGGACTTAGCTTATTCTTTTTCCTTGAGCTAGAGAGTATTCCTTTTAGAGAGAGAAATATTTGAGAGGTGAATTTAGGGAATGAGTTAGAATGAAGTTATTTAGGTATAGAAAACTATATATGGGACCTTCATTAAGGGTAAAATTGACTTAGTAAATTGGGGAATTAACCAGGGAAAAGACCAAAAAGCCCTTAATTACAAACTATCGGGGCCCATCTACGGTCAGGACCTATGGTTCGTACATCCATTGATGGACCGTCAAAAGATTCAGAGAGTTGGTATCTGGGGACCCTGCAACGATGGTTTCAATCTATGGTTGGTAGGTTCATATACGGACCGTACACCTCAACCATGGATCACAACTTGAGGTTCAAGAATTTAACCACGTCTGGGGGACATCTACGGTTACTTTCTACAGACCGTCAACTAACTCACAATTCATCCTGCTACTCCGTAGATCACACTTTAGAAACTGAGAATTACTTAAATTGAAAGAGCCATTGACGGGTCCTCACGCCCGTCAACCTGACTATGGCCCGTAAGTGGCCTCTGCAGGTCACTGCCTACAGGTAAATTCTGCATTTTTCATTCCTTGGAAAGCTAGGGTATTATAATTAATAAGCATAGTGGTTTGGCATTCCTTGACCACCATTTCGGACACCCTCAAAACAAACTTACTCATCCTTGCCCTACGATCGGCAACCATAGTAGGAGTATATCGAGACAATCGTGTGAACTTCAAAGCATACTCCTAAACACTCATGTTTCCTTGACGAAGGTTGATAAATTCAAGTACCTTTGCCTCCCTCATCTCAAGGGGAAAAAACATATCAAGGAAAGCAACCCTGAACTTTTCCCAATCAAGAGGACCCGCATCAACCGCCCTCTCACTCTTCCATTGTTCAAACCACACTTGAGCCACACCCTTAAGTTGATAAGCGGCCAACTACACCTTTTCCTCCGGCATCACACCCATGATCATTAGCACCTTGTACACCTCATCAATGAACTCTTGAGGATCTTCCTCAACCATAGAGCCATGAAACTCCGGAGGATCCATTCTAGTAAAGTAACTAACTCTAGATGCCGCCGTACCCACATTTAGGTTCACGAGAGACACAACCTCCCTATTGCCTTTAGCCAACACTTGAAAAGCAGCCCTAAACTCTGCATTAGTCACTTGTTCGGCCAAAGGATCGGACGAAACTTGAGGAGCTTGAGGAGGAGCTTCTTGTTCCACATTCTCTCTCGCATTCCTTCTAGCATATGCCCTTCGAGTGGCCATATCCTGAAAAGCATCGGATAGGGATAAGGAGAGAGATATAGAGTTAAACTCTATCACACGACTTAAAAAAAATGAAAGAAGTGGAGTTTCCTAAACATCTTATAGCCTCTCATTCAAAAGTATGGCACGCTTAACACTCATGAACAAGACTCTACTCCACATAGCTTCTGAGACTTCCAAGGACCTTTCTAAGACCTTGCGCTCTGAATACCAAGTTTGTCACGACCTAAAGTACTCCCCAGATGTGACATGGCGTACAAGACCCCGAAAGGCCTCATACAAACCACTTAGCATGCATCACACAAGATTATAGCAATTTCAGAGTTAAAAAGACAATTCATTATCACAAAAGTTTACACAGCTTAGCGGAAGTCTACTTATAGTCTCAAAACCATCTATCAAAAGAATAGAAAGAACATTGGGACGCAACCCAATACAAGTCCAAAAGTAAAGAAACATAAAACAATAACAAGGCAATGTCCTCAAATATATAAGGACTCACCAAGTCTTCAAGGCTCTTCTACTACAAACTCTAGCCAAGAGTGGATGGGGAGGAGTCATCACGCCCTACATCAATACTTATGCATGTACCAAGTATGATACCTATGCATAAAACCATACGATCATGATAAAAGGGAACATATACATGACATGCAAAGACCAGGCTAAAATATGAGATTGAAGAGGTTTGCAATATAAGTCATAAAATAATGGTCAATGCAAGCTAAACATGCTTAAAACACTTATGAGATACTTTGAAAGTTACTTTAGTTCATTATTGTGGGAAATTACCTTTAACCGACATTTAAGACCATGCGAGCTATAACATGGAATCCGGTGTCTACCCCACACCGAAAAGAGGTGTCCTACTTGCCAAGGTAAGACCATGAGCTTCTAGCTTAGGTGAATCCACTAGCTAATGTATATCTAGATAATTATCCTATGGTGGCACATAGTTTATGGGACATGGGTAATCGCCACTTGTCCACTCGGTGCTAAGCATAATTCCCATGGAATAGTCATAAATTAGAATAAATCTTATCTTTAGTAGACATGGGTAATCGCCTCTTGTCTATCATTAGGGAACATGGGTAATCGCCACTTGTCCCTTTCATTAGAATAGCTCCTTAACTTTGATTCAAGTTTAGTTGAGAAAACCTTTCAACATGTTATGAATCAAAATGTCAGAAACCCTTTCACAACTCAACAACAACATCAATTATGCTTCAATATCAAAGCAAGTCTTAAATCATCATAAATTTCATAATTAAACATGCATATATTTGTAAAACCCATCTTTTAATCATTCATAACTTCATCATGAAATTCATAGCATAGAAGACATAAATACTGCATGGGCGCATGTATCTTTATCTCAAAATCATTAAATTTCCCCTATTCATCTTTCATAGTTCAAATCCTCATATTATGATCATAGTCTAGAAATCATGAAATTAATATGGGTTCATGAGGATTCAACTTAAAACATGCAATTCAACTCAATTTCATGCATAATTGAACATAATTCAGTCAATGAAATCATAATTTGAAAGAACCCACATGATAGAAGAAACCCTTATATTCAATTGAGAATTTTTACTTTGAAAATTGGGGAATTTAGGAACCCTATGGAGGAAAGGACTCCATAGGTGAAAGCTATCATAGCTCAATTCCAAAAGCTTCAAATCAATGGAGGATTAGGAGACTTGGCCTTCAAACCCTAGCTTCTTCCTCTTATTCTAGAGAGAAATATTTGGGGAAATTTGGAGGTATTCGGGGAACTTTGAAAAGTGATTAGAAAAGGGTAGAAATTAGGCTAAAAAGGTTTATATATGGTCTAGAATTAAAGGGTAACTGACCTATATTCGACATTACACAATTAGGGAAAATACCAAAGGCCCTTTTACAAATAACTGCCAAGCGGAGAAGCTGAAAATGTTGTAGCTCGTCGAAGCTACTCGGCAACTCACCGAGTGATCTCCAGCCCACCGAAAGTCCAGTGGGTTGGCTCCAGAACTAAGTCAACTCGGTGATAGAATGGGCGATTTGGTTACTCGTCGAATGGAACGGCGAGCTTGATCCAGTTCGCCTAATTTTAAAAAATGCTAGATAAGGATTTCAAGTCAAAAGGGAGAGAAGGCACCACTCGGTGTACTGCACGAACCATTCGGTGATCAAGCCTAGCCTCGCTGATAGGACTTCATGCTAAAATTTTGAAATTTTCCTTCTTTTCAAACTCCGAGGTGTTATAGTATACACCTGCGTGGCTGTGTCGGGTTTGAATCATCTTGGATAAGACCAATATCAATGATCTACGTCACCTCAATATTGGAGTCCACAAAATAAACTGTTACAGTCTCCTCGCAACAGAGTCTGAAAATGAGACAAGGGAATGGTAAGGTAGTCATCTTGCGGAAAGCCCACTCATGGATTTTACAAAGTATTGCCTTGGCACATTCAATCTCGGGCCCCTCCATCAAGCAAGCTACCATCACCGCATGGTCCCATGTCAATTGGTTGTCCACCATCATAGGAGACAACCTCGTGTGAGCTATAGACCACAAAAATGTAGCTGTGAAGTTTAATGTGACCTTCGTTATTGAAAGGGTCATATCTTTGACCCACTCTGCATTGACCCCCTTGTCAGAAATATAACCGGCCACCTATTTAAGAATTGACTCCCTCTGCTCCATGTCCCGCATTGCCACGTTGTTGCGGACCATCTGCGTCCTATAATCAAACTCAGTCGTGTTAATCGGCTGAGCATGAGAGGAGCTGTAAATAAAACGGTAGAGTGTCTTCTTAGAGATGTCGATGGGAATATCCCATATATGTGTAGAGAGAAGCGGCGGCTCTCCAATGCCTTTGCCCTCCATGACAGGTTCCTCTGAACTGTGGCTGCATACAAAGCATAGAACTCTCATACCATGATCGGGCTATACCGATCCAGCTTCTCAGCCATCCAATCACACCTGTGTGTTTTGAAGAGCTCATGGATAGTAGGAGCGGTGTGGAGGCTGCGTGTATGAACTCGCTGCTCCTTCTCAATCTGCCGAGTGTTCTTATTGTGGGCATTCTGGCTGATGGTCTCATTATAAAGTTAAAACATGCCCGGAACACACCACTGGTTAGGCTCGCTTGCAACTCGTATAGGCGGTTCCACTCAGGGCTTTGTGTCACCCAAAGAAGAAGTAGTAGCAGACTCAGACTCCGACTCCGAGTCGGAGCCGGGCTCGGACTGAGCTGCAAGCTGGGGGCTACTCTTGGCTGAGGCTCTTCCCTGCTCCTACTCGAACTCTTCACTTCCTCCTCAGACAGGGAAGTACCCTCACCACTGTTGGAGGTCGATATCTCCCTTACCGGAACAATGGCAAACTGTTTGGCCTACTGACGAGTTGCACGGGGTGACTTCGGTGAGCCATTCCTCATAGGAGGGTCATACTCAGACCGACTGCACTCCTCCTCGGAAGACTCATCGATAAGCCTCCGCTGGGCTGAGGTACAGAAACTTTGCCCCTTCGCGTGTATTTTCGGGTGACCTTAGGTGGCATGGTACTTGTAAAACCATGTTAGTACCTAAATATGGAAAGAAAAACAAGCAAAGAAAAGAAATAGAAAAAAAGAAAAAATTACATACTGCTACTGGTTTTGGTACCTATGGTTAGTACTTACGGGCCATAGAAAAATCTACAGACCGTAGGTCCTCACCATAGAGGAGGAAGTCAAATTTTAAGTTTATGAAGTTTAAATGACGGCCTGCAGGACAGTCGGTCTAAGGACCTACGGTCCTTACATCAAACTGTCAAAAATAACTTAAGCTACTGGTGTGCACTTCAGACTGACGGGAGGTGACCTACGGTCCATAGTTGCCCTACGAGCCATAGGTCGTGGTTGTCGACCATCACAATGTTAGTTTCAAATAAATACTCTAACAAACAACCCAATTACAACATCTATTGTGTCAAATCACATATAGAATATGCATTTCAACATATATTCATGTTATTCCTTCGTTCCTAAGCTTTCAATTATGCAATTAGGCTTGTGATCAACAATTTGTATCGAAACCCTAAATCCAGAACACAACTAGAAGGTTGTACACAGATGAGTCACAACAAAACATAACAACACCCACAACACCATCATTCCACGGGTATTTTTAGACTTAGTAAACTCAATATTCACATTCATTTGTACCCGAAGTCAAGTAGCATACATTCGATTAAAACTTCAAATTCAGTTTTGCGACAGATATCAATGCCTGTATTAATAGGATGAAGTTGGAAGTTTCTGAGTGTGTTATATGCCGTAATCAACTACTAGTAAGACTCCGAACCCGTGACTTACTAATTTAGAGGGACTTTACACAATTTGGGGAGTGAAATCTGAAAGGGGAAAAGGGTAGAGGGAGTTTGAGAAAGAAGAAGAATATATAGGGGGTAGGGGATGGTTGAAAGGGTGAATTGGGGAATGTGAGGGGGGGAATTAACTGAAATTGGGGAAGGAGGGAATGTTTCTAACAGTTGGGGAAAAAAGGGGGAAATGGGGAATGATTTAAAAATGAGGGGTTTTATTAGTTCGTGTCGCAAGTCGGGTCGAATTAAAACCTTGTCTAACACTACGATTTCCCATGTACGGTTCGTACATGGCTTCACGGCCCGTAGGTAGGTTCCGTCATTACTCCAATCACTTATTAAAATTTAGAATTATACCTGGGGTCTACGATTGCAACTACAGCCCGTCAATTGATGTACGGTTCGTACTGTGTAACCGTAGTATTAAAGCTATTGCTCCTTATGGATATCAAGTTCTACAGATGCCATTTATGGTCCGTCGAGTGAATGACGACTCATAGATGAGACCCGTAGGCCCGCCCTTTTGTACTTAAAATTTTTCCAAATATTTTTCTCACTTCCCTGCACATGTAGCAAGAATTAGGACTTTCCTTTATTTTTTACTGACTCTTTTTAGACACGGACCCTATACTACCCTAATCTAGGCAATACTATGATGCAATAAAACATAAAATTAAATCAAAAGTTAAAAATTTCATAAAAATTAAATGATTTCCTAAAATTGGTTAGATTTTATATCTTGGGTTGCCTCCCAATTAGCGCTTGATTTAACGTCGCGGCACGACGCTCACCTATTGATTAGTGAGACTTCATCAAGGCTCCATTGTTCAATCAACTTGTTGACCTCTTCCATTTGTCCCATATAAAGTTTGATCATCTAGCCATTGACTTTGAATTTTGTTCTTTCCTTGTTCTCAAGTTCAACATCTCCACGTTAAAATTCTTGAACAACTCTAAATGGTCCCATCCACTTGGACTTGAGCTTTCTAGGAGATAATCTCAATCGCGAGATGAATACAAGTACCAAGTCACCGGGAGCAAAATTTTTCTTTTTGATCTTTTGATCATGGTACTTCTTCATCTTCTCTTTATACAAGGATAAATTTTCATATGCTTTTAAGAGGAACTCATCTAGCTCATTCAATTCTTTCAACCTTTGACTTGATGCAGCATCCCAATCTAGATTCAACTTCTAGAATGCCCATATCGCCTTATGCTCTATCTCTAGAGGTAAGTGACATTACTTCCCAAAAAAAAGTTGGTAAGGAGATGTACCTATGAAAGGTTTGAAGGCAGTGCGATAAGCCCATAGAGCATCATCAAGCTTTCTCGACCAATCTGTTTTGTTCGCATTCACAGTCTTTGTAAGGATTTGCTTGATTTCTCTATTGGACACTTGAACTTGCCCACTAGACTATAGATGATAAGGAGTTGCTACGCTATGACGAACACCATACATCTAAAGCAATGCTTTAAACAGTTTGTTACAAAAGAGGGAACCTCCATTGCTAATAATCTCCCTTGATGTACAAAACCTAGAGAAGATATTCTTTTTGAGAAATGCGGTGACACTTTTACCTTCATTATTAGAAAGCACAACAACTTTCACCCATTTGGATACATATTCAACCGCTACAAATATGTACTTCAACCAATTTGAACACACAAACGAACCCGTAAAATCAAGGCCCCAAACATCAAAGAGTTCAATCACTAATATCGGGTTCATTGGGAGTTCTTGCTTTCTTGAAATACGTCCTTCTCTTTGGCATCAATCACGGGACTTGGCGAAATCATGAGCATCTTAGTGAATGGTAGGCCAATAGTACCCACATTGAAAGATTTTATGAGCAATCCGGATACCACTATGATGACCACCAATCGAAGACACATGGCAAGCTTCCACTATACTCATCATCTCCACCTTAGGCATGCAGCAATGAATAATCCCATCAGCAAAGACAAAAAACAAGTAAGACTCTTCCAAGAAAAACTTATTCACATCACACGCGAATTTCCTTCTTTGATGGAACGATAAATATGAGGGCACGACATCGCTTGCCAAGTAATTGGCGAAATCTGCAAACCAAGGGAGAAAATCACAAGAAGAAGCCAATACATGTTCGTCTGGGAATGTATCATCAATCTCGACTCCATCCTCTATCTTTAACATAGCTTCTTCTTCTAATCTTGACAAGTGATCAGCCACTTGATTTTCTATCCCCTTTCTATTTCTTAACTCAAAGTAAAACTCTTTTAGTAGTAGTACCCATCGGATTAGCCTCGGTTTTGCATCCTTCTTCACAATGAGATACCTCAATACAGAATGATCAGTGTGCACAATTACTTTAGTGCTCAGCAAATAGGATCGAAACTTCTCAAATGCAAAGACTACGGCAAGCAGTTCTTGTTCGGTGATAGTGTAATTTCTTTTAGCAACGTTTAAAGCTTTACTCGCATAATATATGGGATGAAGAATCTTCTCACGCCTTTTCCCCAATACTATGCCGAGTGCCACCCCGCTCGCATCACACATGACTTCGAACGGTTGTCCCCAATCCGGTGAAATAATGATAGGTGCAGAGATCAACTTCTTTTGCAGCTCCTTAAATGCTTTAGACAAGCATCATCAAATACAAACTTCATCTCCTTTTTGAGCAATTTGCACAAAGGGTGTGCAATTTTTGAGAAATGTTTAATAAATCTCCTATAGAAAACTGCATGTCCTAGAAAACATCTAACACCTTTAACAAATATGGGTGGTGGTAATTTTTCAATCACCTCAACTTTTACTTTATCAACCTCAATACCATTTTGTGAGATTCTATGGCCCTGAACTATACCTTCTTTTACCATGAAGTGACATTTCTCCTAGTTTAGCATAAGATTGTACTCTTCATAGCATTTCAGCACATCCCCTAAATGTAACAAGCAATCAACAAAAGAGTCACCAATGACAAAAAAGCATCCATAAATACCTCGATAGTGTCTTCCACCATATCAGAAAATATAGACATCATGCAACATTGAAAAGTCGTTGGTGCATTACACAAACCGAATGGCATTCTTTTGAAGGTGAATGTCCCATAAAGACTAGTGAAAGTGGTATTTTCTTGATCTTCTGGGGCTATCGAGATCAGGTTGTAGCTTGAATATCCATCTGGAAAGCAGTACCATCCTTTGCCAGCACGATGATCTAACATTTGGTCCATTAATGGCATCGGAAAGTGATCTTTCTCAGTCCATGCATTCAACTTGCGATAGTCCATACAGACCTTCCATCTAGTGTCAGGCTGTATTGGAACGAGCTCTTTCTTTGCATTGGGAACCACAGTGATTCCTCCTTTCTTGGAACACATTGAACCGGGCACACCAGTTACTATCGACAATTGGGTACACTACTCCAGCATCTAACCATTTGATGATTTCCCTCTGCACAACTTCTTGCATTAGCAGATTCTATCTTCTCTAGTGTTCAATACTTGGTTTTCAGTCCGACATGAGTTGGATTTTGTGCGAGCATATCCCTGGTGGAATACCAATAATATTAGCAAGCGTCCATCCAATCACCCTTTTATATCGCTTAAACACCGATATCAATGCTTTTACTTGTCCTTCATTCCAATCAGCAGCTATAATGAATGGCAAAGTATTATTTTTGCCCAAGAACACATACCACAAGTGAGATGGAAGAGCTTTTAGCTCCAACTTCGGAGGCTCATCAATAGATGATTTCACAGGCAGAGTGTCTCGATTCTTCATATCCAAATTCAGCTTCTTTGGTTGGCGACGATGAAAACCACAATCATTAAGTGCAGCAACTAACTTTTCATATTCATAAATACCATCACCATCAAAGTTCATGATTACCGCAGCTAGTGCTTCAACACCTGTCTCTCTTCAATGGGTACATCCGACTTCTCCTCATCGACATGGTTCACCTCTAAGACTGATTTAAGTTCACTTTTATGCTTTATGGATCTACATATGTTAAATGTTACGCCTTCATTGTTCAAACAAAACTTCATTTGCCCTTTCTCCATATCCACTAAAGCTCGCCCCGTAGCTCGGAACGGTTTGCCTAGGATGATAGGCACTTTAAAATCTACCTCGCAGTCTAGTATTACAAAATCTGATGGAAATATGAATGCTTCAACTTTCACCAAAACATCTTGAAGTACCCCTATTGGTCTCTTCATAGTGCGATCAGCCATAAGTCGCCGCATTGCAGTTTTTTTGGGGGCTCCCAAGCCCAATTTCTTGAACACAGACAACGGTAAATTAATGCTAGAACCCAAGTCACATAATGCCTTCACGAAGTGCCTCATGCCAATCGTGCATGGAATATTAAATGCTCCTGGATCTTCCTTATTTTGCACTAGTGACTGAGTAGCCATTGCGCTACAATGTTGCAACTTATCATCATTTTTAAAACTGACAGCTCTCTTCTTCGTAACCAGATCCTTCATGAACTTTGCGTACCCGAGCATCTGTTATAATGCTCAATCAAATGAACATTTATAGACAACTATTTTAACATAGAGATAAACTTTCGATACTTCCCTTCTTTAGTCTTTCTTACCAAACTTTATGGAAAGGGAGGTGGAGGTCTTGGCATAGGGATGACCTTTTGCGTGATTTCAGCCTCCTTCTCATTTTGATCTTTAGGCAGTTTTGCTACCTCAACTTCATCTTCATCCGGTTCCTTCGTACTTTCCACTTCAGTCGACATAGGAGGGTCAACAATCTGCATTCCACTTCTAGTCGTGACTACCATGCAATGCCCATCGTTCTTCAGATTTTGAACCATATTGCTCAGAAGTTTTCCTTGTTGGCACGAATTTTCATTCGAAGATAATTGGCTCAGATTCGATCCTGCTTCTCGGTTTCCTAGTGGGATGTACGGGCCACTTCTATCATTCCTGTTGTTATACCTATTTCTATTGTAGTTATTATCTTGGTTATAGTTCCCTTCACAATTATAATGTCCTTCTCGCTTGTAGTTATTATAGTTTCTACCTTGATTCCCCTTACCTTGGCACCAATTATCCTGATTGGATCCTTGGGCATTAGTACGGAAACCCCCCGGTTGCTCATTCACAAAAATCGCATCTTCCTAATATGTATACCAATAAGTTGGTGGAGCATTATGGTGATATTGAACTGCATTAACTTTTTCCGCATTACTACTCACATGTTTACGCACCAAGCATAACTATGTCTGTAAGTGCGTCATTTATTCACGAAGATCATCATTGGACTGCTTTGGTGTAGCTTTTATTGAGAAGGTGCTCTTTTGCAGTAGCCGATGTTCTACTGCTCCATGCTTTATTGTTCTTTGAGATCTTTTCAAGTTTATCTGCAATCTCTTGGAATGTGTTTGGTCCGTAAGATCCTCCCGTAATAGTGTTTAGCACAACTTTTTCGTTGTCATCATGTTCTCTATAGAAATACTCCTTGAGAGATTTAGCATTAATGCGGTGTTTTTGCACACTCCTCATGAAACCTGTAAACCTATCCCCAGAATCACTGATAGACTCCCCATGTAAAGCCACAAAATTATTAAGTTTATCTCTGAGTTTTAGCTTCTTTGATAACGGGGAGAATTTTTCGAGGAACACTTGATGCAGCTTATTTCAGGTGGCAATAGAGTTGTATGCGACTTTGGACAACCATACAGTAGCATCACCTATCAAAGATAGAGGGAACACAAGCAAATCAATTGCATCCATATCTAGGTCTTGTCTCCCCACATGCTCTTACATACGCTGATTACCTTTCTTAGATGAGCATATGGGTCCTCCGATTGTAGCCCAGCAAACAGTCCTTGAGGTCTCAGCATCTGCATAGGACTTCTTGTAACAGCAAATGTGTGTCCAGCTGGTAATTGAAGAATAACTATGGCTCCGGTCGATCCTACAACATTATTGTCAACCTCATAGTTGAGGCGGACATTGGGTGCAGGTTGGTTCTACACTCTAACGACATTATCAAAAAGAGGATTTTGTTGAATGTTTTCTGGCACGTCCTCCACTCTTGGAGGTTGGATTCCAGGTATCTCTCGATAACCCTCTATGTTGGGATCATCTTCATGTCTCTCTTGTTGACCTTTTCCAACCATTCTTCATAGAGTTCTTCTTAATTTCGAGTCGTAAGAAGTCAGAGGAGTGCCTTGAATTCTTATATTTGGCATACATTGGAACTAAGGTCTGTAGACAAAAAAAAACATAAATAGAGAAATAATTGACTAAAGTGCAACAACAAAATTAGTCTAATCTAAATGCCTTATTCCTCGTCAACGGGGCCAAAATTTGATACGCCCAAATTACACCTCCCTAAAGAAGTATAAGCGGTCGTTGTCAAATAAAGAACCTTACAAAGGTTAGGGTCAATCCCACGAGGAATATGGTTCAGACTTAGTCTAATTTATTGTTATTTGTACGTTTAGCCAAGTTATCTCCGTAAAAGGGGGGGTTTGAAAACTAAAATTATGATTGATTTATTGTGTAGTAACAAGTAAACAAGTAACATAATTCGCAGTTTGTAATATCAGTATGAGAATGAAACTAGGGCACATGTGTTCCCCACAAGTTCTTAACTAAGTAAACTTAATAATAGTAACTCTTTTCTAATGTTTAACATGCATGATCGGTAAGTTAGGTATCACCTAAGTGATTGGTCCTCCAAATAGGGAATTTTACCACATCACTTGGTCCGTCTACGGGTGTATGCTTTACTACCCCTTATCTTTGACCCAGATTAGCCCTCAACGTATGGAATCAGACTATTAGATAATGGATTGTCACGCCAAATCTCTGTTCTTTAGTCTATTTTCCCATTCATTGCTTCCTTGGTCCTGCAAGTAGGAATAAAGCGAGTTATAACGTTGCGCACCATTAAAAAGCATTCAAAACAAAGAGATTAACAAATACATGCATAAACACATTTTCAAGAATTATTTCATTATTAGTTTCACTTTGTTAATTACTCAAGGTTCCCACAACCCTAGTTGTGGATTTAGCTACTCATGCTTGAAAATTCAGAATTCATATTAGGGTTTGAATATTAAATCATAAACTTACAATTAGAAAAGATGAAATCCAAAATCTCAAATTGTGGGACAAAAGCCAATTGCATAAACCAACTTCAAGAATTAAATACCAAAAGTGTTTTATTAAATAATTCTCAAAGCTAAAATAATGTATCATAAATTTTCTATCACCAAAAACTTATAAAAACAAAAAATTACAGCTTATATTTATAGAAAACAAAACCTAAACTAAGTAGGAAAAGGAAAGCTTAGGAATTTTGGCTTGGGCAGTGTCGTCACCGATTGGTGACCTATGACTCGTAGTCAGATCTACGATTAGCAGGTTCCTTCCATCAGTCAGCAGTTAGTCAATACTCTGAAGGTCACTTTCTACGGGCATGATCTACAGCTCGTAGACCTTATTACGACCCGTCCTTTTCTTCTGTCAATCAAGTACTGAAGTTGACCTCCTCTGAAGTTTTCTACAGTTCCTCATCTACGGTTCGTGTAGGAACTACGACTCGTCATCTTCAATAGTCGTTCCATACTTAGCTATAATTCCAACACTTGAACCTATGACTTCAACCTACGGTTTGTCAAAGGACTGATAGCTCGTAAGTTGACTCGTACATAACCCAAATCCTGCTGCTGCAACACTTTCATCATCAACTGCTCCAAAAGCCTATTTCTTGTAAAATTAAGCACAAATGCCATCACATCTACTACCAAAATGCTTATGAAGTATGCAAAAACTCTAAGTTTAATGCAATCAAAGTATCATAAGTTCACGGTATATTATCAGCTTACCTACTGGTTAGTTTTAGTAGCTGCCATCATGACTCTAGAAGTCGATTCGTGACAAATTCAGAGTTTTAGCGACCGAAAATAGATATTAGCGACCAGATCTCCACTATTTATATAACGAATTTGCAGCTTCATTTCTTATTTTCAAAAGGTGATTTCTTCCTCATCTGAGCTTCGATTTGAGTGATTCAAAGTCCTGTGTGATCTTAGGAGCGTGGCTACTTGGGTTTGTGATTAGAAGCTATTGAGGAACCTTTATTTGAGGTGAATTTGAGTTCAAAGCTGCTGCCTAAGCTTTGTTTTCTTGTTAATTTTGCATGTTGTTGTTGTGGCTGTTTTCAGGCCTCGGACTGTGTTCAATTTTTGAACCCAAGTTCGAGTTGTAGTTTTGGACCTCTTAACGGAGTTAATTCTGAAAATTCCAATGGGGGTCCCACATATCCTGTTTGACTCTAAAATTGGACCATCTCCATTTTATGTGTTTTTAATGTCTAAATGAACGTTCTTACGTTGTAATCATACTTTTGATAGTGTGGAAGTGTTCGGAGGCCATTTGGAAAGAAAGAGCTCCAACCTTGTGATTTGGAGCATGCGAGGTCGCCCTACAGGTAGTCTACGACTTCCTTTCGTTTAGATTGAGCAATGAATGTGTGAATTCATGATGATTAGTATGAATTGGGGGCGAGTACCTATTTATTCCTACTTTTCTTCTTAGAAACCCTCTTTTAGGATTTATCGATACTATTTCTAGGGTACTACCATAGTAGTTGGGGTTGTATGTGTGTTGCAACATGTTATGTTATTTACATATATTATTATGTGTTTTCTGTAGCTAGTTTAGCCTTACTCTAGGAAAGGCTAGTGATGCCTTAGACCCTTGAGCCTTGTAGCTTTAATTTATTATGTTTCCGACATTGCTTTGGATGGACTAGGTCCTTGTAGTCTAGAATAGCTGGCTTGAGTATGGTAGTATGAGCCTTAGTTTAGGCGTTTGCGCAACTTGTTAGACCTTTTGTCTTCTCTCCCTATCTGTGTGTCTCTGATGCATTATCGAAGGTTATGTGATTTCTCAAGGTTGGGGTATTCAAACTTAGAGCCTTTTATGATTCTTTGGGAGTGGGCGTCGATCCAAAATGGCTTGGAGCCCACTTGAGATCCTATATGGAATCGACATTCCCTTGGGTCACTCTTGCTAGCTGGGCGTCTTACGCCCCCGGGAGTGGACTGGCTGGCTGGGCGACCTTGATATCTGTGATCCTCTATGGGGTAGACACGTCCTCGGGTCACTCTTTCTAGTTGGGTGTCTTACACCGTGGGAGTGAACTGTCTGGCTGGGCGACTTGAATTGGTTATCACTCTTGCTAGCTGGGCTAGGGCTTCACTGGTTTCTTGATTCGTGGTTACTTGGGCTGGGAGCCCAGCTGATGTTCTTGGATCAGATTTGGGTTACTCTTCTTTCTTGTAGTCTTAGATATTCTGTGTACCTATCCGGCTTATAGGGGTTCGATCAGGTTTTTATTTAAACGTGCGCACGAGTGTACCTTCTTGGCTTATGGGGGTCTGATAGGTTTAGTTTAGCTGTACTTAGATTTACTTTAGGTATGCTCGTGTGCTTCCTTTATTTTCTCGCTTTTACCTTTCTATGTGTCTAGATTCTCTCTTCTAAGATTGTTTTTACCTTGCTTTTACCTTTCTTGCTCAATTGGCCTATGATGCCTACTGAGTACCTTTGTTTTGGTACGTATGCTACACTCTGTATCTTTTTTGTGATGCAGGTCCTAGTACCAACTACTAGCAGTGATTGTTAGTGCCATCTTTTGTGGCTTGTGAATATCCGAGACAAGGGTGAGCACTTGGTGTCCTAGACATGCATGTCTCCTTTCGTACTTATGTTAGCTAGTTTTCTGACTTTGAGACGGCTTGTTGTGGTCCACTTTTAGGACTTGTATTTGTTCTTATGAGACAACTTTGCACTCGTGATTTCCTGGTTCTAGGAGGGTTTCAGTTGTTTATAGTTTTGGATTGTTCCTGTTTCTGTCTTTTCGTGATGTTAGTATTACTTAATGTTTAGTTCTACCCTTGTACCTACTACTTATCATTCCGAGTTACGGGTTGTCTTACATACTGGTGGGTTATAGTAGGTGCCATCATGGCTCGAGAAATCAGGTCGTGACAAGTTGGTATCAGATCATAGGTTGACCGGTCTCATTTGTGTAGAGCTAATATCTAGTAGAGTCCTATAGATCAGTATGGAAACATTTGTATCCTATCTTTTGGAGGATACAGGGTGACTTTAGGAATTCTTCTCTTTTTGTATTGCTTTCGTGCAATGTGTGTGTTATTGGTTTCTTGAAATCTCACTTGTTTTACTCTTTTTGTAAAATGACTCGTATTCGTTGTGCAATGCCTCGGGGTAGAGATCGACCTCCCCTACCGGATAAGGGTGTAGTACCAGACCCAAATAGAGACTAGTGTCCAGAGCCAGCAGTAGACCCTTCAGTAGCCCATGTTCCAGCTCAATCAATGGGGCCGGGGCACCCTCAGCCACCACCCAGACCGGCTATGGCGCCTGATCTTCAAGTTGTAGTTGCTCATATTTTTACAGTGCTTGGGGGCATGCATCAGGCCCCAGTTGCAGCACCAACACTAGTATCGGTACCTGCGCGCAAGCACCAGTTCTGCAGGATCAACCTGCAACAGAGGCACCTCAAGCCTAAGAACCACCTGGGGTGCCCAGTCCGTGATTGCGGCCAGAGCTATGCCACTAGAGGAGTAGAAGATGCTAAGAGTGTTCTTGAGGCTTTCACCTATGAGGTTTTCCACTTTTATGGGTGACGATGCCCATGTGTTTCGGACTACTTGCCGGGAGCGGCTTCATACTTTTGACCTTGTGGAGTCCAGAGGAGCCGACTTCACCGCATACAAGTTAGATGGACCAGCCAAAAAGTGGCTGCCTACCTTTATTGAGACCAGGTCAGTTGGGTCTTCTCCGGTCACTTGTACCGAGTTTTTTGAGGCATTCTTGGTCAGGTTCATTTCTCGTAGCATTAGAGATCACCTTCGAGATTAGTTTTCAAAGTTTGATCAGGGTTTTATGGCCATGTCTTAGTATGAGGCGAGGTTTCACGAGCTCTCCCAACATGATACTATGATTTTACCTACCGAGGAGGAGAGGTTTTGGTGTTTTTTTCATTGGTTGAGGCTTTAGCTGCTCATAGAGATTCAATCTATCATCTCACAGATCATTCTTTTGTAGATATTGTTGAGCATGCCCACACTATTGAGAAGCTCCATGATGAGGCTCAAAGGGGTAGCGACAAGAGAGCTAGATGTGAAGGCAGTTAAACCAGGTCTCGTTCAGGTCTAAAGATGCGCATGATAGGAATCAATAGCCTTTTCAGCAGGGTCAGCCCAGTCGCCCTATTCAGGCATTATTCTAGTCCTCAGAGGTTCACCAATATTACCAGAGTGAGGCTGGCTCTAGTCAGAGTCACACGTCCAAGGCTTATGCTTCAGGCCATGGTGGATGTTCTTGTAGAAGCAGATAATCTCCTAGTTGTTTTGATTGTAGTGATTTGGGTCACTGGGCTAGAGATTACCCTTTGTACAGTTGAATTGTTCCATCTCCACAGGTAGCCCCACTAGCACTACCAGCATCATCTCCAGCTAGGGGTCGAGGTCAGGGTCAGGACCATCGAGGTGACTGATTGCTAGGTCAGAGGCGGACATGGAAATTTCTAATAAGCTCCAACGAGGGCGGCAGCTGAGGCATCAAAAATTATGATCACAAGTACGATTTGTTTATGCCACCAGCCCACCTCCACTTTATTTGACCATGGTTCTACCTATTATTATGTGTCTATGTACTATGCTTCTCATCTCAGTATGAATTCTGAGCCTATGGCATCGCCATTGCATGTCCTCGACCCCCGTGGGTGAGTCTTTAGTAGTGGATTAGGTGTTAGATCTTGCTTTAGTTACTATCTAGGGTTGTGACACGCAGGCTGGCCTTATATTTTAGATATGCTTGATTTTGATGTGATTTTTGGCATAGACTGGTTATCCCCCTACCATGCGGTTTTAGATTTTTTCTCGATGATCGTTACATAATCGATTCCTTGTATTTCCTGGCAGAGTGGCAGGGCTCCATTAGAAGCACACTAGTTGGAGTTATATCTTTTATTCAGTTTCGGAGGCTAGTGGGTAGTGGGTGTTTTCCTTATTTGGCTTATGTGCATGCTGTGAGTAAGGAGTTCCCTCATGTGGAGTCGGCTCCAGTTGTCTGTTATTTTGTAGATGTGTTCCATACCGACCTACCTGGCCTACCCTAGAGCGTGATATCGACTATCCTATTGAGCTTGTGTCGGGTACTTAGCCTATTTTTATTTTCCTATATCGGACAACCCCTATAGAGCTCAGGGAGCTCAGTGTTCAGCTTCAGGACCTCTTGGATAAAGGGTTCATCAGGCCTAGTGTATCTCTTTGGGGTACTCCTGTTCTCTTAGTGAAAAAAAGGACGGTTCGATGTGCATGTGTATTGATTATATGCAGCTGAATAAGGTGACGGTGAAGAACCGTTGCCCCATGCCTAGGATTGATGATCTATTCAACAAACTTTAGGGTGCCGTGATATTTTCAAAGATTGATCAGAGGTTAGGTTACCATAAGTTGAGGATTTGGTTAGTGGATATCCCTAAGACTACATTTAGGACTCAATATGGTCATTATAAGTTCCTAGTGATGTCTTTTAGGTTGACTAATTCCATTGCTGCCTTCATGCACTTGATGACATGGGTGTTCATTCCATATCTTGATTTTTTTGTCATTGTGTTCACATATGACATTCTGGTATTCTAGTATAGCAGGAGTGATCATGAGCAACATCTGAGGATTATGCTCCAGACTTTGAGAGATCAGCGGCTTTATGTCAAGTTCTTATAGTGTGAGTTTTGGCTTGAGTCAGTAGTATTCTTTTGGCACGTGGTGTCCAAGCATGGCATCATGGTAGATCTAGCGAAGATTGAGGGTATTCGTGATTGGGCTAGGCCCACTTAAATTACTGCGGTTAGGAGCTTCATCGAATTAGCAGGCTACTACAAATGGTTCGTGGAGGGCTTCTCCACCATTGTAGAACCTCTGACTCGGTTAACTTGCCTTGATTTGCCTATTAACTTGTTTGAAGAGTGTGAGTTGAGTTTTCAGAAGTTTAAGGAGTTGCTGACTTCTTGTAACACCATAGGCTTTAAAAGGGTAAAAGTGAGTTAACGAGCCAGTCCACAAGCCCAAAGCCGACAAGGGACCTTTCACGAAACCCTAAACGGTCCGTTTAGGGCACCACTGGCAATTTAAGTCAACAGAACTGGCCGTTTAGGACTACCAAGACTCGGGGTCACCTAGACGGCTCCCTAAACGGCAAGTATAAAATTGTATGGTTCGTTTAGGGCAAGTTCCCAACCGTCGAGGGCTGCCTTGACCTTGGGGTCACCTAGGAAGAACCCTAAACGGTCAGTGAAGCTTTGTATGGTCAGTTTAGGGGTCTATCTAGGGTCACCCGTCAGTTTCTAAGTCAATGTAATTTTTGCCTTTTCCCTATATTTTTGGTACCTAAGCTATGTCGTTTTAACTTCTATTTCAAGACCTATATAAGTGAATTAGGTCATAAAACTACCCATTTTAAATCATTCACCTAAATTCCTAAATTTCCCTCCAAAATCACCCCTAAAATCCTCTTTAAGGCTAAGGAAGGAGAAGCTAAGGTTTCACTTCAAGATTCTCAATTCACCGTAGCTATTGGGAATTGATCACTAAGATATGTTAGTATTCACCTATGGAGTCCTTTCCTCCGTAGGGTTCCTAAAATCTTCAAGTTTTACAAGTTCGATTCTCAATTCAAAGTTAGAGTTTTATTCAATCTTCATTGGTTCTTTTCAATGATGATTCAATTACTTGTTTCTTATCTTCTAATGCATGAATTAAAAGTATTTGCATGATTTTGAATTGAATTCATATGAACCGATGCATGATCCATGAATTTTTAACTATGAACACATAATGAAGCTTATGAACTATGAAAGATGAATTTATGAAGATGTGTATGTTTTTATGAAGTTGATGTGAATGATTTGAGGATGCTTTGAGAGTAAAGTATAAATGTGGTTATGAAAGCTTTTCTCACATTCTACTAAGAACATGATTGTGAAGGGACTTCTCACATAAAGATTCATAAGGTTGAAAGGTTTTCTCACCTAAGATGAATCAAGTTATGGAGCTATTCTATGTGACTTTAGCTTGGATGGGTTTCTTAATTGTGCCTTTCCATTGATGATAATACGACTATGATTAATGACTATTCTGTGGGATTTTACTTATCACAGAGTAGACTAGCGGTGATTACCCATGTCCTATAAACTATATGCCACCATAGGATAACTGTCTTAGATAGACATTAGCTAGTTGATCCACTATAGCTTTGACTCATGGTTCTTACCTTGGCAAGTAAGGACATCTATTTTTAGTGTGGAGTAGATACCGGATTCCATGTTATAGCTCAGATGGTCTTTGTCGGTTACATGGTAAACTTCCCACCACAATGAACTAAGGTTCCTTCTAAAGTATCTCACAAATGTTTACGGATGATTAGCTTGCATTGACCATGATTCTGACTTATATTTTCTAACCTTTTATCTTATGATTTAGCTTTCTCATTGAATGTCATGTAAAGTCCTTTTCAGCATGATTCCATTACTCTTATGCATTGCTATCATACTTAGTACATTTCATGTACTAATGCATACCTGTGCCTACATTGTTTCATTAATATAGGGTCCGACGCTTCTACCTCTAACACTTGTGGCTAGTTGATTTCCATGGCCATTCGAAGATTAAGAGTTTGTGAGTCCTCATGTTTCGAGGACCATGACACTTTTAATTCTTTCTTTACTTTAGTTTTCACACATTTGTATGTGATGTATAGGTTACGACCCAATTAGTTCTTTCAATGTTTTAGATGGCTTGTTCATACTATGTTTAGACTTCTACTTTGTCAAACTCTTTTATTATATAAGACTATGACTTTTGAAATCTTTATTTCTATTATCTTGTATGATGTATGCTAAGTGGCTTGTGTAGGGCCTTTTGGGCTTCTACACGTCATGTTACGCCTAGGGTATATTTTGGGTCATGAAAAACTTGTTATCAGAGCACAAGGTTTGGAAAGGTCCTAGGATGCCCCACAAGCCATGTCAAGTAGAGTCTTTTTCCTGAGTGTGAAGTGCGCCACATTTATGAATATGAGGCTATAAGATTTTTAGGAAATTCTAGTTCTTTCATCATTCTAAAGTTTTGCTATAGAGTGTAACTCTATATGTGTCTCTTTCCTAATCCTTACTCGATGCTTTTCAGGATATGGCCCTTCAAAGAGCATACATTAGAAGGAATGCAGGTGAGAATGTGGAACAAGAAGATCCTCAAGTTTCGGCTGACCCTTTTGCCAAAGAAGTGACTAATGCTTAGTTCCGAGCAATTTTCCAAGTGTTGGCTCATGTTATAACAGCTCAAGCCAATAGAGAGACTAATGTTCCCTTGAACCAAATGTGGGTACAACAATAGAAATGATAAGGGATTTCAGTAAAATGAATCCTCTGGAATTCCATGGTTCTAAGGTTTATGAGGTTCCTCAAGAGTTCATTGATGAGATTTAAAAGAAACTGGAATTATGGGAGTAACTATGATTGAGAAGGTGGAATTGGCCACTTATCAACTTAAGGGTGTTTCTCAAGTTTGGTTTGAACAATGGAAAATTTATAGGGTAGTTGATGTGTGTCCTTTTGATTGGGAGAAGTTTAAGGTTACTTTTCTTGATCGTTTCTTTCCTCTTGAAATGAGAGAAGTGAAAGTGTTTGAGTTCATTAATCTCCGTCAAGGAAATATGAGTGTGAAGAAGTATGCGTTGAACTTCATTCGATTGGCTTGGTATTCTCCACTTATGGTTGCCAATTCAAGGGCAAAGATAAGTAAGTTTATTTTTGGTATGTCCGAATTGGTGGTTAAGGAATGCCGTACCTCCATGCTCATTAAGGAGAAGGATATTTCTCATTTAATGATTCATGCTCAACTAATCGAAGAAGAGAAGCTTAAGGAAAGATCTAGGGAGGCAAAGAGGGCAAAGACTAGAGCTTGTGACATTTCACATTCGAGGTCCGATTGACATGGTCATTCTAAATTCCAGCAAAGGTTCTCTAATCAATGTACCTCCAATGATCCGACTCACAAGTTCAACAAAGATAGGGTGTCTAACCCTAAGCCTCAAGGAGGGAATGGTGATGGATCTTCCTTGTCTACTTGTACAAGGTGTGGAAGGAAGCATGATGGTAAATCTCTAGCCGGTTCTAACGCATGCTTTAGTTGTGGAAAGACAAACCATAAGATAAGAGATTGTCCCTCGGTGGCTAAGCATGAAGGAGATAATCACCGGCAGGCAAAACCATAGCCTTCACCAGGTTCTAGTGGAAGTTTGAAACAGAACAGGTTTTATGCTCTTTAAACTCGTCATGATCAAGAGGTTTCTCTCAATGTTGTTACCGATATGTTGAAAGTCTTCCATCTTGATGTTGATGCTTTTCTTGATCCCAGTGATACCTTGTCATTTGTGACACCATATGTGGCTATGACATTTGATGAATAGGGTCTTCAAACAATTGACCTTGATATGATTGTAATTATTTATTGATGACATCTTGATTTACTCATGGAGCTAGGATGAGCATGCCGCTCCTTTGATGATCATGTTGCAAGTCCTCAAGGACCAACTACTATATGCAAAGTTTAGCAAATGTGAGTTTTGGCTGGGATCTGTAGCTTTTCTTGCTCACATTGTTTTCGGTAAGGGTATTGAGGTACATTCGAAGAAGACGATCGTGTTGTGTTTATTGATGAAATTTTGATTTACTCACGGAGTAAAAATGAGCATGTTGAGCATTTGAGGATTGTGTTGCAAATTCTCAAGGATCGTGCACTGTATGCTAAGTTTAACAAGTGTCAGTTTTTGTTGAGGTCGAATGCTTTCCTTGGCATTATTGTCTCCGGTGAAGGTATTCAAGTCGATCCAAAGAAAACCAAGGTGATCAAGAATTTTCCTAGACCTCTAACTCCTTCAAATATTTGAAGTTTCTTGGGCTTGGTCAGATATTATAGAAGGTTTGTGGAAAGATTCTCTTCTATTGCCTCTCTATTGACCTTATTGACCCAAAAAAGGTTAAGTTTCTATGGTCAGAAGCATGTGAAAAGAGTTTTCAAGACTTGAAAGATAGGCGTACCTCCACTCCGGTGTAGACTTTGCCGGAAGGCTCCGATGGGTTTGTTGTTTATTGTGATGCTTCACGAATTTGATTAGGGTGTATTCTTAAGAAAAAATGGGAAAGTTATTTCTTATGCGTCAACGCAACTTAAGACTCACCAAAAGATCTATCCTACCCATGATTTAGAATTGGCGGTGGTTGTTTTTGCCTTAAAGATTTGGAGGTATAATTTGTATGGTGTCCATGTTGATGTTTTTACCGAACACAGAAGTTTGCAATACATATTCATGAAAAAGATCTAAATCTTCTCCAATGTAGGTGGCTAGAACTGTTGAAAGATAGACATGAGTTTCCTCTATCACCCGGGCAAAGTCAATGTGGTGGCTGATGCCTTAAGTCGATTGTCAATGAGTAGTGTTGCATATGTTAAAGATCGTAAGAAAGATTTGGTTCATGCTGTTCATAGATTAGCCTGATTGGGTGTTCACTTGGTTGATTCTAATAAAGGTTGAGAAGTCATTAATAATGGTTTTGAGTCATCTTTTTTATCGAATGTGAAGGCTAAGCAAGATCTTGATCCGGTATTAGTTGTCTTGAAGAAGTAAGCTTTTTAAAAAGCCACAGAGGCTTTCTCATAAGGGGGAAATTGTGTTCTTCGATATCAAGGTCGGTTATGTTTCCCAAGTGTTGATGATTTGAGGGAACAAATTTTATCGAAAGCCCATAGATTTTGGTATTCCAATAACCCGG
Source organism: Solanum appendiculatum (assembly GCA_018342035.1). Lineage (NCBI taxonomy): Eukaryota > Viridiplantae > Streptophyta > Magnoliopsida > Solanales > Solanaceae > Solanum > Solanum appendiculatum. The sequence goes on along the minus strand of JAGDQO010000347.1, from coordinate 851,886 downwards.
GAACCACCAAGATGTACCATGACTTGTGGGAGGTCTATTGGTGGAATGAGATGAAGGCGGATATTGCAATATTTGTCGCTAAGTAACCTAATTGTCAACAATTTAAAGTTGAACATCAAAATTGGAAGGTTTGTTCCAAGATATTAGTGTTCCTACTAAGAAGTGGGAAGATTTGAATATGGACTTTAATGTTGGTTTACCCCGCACCCGGTGGCAATATGACTCGATTTGGGTTATTGTAGATCATATGACAAAGTTGGTTCATTTCATTCCCATCAATGTTTCTTATTCAGCGAAAGATTACGCTAAGTTGTATCTAAAGGAAATGGTTAGGTTGCATGGAGTGACCCTATCCATTATCTCCGATCATGGTACCCAATTTACTTCTAAATATTCGAAGTCTTTCCAAAAGGCTCTTGTTACCTATGTCAAACTTAGTACAACATTTCATCCTCAAACCAATGGGAAAGTGGAGCATACTATCCAAACTTTGGAAGATATATTGAGAGCTTGTGTGATTGACTTCGAGGGTAATTGGGATGATCATTTTCCTTTGATTGAATTTGCGTATAATAATACTAACATTCAAGTTTAGGTATGGCTCCATTTGAGGCTTTTTATGGTAGGAGGTGTAGATCTCCTATAGGTTGGTTTGAAATTGGTGAGGTTACTTTTATAGGTCCCGAGTATGTTTATGAGGCTATCAAAAAGGTTTGACTCATTAGAGAAAGTTTGAAAATGGCCAAAAGTCGACAAAAGTCCTATGTCGATGTTAGAAGAAGAGATCTTGAGTTTTATGTAGATGATTGGTTTTATTTAAAAATTTCACCTATAGAGGGTATTATGAGGTTTGGTAAGAAAGAGAAGCTTAGACCTCACTATGTTGGTCCTTATCAGATTTTGAGTCATATTAGCAAGGTTGCTTATGAACTTGAGTTGCCAAATGATTTAACATCGGTACATCTGGTATTCCATGTGTCCTTATTGAAGATGTGTGTTGGAGATCCGACATCTATTGTTCCTTTGGAAGGTTTGGGAGTTAAAGAGAATTTTTCTTTTGAGGAAGTTCCGGTTGAGATTTTAGACTGCCAAGTTTGGAGGTTGAGAAACAAAGAAATTGCATCCGTAAAAGTGTTGATGAATCAAACGATTGAGGGTGCTACTTGGGAGGCCGAGGCCGATATGATGTCCCGATATCCTCATCTATTTCCCTCCTATCCTATTCTAGATTGAGGTATTAGCTCCTCATGGTTCTTTCTTTCGAATTCATGTGTCTTAGTCATTCTCATGTTTCCATATACATGCAAGTATGTTTTATTAAATAAGTGCATTTTGATGAAATTACATTCATATTGGGTTAATAGTTTTTCTCCTACTGTCTTCATGCTAGCTTGAGTGCCATTCGAGGATGAATGTTCCCAAGGGGTAGATATTGTAACACCTTGGAATATAGAAAGTTTAAAGATCTATATATGTTAGCTAATATTTGCTAAAGTGTTCAAAATTAACTCTAAAATTGATACTATTTCAATAGATATATTTTTCTATAATATTTATTATGAGATAGTTTAATTAAGTTTTGTTGGGTATTTTCCCCGAGTTTATACCATAATTGGGTTTTCCTTTTAGGAAAAGGAAAAGATGTAATATCCATATTTGGCTAGTCCTTTTCAGGTAGGAAAAAGTTTATGACTCTATAAATAGAGGTTTGTTCCTTCTAACTTAGTAGCATTCACAATGTAGTTCTAGGGGCTAGAGAGTTTTGTGTAAGGGGAGAAATAGTTAGACACAAGTGTACGTTAACACTTTTGTGAACCTCTTTGTATTTCGAGTGAATTGTGTGAGGTTATTCCTCTCTATATTTTGTACTCTCTTTTATATAGTGAATTGCTCATCTCCTCTTGTGGACGTAGGTCGGTTGACCAAACCATGTTAAGTCTTTGTATTTTTTGGTGTATTTCTCATTTGTTTTCTTACTTATGGTCTTTCAAGATTTGCTTTGTTAGCTTATGCATAACGCCTGATTATTTCAATCATAACAAGTGGTATCAAAGCCAGGTTCAATGGTTGATCCAGGTTAAAAATCGGGCATTAATTTTGGCCGATTCAAATCTAGCTACAACCCATTGGACAATCATGAAGATTTTTTGGAGAAATTGTTTTAGAGAGGTTCTCTGTGTCGAGACATAGATTTTGCAGAGGAGATTATGAAAAGAAGATGCAAGCTATTGAATATTATGTGAAAAAGGTGGAAGAAATTTATTTGGTCAGAAATTCAGGTCAAGTGGGAGATTTGTTTGGTATTTGCCCGGAGTTCCTTATCATAATTGGGTTTCCTCTTTAGGTAAAGGAAAACATGTGATCTCTATATTTGGCTAGTCCTTTTCATATAGGAATAGGTTTATGACTCAATAAATAGAGGTTTATTGCTTCTAACTTAGTAGCATTCACAATGTAGTCCTAGGGGCTAGAGAGTTTAGTGTAGAGGAAGAAACAGTTCATCACAAGTGTACGCATTAGCACTTGTGTGAACCTCTTTGTATTCTGAGTGAATTGTGTGAGGTTATTCCTCTCTATATTTTGTACTCTCTTTTATATAGTGGATTGCTCATCTCTTTTTGTAGACGTAGGTCATTTGACCTAACCATGTTAAGTCTTTGTGTTTTTTTGTATATTTCTCATTTTTCTTCTTACTCATGGTATTTCAAGGTTTTCTTTGTTAGATTACGCATGACACCTGCTTATTTTTATCATAACAGAATAACACTTTGTTGGGAAAGACAAGTACAAACAAAGGTGCACGACATTGAAACAACAAAAGAAAACTCAAATCTAAACATTCCCTTCTATTTGAACCTAGAGGAGACATACTAATTCAAGCATAAACACTGTTTGGGGCATCATGCATATTACCAAAATAAATATAGCATGGCAAAATCTAAACAACAATGTGAGACACCAAGATTTACGTGAAAACCTCTTCGGTGTGAAGAGTAAAGACCACGGGGACAAAGCTCCACTATAATTAAAAAGAGTTACAGATGTGTTCTCAAAGATGGCCACCAAAGAAGTGTCAAACAATGAGGAACAACAAATACAAGAGAGCACCAAAAACTAAAGATGTAAAAGGAGTAAAATCATCAACTACGCAACTACAATTCACAAGCTAAAATATGGATCTACAGGACTCCAAATTCACCTCTCTCAGTTCAAAATCAAAGATTAGGTTGAATGGAACAATCTGCCCAAATATTGGGCTTATGGGCAAAAGTGAGCTGGTTCAAATTGGGCTTTTATTTATCCACATAGGAAGGGAAAAAGACCCAAAACCTAACTATTCTCCCCCTCCCGACTATGTGTCGGAGACTGTCATCCCGGTGATCATGCTACATTTTTCAAACTTCCCCCTTGGTAAAGCTTTAGTTATCATGTCAGAACCATTATCATTCGTATGGATTTTTTCAAGTTCAAGAAACTTAGAATCCAACACATCTCGAATCCAATGATATCTCACATCAATGTGTTTAGATCGACCATGAAATGTAGATGTTTTTCCAAGATGAATAGAACTTTAACTGTCACAATAAAGCACATACTCTTGAGCACAATAAAGTTTCCCCAAAAATCTCTTCATCAAGATTAACTCTTTACAAACTTCAAGAACAACTATAAGCTTAGCTTCTGTAGTAGATAGAGCAACAGAGTTTTGCAACCTAGATTGCCATGACACAGCTACCCCTGCAAAAGTAATCAAGTAGCCTGAAGTAAAATTACGAGTATCAACGTCATCAGCCATGTCTAAATCAGTGTAACCACAAAGAATAAGCTTTCCTGTCCCAAAACACAAACTCAAACTAGAAGTGCCACAAAGATATCTCATAATCCACTTCACAGAATTCCAATGCTCTCTTACTGGTTTAGAAAGAAAACGACTAACAATACCCACAACATGAGTAATGTCTGGTCTTGTATAAGCAATTACATACATCAAACTGCCAATGATTGAAACGTAAGGAACCCTTTTCAAATCTTTATTCTCATCATCATGAGAAGGACAATGCTTTGTGCTCAATTTAAAGTGCATAGCTAAAGGTGTACTGACAACCTTAGATTTCTCCATGATGAACCTATGAAGTACTTTCTGAATATACTTCTCTTGTGATAGCAACAACATCTTGGTCATTCTATCACAAACAATCTACATGCAAAGAATTGGCCTTGCTGGTACCAAGTCTTTCATAGCAAAGGACTTATACAACTATTGCTTCAACTTTATAATTCTGCAAGTATTATGACCAACAACAAGCATGTTATCAACATAAAACAAAACGATAATAAAGTCCCCAATAGAGAATTTTTGCACAATGCAACGGTCTGAAGAAGTCTTCTTGAAGCCCTACTGGCTCATAAAAGAACCAAACTTTCTATACCATTACCTGGGAGCTTGTTTTAGACCATACAAGCTCTTCTTCAATTTGCAAACATAATTCTCTTTTCACTTGACTTCACAATCTTCTGGCTACTCCGTATAATTTTTTTCATCTAAGTCACCATGGTGAAAAGCAGTTTGAACATCCATTTTCTCAATGTCTAAATTCAGACTTGCAGCCAAGCCTAGAACCATGTGAATGGATGACATCTTCACCGTAAATGGGTCGATTGTTGTTTAAGAATAATATGAAGGAAATCTCCAATTTTGCAAGGATCGACTTAACATATCTTTTACTACACTATTTTTCCAAAATAGCATATTAATTGAATCTATTGATCACTCATGTTAGTTATTCGGTGACATTAGTTGGGCTCGCCAACTTACTCAACGACTTGCCAACTTGCACTTCTTCTCTCCGTTTCTTCCTTGACTTTAGGCTTCAGGTGTTTGAACCATAGATAGTGAGCCCGATGGACATCGCCATTCTTATTTGGTGAGTCACCAAATATCACATATGTTCTCCTTTTTTATTTCAATTTTAGCACAACTTTCCATTAATTTTCGACGAGTTCTTTTCATGTCTTCGACAGAGTTTGGTGAATCCCTATTTAATTCTACATCTTGCCAACCTGCCTTGGGATTTTCAGTAGAAGACTTTGTCAATTTTTGCAAGGTCTAGCACTTTTGTCAAGTCGCCAAGTGCCTTCAGCGAGCGTCAATTTCATACTTTCTTTTTTTTCCAGTATTTTTGGCTTCTTTTTGGATGTATTTGCCCTTTCGTTATCCTTAAGCCTTTGAGTTATAAAACAGCAGTTAAATATTAGATATGGACATAAAATGGCACTAAAGACACTATTTGTTGAACTAAAAAGTCTCAAATGAGTCCAAAATCTCGGACTTATCAATATTGTATCTAAAGGGGTTGTTCATGTGAAGAAAGTGGCTACACATGATAATCTATGAGATATGATGACAAAGACAGTCCGGACCAATAAGTTTAGGTGTTGCCTAGACTTGATTGATGTGATTTTTACTCAGTAAGTCCTTTGGAGGGCTGAGAGTAAGGCACAGAGAGGTAATTTAAATTGATGAAAGGAATTAAAGCCTAGGGAAAGAATTGTTAATTATGTCTTGAATATTTCCCTTGTATAGTTTAGGAAACTCATAATTCCTATTGGTTTAGGAGACCCTTATTCCTAGTAGATTTGGGAAAGGAATATATTGTCCTTTTATAATTGGGAGAACCTTTTCCTTATAGGTTTGGCACTACATGGGATTTATTTTTAGGGTATGTATTTGAAGATTCTAAAGTATTGTATAGGACACAATGTAGTCCTAAGGGATTGAAAGCATTGTAAACTTCTTCTTTTTCTTTCGTAGTGGAAAACTCTCTTTGCGTTTTCTGGGAGGATTAGGTATAGCCGAACCTAATTAAATTCTTATGTTATTTTTCTTCTCTATTTTCATTATTTGTGATTGTGTGCTAGTTAATCAATAATATTTCTGCAACACATGATTTGACTATGATAACAATGTCCAGATATGCTTAAATTCACATATGATAATAAATTCAATTATTGCATTAATGTTATTTTCCAAGCTAGCCAATTTATTGCATACTACTTGACAAATAGTTCTGTTATAAATAAAGTCTCCTAAATCTACAAATAGGGCGATTACACAAAAAAGGAGGAGATGATAGATTGACTACTATATGCAAACCAAGGTTGAAAAGAGTTCTACTTGTTATGAAGGATGTGTAAGCGGGTTGAATGAACATTGAGGCAAAATATGGTTGATAATGATGTATTCAAATACCCATCTTTTGGCTTTAAGATAACTAAAATATTTAATAACTTTACGAAGTTGAAATTCACATTTTGTATTCATCAAATGCATGTAAATATTCGTTGTAAATAATTTATTATCTTTTGAGAGAATTGTTGTGATGATGTTATTTTATGATGCTTCACATGGATGTTGGTGAGAAATTTGACTTGAAATTTGTTTAATTGGAACATTCAATAAGACAAGAATAGAAATTATGTAAACCATGTGAGTCTAATACAAAAAGAAGTTGCTTCTTTACTAACTACCAAATTATCCCTTAGCAAATACACCTATAAGTATAGAACACATGATTCGTCATGTCAATGTGAGATATTCAAGAGACACATTTATGATGTGAAAATATCTGAATAATCATTAAAAAGGTTTAAATATCAAATTGACATTGAATGCTAAATTTAAAGGGGTATATATGCATTTAATCATAAGTAAAGAAGGGCTAATTGACAAATAATATAGTTCTTAGAGGTATATTAAAAAACTCTTAAGAAGTGCAAGGTTTTTTCTGATCTATAAAAGCTTCAATCTACTTCCTTTAACCCTCAAAACCCAACATTTTACTTAGCCGCCACACTCCTTATCATTGGTATGTGAATGGCCTTCATGATCCTATAGTTGTTACTCGAATGGCATTAAGTGATGAAAGTTTTTAAGGATGTACCTGAAGATTGCTTGCAACTTGCATCCTAGTAAGATCAGACACATCATTAGTTCAAGGATATCCTTTGGATATCATCCTACATGTTAATTCCATTAAAATGTAACTTTACTTTAATAAGATTTTACATGTTAAAAACTTTACTAAAATTTCTTATTAAGTCTTTATTTAATTTTCAATATAAGAGAAAAATTGTACATCTGTATTATTAATATACTAGTGAACTTATCCTTGCTTCGCGCGGAGTAATAGAACTATGTCGCCCGTCTTCTTTCTGAAATAATTTTTACTTTATTAGAAAATTAATTTTGACCATGATAATTTCAAATTAAACTTGAAGTTGAAATCTGAAATTTGAAAAACTTCTCAACTACCTCCATGTTCAGAATTTCAAATAAAATGTTATTTTGTCTCATTTGTGAAAAAATATAACAAAATACAACTCCGATTTTAAAATTTTCTAGCAAAGTGAAAAATATTTAATTCTTAATTATATATGGCCAAATGCCCACCAAATTCATGATCTATTTTTTTTCTTTCTAATACTCGAATACTGATATCATCAAAAAGTATATGTTTATTAGAATCAATTTTATTTCCAATATTCCTTGCAAATGTATAAACATATAATCTAAATAGAAGAAAACACAACATATATAAAAGTATTTTTCAAAACTTGAGCTTCCAAATTATAAATCAAAAGTTAAATAAAAACATCATCTATATTTTGTTTTAAGTAAATATATATAAAAAATATGTATGAAAATAGCTTTTTGGCAGACCTTTGACTATATATTTCTTCACCAAGTTACCTGTTTATTTAATTAGTTTTTGCTACTCAAGAAATAACTGAATGAAAACATGATATCAAAAGTTTCTCAAAAAATAAATCTCATTGTATCATCCAAAAAAAAGAATATAAACACAAAAAACAACTTCAATCCGTTTTTCTACTTATACTCAACAATCTAATATTCTGGATTCATGATATAAACTGACTAAATAAAAATGTTTTGTGAATATTGATATTCATTTGGTGAGTAGGTATAAATATAATGGTATTCAAAAATTTTAATCAAGTTATAAAGTTTTTAAAATTTTCAAGACTCATAAATGCACAAAGTATTGCTAAAACAAAAATAATATGTTTAATGTATTTGAGAATTTATAGAAAAGGCTAACGGGCAAGATATATATGCATCATTACCAATTAATTTTTTTCCTTCCAAAGATAATAGAAACATTGCATATCTTAATGAGTATGGAGCAATGAAAAAAATATTTAAAATCTTTCAAACTAAAACTACTCTAACAATCCCTATAATCAATACTTATATACCATGAACTAAGAAAACTCATATGCATGAAATTCCGCCTCTTCTTATTTTTTGTCTCAGTTGAATTTTATATCGAACTATGATTCTAGTAGATATTTAATTAGTTGAAATGTGAGTGTCATATATTTGTCATGATTTTTTTTTTCTTATGTATATTTTTTTATTTCTGATAATTATTTTCTTGAACGATTTTAGTCTTTCAGTGAAAATGTACGTTATTGAATTAAGGAAATTATTTGCAGGCAAACGATAAAACATTTATAGGTAGATATTTTAAGCATTTTTCTTTTGAATATTTTTTTTTCATCATATCATCTAATTTTTAGGAATTTAATTATTCATTAAAGTATTAAACTTGATTGGAATGTTCAATGCATTAATTTGTAAGACTATCATTTCGATTATATGTGAGTGAATTGTATTTGCAAGAACAAAAAGGGCATCGTAACAGATATTTTTTAAACAAAGATCTAATAATTTATAATGAGGAAGAAATATATAACAAAATTTAAATATTACTTCTACAATTATATACTATACTAAAGCAAAAAATGCATAACAATTGAACTTCCCTTTGTGTTACTACATGATATTTTTTGTTTATACTATACTAAAGCTAAAAATACATAACAACTGAACTTCCCTTTGTGTCACTACATGGTATTTTTGATTTATTTGAAGAATTTTATTTCTTAGAACGAATATGATATACGTTAAGCCTCAATGTTTGATTATTATACAAAATGATCAATGAATATTGGAATGAAATTAATCTAAAAATAAATATTATGAATGAAACATATAACGAAGACAAAATATATCAAAAGTAATACTTCTCCAATACAATTTGAGATTCTTAAGATAGGCATACAAATATCAATACATTTATTTTTGTGAAGGTAAATACAATTCGATGAAACTTTTCAAGAATGAAAACATGTAGTAAAACAAGAATAAAAAAGAGTAATAACATGAGTGAGAAAATAGATAAGAAATGTAGAGAGACAAGAGAAAGTTTTCTTATTCTTCCAAGTATATTCAAGTATTTCCCTAATCTTCAAGTGCATAACATAATCTCTAGACCTCTATTTATATTATTATAAAGAGGCATACAAAGATATAGCAATAAACATGATATTAATTCTTGAGAATGTGGGGAAGATCAAGGGATGTAGAAGATAAATGAAAAGATGGTGGTGGTGTGAGTATTATTACACATAATGGTGAAATTACACCTTGAAGTTATGGACATCCACATTAATATAATGTATTTACAACAAAACATTAATTATATATAAATAATAACTAAATTAAAAATGAGGAGAAAAACCAAAAAATGCCGGAAAAAAAGGAGAAAAAAGATAAATAGGAATGGAGGTCATAGAGTGGTGTCACATCACCTTGTTTATTTCTAGCTTTATTATATATATAGATTACTTTTTTTGTATTTGTACATTACCAGCAAGTATACGTTCCAACTATTTATTTGTATAATTTCAACATTTTAATACGTTTACTTATTTGTATAATTTCAACTCGTTCTTCGCACGGGATTGATCTATTTTATTAAGCATACATATGATCATTCGGTGATATTCGTATTTTCGATACATACACTACATTGTCAAGAATATTTTATCTTAAGGTAAAGAGTTCCTCCGAAATCTTAAAGTGCTATATTTTTTTAATTTACATTTTTGTTGTACAAAAATTATGAGTCAGAGAGAAATTTTAAGTTTAAGAAAGAAGTCTAAGAAAATCTTCATGGAAATAGTTAGTCAGAAGTAACGAAATTTTCTAAATTTCAAGAAGTTATAAAGAACAACATCAAACGTTAAAGAAGGGAACAAAAAGCCTCGAACAACAACACTCCCATGTAAAGTGAAACAACACGTCCATACAAGAACATAATTAACTAAATGCAAATGGAGGACCTTCGACTCCTTTCTTATGAACCTCCATCAATCTCTTTTTTATAATAGTATGTTGTATCATATATATGTTAAAAATTGACCCTATAATTGTTAGTATGATAAAAGTTTTTCCTCACTGTCTCAGAATAGTCATTACTATTGTTTAGGTTTCCTATCACCGGCCCCAACTTATTTGGAATTGAACCATAGTTATTGTTATGGTTATAGTATGCAGTTATAAAGAATTATTGCAATGATCAACCAAGCAGTAGGTGACATCTGAATGAAATGGTTCACAGCTGGATATTCTAAACTAAAATTTTGATACATAACATATTAAAATCTCACAGCATAATTTTGTGAGCACTTGAACTCAAAAATATCTATAAATAATAATAAAGACGACCTTATTTTCCTAAAAATCAAGAAGCAAAACACATGTTGCTTACCATATTTTTAGAAGAAGATAGTCTATCGGGCTTTATCCAAGTTTACAGTTCACAAATTTAATTGAAAGAAGCCAAAAGAAACAGTTATCACTATGGAAAAAATGATCTTTAACGGCAAATAATAGCTTAATTACAGCTAAATATATATTTTCAGAGGCAATTAGTACTCTCAATAAATGTCCCTAAAGTTTATAGCGACATTGAATCTAATGAAAATTAATTAATGTCGGTAAAGGCTCTAGCACCAATGGTGAATCCAGGATTTCAATTCAGAGGGTTCAAAAAACCTCTAATCTTATATTTTGGAGGTTCAAATCAATATATAGACATATTTTTTTTTAAAATACCTTAAATATAAAACGTGAACCCCCTCTGCATACTCTAGGTCCGCCCCTGTCTAGAACTCTTCGTTAATGTGCATATTTATTGCCGATAAAAAATATTTTTATTATAGTGTATTTTGGGCATATGTTAGTTTCAAGAAAACTTGATCTCTTATTATGTCCAAAAAGAAGAGAGGAAGAAATATGACAAATTAGTCAACTTACGATAAAAAAAGTGGACTAATTGTCTCTATACTAATATTCTAGGAAGAGTGCAATGGCATACAAAATGTTTGTACGGAAGATAAAATAATCAAAATAATATCCTAACTGTGGGAAGCAAGAGAACAATCTGTTTGGTTCTTTTAAAAATCTTCACCATTGGTTTTGTATTAGTTATCACATATTTATTGTTGTGTGCTACCAAATATAGCACAGTTCGCAAGCAATTTTTACAAAAAGTATATGAAGAAACTTGTAAAAAGGGACAAAAGAGAAGATCAGTTTTCAATCATCCTTGTTGGAATTTTTAACAGAGTTCAAAAAGTCACAAAAATAGCAAAAATAAATTGCAATAGTTACATGAATCACTATGACGTACAGTAAAAGATTAAGCTTCATGAAATATGAGGAAGAAAACTTTGAGGAATGAAACACATTTCATAAGAAGGTTAGTTAATGTATTTGAATTCGACTCTCCTATAGCGAAATCAACCAACAAATAATAGTGGCAGAAATAGAAGTTTTGTTTACTAAAGAACCAAATGTAATGAATTCAACCATTCAAGCAGTGTTATGAGTTATGGACTGAGAGGTGTAAGAGTTGTAATGTCGTATTGCAATTGAAATAAATTTTCTTTGTTTATTCTTTCTTCTTTTGGTGCCTTGGAATTAAGTGTTGGGTTTTAAAAGGTGTGAATGAAAAATAAAGAGTTGTGAGTTTTGTGAAAAGTTGTGACTTTTGTAAAAAGCTGTGACTTTTATAAAAAGCTGTGACTTTTGTAAAAAGCTGTGACTTTTGTAAAAAGCTGTGACTTTTCTGAAGAGTTGTGACTTTTATGAAAAATTGTGACTTTTCCGTAAGGTTGTGACTTTTAAAAGGTATGAATGAAAAATGAAGAGTTGTGACTTTTGTGAAAAGTTGTGACTTTTATCAAAAGTTGTGACTTTTATGAAGAGTTGTGACTTTTATGAAAAGTTGTGACTTTTTCGTAAGGTTGTGACTTTTAAAAGGTGTGAATGAAAAATGAAGAGTTGTGACTTTTGTGAAAAGTGGTGACTTTTGTGAAAAGTTGTGACTTTTGTGAAAAGTTGTGACTTTTACGAAGAGTTGTGACTTTTCTAAAGAGTTGTAACTTTTTTTAAAAGTTGTGACTTTTCCGTAAGGTTGTGACTTTTAAAAAGGGCAATTTTGTAAATAAAAAGAGAATCCTTGCTTCTAGTTGCGCCACATCACCGGTTTGAGGGTTCTCTTTTATATATATATATGATATGATATGATATATGATATTTGTGTTGAGAGTTTTTATTGTTAGTTTTTCTATAATATAGTAAATTGATTGCTTTTGTATTCCTGAGTTAATTAGCAGAGGCAGATTAATGATTGAAAGAGACTTCAAATATACTGTTTATTGTAACTTTAGTGAATTCATAGATCAGCCCTTGTTAAGTGGTGATTAATATTTAATGTCTATTGTAGTCCTATTAAATGCTAAGTTGGTAACCATTGTTTTGTTGGATTGCAAGTTTTTGCTCTATTGCTTTTTTGGGTTTAAGTTTAAAGCTATATATATGGTGCATTTTTAGTCTAGAACGAACCGATAATGGGTGGTACCTCAGGATGACTAGTATTTTGCATGATTTGTTCAGTTTTTTGACATGGCAGCGAGGAGATTGGTGAATCTAGTGTATATATAGTATTTGCTCACGAATGTATATATAGTGTCGCGTTACCCAAATCACTTCTTCAATGCTTGCATTCCATTTATTTCAGGCTGAAGTGGGTGCCCCTCAATGGCAAAAAGATTTATGTTGCTGCAGCGGGAGGTATTTTATGAAACATAACATCTCTTGCTCAGTTTGAAATGTAAGATTTAGTGTCCAATTGTTAAACTTTAGTGATACAATAATTTCCTCATATATAAATGGAGTCTTAATTAAGTAAGTTATTATGTTTGTACAATTCATAACAATAGTTCTATTTATTCAAGGAGGCAATCCTTAGGTTTGGATTTTCCCAAAAAGTACAATATTTAATAAATTGAAATTTCTCCTTTCCTTTTTTGTTTTAGTTTGGGTATTTGTCGTTCAACCTCAATTATTTAAATTTACTTTGACGGAGGAACATTTTTTTGTGTGTAAGACTGTCCATTTAAAAGAGACTTAAGTGTTTGATTTTGAAAAATAGGAATACTACTATTACATTTCGGTAGGACTACACTATTAAAGTTGCCTTTGGTAAGAAAATCTTCCCCCAAAGTGGGACTTTTCTGTACGAATCATGATTAATTAGCCCCAATCATCTTGTCTAATTCAACATCACATCTATTTAAAGAGGATATGGTTTCAATGTTTGAAGATTGGTCCTACTTTGCTAGATCCCAAAACTTAAAATATGTTCAACCAGAGAGACTTACATACTAGTATTCACTATCGTCATTTCATGTTTTACTTCTCTCTTTCATTTACATAACACAGTAGCAGTCCAGTGGTGGATTCAATCCCTTAGAGAGCTTCATTGTTGTGTTGCTCAATATCCCACTCACTACACTAGCTGTCTTTGTTTGATTACTGACTTTTCTACCTCAGCTTGTGCAATCCTATGGGCTGCTTTATGTTTTTGTTCATCATCTTTCGTGAGCTTCTCATCTTATTTAATATCAGCAACCTCTCATTCCAATTTGCGAATCAATTTTCTTGCAACTACTATTTGTATCTTCACATGCTCCCTTTTTTCCTTATCCTTTTTATAGTTTTCTTGTGTATGTTCAATTTCCTTCCCAATATCATTTGCATGAAGAACAACATGTAAACCTTTTTTCTCAAATTCTGAAACATAACACATATCTCTAGCTCTCGCTACAATGAGTAAATAATATTTATAAGCAATCATGTTCTTGGCATCTTCATAGAGTGAACCATAATCAGCATCAATCCAATCCAATCCAATGTGGAGACAGCAGAATTGGCAAAATAAATCATGTCATCAACACTAGTAGTCGTTCCAGAAGTGAGATTAGACACCAACATAGACTAGACTTCATCAGTCAATGCTTTTTAAAATTTTTCATGCATTTTTCTTTGGAAAGAATGTGTTTGTTTTGGTGTCTCTAGTTTTAATAGAAAAAGTTAAAGCTGAATCATTTATGAAGACTGGAGATGCAAAAACAAACACATTCTTCTCAAAGCCAAAAGCATGAAAAATCTAAAAAAGTGTTGATTGATGAAGTCCATTCTATGTTGGGGTCTCATCTCACTTCTGGGACTACTACTAGCGTGGATGACATGGTTTATTTTGCCAATTCTCTATTCTCCACATTGAATTAGATTAGTGTTGATTATGATTCATTCTACAAAGATGCCAAGAACATGATTGATTATAAAGATTATTTACTCCTTGTAGAAAGTGACAGAGATATGTGTTCTATTTCAAAATTGGAGAAAAAATGTACAGATGTTATTCTTCGTGAAAATGATATTGGAAAGGAAATTTAACATACTCAAGAAAAACAGGAAAAGGATAAACAGAAAAGGGAGCATTTGAAGATACAAATAGAAGTTGCAAGAAAATTGATTCACAAATTTGAATGAGAAGTTGCTGATATTAAATAAGAGTGCATGAAAGATGATGAGCAAAAATGTAGAGCAGCCCATAAGATTGCACAAGCTGAGGTAGAAAGGTCAGTAATCAAACAAAGGCAGCTAGAGTAGTGAGTGGGATATTGAGCAACACAAGAATGAAGCTCTCCAAGGGATTGAATCCACCACTGGACCGCTACTACTATCTTATGTAAAAGAAAGAGATGAGTAAAACATAAAATGATGAAAATGCATACTAGTACGTAAGTGTCTCTAGTTGAACATATTTTATGTTTTGGTATCTAGCAAAGTAGGATGAATTTTCAAACTTCGAAACCATATCCTCTTCAAATATGTGTGAAGTTGAATTTGACAAAAATGATTGGGGCAGATTATTCAAGATTCGTACAGAAAAGTAATACTTTCGGGCAAAGCTTTTCCTACCAAAGGTCACTTTAACAGTGTAGTCCTACAGAAATGTAATAGTAATATCCCTATTTGTTGGAGAATAAGAGAACATGATGTTTGTAATTTTGATGATTGACAAAGCATTTTTAAGTTTGACAAAGTAAACTATGATGTATTGTTTATCATTATGAAAAAGGGGGAAATTGTTGGGAAATAGGAGAACATATAAGTAGTTTTGATGATTTATAAAGTGAACCTAGTTCACTACTTGTTGTTTATGTGTACTCTATAATATGAGCATGTCCCCAAATGTGAATGCAGACAACCTGTATAGATATGGGAGATCGCAGCATAGAAGGAAACTAATAAATTTCATAAATAAAGAAGCAAAAAGGAAATAAAGAAATAGCTTAAATAAAGGATCAAAGAAGGAAAGAAATTAAAAGTACAATTAAAGTCCAAAAAGGAGTCAAAGTTTCCGTATAGGATGAAACTCCTTTTAAAGAAGGAAATCAGAAATTTCCTTGTAGGAGGCCATGTCCTATAAGAAGTAAAAGTTCTAGTACTCGTGATATACTAGGTCATGACAAATCTCCAGTATACATATGCCATGAAGACCATTGAGAGCCGCACATATCACTTATTCCTGAAATTTATCATCTTAAGAGCAATAGCCATTGGAGCAAAACTGCAGGACTTCATCACAACAATACAGGAACCTGGTTAACGAGTTATGTTCAAGTCTGTTCTATTGAATATTGAAGTTTGATTAGAAAAAGGCAAGAGTTATTAGTTTTTGTTGAGTTGCTTTAGGTTTGTTATTGAGTTGCAATAATTCCTAGATTGAAGAGAGTAGTTGTGTGGGTGAGGTTTTTAACAAGAAGCGAGTTTGACTTCTTGAAGAGTAGTTAGTAAAGATTGTGACAAGAAGTGAGTTTGACTTCTTGGAGAGTAGTTAGTGAAGTTTGTAACAAGAAGAGACTTTATCTTCTTGGAGAGTTGTTAGAACATTTAGAGTTAACTATTGTGTTGAGGTACTCGAGGTAGTCCCTTAGAATATTGAGTTATAGTCTGAAACCGCTCTTTGAACTTATCGAGGTTGCTGAAAATCCTACAGACTGTAGGTCATGATTTTTTTATTCCCTTGAGCAAGGAAGTTTTCCACAAAAATAAAAAAGTGTTATTTACTTTTTGTTCTAATACAACCCTATGAACCAGGTTCCTAGAAATAATTGTTGGTGCGTTGTTTTCTTTCATTATTTTTCAAAATCAAACACTTAAGTCTCATATAAAGGGACAATCTTACACAAAAAGAATGTTCCTCCTTCAAAGTAAATTTAAATAATTGAAGTTGAATGATAAAGAAGTAAACTAAAACAAAAAAAAGAAAGGACAAATTTCAATTTATTAAATATTTCACTTCTTGGGAAAATACAAATCTAAGGATTGCCTCCTCGAACAAATGTTATGAATTCTACAAACATATATAGTTTACTTAATTGAGACTCCATTTATACATAAGGAAATTATTATACTACTAAAGTGTAACAGTTTTGCACTAGATTTGAGGCTCAATGGGATTATATTATTAAAATTTCAAATATAAAATAAGAATATTCTAGAGTTTTTTTCCCACACTTCACTATTTCATCGGCACATCATTCTAATTTTTGTGTGCTTCAACAACAAAAATCTATCTTTATTCCTATCAAGAAATCATAACTTTTGGTCATCTTTTTTCTCTCAGAGCCCTTTCCTTCTCCACTTTGCTTTAGAGCTATCACTCACTTTTCCATCAAGAAAGAATTCCTTTTTTCAAGCAGATGTAAGTAAGAATGTCATCAACGAAAAATGAAATACCACCCCCACTTGTTTTTCTAAGACCTTTGGCTAAGATTTCATCTAAAGATAGTATTGATGATCCTATAATCACACACAATCATCAATGCAAAGTTGGTGATTGGAGTTCTCTTTGTAGGAGGCGCAGTTCCAGAAAAAGCGGTTCCCAAAATCTCTTAGGTTCCACCCATTCACGCCTTTCTCTATGACCACACAACCATGTTTAAAGACATGCCACAATCACCCCCCGAAACAAAGATCCGATGGTGAGCTAGCTAGTCTCTTACTTTTGCTTCATAATTTTATATCTGCTACATGATCAGTGTTTTAGTTCAAAGTTTGTTTGGGGCTTAGTATTAAACTAGTTCCAAAGTCAGATTCATAGGATTCTAGGATAACGACCTCAAGTGATATAACTTGTTTTTTAATTCAACTTTTATACATATCTTGGTCTTTAATTTAACTTCAATACATAAGTTAAATTAAAGAACAAGTTAATATCATTTGAGATCGTTATCGTAGAATCAAATGATTCTGAATCTGAAGCTAGTTTACTCGTAGAATCAATATAACTTTGTCGTGTTGTCGTGGAGAAAGGCGGTAGAGGGTGTAACCAAAGAGATTTTGTGTACTCCTTTTTTTTGAACTGCGCCTCCTACAAAGAGAAGTCCAATCACCAACTTTGCATTAATGATCATATGTGATTATAGGCTCTGTATATGAAATCTGAGCAAAAGGTCTTGGAAAAATAGGTGGAGGTGGTGTTTTATTTGGTTGTGATGATATTCTTACTTACTTCTGCTTAAAAAAAGGAATTCTTTCTGGATGGAAAAGTGAGTGAAAGCTCTAAAGCAGAGTGAAGAAGGAAAGAGCTCTGAGAGAGAAAGACAACCGATAAAGTTTATTTCTTGACAAGAATAAAGTGGAATTTTTGTTGTAGAAGCACAAAAAAAATACAATGAGGTGCAATTGAAATAGTGAAGTGTGGGAAAGGGACTCTTGAATATTCTTATTTTAAATTTGAGATTTTAATAATATAATCACATTGCACCTAAAATCTAGTAATCTTGACCATGTCATATATGGTAAGTATATAAAATGCAATAAAAATGAATAAATCATGAAGATTTTACTAATATTAAACATGACGTTATTTGCAAAAAAAATGAAATATAAAAATAAGACTCATAACTTAAAACAAATTAATAACACAATGTTAATGATAATTGATATTCAACATAAAATGCATATATTTAACAGTTATAAAGTCTTCATATGTGTTTTTTTGCCAACACTTTATCATTATATTAGTCATTATAAGCTTATTACGTGTGCTTCTTTGCATAAAAGTTTTTGTTTGAGCTAAAAAACATGTTTCGAGCAAAAAAATGAACTGTTTTGGAGCATCGAAGATTGAGTAGAGGACTGAGAGAGGTGATCAAGAATGAGTCCGAGAGTCAAGAAGAAAAATGGACATAAAATTTCAAGAAAATTGTGAGAGTGCAACAAAAAGCCTGACGCGGCACGGTCATGCTATCAGGTATGCGCTACGCCAATAGGAAAACATGGATCAAGGATAAAAAGGGAGTTACTGGAATCAGCTGTGCGCTGTGTAGCCACACTACACAACCTGCATCGCGTACGACCAAAAATGACTGAGTTTGAATTTATATTGGCTGAAGGGTAATTTTATCCATAGAGTAAATATGTGTGGTATAAATAGTGCATTAACTCGATGACCTAAGGGGGGACACTGCTTTATCAATTTTTGGAGCTTTTGGGAGGCAAGAACAAAGAAAAGAGCATAACTTGAAATTCTCCCTATAGTTTCATTTTCTTCTACTCTTTTACTTGCTCTTTATGCAAATCTATGCTATGTTCTTAAACTCTATTATGAGCAGCTAGATTATTTTCTACAGTTTTGATAGAACATTTTGTAGGATGAATTCTTTTTACGTTTTTATATAAATGAGTCGTTCTTTTATCTCTACTTGCTTAATTATGTAGTTATTGACTCCTATATGGAAAGCAAGGTTGAAGAGAGTTCTACTTCTCATTGAGGATGTGTATAGGGATCGAAAGAGCAGTGAAGCAAAAAAAAGATCAATAGTAATTTGTATCGAATTATCCATCTTTCAACTTAAAGTTAACCAAAATATATAATAACTAATAACTATATTCATGCTTCACGCGATCATAAAAAGGATTTACAAAAATATCAATATCCCAAAAATTAATTTAGGTAGGATCCTTTTTTTCAATTTAAAAAATACTTTAAAGTTAATTCATACACTTAAATAACAAATGAAACTTATTTAAGTTTTATCTAATTAAGAAAGATACCATTTGTAATTAAGAAAAATAGTAGGTAGAATTACATAGATTTCATCTTATAACTTCTACTTAGCTTACAAATAAAGCTTTTAAACTTATTTTGCTTAATTTGAAATATAAAAAAGTTTGATTAATAAATAACGGTGTTTTTAGGCAAGTAATCAGGTGCTCGTATAGTTGTGGAGGCAGTTTGCTATTTTTCGCATGAATACATTTAGATGGCCTACAACTTTCACTGGTGAACACTCAGCAGTGGACAACACCATTTTGTCCAAAACTGAGATCCATATATTTAGCTATTCCAGCAATAGTTATGTGGCATTTATGGAAAGGGAGAAATAATCTTAGGAATGGGAAGAAACTGTCATACAATAGTCGTGTTTTTAAGGTGTACACAGATATCTGAAGACTAGTAAAAATCACTTAGCCTATGATGAATAAATTACCTACCAACTTGCCAGAAATGGTGGTTACGATTAACTCGTACAATGGATTAGCAATACGCTCCTTTTGTCCACTCAGCCATCTCTCCCAATTGAGAGAGACAATTAATATATGAGATAACACATCAGGTAAATGAAAAAAAGTTTCTTTCTCTCTTTTATTCTTTCTATATTATATAGATATGTATAATTTTTATCATCGATTTCCTTTATCTCTTTATCTAAAGTAAAGGAAGGTCTCAGAAGAGCCAAGAATATCAACAAAAATAAAGAAGACCTCTTTTCTTTGTCTTGATTGTGTTCGAAAGGACCCTCTTATTCTCGTGACCTGGTCTGATCAGTACCCAGCCTGACCTCTTTTGTTCCAACAAATTTGAATTTGAAATAAACCTAAGCTTTTCTCTTTATCTATTGCATGGAAACCAACTGAAGGGGTAGTGTTGAAATGTAAAATATATGGGGGATTTCGAGGCAATCCCAGCAAGAGTTCGTATGGCTACTTTTTAACGAATAATAAAGGGGATCAAATATATATTAAAGGGGAGGAAATGCATGAGACAACAATCATTGAGGCAGAAGCAATAGCAATCAAGGAGGCCATTTATCATTGTGTTTCTATGAGCATCAATAAGGTGATTTTTGTGACTGATTCTTTAGTTATGGTTCAAATTATTTTTGGAGTTTGGGAGATTCCTTGGAAGATTTCTACTATAATAGGAGTTTTTAAGTCTCTAGATCAGTTATGTCAAGTGAGGCTTCAACATGTTTTAAGAGAGGGAAATTCATTAGCAGATTATATTGCGAATACTGCTTTTGACAGGGCTGGATGACAGTGTTTTTCTGCCTTCTGTGAACTTCCAAGCAAGGGGAGAAATATTATTAATTGAGAGAAGTAGCTAATACCCAATTTGAGAATACGACCTACAGAAATAAAGTAGAATAACAACAGAGGGGAACAATCTTTCATTATTACATGAAATTGCATTGTTGTATCATGAAAATGGAGGTTTTTCAGAAGATTTGAAATAGGAAGCAAGTTTGCTCAACATTCATACACCATTGAAGATTCCTTTTCGATTATTCAAAATTCGCAGGATCAAAAATGGTACATCTTTAGTTACAAGGAAAATCATTCACTTTATAGAGTATCATCAGAAAGGCAAAACCTAAAGAATCAAGGACCAACTCTTTTCTTAATCCAGATAGAAAATGCAGCATTGAGTCTCACCAGAGGAACATATCCAACCAAATCATCTCGGCCATGAAAAAAAGAAGTTTGTTGGTTAGAATTAGAGAACAAAAACATCAAATCAATTTTTTTTTGGAAAAAATTGCACTCACCCGACTCTACTCAGATCTAGGAATAGTTTTGGAAAAGAAAAATGGAGCTCCTCGTCTTCCTTGAAAGAGAACAATGGAGAACCAAAGAAGAAACTATAGTTTCATTCTTCGGAGCTAGAGGCAACAATAATTTTGAAGGTATGTCACATTAGATAGATTTTGTATTTTAAGTGGGACAGTCCTTTAAGGTTGTCTTGCAAAAATTAATAATAAAAGCTGCCCAATAGCCATATTAAAAAAAAAAGGGAAGATATACACACATTTAGAATTTTTTTAAAAATCAAGTGCTTATAAGTTGTAAACCCAATTCAGAGAAGATGCTTCATAATAATGCAAGATATTCTTCTTGTTATGACCAACTGCAGTTGCAATCAGTTTCAACATTGGAATAGTTAATTATTAATTATCCAAATTAGCTACAGAAATAGAAATTATATTAAAATCGAGATTTTCATACCCTTCCTCTAAAAACTAAAACTTACATTTAATGCAATAGGAAACAATAAATTACTTTGTTTAACATTTAATTCATATCATGTTTGGGGCCTCTAACTATTCTAAGCACGATTTTAAGTTTCAAGCTTATGAAATTATTGTTAATGTAGAATTAATAGTGGTAATTACACTAAAATTCATTCACCTACATGCACTTATCTTCAGAAATATATATTTAAAATGTAATTCAGCTTATAACAAAAAAGAGTTTATCTAGGTTTAAACATGTTTGCATGATTTACTCTTTTTCATTATCATTATGTAATGACCCTCCAGATCATTTCTATATTTATCACTTCAGTTCATCATTTAGAGTGTTCCTATAGCGACCCCAAGTCATTTATGACTTGCTGGGAATGACAGTCCTGTGACATAGTCATTAGTTTGGGTTTCGTGTGAGTTTTTGTGTCTTGGAGCTTTTTAACCTTGATCGATCATTTTTAATTAAAATTTCAAGAAGAGGACCTCAGAATCGAATTCTATTGATTCCATCAGCTCCACAACCATAATTTTAGGCTAGTAGCATGGTCAGCATGACTCTCGAGGCTTTCAGTGTGAGTTTCTGTGATTAGGCTTTTTAACTTTTAAATCAAGGACTAAGTTTGACTTTAGTCAACATTCTGAGTAAACGAGCTTGGATGAGAATTCTTTCAGCACAACTAGCTCTAGAATGTTGAGTTTGGTCAAGAATAACCCTTTGTTCAGATCCCGAGGCTCCTGAACTAATTGCGATCCCCTTTGTGGATTTTGGCTTAAAATGGATTTTGGCGTGGAACCCATATTATGTCAAGACGACCTCGTGTGAATGTTTATAATGCTCCAATAAGTCTGGATTGTCGAATTTGATTAGGTTTTATATCTCGTTTGTATGCACAAGATTCGTAACAAATCTCGACACTCCGTTCGAGGAACATTGCTGAATTTTATGGTGCCTAATGCTGGTCCAGGCCACTTTTACACCCCTGGGTTTGCTTAAGCAAACGTCGCTCTTGTGACTAGGGCACCGCTTAAGCAAGGCAAGCCAGTCAGGTGGTAGCCACTTAAGCAGTCATCACTTTTGTGACCAAGAATCGCAAAAGCAAAGCCCACTTTTGTGGCTAGGAGCTCGCAAAAGCAAGGCCCACCACTTTGAGGCCTATCGCTTAAGCAACATTAGTGACCACTTAAGTGGTCATCAAGCAGTTTTAATTTAATTCTTGGACACAAATTCCAGTCATTGTTCAATTTTGTTTTAGCAATTCTCCTCTGTTTAAGCTCCATTTTTCAGTTATTCAAAGTCCTTGTTGATCGTAGAGGTTGTGGCTACTTGGGTTTGTGATTGAAAAGTGTTGGGCAACCTCTACTTGAGTTATAAGTTTTTAGGCTGCCTGTGCTTGGTTGTAGATAGAAATTACATGTTGATTGAATTTGTTGTTTCAAGGCCTGAATTATGTTCTATTTTGGAACACATGTTTGAGGCATTGTCTAGGACCTGTTGATGGAGTAAATTCATGGAATTCATCATGGGTCCCACAATTGTTGTTTGACTCTGAAGTTGACCCATTTCCATTTTATGTGATGTTGGTGTCTAAATAATTGTATTGATGTTGTGATACTATGTTTGAGAGCGTGGACGCGTTCAGAGACCATCCGAAATGGAAAAACTACAGCCTTTTTATTTAGAGCGCACATGGTTGGCCTACAAGTAGGCTACGACTTCCTTTCTATATAGATTGAGCTTGAATGCATAATTTCATGTTGATTAGAGTAAATTGGGGTTTGGTGCCTACTTACTCTCATTTCTTTCCTAGATACCATGTTATAGAATTGATTGGCATTGTTTTTGGTTTACTACCATGCTAGTTGGGGTTTATGTGTGTTATTGCATGTTGTTGTTTATTAGTTGCATTGTTTTATTAGTAATGAGAATGTTAAGCCTTAGTCTAGGAATAGACAAGTGTTGCCTTAGACTTGTGGTCCTTGTAGCCTTGTTTCATCTCTTACGTCCTTTCGGACAAACTAGATCCTTGTAGTTTTAAGTAGCAGACTTGAGTTTGATAGTAAGAGCCTTAGTTTAGGTGATTTTGTAGCTTAATATATCTTTTGTCCTCTTCGTTTAAGCGACTTTGTAGCTTTATAGATATTCTATCCTCTTCCCCCATTTATGTGGCTCCAATGCATTATCGATGGTTTTATGCTTTCGCAACGACTTGGAATTTGATTATTCTAGGGTTAGAGCCGTTTGTTGATTCTTTGTGAATGGACGTCGTTCCATGGTGACCTTGTACTGATATTTGAGATCCTATTCAGAGTCAACATGCCCCCGGGTCAGTCTTGCTAGATGGTTGACTTATGCCCCTAAGAGTGAACTAGTTGGCTAGGCGGCCTTGATATATGAGATCCTCTTCGGTGTCAAAACGCCCCTGGGTCACTCTTGCTAACTGGGCTAGTACTGGATTTTCTGGATAGGTGGCTTAGATTGATTGTTACTCTTGCTAGCTGGGCTGGGAGTCGACTGGATGTTGTGCTTACTTGGGTTGAGAGCTTAACTTTTGCTTCGTGGTACCTCTCTCTCCAAATAATTAGCTATTATGTGTACCTATCACGCTTTTGGGGTCTGTACAAGTTTTTATTTAAACTTGTGCACGAGTGTACCATCTGGGCTCATGGGATCAGCTAGGTTTCGTTTAACTGTACTTAGATTTTCTTTTTGTATGCTCGTGTGCTTTCTTTCATATATCTGCTTTGATCTCTATTTGTGTCTAGATTATACCTTTTCATGTTATCTTTACCTTTCTTGCTTAGTCAGCCTATGTTGCCTATTGAGTAACTTGTTTTGCTACTCATGCTTCAATCTGTATTTATTTCATGATGCAGGTCCTAGTACCAGCTATATACGGTGATTATTCATGCCTTCTTCTGTAGCTTTTGAGATCGGAGACGTGGGTGAGCACTTGGCATCCTGGTTCTGCCTGTCTCCTTCTGTGTATATGTTTAGCTAGTCTTTTACCTTTGAAACAGCTTGTTATGGTCCATTTTTAGGACTTGTTTTTTCATTTTAGACAGCTCTGTACTTGATACTTCCAGGTTCTGAGAGGGATTCTCTTGTATATAGATTTTTGCTTGCTTTCTCTTTTGTCTTATCTTATTATTTAGTGTTAATTTTTTTTTAGTTCTACCCTTTTACCCATTACATGTCGTACTGGGTACGAGTTGGCTTACCTATTGGTGGGTTATAGTAGGTGTCAGGATGGCTTGAGGAATCAGGTCGGGACAAGTTGGTATCAGAGCCACAGGTTCTCCGGTCATTCTTGTATAGAGCAAATACCTAGTAAAGTCTTATAGATCGGTTTTGAGACGTATGTATCCTATCTTTGGGAGGCTACAAGATGTCTTTAGGAATTTCTCCTCTTTTGTATCGCTTTCGTGTATTTTGTATCTGGTTGGTTTCTTAAAATTTTATTCGTTTCCTTTTTTTCACAGAATGGCTTGTACGCGCTGCATAGTAGCCCGAGGTAGGGGTCGACCTCCCCTAACAAATAGGGGTGTAACACCACCTCAGATGGAGAGAGGGGCCTAGAGCCATCAATGGACCCTCCAATCCTTGAGTTCTAGTTCAGTCGGTGGGGCCAGGACTGGCCCAGCCACTGCTCGGACTAACTATGGCTCCAGATCTTCAAACACCCATTACTCAGCTTTTGGCGGTGCTCGGGGGCATGCAGATGTAGCTCTACTAGCACCCCATTTTTTCTTCCGCTCACCCTTCATTTGCTTCAGGTGTTTGAATCTCAGTTGGTGGACTTGATCAAATTCTCCTTTCACATTCGGCAGATCACCTATCACCACCTAGTTCCCTCTTTAAGATTTCATTTTAACTTTGAGAATTGTCACCTTCGGCGATGATCTTTCAGTTTGCGTAGTAATGTTTCGTGAGTTGCCGTTTAGTCTTTCTTTCCATCGACCTGCCTTGAATATTTTACATTGTGAGCATTGTCACATTGGGCAAGGCTAGGCCACTTGGGCAATCTGCCCTTTTGGTTAGGCAACTCCCAGTTGGGAGTTTCTACTGCTTTCAATGTTTTTGTCTTCTTTTTCATGTATTCATCCTTGCCTTGTTCTTTAGCCTTCATATCTGCAAAATATCAGAATACCTCAGAAAAGGAAATAATTAGGCATTGAGGACACTAATTGTTGAACTAAAAAAACATCAAATGAGTGGAAATCCACCACTCATGAACACCCCCAACTTAAACTTTTGGTATTCCTCAAGTAAATCAAAACACAATCAGTTCACCAAGGGTGTCTACAACAGGTCTAAATGAGAGCTAACATGCAAGTGCTACCACAAGACTACTATCAAGCATATAAAACACTCAATCATGCTCAAACAGCTTCAAATTATGACTAGCCGGTATCAATCCAAGTTGAAGATCACTTAGCTTCCTTTCTAAAGCAAAACAAGGTTTCAACAAATGCATTCAAGTTCCCTCACAATAAGAACGATTCCATGCTCTCACAAAGCATATCAACAAACAAGTTAGGAATCAATACAACTCTCACTCTCCGGAAGAGAAATACATGCAGGCTTCATCCCATAGATTTGCCCATATTTTCCAATCAACACACAACCTAGTTTATGCAAGAGCTCAAAGGTCTTTTCAAGCCTGTAATGAGGCTGAGGGTATTGGTATGGTCAATTTGGCTTAGTGACTTTACCTTTTCGAAGCATTGTTATACTCATCTTCATCTCTTTTCAAGTTGTTTTTCATTCTTTTCGCTTGGAGACTCAAACTTCAAGCTTTCACTCAATTTATTGGACACCCCTGTTTATTCCATCACACTTTCTTTTTCATTCCAAATTTCAAACTTTTGCTCATTTTTTAATAAGGAGGGGTTCCTTCTTTTTGCAACATGCTTCAAAGTTGAGTCTCACTTTTTCTTTCTTCCCTTTCCACTAGGCTTTCTTTCTTCCTTCCTTTCCACACCCCAACTTAGGCTTTTGGCCTGAGTTGGCTATTCAAACAAATGAATGTTTAGAAAAGGATTTATGGGTGAGAAGTTAGGGACAATTTGGCTAAAGAGGTTTCAACAAGTTTGACAACAAATGGTTTAGGCTCAAATGGTGCCATGATGGTTGCACGCCCTTACAAGGTAGTCAAAAAAGGTACGCACATTTGGGTTCCCTCTCAAAATTCAGTCCCAATATCATTTCTTGAATTCACCAAAGCTAGACAATTAGACTAACGAGGCAAAGTCTAGGATTCAACAAGCATGCTTTCAAGAAAGACCTCACCACACATGGCTCTTCAAACACAATCATTTAGAAAAACTCTACATAATCAAAAAGCTTGTGTGCAATGTTCATTGCAAGGCTCACATCAATATGCAACTCTTCAACATGAGAATAAAAAAGATCATTCAAAAGCGAAGCCACACCGATTTCTTCTTGCAGCATTCACACAAAACACATTTCTCATCATGAGTACTATCCAAGTCATCGACGTTGAACACAATCGATCCTCGAATATCAACAATGAAAACTCAAGCATTCTCAATCATATCAAAATTCCAAAATCATTGGGCAATAGATAGAGAGACATAATGAGTAAAAAACCATCAACTATCATAATACAAACAAAAATACTCCAAATGTCTCTCAAAATAAAATTGGAAATAACAACATACTATCAAAAAGGAGAATACAGGCACAAGTGCCCTCACCCAACAAAAATAAAACAACAGTTTCCTAAATGCTCAAAAAGTAAGAATGTGAGGAAAGTGATATAAGGATCCCCTGACAGGCTATGCCTGTGAAGTGCTCTAATATTGAGTATATTAGGGTATGGCATCATCTCAGGCATCAGTAGGGTATGTCATCATCTCAGGCATTAGTGCCCAGCAAAGTAGGAGCAACGGTTTATAAGGTAGCATCAACCGGTGCATCTGTGCCCGGCATATCTGAAAGAGGAATAGTAGGGTCTGAAGACACCTCACTAGTACTGATTGTGGAGGTCTCTACATGAGATCTCTCCATCATCGCCAACACCATCATCTCCCCAATATCCTACAGATCCACCAAAGTCTTAGGAATCCATTGCTTATCCTCTCACCAGAACTCATCCTCATCAGTCTCCTCTGCATCCTAATCTCTAGCCACATTAGGATCATCAACAGGCTACTCAGCCACAGCGCTAGGTGCATCCACTTTCAGCTATGAAGGAGGGACTACCTAAAGAGCATCAGGTAAGGAGACTCACCCCAAAGCATCAAAATACCAGTGGACCTCAGCTGGTCCACATCAGCCCTAAGAATAGTAATCTCTCTCCTCATCGCAGTCAACTCGGTGGAGATACCCTCGCTCTTCTTCCAAGCCTCCATCCTAGTAGTGAGGTTATCTAACCTCTCACCCTATGATGCCAAAGTTTTTTGATATTATACCATCTGACCTCTAACTTGGAATAATGCATTCTCAATAGCGCTCTCAACAAATTTGGACATCTCATTCTCTTCCCTAGCGGCTCTCATATCCACTGAATGGGCAAGGATTCCCATTTGGTAAATCAATCCCTGGGTCAAGGGAAACAGGGATATAGGGGCAGGTGTAGTAGATGTGGAGGTAGGAGGGACAGGGGAAGGCTCAGTGGTACCTGATGGCTCCACAGAAGGAGCAGGGTAAGATATACTGGCCTCAAGGCCAATAGTGTCTACCATAGGGGTGGTGTCTGGTGGTGGAGACTTCCTTCTCGCTACATAATCTCTCAAATAATCCACCTCAATCCTCAGATTATCACTAGAGGAGGGTGGAGGGGGTAATTCAGACATCTATCCTCTCCATAAAAGGCACTCTCGCAGCCTCACACATCTATGTGATCGAGACTGGGAAGGGGAGAGAAGTTCACTCCTGAGAAGCTTACATCAACATCTCCTCAAATATAATCCCACCAGCATGGATATATATCCAATCAATGACGTTTCCAACTAAGATAGCTTTCGGATGCCAGAGAATGGACTCATTTTGGGACAGCATGAGATTGCTACTAATAAAGACGAACCAATATTTTGAGGGGATATTCATATCTTTCTTTTCTGTGTGTGCTCCATAAACCATCCATGGAGGAGAGATATCATAAATGAGGGGTACCAGCCACCCATAGAGTGCGTCTAGGCTATGTTTCAACTGAAGCCTATAGTAACCATCTTTCGTGCATTTTGTACCAAAAATATCATTAATGCAGATGTGTGGCATTGCACCATCTTACTATGAACGTCCACCTCTTCCAAAGGTTTCCAGATTATGCGCTTCCTCATCTTTGGCAAGGCCTTTGCATAGGTCATATAGAACTCTCGTACCCAATCTAGGACATAAGAAGGTCGGGCTCTAGTGAACCTTTCAAACCCATGAAATCTTATGGTGTTCCATATGTCGGGGTAGTCACTCATTACCCTATTTTTGGAGAGTCATCTCTCCTCTAGAATAGTCTATTCTCCAACCACTTTGAGCCTATTGAGGGCTCTTGGAGCTATTATAAGGAAAACTCGGGATACACTCACATTTGAGATAGGGTTTGCTGCCAACTTGGACTTGGTGTCCAATCATTTCTTAGCAATCCCCTTCATTGGGTGCTTACCCACGCGCGTAGAGGAGTGCGATGTGGTTTGTTGTTGAGGAGCCTCAGAGGGCTTGTTTTTGGTCATCCCCTTATTCTTCTTTAGAGGGGGAGGACGAGGAGAGTCTCCCTTCAATTCGGTGGTCACAGTTCTTTTCCCTTTCCCTTTACCAATTTTCTACAAGGCATATTAGTTCAAAAGAAAGATCGGGTGAGTGTTATTAAGAAATAAGCTAAAAAACAATCATAGATCAAAACGAGTTCTAAGGCTCGCCGACTGCGAAGGCGATACACCTAACTCGATAGGTGAACTCAAATGAGCTCACTGAAGTTCTTTGGGTTATTTTCACTCAGGCATGGAGGGGGGAGTCATCTCCAACTCGGTGATCCACTGAGTTGGTTTCGGTGGGCTAAGACAAGTCTGCTAAAAGTGAGTGCAAAACCAAAATAAGGAACTGGTAGAAAGGTGATGTCCACTCCAACTTGGCGATTCACCGAGTTGGTTTCAGTGAGCTAAGACAATACCACCAAATGCGACAGGACCCACGTCACATATGCAAACATAGTAGGTGATGTGGGACTTAGTTGGTGATTCACCTAATCACCTTGGTGAGCTAGGACAAGCCCACCGAATAGGGGATTTCCGCCCAATGCCTAATTTTCACATGTTTGACACCAATACGCAACAATACCTATTACCCAATGAGTTTTGCAATCTACCCACATGCTATTCTACCCATAGGTACTTAGACTTCCCCCAAATTTCACAATGCATTTCCCAAATTGACGATTTGCCCTTAAGAAAGTTATCATTCTATCTATCATTGGGAAAATACAAGTCTTCGGGGAAAAAATGGGCTAAGAAGACTTCACCCAACTCATTACCAATAAAGACCCAACACACACAATGCATCAATTTCAAATTTTAACCTTCACAATAAATTTTCACATTTTCAGGCACAATATTCATTATCGTAACTCAAGGGCACAGTTCAATCGATAATATTTAGCAATACCTAATCCAATAAAACAACATAACAACAATCTAACACAAGACCTATATTGAAAACATCAAGATTAAGCTCAAATATAACAAAGGTCCTCGAAAACCAACCTCAGAGAAATCACAAAGTGCAAATTGAGAGAAAAGTGTTTGAGATTGATAGGCAAGCACCACAATGACCTCCAAGCAAGTAAAATCCTTGCAAATGAGGTCACAATATCAAAGAAATAAGGGTATGGGGAGTTTGGAATGAGAAGGAGCTCAAAAATATGAAAGGTTTCCTTTTGAAAATTTTAAAGACCCTTGGCCCTTTTATTTTAGGCTCACTCGACGGTCTGCGACTAACGTCGCCGAATGTGTTTGGCGAATCGCCAAATGACCTTTAGCTTGCCAATGAGGCCTGAACGAAAACCAAACCTGACGTCCAACTTGGTAGACCTGATAGGGTTTGCTTAGTATACTTTGGTGGATCACCAGCTGGGTCCCTGTTTACCGATCTTAACAGTACCATTTTTCAAAAATTCTTGGCTCAGAAGGAAAACATGAAGATTTTTTCCAAGTCATTTCTGCGAATCACCGACTAGGTACCTGCATTGCCTAATGCATTCTTTGTAAATTTACAACTTATTTTCAACCTATACTCACAACACACATTATTGAAAGCAATAACATAAAATTGGGTAGCCTCCCAATAAGCGCCTTATTTAGCATCATGGCACAACAATTCTTACTCATCAATAATCATTTTTGGGATTCGGGATGGTGTCTCTTTGAAACGTTCCCTTTTGTCTTTGATTGTGATGGGTGGAGAGTTGACAAATCTGCGTCTCAAACTGCTTGATTGATATGGAATGAGAATTAACCATTTGAGTTAAGGTGGAGAAGTAATTTTTCAAAATCTTTCAACACCTAATCGGACCCTTCAACCTTGTTGAAAATCCTTGTTAACATATCATCTATTATGTTTACCTCCGATCCAGCTTGCTCTTTTTGTTTTGGGAGATCATGAGGTGGGACATACCTATGTTTTTCAAACTCACGCTCTCTCCAATTGCCACCCCGATCTCTCAAATCTCTCGAACCATTGTCTCGCTCCCTATTCCAACTTTGGTTCCCACCCGGTCTTGGGTAGTTGGATGAAAACCCCCATTTTATTTCCTAAGTATTGTACCTCTTCATTGTATAATGCCTTAAATTTTGCATCATCCAGGCATTTCCCGCTATTTGTACCAACTGCATTTTGTGACGTAAGTCCACTTCCCATGACATGTTTAGATAGCAAGCCAAGTTGGGTCATCATCTTTGCCAAATTTTCATCATGCTCATCATCCTTCTCCATATTCTCCTTGCTCATACTCAAATGTACAGAAGTTACTTAATCCTCTCTAATATGCCACACTCGGTTGATTTTTGTCATGTCATCAAGCAACAATGGTTCTACCTTATATGGTTGTCTCATCATCCCACCTTGAAAAAGTTGGTCGTCTAGCCCTTTGCTAACACAATCTAAGCTACAATAAAAGTATTGCATCCGTAAGTTGTCTGGAACATCATGTGTTGGACATTGCAATATTAATTTTCAAAACCATAGTCATGTCTCATGAAGGGGCTCTCCAATCACCCATTTGAAATTTTTGATGCCGTCCCTTAGCTTATGATCTTCGAGGGTTGGAAAAATCTCTCAAGGAACGTGTCAGTCAGTTCTTCCCACGAAGTGATAGAAACATTATGTAGCTCGACTAACCATTTAGTGGCTTCCCCTATTTAGGAGAATGGAAATAGCCTCAGCCGAATAAACTCTTGTAAAATGTTCTTAAAGGTAAACAACCCATAGACATCCACAAAACTCCTGAGGTGTTCATGGGGGTCTGCATGAGCAAGGCCCCCGAACATTCCTGACATTTGAAGTTATTGGAGCATGGTTTTGGTCACATGGAAGACTAGCCTCCCGGTGGTAGGAGGAAACCAGATTTCTCCCGTGCTTTTGATGATGTTCACAAGCATATCATTCATATCGCCCATATATATGATCATTTTTCCCAAAGTGACTAGCATCGTCACTTCTATATCACTCATAGTTTCAAAAACAACAACACCAAACAACAATCTACCATAACTAAATAATCTTACAAGCTAACTTTACAAAATGAATTCTTAACCATCACTCCCCGGCAACGATGCCATTTTTGATAATGTTCAAGCTAGCCTCAAAATAAGTAAGAGAATAAGTGGTTGTTAGCAATAAAAATCCAACAGAAAAGTCGGGGTCCAATCCCACAAAGAATGATATAGTTCAAGGACTTCAATTGAGAAATTTAGAGTGTGAACCAATTCATTTGTAGCAATTAACAGAGATGGGTGAATTATTCTGCCAAATTTATGAAAAGAGCTTCGTTATCAAGTAACACAATTAAACTAAAAGATGGATTTCAATCAAGTAAAAAATGATTTTGGGGTAAGAGATTGGTATCGATGTCAAATAGGGGTAGTTGTGCTTGCTCATTATTGCTAAACAATCATGGATAGGCTGGGTAATGTTAAATAACAGTTATCTACTTTCGATCTCATATCATTAGATCATATAATCTCTTTTTGGTCTCATCTATGTGCATGACGAATAGACCCAATACCTTCCTGGAATCTCTCTTTCCAACAGATTTGGAAACTAGAATTAAACCACAATTTCACTCTGAAGAAAACTATAGTAAACAAAACTAAATTTCAAGGCATTAAACTAATTACCCAGTCCAATTAATCTCTTTCGAGCAACAATCAAAGATCCAGGAAAGGATTAAGTTTTCAACATTAACCCATGAATTAACCCCAACTTAATTAGTTTAAATCCATGAATCTACAATAATAAAACAGAGCAAGTCACAAAATCCACTATAATAAATGAACACCCATTCCCATAATCACACCCCTAGATTTGGGGTTTTAGTGTAGCATCAAAAGGGGAAAAGAGAATATGCCCATGATAAATTCAACCATTGGGGAATTGAAATTGAGCATTAATATTCAAAACCCACTTCAATTTGAACCTCCGATTGTCGATTACAATGTTAATTGAAAACCCGAAAACTAAAAATGTTCTTCCAAGGTAAAGAGACTAATTCTCTCCAAACTAACTCTAAAAAGTGATTCTAACAACTCTTCCATTTTCTTTCTCATTTGGCCTATTTATAGTTTCCAAAAATTCCTTGCATGAGCATCTCGGTGAAATTATTCAGGCTCGCCAAACATGTTCGGCGGATCACCATTTATCCTTCAGCTCGCCCTTCATTTGCTTCAGGCTTCAGGTGTTTGAACCTTAGTTGGTATACTCGATCGAGTCTGTCTTTCACATTTGGCGGATCACTGATCACCACCTCGTTCCCCCTTAAGGATTTCATTTTAACTATGAGAACAGTCACCTTCGGCGATGGTCTTTTAGTTTGCCTAATAAGCTTTGGCGAGTTGCTGTTTACTCTTTCCGTCCACCGACCTACCTTGAATATTTTTAACTATGAGCACTGTCACTTAGGGCAAGGTCAGGCCACTTGGGTGATCTGCCCTTTTGGTTAGGTGACTCCTAGTTTGGAGTTTGTACTCCTTTCAATGTTTATAGCCTTTTTCAAAGAGAATCCCACACAAATTTAAGAATATTAATTGAAAAGATTATGGATCATGCAAGAACACTCACTCTCACAAATGAATTCACGTTTATACATATTGTCCAATAGGCTTGTCATATACGTAGATTGCTACTAATGTAGATTGATGTCACGAACTTATTGCTTGAGTCATGATGGCACCTACTATAACCCATTAGTAGGTAAGCCAACCTATAACCGTGAACAATGAGTAATCGAAAGAAGGGTAGAAATAAAGCATAAGAAGTAATTTACTAATAGAAATAGAACAATAGAAAGAAGCTAACCAAAATAATATATACAATAGATCCCTCTTAGAACTTGAAAGTCACAAGTATAGAGTTGTATAGAACTAAAGAGTACAAGTCCCAAAACTTGACCCAAACTAAAAGCTTGCCTGAAAAGCAAAAGACTAGCTAAAAGAGTACTGAAACAAATAAGTAAGTCCAGGACACTAAGTGCTCACCCTTGCCTCCGATCAAAAGTTGCACAGACTCAAACGATCAATGTTGATAGATGGTTCTCGGACCTACATCATAAGATAGATGTAGAGTGTAGCATGAGTACTAAAACAATAGGTACTCAGCAGGCATCATACACTGACTTAGCAAGAAAAGTAAAAACAGTATGAAATGATAGAATTAAGAAACAAATAGAGGTTAAAACATATTTTGAAAGAAAAACGCACAAGTGTATTAAGATAGAAACGAACTAAGTACATCTAAACTAAACCTTCCTTGACCTCCATAAGACTAGAAGGTACACTCACGCACAAGTGGTTTTATATAAAAGACTAGACTAGAAAACTCATTGTGATCGTGGCCAAAGTGGCCTATAATCATGGAGGCTTTGACAATTAACCCTTTTTGAACTCTATAAGGGCCCCAAGAATGTAGTAGGTGCCCATGAATGCAAAGGGAAGGGGGCCAACCCATCATGAACGTTGTATGGCTCCACGAATACAGTGACCAGAACCACTAGTCTCCGTGAATGCAGTCGAAGGCTCGTGAACTGATAACACTCAAGTTACTCTTAATAACTATTAAAATATTAAGCGATCGTCAGTAATAAAAATACCCAACAAGAGAGTCGGGGTTGAATCCCACATGGAGTGATATAATGCAAGGAATTTAGTTAAGAAATTAAGAATGCAAACCGATTCATTGTAGTAATTAGAACAAATGGGTGGATGATTCCACCAAATTTATTAAAAGAGTTTTGGTATCAATTATCATAATTAAACTAAAATCGGGGATTCAAACATATAAGAGATGATCTAGGGGTGTGTGAATTGGTATCGATGTCAAATAGGGGATCAAATACTTGCTCAATAATGCTAAACAATCACGGATATGTTGGGTAATCTTTAAGGACATTAATCTTCTTTCGATCTCAAAGCATCATATAATAGAATCTCTTTTTGGTCTCAACTATGTGAATCACAAATCAACCCAATATCTTACTAAAATATATCTTTCGAGCAGATCTGATAGCTTGAATTGAACCACAGTTTCTCTTTCGAGCAAACTATTGAAATCAAACCTAATTTATATGCATCAAGCTATTTACCCACTCCAATTAATCTCTTTGAAGCATCAATCGAAGATCTAGACTAGAAATAAGTTTGCTACCTTAAACAATTAATTAACCCCATGCTAAATAGCTCAAATTCATTAATGTACAACAGTAAACAGAGCAAGACAAAAGACCCACAAAACTAAATCCACACCCAATCTTATATTCACACCCCTAGAATTTTGGTTTTAGCCAAGCATCATAAAAGGAAAAGGAAGTATACAAATTATGCTTACAACCATTGGAGATTTGAATTTAAGCTATAATCTTCAACACACACTCTAATTTGAACCCTCAAATATCAATTATAAGATCGTTCAAAAACCTCAAAAACTAAGAAGTTTATTTCTAATGCTCTATTTAAAAAACAAATGATTATTTCAGGATCTTTTTCATTTTATAATACATTTTCTCTCGCCTTTGTGTTATATATAGTTTCCCCCAAAGTGAGTCCAAAATTCCATATGCGATGTACTCGGTGACGTTAGTCGGGCTCGCTCTTTTGATTCAACGGATCGTCGTTTTCTCTTCAATTCACCCTTCATTTGCTTTAGGCTTGAGGTGTTTGAACCTCAGTTGGCGAACTCAATAAAGTCAGCCTTTCCCATTAGGCGAATCACTGATTTATCACCTTTTTTGCCCATTAAGCCTTAATTTTAACTCTAGCGTCTATCACCTTCTATGATGGAACTTCTAGTTCACCCAAAGAAGTTGGTGAATCACCGT
This sequence comes from Solanum appendiculatum, assembly GCA_018342035.1. NCBI lineage: Eukaryota > Viridiplantae > Streptophyta > Magnoliopsida > Solanales > Solanaceae > Solanum > Solanum appendiculatum. Next base: position 815,746 of record JAGDQO010000347.1, on the reverse strand, counting down.
TTCTACTTTGGTTCGTGACCTATCTTGAATATTTTCAAACTTGCACACTGTCAAATTCGGTGCGGTCTGGTCTATTGGGAGATACGTCCTTTTGGTTGGGGGACTACCAGTTTGGAGTTTATACTCCTTTCAATGTATTTGACCTCTCTTTCATGTATTTATCTTTGCCTTGTCCTTTTGCATTCATAGCTGCAAAACATAAAAATACCATCAGAATAGGACAAAATAGGCATTGAGAACACTATTTATTGAACTCAAAAGAACTCAAATAAGTGGATATCTACCATTCACCAACACCCCCACCTTAAACATTTGCTTGTCCTCAAGTAAATCAAGAACACAATTAAACAAGGGTGTTTACAACAGTTCTCAAATGTGAGTTAACATGCAAGTGTAATCACAACAATACTACCAAATATATGCAACACCTAAATCATGCAAAGAAGCTTCAAATGATGACTAGTCAGTATCAACACAATCTCAGGCTCACTAATGCACCCTCATAATGCAAAACAAGGATCTGACAAAAGCATTCTAGTGCCCTCACAACAAAATCGATTGAATGCTCTCACAAAGCACATCCACAAAGAAGTTAGGAATCAATACAACTCTCATTCTCTGAAAGAGAAATACATGCAAGCTTCTTTCCCTATGTTAGCCCATATTTTTCAATCATCACATAACCTAGTCTACGTAAGATCTCAATGGTCTTTTCAGGCTTATAACAGGGCTGAGGGTAAACGTATGGTCAATTTGGCTCAGTGACTTCATCTTTTCAAAGTATTGTTGTACTCATGTTCATCTCTTCTAAGGTTCTTTTCATTCTTTAACTTGGAAACTTAAACCTTAATCTTTTTACTCAATTTATTGGAAACCCCATTTATTTCATCTCAACCTTCCTTTTCATTTCATTTTCAGGCATTTGCTCGCACATATTTTCTTCTCTTTTTTATAAGGAGGGCCCCCATGTTTTTTCAATAAACTTCAAGGTTCAGTCTCACTTTTCTTTCCTCACATACTTTGCTTTCTCTCGTCCTTTCTTTCTACACCCCCAACTTAGGCTTTTTTCCTAAGTTGTATATTCAAACAAACCAATGCTTAGAAAAGGCTTTATGGGTGGGAAGTTAGGGACATAATTAGTTCAAGAGGTTTCAACAAGGGTGACAACAAATGGTTTAGGCTCAAATGGTGCCAAGATGGTTGCACTCCCTCACAAGGTCGTCACAAAAGATATGAATATTTGGGTTACCTCTCAAAATTTGTGTCAAAGTTCATTTCGTTCATTCACCAAGGCTAGACCATTAAGAAAACAAGGCAAATTATAGGAATCAACAAGCATGCTTTCAAGTAGGAACCACACATGGCATTTCAAACATAGTCATATAGCATAGCTATAAAAAATCAATAAGCGTGCGTGCAATGTTCATTGCAAGGTTCAAATCAATACGTAACTAGTCAACATAATAAAAAAAATTATTAAAAAGTAAAGCCACACCGACTTCTTCATGCAGTATTAGCACAAAAAATATTTCTCATTATGAGTACTATCCAAGACATTAATATTGGAAAAAATTGATACTCGAACATCAACAATAAAATCACAAGAAATCTCAATAACTTCACAATTCCACAAATCAAGAGGTAATGGATCTGAGACAAAATGAAATCAAAATCAACCAAATATCATAAAGAAAACCAAAATACTAAAATATCTCAAAATAAAACTTTAATAAAAAAATACAATCCAAAAAAGGGAAACTAGGCATAGGTTTCCTCACCCTGCAAAAGAAAATCTAGAACTGTCCTCAATTCTATTAAAATATAAGAACACAGGGAGAATGAGTGACTAGTTCCCCTGATAGGCTTTGCCTGTGAAGAACTTTGATCCTGAGGCTCAAAGGGGATGGAATCATCTCAAGCATCAGTACCCGGCATGACTGAAAAAGTAGGCAGCAATGTAGCATTAACTGGGGCATTAGTTCCCGGCATATCGAAAAGAGTAATAAAAGAGTCTGAAGGACAGACCCTATTAGTGCCAATCGTGGAAGTGTCCACATGAGATCTCTCCAAAGTTGTATGCGTAATCGACTCCTCTATCTTGTGCATCTCTGCTAAGGTCTCAACAATAACCAGCCCATTATCTCTCCTCAGTTGCGTCATTTTTAGCCTCATCATCAACTCCCTCATCAACAAGTGTTGGCTGCTTAGCTACCCTACAAGGTCCTTCAACTCTCGGCTCAGTAGGAGGCATAACCTCGAGATCCTTGAGCAAGGGAACATCACCCCACAACATAGAAATATCAGTGGACCTCAACTACTCCATATCAGCCCTAAGGGTAGAAATGTCGCCCCTCAACTCAGTCAAATCAGTAGAGCAGCCCTCACACTTTTCTTTCTCCTTAACTATAGCGGTGATGTTGTCCAACCTCTCCCCAAACAAAGCTAAAGTGGCCCGGCGTAGCACAACCTAAGCCATAACAGGGCACATAGAAAGCTCAATAGCCCTCTTAAAAATCATTGGCATCTCCCTCTTAAGTCTAGATGCCCTGGCATTTGTAGAATAGGAAAGGTTGCAAAATCTGATAAATCAAGGCCTGAGTCAAGGGAGGCCAGGATGTAGGGGGAGGTGTAGTGAAAGTTGATAGTGCGAAAGAACTAGAGGTCATAGACGAGGGTGTAGCGATAACTTAAGGCTCCATAGATGGTGCGGGACGAGTAGAGTTTGACTCTAGAGTAGTGGGATCCACTATTGGTGTGATGTCGGGTGGTTTCAACTTCCTTTTGGTCGTATCATCCCTCAGATAATCAGCTTCTATCCTCTGAAGGTCGTTAGATGTGGCGGTGGTAACCCTGACATAACTGTCCCTGAAATGACCCTCCAGGTAATATTTTTTTAATTTAATGATATTCTAAGCATTTAGAGCTTTCCTGTAGTGACCCCAAGTCATTTATAACTTGCTGGGACTGAAATTTTGGTCGTCGGGTCATTCATTTAGATTTTTTGCATGTTTCCATATTTTTAAGCCTTTGAAACTTGAACGGTAGACTTCAGTCAAAAGTTTAGGAATATGGACTCAGAATGCAATTCTAACAATTTTATCAGATCCAGATGAGCCATTTGAGGATAGGGCATAATTGGATCGAGCCTCGAGACATTTGGTGTGAGTTTGTTCTACTAGGCATTTTAACTTTGAAACATAAGCCAAGGGTTGACTTTGATTAACATTTTTGGTAAACATGCTCGGATGAGAATTCTGTTAGCGTGGTAAGCTCCAAAATGTCGAGTTTAGTCTAGAATTACCTTTCGTGTGGTTCCCTAGACTTTTTGTCTCATTTTGAGCCTTGTTGTGTTTTTTAGCTTAAAATGGAACTTGGGTGTGGGACCCAATTTTCATCAAAATGACCTCAGATATATGTTTTGATGGTTCTATTGATTCTGTGATGCCTAATTTTATGGGTAGCATATTTCTCTTGTGTGGACGGGGTTTCGAACGAATACCGGGCACCCCGTTAGAAAATTTGGAGTTTGACCAAATTAGGTGAAGTGCTGATAGCTGGTGCAAGCTTTTAACGACCATAATTTAGGGCTTTAGCGACAATAAATGGCTTTTAGTGACCAGAATCTCTGCTATTTAAATAGCGAAATTTCAGCTTTAGTCCCAAACTTAAAAATGCAATTTATTGAACTTGGAAACTCTAATTGAGGCGATTAAAAGTATTGGGGCTTCGTGTTGATCATGGCTACACGTTGGAGTGTTTGGGAGGTGTCAGGGGCCCTTTGTTAGAGGTATATTCTACCTTGAAGGGATTGCCGGCTCTATTTTATTTTCATCAATTGGAGATTTTCTTGCATGTGCTGATTTAGGCTATTCCAGGAAGGAAATTTAGCCCCATTTTAGGTCACAAGCTCGGTTAGTTGATTAGGACATTTTAATGGAGTCAATTTTAGAATTCCCAGTATGGGTCATACATTCCTGTTTTGACCTGATTTTTGGGTGCATTTGCGATTGTTAAAAACTTAGCTTTAAATGTCCATAATGACGTTGTGATCAATAATTTGATAGGGTAGCAGTGTTCTGATGAATTTAAGAAGTGGATATATCATGTGTAGTGGATTCAGAGCGCTTCTGATTGACTTTGAGGTAGCCCTCGATCTACATTCTTGATTGAGCTTCTTAGATAATGCTTAGTATAAATTACATGTGATTGTGGATTGTATTTGTAGAGTGTTAGCCCTCCTTTGATTCATTTCATCTCTTTTTACTCCGTAGGAGCCTTTGGCTTATTGTGGGTGTTGCGATCCGTATTTTAGGCTTGTAGCTTCGCTTCTGGTGTAGATGATCTAGCTTATCCTGATAGGATTATTACATTTTTGCCTTAGACTAGATTGGACCTTAGTGCTTTAGGTTGTGTTTTATAGCCCTTGCATTTATAATTTTCTCCCGGTAGGGTTTGTTGTGGATTGTTCTTCTTGTGAGGGTGCTTGTGACCTTGGTGGCTTAGCATTGCCGTGAGTTAGTCCTAGCTATGCTCAGTCAGGGGCTAGAGCGGCATGATTGGGGTAGTGTGTCGTCCCTTGAGTTTGTTTCCATTTTTATTGATTTGAGACATCTTCTTTGGTCCCTTCGCTTGTGGTTTAGTAGTAAACCTTTTATAATCTTATTGAGCTTAGTTATATTTTTTGGCCCGAGGCCATATGCGAGGGCCAATTGCATCCGAGGTTAGTACTCTTGCCTTTGGTAGCATGTTTGACTCTTTGACTTGACTGCCTTGTTTGAATGCTAGTGATGGCATGCATTGCATTATTTGTTCATTCTTAAGGATTTTGTGGTACAATCGTGGCTCATGCGAATCGCATATCTATCATTCATTATGAAATACTATTTTACTTGGCTTTTATTCTAATGTGGTTTTAATGGGAGTTGTACCACTAGGATAACTTTATTTATAGGCTTTTGATATTAGAGGTTTCATGGACATGCTCCTTTTCTACTTGAGATATTAGAGGCATGTAACACCTCGTATTCAAAAAGAAGGAATTCTAGTTTTCAGGTCTGGTGCCAGTACCAACGGAAGCCATCAACAGGCCGTAGGTCAATTTATGGGCCGTAGGTGGTAACCGTAGATGGCAGGGTAAATATTTTCAAATGTTGAGTTTCAGAATCTTATCGATGGTTCACCAGGATGGCCCATCATTGCATGGATAAGTCGTAAATGGGTCTCCAGAGATAGTGAAATTTTAAGGGTTGAAGTTGGGATCGACGACTGGTAAGTATGGTCCGGAAGTGAACCACCGGATCGTACATGGCAACCGTCATTGGAAACCCAAAATTTTTAGTTTCAAAATCTTTCAACAGTTAGATAGTACGGTCCGTAGGTGGGTCGGGATTCGGTAGTTTATTTTAAGGGCTTTTTGGTATTTTCCCTAAATGATCTATTCCTAATCTATGTCGATTAAGCTCTAGTCCTAGTTCCTATATAAAGCTTCAAAGCCTAAATTCTACCCTTTCTAACCACTTTTCAAAGTTCCCCAAATCCCTCCAAGTTTCCCCAAATATTTCTCTCTCTAGAAGATTGAAGAAGAACAAGAAGATGGTTCTAGGGTATCCATTCAAGTATCCTAAGTTCACCATTGGTTTCAAGCTTTTGGCATCAAGGTATGATAGCTTTCACCTATGGAGTCCTTTCCTCCATAGGGTTCCTAAATTTTCAAATTTTGTAAAGTTAGACTTTTCAATTGAAATTAGGGTTTTCCTTCTATCTCATGGGTTCCTTCCAATTATGATCTAATTGATTGAATTGTGTTTATTTATGCATGAATGGAGTTAATTCAATGATTTTAGGAAGGAATTGTATGAGTCCATGCTTGAATTATGATTTCGAAGCTATAAATCTATGATGAAGTTTATGAATGATCAAAGGATGAATTTTATGAAGTTATGCATGTTCAATTTATGAAAATTTGATGATTTAAGATTTTCTTTGAGAGTGAAGCATAAATGTTGTTGTTATTGGGTTGTGAAAGGATTTTCTCACATGAAGGATTCATAAGGGTTGAAAGGTTTTCTCCACTAAACTTTGAATCAAGCTTAAGGAGCTATTCTAATGAAGGGACAGGAGGCAATCACCCATGTTCCCTATTAATAAGACAAGAGGTGATTACCCATGTCTATTAAAGATAAGATAAGCTATGAACTATGACTTTTCCCTGAGATTTATTCTTAGCACCGAGTGGACAAGTGGCGATTACCCATGTCCCATAAACTATGTGCCACCATAGGTTGTCTTGATAGACATTAGCTAGTGGATCCACTTAAGCTAGAAGTTATGGTTCTTACCTTGGTAAGTAAGGGAACCTCGTTTCGGTGAAGGGTAGACACCGGATTCCATGTTATAGCTCACATGATCTATGTCGGTTAAGGCTATTTTCCCACATAATAAACTAAAGTACTTTCTAAAGGCTTTTAAGCATATGTTGTTTAAAAATGATTTCCTTGCATCGACCATAGCTTTATCTCATGTTTTCTATCATGCCGTCATATGATTTAAATTGGTCATTGTATCTCCTGTATAGCCTTTTTTGTATGAATTTATAACCTTTATGCATAATTGTCATACTTGGTACATTCTTGTACTAACGCATACTCTTGCCTACATTTTCTTATAAGTGTAGGATCCGGCTTATCTCCATCCACCCGTGGCTAGTCGTTGCATTTAAGAGTTGAAGATTTGGTGAGTCCTCCTATGTTCGAGGACATAGCCACATTTACCTTTTATTTTTAAGACTTGTATGGGTTATGTCCCACTTTCCTTCTATTCATGTATTAGATGGCTTTGGGACTATGTTTAGACTTCCGCTACTTTGATATAAAATTGTCTTTTGAACTATTTACTTACTATTATCATGTATGATATATGTTTAGTGGCTTGTATAGGGCGTATCGGGGTTTTGTACGCCAGTTCACATCTAGGGGTACTTTAGGTCATGACAAACTTGGTATTCAGAGCACAAGGTTTTAGAAAGGTCCTAGGATATCTCATAAGCCATGTCGAGTAAAGTCTTGTTCATGGGTGTGAAGCGCACCACTTTTATGAATGTGAGGCTATAAGATGTTTAGGAAACTCAAATTCTTTCATCACTCTATACTCGTGCGATAAAGTTTAACTCTATATGTATCTCACTCCTAATCCCTATCCGGTGTTTTTCAGGATATGGCCACTCGAAGGGCATATGCTAGGAGGAATGCGAGAGAGAATGTGGAACAAGAAGCTCCTCAAGAAGCTCCTTAAGTTCTGGTCGACACTTTGGCCGAGCAAGTGACTAATGCGGAGTTTAGGGCTACTTTTCAAGTGTTGGCCAAAGCTATGACGGCTCAAGCCAATACGGAGGTTGTGGTACTCGTGAACCCAAATGTGGATACGACGACATCTAGAGTGAGGGACTTCACTAGGATGAACCCTCCGGAGTTTCATGGGTCTAAGGTTGAGGAAAATCCTCAAGATTTAATTGATGAGGTGTATAAGATGCAAATGATCATAGGTGTAACCTTGGTGGAAAAGACGGAGTTAGTCGCTTATCAACTCAAGGGTGTGGCTCAAGTGTGATTTGAGCAATGGAAGAGAGAGAGAGAGAGGGCGGTTGATGCAGGTACTCTTGATTGGGAGAAGTTTAAGGTTGCTTTCCTTGATAGTTTATTTCCCCTTGGATGAGGGAGGCAATGGTGCTTGAGTTCATCACCCTTCGTCAAGGAAACATGAGTGTGAAGGAATATGCTTTGAAGTTCACATAATTGTCTAGGTATGCTCCTACTATGGTTGCTGATCCTAGGGTGAAAATGAGTAAGTTTGTTTTGGGAGTGTCCGAAATGTTGGTCAAAGAATGTCGTACCGCTATGCTTATCCATGATATGGACATTTCTCGCCTAATGGTTTATGCTCAAAAAATCAAAGAGGAGAAACTTTAGGAAAAGTCTAGGGAGGCAAAGAGGGCTAAGACCGGTGATGGTGACTTCTTATGCTCTAGGTCGAATGGATATGGTTGTCCTATGTTTCGACAGAGGTTCTCCGGTCAAGTTTTCTCCAATGCTCCTCTTAAGTTCAACAAGGAAAGGGTGTCTAACCGTAAGCCTCAAGGAGGAAATGGTAGTGGGTCTTCATTGTCTACTTGTGCTAAGTGTGGGAAGAAGCATGAGGGTAAATGCCTTACCGGTTCCAATGCCTGCTTTGGTTGTGGCAAGACGAATCATAAGATTAGGGATTTTCCCTCTGTTGCTAACAAAGGAGGAGATGACTGTCGACGGGCTCAACCTTATCTTTCGTCAGGTTCTAGTGGGAGTCAAGAGAAAAATGGATTTTATGCACTCCAAACTCGTCATGAGCAAGAAAGTTGTCTCAACGTGGTTACTGATATGTTAATACTCTTTCATCTTGATGTGTATACTTTGCTTGACCCTAGTAGTGCCTTAACTTTTGTGACGCCATATGTTGCTATGAGGTTTGATGTTCTGTTGGATGTGTTATTAGATCCCTTTTCTGTCTCTACTCCTATTAGTGAATCTATCGTGGCTAAGAGAGTTTATAGAAATTGTCCCGTCTCCTTATCCCATAGAGCCACTCATGTTGATCTCGTAGATCTTGATATACTAGATTTCGATGTTATTCTTGGGATGGATTGGCTGCATTCATGTTAAGCTTCTATTCATTGTAGAACCTGAGTGGTCAAGTTCCAATTTCAAAATGAGTCTATCCTAGAATTGAAAGGGGGAAATTTCATTCTTAAGAGTCGATTTGCTTCTTGCCTTAAAGATAGAAAGCTGATTTTGAAAGGTTGCATCTACCATCTTGTTCAGGTTAGGGATATGGATTTCGAAACCCCTATCAATGAGTCGGTCCCCGTTATAAATGAGTTTCCAGAAGTTTTTCCCAATGATCTTCCCGGTGTTCCTCCCGAAAGGGAAATAGACTTCGATATTGACCTTCTCCAAGATATGCAACCCATCTCTATTCCTCCTTACCAAATGGCTCTGGTATAACTTATAGAATTGCAGGAGCAATTAAAGGACTTACTGGATAAGGGCTTCATTAGAAAAAGCATCTCGCCATGGGGTGCCCCAATGTTGTTTGTTTGAAAGAAGAATGGTTGGCTTCACATGTGTATTGATTATCAACAATTGAATAAGGTTACTATTAAGAATAAGTATCCTCTCCCAAGGATAGATGATTTGTTCGACTAACTCCAAGGATTGAGTTACTTTTCCAAGATTGACCTTCGATTGGGCTATCACCATTAAGGGTGAAGGAAGATGACATTCCGAAGACAACCTTTCGGACTAGATATGGCCATTACGAATTCTTAGTAATGTCATTTTGTTTGACAAATGCTCCGGCTGCATTTATGGATTTAATGAATATGGTGTTTAGACAATACCTAGATATGTTTGTGATTGTGTTCATCAACGACATTTTGATTTACTAAAGGAGTGAGGATGAGCATACCACTCATTTGAGGATTGTGTTGCAAGTCCTCAAGGACCAACAACTCTTTGAAAAATTTAGTAAATGTGAATTTTGGTTGAGGTCCGTGTCTTTTTCTTGGTCACATTGTTTATGGTAAGGGTACTGAGGTAGATCCTAAGAAGACGGATGTGGTTAAGAGTAGGCCTACACCTCTATCCCCTTCAGATATTGGAAGTTTCTTGGGTTTGGCTGGTTACTATAGAAAGTTTGTTGAGGGATTCTCTTCGATTGCCTCTCCATTGATGGCATTGATCCAAAAGAAAGTTAAGTTTGTATGGTTTGAAGCATGTGAGAAAAGCTTCGAAGAATTACAAGACAGGCTTACCTTTGCTCCGATATTGACTCTACTGGAACGGTCCGATGGATTTGTGATTTATTGTGATGCCTCAAGAATTTGGTTGGGATGTGTCCTTATGCAAAATCTAAAAAAGATTGCTTATGCTTCAAGGCAACTTAAGATTCATGAAAAGAACTATCTTACCCATGACATATAACTAGCGGTGGTTGTGTTTTCTCTAAATATTTGAAGGCATTACTTGTATGGTATCCATGTGGATGTCCTCACCGACCACAAGAGTTTGCAATATGTGTTCAAGAAAAATGATCTAAACCTTCGCCAAAGGAGGTGGCTAGAATTGCTAAAAGACTATGACATTAGTGTCCTCTATTACCCCAACAAGGCAAATGTAGTGGTGGATGCTCTTAGTCGGTTATCCATGGGTAGCGTTGCTCATGTTGTGGATGATAAGAAAGAATTGGTTTGGGATGTCCATAGATTTGCCCGATTGGGTGTTAGGTTGATTGATTCTAGTGAAGGTTATGTTGTTGTTGATAATGGCACAGAATCATCCTTTGTTCAGATGTGAAAGCAAAGCAAGGTCTTGATCCAATTCTGATGGAGTTGAAGGAAGCGGTGCTTAAAAAGTCCATCGAGGCTTTCTCCTAATGGGAAGATGCGTGTGCTTAGATATCAAGGTCATTTGTGTTTTCCGAATGTTGATAACTTGATGGACCAGAATTTATCAGAAGCCCATAATTCTCGATATTCCATTCACCTAAGAGCCACCAAGATGTACCGCTACTTGGGTGAGGTCTATTGGTGGAATGGGATGAAGAATGATATTGCAGAATTTGTAGATAAGTGTCAAAATTGTCAAAGAGTGAAAGTTGAGAATCGAAAGTTGGGAGGTTTGTCCCATGATATTGGTATTCCCACTTGGAAGTGGGAAGATTTTAATATGAACTTCATTGTTAGTTTACCACGCACTCGGTGAAAACATGACTCGATTTGGGTTATTGTGGATCGTATGATGAAATTAGCTCATTTCATTCCCGTCAAGGTTTCTTATACGGAGGAAGACTATGCTAAATTTTACCTAAGGGAAATGGTTAGGTTGCATGGAGTGACCCTATCCATTATATCCAATCGTGGTACCCAATTCACTTCTCAATTTTGGAAATCTTTCCAAAAGGGCCTTGGTTCTCGTGTTAAGCTTAGCACGGACTTTCATCCTCAAACCGATGGGAAAGCAGAGCATACTATCTAAACTTTGGAAGATATATTGAGAGCTTGTGTGATTGTCTTCAAGGGTAATTGGGATGCTCATTTTCCTTTGATTGAGTTTGCTTATAATAATAGCTATCACTCTAATATTGGCATGGATCCATTTGAGACTCTTTATGGTAGGAGGTGTAGTCTCCTATAGATTGGTTTGAAGTTGGTGAAGTACCCTTGATAGGTCTCGAATTGGTACAAGAGGCTATGGAGAAAGTCCGGTAACGGCTCTATGTCGACAAAAGTCCTATGCCGACGTTAGAAGGAGAGATCCCGAATTTGATATTAATGATTGGATTTAATTGAAAATTTCACCCATGAAGGGTGTAATGAGGTTTAAAAAGAAAGGGAAGCTTAGTCCCTATTATGTGGGTCCATATAAGATTTTGAGGCGAATTGGCAAGGTTGCTTATATACTTGACTTGCCTAATAATTTAACGTCGATTCATCTGGTTTTCAATGTCTCTTTACTGAAGAAGTGTGTTGGTTATCCGGCATCTATCGAGTCATTGGAGAGCTTTGATATAAAAGAGAGTGCTTCTGAAGAAGAGGTTCTGGTTGAGATTTTTGACCGGCAGTTCGGAAGTTGAGGAATAAAGAAGTTGCTTCTGTTAAGATCCTTTGGAGGAATCAGTTAGTTGAGGGTGCTACTTGGGAGGCCGAGGCCAATACGATGTCCCATTATCCTCATCTCTTCCCTCCACTCCTTCTCTAGCTTGAGGTATTTATTTCCTCATGGTTAACTTTTTTGGTCTCATGTGTCTTAGATATTCCCATGATTCCTCATTTATGCATGTTCATGAAAAAGCTTAATTTTTGAGAAAATAAGTTAACTTGATCGATTTCCTCATGTTTATGTGCATTTGAGTATATGTTGCATACAGAACTTATGCTATGAAGTTTCGAACATGCTTTAGCTTGAAGTTAATGTTTCCTCCTCAGATGTGTGCATTTATGTGATTGCATTCATGATGAGTTGTTATATTTAGTTCCTATCCTCCTTATGATGTCTTGATTCTCATTAGAGGACGAATGACTCCAAGAGGGAGATATTATAACACCTCGGATTAGAAAAGAAGGAATTTCTAGTTTTCAGGTCTGGTGCCAGTACCAACGGAAGCCATCTATGGGGCGTAGGTTGGAATCGTAGATGGCAGGGTAAATATTTTCAAATTATGAGTTTCAGAATGTCATTGAGGGTTTGCCAGGAAGGCCATTCATTGCATAGACGAGTTGTAGATGTGTCTCGTAGATCATCCCCTGAGATAGTGAAATTTTGAGGGTTAAAGTTTGGATCGACGACTCGTAAGTACGGTCTGTAAGTGAACCAACGGACCTGATATGGCAACTATTGTTGGAAGCCCAAAATCCTTAGTTTCTGAATCTTTTGATGGTTGCACAGGACGGTTCGTAGGTTGTAACCATAGGTTGGGATCCGACAGTTAATTTTAAGGGCTTTTTTGTCTTTTCACTAAATGATATATTCCTAAGCTAAGTCAGTTAAGCCCTAGTCCTAGCCCCTATATAAAGCATCTAAGCCTAAATTCTACCCTTTCTAATCACTTTTTAGAGTTCCCCCAAACCCCTCCAAGTTTCCCCAAATATTTCTCTCTCTAGAAAATTGAAGAAGAAGAAGAAGGTTCTAGGGTTTCCATTCAAGTCTCCTAATTTCACCATTAATTTCAAGCTTTAAGCACCAAGGTATGATAGCTTACACCCATGGAGTCCTTTCCTCTATAGGGTTCCTAAATTCTCCAATTTTGTAAAGTTAGACTCTTGAATTGAAATTAGTGTTTTCCTTCTATCTCATGGGTTCCTTCCAATTATGATCTAATTGATTGAATTATGTTTAGTTATGCATGAATTGAGTTAATTCAATGATTTTAAGAAGGAATTGTATGAGCCCATGCTTGAATTATGATTTCTAAGCTATAAATCTATGATGAAGTTTATGAATGATCAAAGGATGAATTTGATGAAGTTATGCATGTTCAATTTATGAAATTTTGATGATTTAAGATTTTCTTTGAGAGTGAAGCATAAATGTTGTTGTTATTGGGTTGTAAAAGGATTTTCTCACATGAAGGATTCATAAGGGTCTAAAGGTTTTTTCAACTAAACTTTGAATCAAGCTTAAGGAGCTATTCCAATGAAGGGACAAGAGGCAATTACCCATGTTCTCCAATAATAAGACAAGATGCGATTACCCATGTCTATTAAAGATAAGATAAGCTATGAATTATGACAATTCCGTGGTGTTTATGCTTAGCACCGAGTGGACAAGAAGCAATTACCCATGTCCCATAAACTATGTACCACCATAGGTTGTCTTGATAGACATTAGCTAGTCGATCCACTTAAGCTAGAAGTTATGGTTCTTACCTTGGCAAGTAAGGGAACCTCTTTTCGGTGTTGGGTAGACACCGGATTCCATGTTATAGCTCACATGGTCTATGTCGGTTAAGGCAAATTTTCCACATAATGAACTAAAGTAATTTCTAAAGGCTTTTAAGTATATGTTACTTTAAAATGATTTCCTTGCATCGACCATGGCTTTTATCTCATGTTTTCTATCATGCCATCATAAGATTTAAATTAATCATTGTATCTTATGTATATCCCTTTTTATACTATTTTATAACCTTTATGCATAATTGTCATACTTGGTACATTCTTGTACTAACGCATACTCTTGCCTACATTTTCTTATAAGTGTAGGATTCAGCTTATCTCCATCAACTCGTCGCTAGTCGTTGCATTCGAGAGTTGAAGATTTGGTGAGTCCTCCTATGTTCACGGACATAGACACATTTACCTTTTATGTCATTTTACTTTTAAGACTTTTGTGGGTTACATCCCACTTTCCTTCTATTCATGTATTAGATGGCTTTGAAACTATGTTTAGACATCCGCTACTTTGGTATAAAATTATCTTTTGAACTTCTTACTTACTATTATCTTTTATGATGTATTCTAAGTGTCACGACCCGATTTCTCAACCCAAGATGGCACCTACCAACCCTCCATTCGGTAAGCCAAAATCTATCCCGAAACTTGACACTAATGGGACTAAGAGTGGAAACTAATACAAACCAAGCGGAAGCATAAAAATAAAACACAAACAAGAGAGCTAAAACGAAACCATCCAAAAATGATATATACAATACCTCCCAAAATATGGAAGTCACATGTACAAAACTGCTAACTAGAACATAAGTCCCAATAGTGGACCACAGAAACAACTGTCTCGAAAGCAAAAGACAAGACAAAATAGATATACAGTAGGAGACATGTAATCCCAGAACGCCATGTGCTCACCCTAGTCTCCTGAAAGGACAGCTCCCGGCCCAATCTTAATGCTGATAACTGGTGCTCGGACCTGCATCAAGAAAACAGATGCATAGTGTAGCATGAGAGCCAAAACAACCGGTACCCAGTAGGAATCATTGGCCGACAGAGTAAGAAAGGTAAAAATAGGCAGACAAGATAGAATCAACAACAACTGAGGTCATCAGAATAGGAAAAGGAAAAGCGAAAAGTAAACTGAGAACCGCTAACTAAACCCGGTAGGGCCCCCCATAAGACCTGCTGGGCACACTCGTGCGCAAGTTTAAGTAAAAACCCGAACGGACCCCCATAAGCTTGACAGGTACACTGAAAATCTAAAACTACAGAAACAAGGAAAAGAACTCCGGACCAAACAAACGACCGATACTCAATAGACCGCAAGTATGACTTTCCAAAGCAATACGCCAGTCCAGCAAGCTATTCCGGTGGCATGAACCCAGCTACTCGAGTACTGCAAAAAAAGTGGGGGTACACCGACCCTTCTAAATACCCCGGTATCCAGCTGTCCAAATAGGCTATCATTCCGGAGGCATCGCCCTAGGCCCAGCCCATACCATCCAAGTGAGCCATCTAACACTTCGGGGGCATTAACCCAGCCAGCCGAGTGTGCCATCTACAACTCCGAGGGCATTCACCCAACCAGACGAGGGTGCCATCTACCACTCCGGGGGCATTAACCCAGCCAGATGAGTGTGCCATCTACCATTCCACGGGCATTAACCCAGCCAGACGAGTGTGCCATCTAACACTTCAGGGGCATTAACCCAGCTAGACGAGTGTACCATCTATGTCTACTCCGTATAGGACCTCAAATAACCCATATATCATGGATCGTCATCCACTCCCCACATATCGTCAACACAGAACCGGATAAAGTCAACACCAACCATACCACGCCTGACTAACATCACGAGCCACCGCCCTTACAGGAATATCAACCGAAGGCTCCCAGACTAACACAATTCAAACGATAATCGGTTTAACAATGACATCTTCTAACAGCATCCCAAGCATCGCAGAGATAAGGGGAGAAATAATCGAAAGATCCGAAAGCCACAAAAATGCCTATACTAAGGCTCATACTGTCAAAACCAAGTCTGCTATACCAGTCTACAAAGATCTAGTTCATCCGAATCAACGTCGGATTCATACTCAAGTCAACTAGGTACATGGGACTATGTCAACAATATAACAGCCTATTCCAAGGCAGAATCACAACAATCAGCCAATCACGGAGTGATAGAACCCGGTCCCACTCATGCAACATCAGATAACCACCCAACAGATAGTCCCCAACACAAATGCTAACAATCAAAGTAGACAACCCAATCTACCGCATGATACTAGCCCATAACAGCCCAACAATAAACTATAAAATAGGAAATCGGATAAGCAGGGAAATAATACTAGCTAGCCACCCTAGATTCACAAATATCAACCAGCAATTACTTTCTACGGACCGTCGTTCGACTCACGAACCGTCATGTAACCCGTAGGTCAAAGTTCAGAAACTTAGAAATCCTCAAATTACACAGCGCCATTGACGGTCCCCACCTACGGCCCGTCAATCCATCTACGGCCCGTAGGTGGCCTCCGTAGGTTACTGTTTCAGGTTAGTTTTGCATTTTTAAATACTTTGGAAGCTTGGGGTGTTACAATATCTCCCCTTGGGAACATTCTTCCTCGAATGAGAATCAAGACATCTCGAGAAGGGTAATAGACACGGACTAACAACCCAACCTAGCATGCAATCACATAAATGAACATATCCGAGGGGGAAACATCAAGTCCAAGCTAAAGCATGATCCACACAACATATCATGAAGACTTTACGCAACTCATACTCAAATGCATATAATCATATAAGATTCTTCATGAGCATGGACAATCAAGGAATCATGGAAATCAACTATGACAAATGAGACAAAAGAATGAACCATGAGGATCAAGATACCTCAAGCTAGAGTAGGATCGGAAGAAAAGAGATGAGGATGTCGGGACATCATAACGGCCTCAGCCTCCTAAGTAGCACCCTCAACCAATTGATTCCTCCATAGAACTTTCACGGAAGCAACTTCCTTATTCCTTAACCTCCGAACTTGCTGGTCTAAAATCTCAACCGGAACCTCTTCATAAGAAAGACCACCCTTTATGCAAAGATTCTCTAACTGAACTATAGAGGTCGGATCACCAACACACTTCTTCAATAATGTGACATGGAAAACTGGATGCACTGATGCCAAATCATTAGGCAAGTCAAGCTCATAAGCAACCTTACCAACACGTCTCAAAATCTGATATGGGCCTACATAACGGGGACTAAGCTTCCCTTTTTCCCAAATCTCATTACACCCTTCATGGGCGAGATTTTCAAGTAAACCCAATCATCCACATCGAATTCTAATTCTCTTCTTCTAAAATTGACATAGGACTTTTGTCGACTTTGAGCCATTTTCAACCTCTCCCTAATAAGTTGAACTTTCTTCATAGCCTCATGCACCAACTCCGGGCCTATCAAAGCAACTTCACCAACTTCTAAGCAACCTATAGGAGATGTACACCTCCTACCTTAGAGAGCCTCAAATGGAGCAATTCCAATACTAGAATGCAGCCTAGCTATAAAAATAGAATCACAAGGGCAATACGGCCATTGAGACACTAAAATCAACAAATTCAGAGACAGACCAATTTTGGAGTCAAATCGGGCAAAGTGGGACCCGCTTCGGATTTTTTGGAATTGACTCCGTGAAAAGGTCCCGAATCCTTCCCCAAACATGAATTCCAAAATGGGTGACCCATTAGGGGTCGGATCCGCTCCTAACAGCCCACAACAACCAAATCACAAAACTAAACAAAATAGGCCAACAAAGAATTTACCCTCAATTTCATGGAAAACGAGGAACACCCAACGAACCCCAACCTAAAACCCACGAAGTGAACGAGAATCCGAGTGCCTGGGACTTTGAATTTCTGAAAACCGACCATCGAGGAGATTTTTATAAAGGTTTGAAGCTCTCCAAAATTTGAGCTTCGACCTCATTAAATAGACACTGCCAGGACCCTCTTCTCTGTGAACGCAGTCAACGCTCCGTGAACACGTAGGTGAGCAAGCCAGAGCTCCGCAAACGCGGAGAACAACTACTCCCCTCACCCAACAGACCTCCGCGAATGTGGATAACCCTCCGCGAACGTGGAGCAAAAGAAACCTCTCACTAAATAGGCCTTTGCAAATGCGGAGCTCAAGGACCCAGACATCTGCGAATGCGGAGAGTCTTCCGCAAACGTGGAGAACAGGGATACACCCAGACTCAAAGACTTCCGTGAACGCGACCTCTTGCCCTCGAACACGGAGTAGACTCTCCCACACTTCTGCGAACGCGGAGCCTATCCCGCAAACGAAATATGCTACCCCCTCGAATTTGACATTCCGGACTCAATGGCGCAGTAGAAATTTCCATATGAGGTCGTTTCGACAAAAAAGTGGGTCCCACACCCAATGAGCCAATTAAGCCAACTTCTACCGGAGGTCTCAAAATCAGATCGAAAGCTCCCGATAATTCTCGAAGGGTCGTTCTAGACCAAACTCGGTATTCTGAAACTAACCGCCCTGTCAGAATCTTCATCCGGGTTTGTTTTCCAAGAATATTGACCAAAGTCAACCTTCAACCAAATTCCAAAGACTAAAGAGCTAACTGGCCCCAAAATCACACCGAACATCCTGGGACTCGGGTAAACCATGCTCCTAGCCTAATTTTGTCATTCTGGAGCTGATGGAACCTTCAGAATTCCCATATGAGGTTGTTTAACTGAATTTATGACCGAAATCAACTTTTCAAGATTCAAAAGCTCTAAAATAGAAAAACAAGCATAAAACTCAAACGAACGACCAGGCGACGGAACAGTCAGTGCCAGCAAGTCATAAATGACTTGGGGTCGCTACAGAAATGCTCTAAATGAAGAAAAGAAGGCATTAATATAGAAATGATTTGGAGGGTCATTACACTAAGTGACTTGTATAGGGCATTTCGGGGTCTTGTATGCCATGTCACGTCTAGGGGATGCTTTAGGTCGTGACAAGGCATCTGGGATGCGCTTTATTGCTATCGGTGCATTGATGCCCTTTCTTGCATGATTTTTGCTACTTTGATATCCTCTTCGGAGTAGACACACTTGGGTCACTTTTTTATAGTTGGGCAGCTTATACCCCTGGGAGTGGATTGCTTGGCTGGGTAGCTTTGATATATTTATATCCTCTTCGAAGTCGACACGCCCCCGACTCACTCTTATTAGCTGGGCTGGGAGTGGATTGGCTGGCTGGGCAGCCTAGATTTATTTGTCACTCTTGCTATTTGGTCTGGGTGTTGACTATGGTTGTGGTTACTCGGGCTAGGGGCCCGACTTTCACATCTTGGGTTCAGATTCATGGCACTTCTCTGATGGTCCTATTGCATCCTCAACATTCATATGCATCTCCTATAACCAATATACTTATTTGTTGTTAGTACCCTCTGGTTTATGGGAGCCGGTTGGGTTATATTTGTTGTATGTACCTTTCGAGCTTATGGTTTCTAGTTAGGTTATTATTTGACTAGACTCTGATCTCTTTTAGTGTTTCGTTGTCATCTGATAGGCTTTGACTTTAGAATAATGGCGATGGGTCGTCCAGACCCAGGGTAGTTGTTTTGGTATCTTAGTTGCTTGCGAATTCTATGTTGGCTAACGTTCTAGGTACGTTCTTGACTCAACTTCCTACTTCTTGTATCTTGTTTTTATCCCTTACTGCTTGTCTATCTATGTTAGTATCTCCTATTTAGTGTCTTTTGCTATGCTCTTCTTATTACTTTTTTATACTTATATTATCTTTTGAGCTCAGTCCGCGCTTGCCTACTTAGTACCATTTTTTGTACTCATACTACACTTCTGCCCCAAACACATCACAGTTTGACTTATCGCCATTGATTTGGAGTCTTGCGGAGCAACTTGGAGTTTTGGAGCTCCTAGCATTCAGAGTTGCCAGTTTTCATCTATTTTTTGCTATGTTTAGTCTTTTTGTTGTATTTAGAGACAGTCTGTACTTATCTTGTATTTGTAAAAGTTTTGTACTATAATTTGGGATTAGATTCTCAACTAATGACAGGTGTCTAGCATTGGGATGGTTCCAATATTGTTTTCTATTGATTATCCTTTCGTCGTTTGATATAAGCTTTTTGTTTCTTATTGTTGGCTTTTGTTTGGTATCTCATTTCTTATGGCTCCGAGCTACCTACTAGTGGGATGTAGTAGGTTCCATCATGACTTAAAAAATCAAGTCTTGACAGTTGGTATCAGACCTCTACGTTGATCGGCATCCTTCGTATAAAAGCAAAAGCCTAGTAGAGTCTTCCAGATCGGTGCAGAAATGTATGTATCCTATCTTCGGGAGGCTATAGGGTGGAATTTTATTTTTTACTCTTATCATGTGTTTCTGCTTTGATTAACCTCTAAACTACTTCTTTAGAATCTTCTCTCTCCTATATGGATAGCATGAAGTATTCATTGGGTATTGAGGAAATATCAACACATTCCACTAGAGTTTCACCATATATCGGGCTAGAAGGCCTTTGTCGGGCATAGAACCTAAGGTTTGAGGCGTTCTTCATCATTCAGAGAGTCTAAGGACAGCCCAGGCTTTGACAGGGTATTTGGCTACCTCGATTCCTTGGTGTTCAGTGTTAGGAGGTCTGAGCACATCCGTGGGCACACCACATGTAGGTTTCGTTCTTGGTACAACGGGTGCTCCTAAGAGCAAAGTTGGGTTGACTTGTCCCAGTAGGTTTCATCATCCATTTTTGAATATGTTTGGAATTTTAGAGTGGGCTAGGCATAGCGCTACATTATTCCCTTCAAATCAGGAGTTACGTAAGTGTTTCTTCAAAGTGTTAGCTTTGCCACTCCAATTGGCATCAGAGCATTTGATATCAATTGGGTCTACCTTTCCCTAGGTTGTGAGTCATGTGAGGGCTATGGAGCAGGTGTGCCTGAAGAATTATAGAGATAGTGGTTAGAGACTTCACCCTCAGTACAATGGTGACATCATTCCACTTTGAGGTGAGTAATAGTCTAGCGAGGGACATCTTCCTTCTGAACCTACTAGGCCTATAGAGGTAGCATATCAGATCCCACGGGGTTCTGAGATAGGTTGTAGTTGGTATGCAAAGTTAAGGCCAGAATTCTCACACTGGTCATTCTAGACCTTTAAATATTCGGCCTCAGGTTACTCTAGTTGGGTCTTCACAGCTAGTTCCTTTTGGTGATTGTTGCTATGAGTGCGGCAAGATAGGCCACTATGTAGAAATTATCGAAAAGCCTCGGTGCAGTTAGTTAGGGGTGGCTTTGAGTATTACAGAGGTAGATAGGGCATATCATTGTGTTCCTCATGTTGGGCTTCACACTTTAGAGGTTTCTATGATTATGGAGTGCAGGACCACCGGTCTCAAGAGGGCCCAGGTGGGAGTTTATTTTCCATGTATTGGAGACATCTGATAGTCCAAGTCTAGTGTGGTTGGACTTGGATGTACTAGTAGAGAGCTTGGTCCTCAAATTACAGCTTGTCCCCTACATGGGACTATGATGAGAGTTATTCAACTAGATTAGTCTTATGGGTTATAAGCTCCTTCGATTAGAGATGATGCCTTTGGTGTTGCCATTACTACATTAGGTGTTCAGGTTTAGGTCGAACACAATTCGTTCTATGCTTTTGCAGGTTGGTAAGAGATTGAGCCCTCAGGTATCCCATTTTTAGATGTGATTTTGTAGTTTCTCCCTTTTGTTCTTATTTTGTGTGATTTGGGGTTTTCATGCCCATTCGGGTTTATTTTGCTTCTTATCTATCACTAGCATGTTATGGTAGCTTGATTTGAGGATTATGAATGTGTTTTCCCCTATACATGATTTCATTTGGTAGTGGATCGACTAGGTTGTGTTGCTTTGATTGGGAATAGTAGTTTAGTAACTCCCTATGCCTTTACCTTGATAAGACTAATGTGGTTGTGGTCGTGGGGTTGCTAGTTTCCCTTTTTACAACCCTTGTTTTTTTTCTTTTGCTATGATATTCATCCTTGTTTGATATATGGCTAGATTGGCTTTGCTCGATTTGAGTTTTGTGTGTTGTAGGGCCTAGTTGGCTTACGAGGTTGGCTTAGTTGTGAGCTGTCCCTTTTGCGTAGTACTTGGGAAAGTGCTAGTTTTAGGAGTTGTCTTTTGGGTAGTTAGCCTTCTTTAGTTGTTGTAGTCCTTTTTGATAGTTTTCTCCCTTTTTCTTTGTCTTTTATTGATTACGGAGTTGTGTTTTCACTCATTCGGTCTTTTTGGATTTATCTATTTCTTGGGGTCCGAGAGTTTGGTTATAACTAGACAGAATCTAGAGGTGTGATTGCTGGTTGTGCCTTGTTGTTAATGTTGTTGTTTGTTCTTTGCTGCTGTAATGATATCTCTCGAGGCTAGTGTGTACTTTAAAGTTGTAATGGTGGTGTTCATTGGTGGCTTTAGGCCTTAGCTCCTTTGGAAAATGGAAATTTGCTTAGAAGGCTCATCATAAGGAGGGGGTCAAAGTAATTCATGGGATATATGAATTGGCTCTAGTTTAGAATGCGTGGTTCATGATGGGGTTGGTACCCTTGGGCCACTACCGGCCAGTTAACTATGTTGATAAACCACTTGGTGGATTTGTTTCCGTTAGGATGGGATGTTTGGCTAAGATTTGCAGTGGCATAGTAGTTTTTGGGGTCGTGGAGTTGGTGTTTTAGAAGTTCATTTTGGTCGAGTGGGTCGCTAGAGCGAGGCTCAGTTCTACCTTGTCGTTCGTAGGATGGTTGTCCTTTTGGATTAGTGTGGTTAAATTTAAAGGGTTGTGTTTCAGATGGGTTTGTTGGTTTTAAGGGTAAGAAATGAATTTTAACGTTTTGCCCTGGGCTGAGTTCCTTGTCTTGGCAGTTGTCATTCCTCGATGTTCAGGAGAAGCCTATTGTTCTTTTGAGGTTGATGTTTTGTGGGCTTGTAGGCAGGTTTCAATTGGTGCTGGAGATGTTAAGGATAGCTAAGGACTTTCAGAATGCTTTAGGTGGTTAGACGATAGTAGATGTGGAGCATAAGGTTAGTTTTTTGATTTGGGAGTTGGGTTTCATCTACCATGGTCTCGCGGTTGCTCTATTTTATGGTTTTAGTGTGGTGTTGGTATACTCAGATGAATCTGGTGCTTTCACGAAAGTTCAGTTCAGTTGGGTGAGAGTTTGAGCCCAAAATGGATTCGGAGGAGATTTTTGAGTTTTGAAGTGAATTTGAGGATTTTCCTCTTAGCCTTAATTACGTGATGGCGTTGTTCGATCCGAGGGGGTGTCTGAAGATCTGGTGGAGCATGCGGACTCAGTATCTCGTCTTTTGTACCTCAAGGCTATTTATATTCTTCTACTTTTGCAGACGAAAGTCCTTTTAGTAATGGATATTGTAATGACCCTCCGGTCATTTTCATCATTTTTTGATATTTCCAGCATTTAGAGCTTTTCAGTAGTGACCCCAAGTCATTTGTGACTTGCTGGGACTGACAGTTTGGTCGTCAGGTCATTCATTTGTATTTTGTGCAAGTTTCCATATTTTGGAGCGTTAAACTTGAATGATCGACTTTAGTAAAAAGTTCAATAAGACGGCCTCAGAATGCAATTCTGATAGTTTCATCAGCCTTGGAAGGGCCATTTTAGGCTAAGGGCATGGTTGGTTTAGGCCTTGAGACTTTTTGTGTGAGTTTGTGCCGTTAGGTATTTTATCTTTGAAACTCAAGCCAAAAGTTGACTTTGGTCAACATTTTTGGTAAATGTGCTCAGATGAGAATTTTTTCAATGCGGTTAGCTCCGGAATGTCAAGTTTGGTCTATAACAACCTTTCATGTTGTTCCCTAGTCTTTCAATTTCATTTTGACTCTTTTTGTGGTTTTTAGCTTATAATGGAACTTGTGTGTGCGACCCACTTTTCATCGAAACGATATATGATCGAAGTTTTGATGATTCCGTTGAGTCCAGAATATCAAATTCGATGGGGTAGCATATTTCACTTGCACGCACGGGGTTTTGAACGAATCTTGGCCACCTCGTTGGAGAATTTGGAATTTTAGCAAATCAATTGAAGTGCTGATATCTAGTGCAAGCTTTTAGCGGCCAGAAATGGCTTTTAGTGACTCGAATCTCTGCTATTTAAATAGCAAAATTTCAGCTTCAATCCCCAACATTAAAATGCATTTTCTTGAGCTGGGGAACTGTGATTAAGGTGATTAAAAGTGTTTGAGGTCTGTGTTGATCGTGGCTACTTGTTGGAGTGTTCGGGTGGTTTAGGAGGCCCTCCATTCAAGGTATATTCCACCCCAAGGGGATGCCAACTCTCTTTTATTTTCTTTAATTGGTGATTTTGTTTCGTGTGGTGGTTGGGCTTTTCTAGGCATGGAATTTAGCCCCATTTCGGGGCACAAGCTCGGTTAGTCGATTAGAACCTTTTGAGGGAGTCAATTTTCAGGATTCCTGATCTGGGTTCCACATTTTTATTTTGACACAATTTTTTGGTCCATTTCTTATTGTTGTGAATTTAGTGTCTATATTTCCATAATGTCGTTGTGATAAATAATTTGATAGCTTAGCGGTGTTTGGAGGCCTTTCTAAATTGGATAGCTTGTGTGTGGTGGATTCAGAGCGCTCGTGAACGGCTTTGAGGTAGGCCTCAGTCTACATTATTGATTGGGCTTCTTAGATAATGCTTAATATAGATTACATGTGATTGTTGATTGTATTTGCTAGATATTAACCCTTCTTTTGTTCATTCCATCTCTTCTTAATTCCGTAGGAATCTTGTCCTTATTCTGGGTATTGGGATCTTTAGTTTAGGCTTGTAGCCTCGCTTGTGGTGTAGATGAACTTGCCTATCCTTTTTAGGATTGATAAATTATGGCCTTAGACTAGGTTGGACCTTGGATGCTTTAGGTTGTGTGTTGTAGCCCTTGCAGTTATGATTTGCTCCCTGTAGGGCTTGTTGTCGGTTGTTCTTCTTCTATGGGTTCTTGTGACCTATTTTGCTCGACGTAACCGTGAGTTGGTCCTAGCTATGCTCAATCAGGGGCTAGAGTGGTATGATTGGGGGTAGGGTGTAATGTCTTGAGTTTGTTGACCTTTTTATTGATTTGAGACCTCTACTTTAGTCCCTTTGCTTGTCGTTTAGTAGTAAACCATTTATACTCTTATTGAGCTTAGTTATATTGTTGGGCCCGAGGCCGTATGGAAGGGGCAATTAGATCCCAGGTTAGTAGTCTTCCCTTTGGTAGCGTGTTTTGGTTGGTTGTATAGATAATTGACTATAGTTTCTTGATTGAATGCTAGTGATGGCATGCATTGCATTCTTTGTTCATTCTCATGGATTTAGTGGTATGATCCCGATTCATGCATTGGCATATCAATAATTCATAATGAAATATTGGTTTACTCGACTTTTATTCTAAAGTAGTTTATAATGGGAATCGTACCACCAGGATCACTTGATTTACTAGCTTTTGATATTACGAGGCCTCAAGGACGTACTCCTTTTTCTACTTGAAAAATTAGAGTCATATAGGATGCACTTAGCTTTTACTTGACTAGTCCATGCATTGACGCCCTTTATTGCATGATTTTGTCTGATTTGAGATCCTATTAGGAGTCGCCACATTCCTGGGTCACTCTTTCTAGTTGGGTGGGTTACGCCCCTGGGAGTGGACTATCTGGCTGGGTGGTTTTGATATTTTGAGATCCTCTTTGGAGTTGACATGCCCTCAGATCAGTCTTGCTAGCTGGGCTGGGAGTGGATTGGTTGGCTGGACGGCCTAGATTGATTTGTCACTTTTTCTAGCTGGGTTGGGAGTTGATTGTGATTGTGGTTTCTTGGATTGGGAGTCGGTCTTTGACTTCTTGTGTTTGGATTTATGGCACTTCTCTGACTATCCTATTGCATTCTTGGCATTCATATGCATTTCCTATCACCAGTATACTTGTTTGTTGCTTGTACCCTCTGGGTTATGGGAGCCGGTTGGGTTATGTTTGTTGATTGTACCTTTCGGGCTTATGGGGTCCGATTAGGTTATTATTTGACTATACTCTTCTCTCTCTTATTATTTCATCGTTTGTTGATAGGCTTTGACTTTAGAATTATGGTAGTGGGTCCTCCTAACCCTCGGTTGTTGTCTTGGTATTTTAGTTGCATCCGAATAGGATGTTGGCTTGCGTTCTAGGTACGTTTTTTACTCGGCTTCCTACTTATTTTATCCCATTTCTATCCCATACTACTTTTCTATCTACGTTAGTATCTCCTTTTTAGTTGCTTGTGTTATGATCTCCTTATTACTTGTTGTTTTTCTTGTGTTATTTTTAGCTTAGTCGGTTGTTGCCTACTGAGTATCATTTTATGTACTCATACTAAACTTCTGCCCGTGCAGATCATAGTTAGAGTTATCACCGTTGACTTGGAGTCATGCAAAGTAGCTTGGAGTTTTTGGAGATTTGGGCGAGCTCCTAACGTTCAGAGTTGTCAGCTTCCGTCTATTTTTTGCTAGGCTTAGTCTTTATGTTGTATTCAGAGACAACCTATACTTATCTTGTACTTGTAGAAGCCTTGTACTCTTATTTTTTATTAGATAATCAACTTTTGACTGATGTTAGTTCTTGGGATTGTTCCTATATTTTTTTCTACTGATTATCGTTTCTTCGTTTAATATAAGCTGCTTGTTTCTTAGTGTTAGCTTCCTCTTGATAGCTCATTGCTTATGGATCCAAGCTTAGCGTTAGGCTCACTTACTTGTGGGATGTAAAAGGTGCCATCATGACCTTAGAAATTGGATTGTGACACTCCCGGTATGGTAATCTAGCTGCCTCACATAGCTTTGTGATCAAAACAGGGAATGGAAGTGAGGTCTGCTCATGTCGTGCTCACATAGGCATCTCCTCCTTTATGATAGCTCCAGCATGGATCTCCTCCCGGTCAATGATGTTGCCGTCCAATATGGAATTTGGGTGCCAGAGAATAGACTCGTTCTAGGATGACATGAGATTGCTATTTATAAACAAGAACAAAAACTAAGCAGCGATTTGATATTGTTCTTCTCAATTCTTACCCCATCTGGCATTCAGGGTGGCGTTATGTCGGAGATTAAGGGTTACATCCACCCCTTGAGTGCATTCAAGTTTTACTTCCTATGAAACTTGTATAGATAAGCTCTATTGCCTCTCGTGCCCAGACTATCATTACTAGCACCTGCATGACATTGCACCATTTTTCCTCAGACTTCGACTTCTTCGAGGGATTTCCAAAAAATGCCATTTCTTTTCTTGCGCAATGCCTTTGCATTGGCGGCATAGAACTCGTGACCCAAGCCAAAAAATATGGGGATCAAGCTCGAGTGAATCGCTAAAGCCCATGGATCTTGATCGTGTCCCATATGGTGGGGTAGTTTCTCATAACTCTATTTGCAGAGAATCGCCTCTCCTCAGGTATAGTCCGCTCCCGCACTAATTTGAGCCTATTAAGGGCTCTTGGAGAAATGATCGGGAGCACTCTTGAAGCATGTTATGCCAAGTTTTGTAGCAACTTGGATCGGATGTCTGTCCTCTTCTTTGCCACCACTTTCATAGGTTTTTCGCTCACACATGTAGAGGTACATGCAGTGACCTGCTGCTTCTTAGAAGGCTCCTTTATTTCTACCCCCATTCCTTTTTAGAGTGGGTGGAGGAGGAGACTCGTGTTCGTAGTCAGAGGACACCACTCTTTTGCCTTTGGACTTTCCCATTTCCTCCAAAGCACAACATTTCAAAACAAATATTGGGTGAAGGTTAGTTGAAAAGAAGTATCCAAAAATCATATTTAAAACTATTTTTTGAGGCTCGCCGAATAAAATGGCGATTCGCCTAACAGGTTAGGCGAGCTCATACGAGCTTGCCGAAGTTGACAGAACAAAGTTAATTTTTACTTAGGCATGATGGGCGGTGTCAACTCAAACTAGGTGATCCACCGAGTCTGTTTTGGCGAGCTAAGAAAAGCCCACCGAATGTGACAGTGCAAAACAAGTTAGGACCAGGCATAAGGGCGATGTCAACTCCAACTCGGTGATCTGCCGAGTTGTTTTTGGTGAGCTAAGACAAGCATGGCATTTATGATAGGACCCAAGTCACAAATAAGAACTTAGAAGGCAATTGGGGCTTACTCGGCGATTCACCTAATCACCTTTACGAGGAAAGAAAAGCGAGCCAAAAAGGTAATTTCAAACTAACGTCAATTTTTCAAATTTTAAATTTCAAAATGCAACACTACCCAGTACCCAATCAATTTTACATTTTACCCATGGGTACCTAGACTTTTAAAAAAATTCACAAAGCATTGAAAAAGTCGATGATTTTCCCTTAAGAAAGATGTCACCCGATCTATAATTTGGCAAATACAAGTTGCAACGACAATACTGGGCTAATCATACTTCACTCAATTCAAATTCTATAAAAACCCATTAAATTTAACCACCTAATTTAAACTTTTAACCTTCACAATCACTTTTAGCACGTTTAGGCACAAAATTCACTATCCTAATTCATGGGCATCATTCAGTCGACTGAAATTAAACTACCCACAAGATTCTAACAACAAAAAAAATCAACAATAACACTTAACCTAGTCAACATGCATCAATGTAAAGCAAGGACAATAAAAATAATCTCGACAACCAACCTTAGACAAGCACAAACAGCGACAACGAGGGAGTTAGGGTTTGTGGTCGAGAATCACAGTTACTCACTCACTCCAAGACACAAAATCGATGCACAATGAACACACACTAGTGTTTAGGCAAAGGATCGACAATGTAGGAAATGAAAATACACAAAAACATCAAAAGGTACCTTTTAAAAATTGAATAGACTCTTGGCTTTTTTATGTCAGTCTCGTTCGACAGTCTGCGACTAACATCACGAAACATGTTTGACGAATCACCGAACGAGCTTAAGATCACCGATGATGCCTGAACAAAACCCAAACCTAAAGTTTAACTAGGTGGACCTGACGTAGTTCACCTAGTATGATTCAAAGAATCACCAAGTAGGTCCCTGTTCACCGAAATTGATAGTACCATTTTTCAAAATTCCTCGCTCAGAAGGCAAACATGATGATGTACGCCAAACCATTTCAGTAAATCGCCGATTGGATACTTGCATCACCAAATGCATCCTTTTCAAGTTTTTGAATTCATCTCAACGTGCACTCACAATACACGTTATTGAAAGCAATAAAATAAACTTGGATTGCCTCCCAAGAAGCGCCTTATTTAAAATCATAGAACGACGTAGTTCTTAATCATCAAGAACAATTCTTAGGGTTGGAGGATGGTGTCACTAGGCAATGTTCCCTTTTGGCTTTGATTTAGATAGGCAGAGATCTGATAAATTTGAGTCTTCAACTGCTTGATTGACACGGAATGAGAAGTAACCGTTTTACTGAAAGTGGAGAAGTCATTTTTCAAATCCTTGAACACCTTATTTGACCCTTCATCCTTGTTAAAGATCCTTGTCCGCATATCAACGGTTCGGTTTCCCTCCAGTCTAGCTTGTTCCTTTGGCTTGGGACGATCATGAAGTTGGATGTATCTATCTTTTTTAACTTCATGATCTCTCCAATTACTACCTCAATCTCTCCAATCTCTCAAACATTGTCTTTGTTCAAACCTTGGTTCCCACCTTGTGTTGGATAAGTAGGATGAGAACCTCCCATTTGGTTCACCATGTAATTCATTTCTTCATTGTACAATGCATCAAATTTTTCCTCCTTTGGGCATTGCCCACGGCTTGTTCTAGCTGCATTTAACATTTTGAATCCACTTCCCATGATATGTTTGGATAAAAAATTGAGTTATGTCATAATCTTGGCCATGTTTACATCACGCTCATGGTTCTTCTCCATTTGTTTATTACTCATACTCAACTGTAGAGGAGATACTTGATCCTCTCCAGTATGTCATGCTTGGTTTATCCTAGTCATGTCATCAAGCAATATTGGTTCTACATCAAATGATTGTTGTAGCAGCCCACCTTGGATAACTTAATTCTCCAACCCTTTGTCGACCAAGTCAAGGCTACCATAGAAGTATTGTAATAGCAACTTGTTTGGAACACCATGTTTTGGACATTATTGAAACAACTTTTGAAACTGCAACCAGGTCTCGAGAAGAGGTTCACTTACCACTCTTTTGATGTTTCGGATGCTATCTTTCAACATTACAATTTTTGAGGGAGGGAAAAATCTCTCAAGGAATGCTTCGGTTAGTTCCTCCGATGAAGTGATAGAATCATTTTGTAGTTCGGTCAGCCATCTAGTTGCTTCCTCTGTTAAGGAGAACAAGAACAACCTCAACCGAATAGATTATTGTGAGATGTTCTTACAAATGAAAGGCCCACAAATATTTATCCACAAAATTCCGAAGATGTTCATGGGGGACTTCATGAGCAAGACCTCAAAACATTCCTCTCATTTGGAGTAACTATAACATAGCTCCTGCTACATGGACCATATCTTTCCGAGTAGTAGGAGGTAACCAGATTGTTCCAGTGCTTTCAAAAACATTCACATGCATGTAATAATGTCTCCCATGTTATAATTTTTCCATAGTGACTAGCATCGTAACTTACATCTTTGCTTATAATTCCACCTGCGGTTAAGGCACAACAACAACACCAAAAAAAAATTCTACTACAAATAAACAAGTTCACAAACTAACTTCAGACACTGAATTTTTAGTTATCACTCCCCGACTCAAATTACTCTTAAAAACTATTAAAAGAATAAGCGGTCTTCAGCAATAGAAATACTAAAAAAGTGAGCCGGGGTCGAATCCCAATAGGATCAACATAATGCAATGAATTCAATTAGGAAATTAAGAATGCTAACCTATTTATTATTGTAATTAGGACAAATGGGTGGATGGTTCCACCAAATTTACAAAAAGAGTTTTGATATCAATTATCACAATCAAAACTAAAAGCAGGGATTCAAAAAAGTAAGAGACGATCTAGGGGGATGGGGATTGGTATTGATGTGAAATAGGGGTACAAATGATTGTTCAATAATACTAAACAATCATAGATAGACTGAGTTATCTTCATAACAGTAATCTTTTTTGATCTCAAAGTATCATATCATATAATCTCCTTTCAGTCTCATCTACATCAATGACAAATTAACCCAATACCTTACTAAAATAACTCTTTAACCAGATTTGACAACTAGAATTGAACCGCAGTTTCTCTTTCAAGCAAACTGTAGACATCAAACCTAAAATGCATGCATCAAGCTATTTACCCACTTTAAATAATCTCTTTCTAGCATAAATCGAAGATCGAGACTAGGATTAAGTTTGCAACATTAAGCGATGAATTAACTCCATGCTAAATAGGTCAAATCAATCGGTGTACAACAGTAAAGCAGAGCAAGACATAAGACCCACTTAATTAAATTAACACCCAACCCCATAGTCACACCTCTAGAATTGGGATTTTAGCCAAGCATCATAAAATGAAAAGGAAATATACCAATTATGTTTATAGCCATCAGAGAGTTGAAATTAAACAATAATCTTCAACACGCACTTTGATTTGAACAATCAAATGTAAATTACAAGATTGTTCAAAAACCTCAAAAACTAAGAATTATATTTCTCAATCTCAATTTCAAAAACAAAAGATTAACTTAGGATTTTCTTCATTTTCTCATAAATTTTCTCTCTCCTTTGGGATCTTTATAGTTTCTCCAAAAATTAGTTCAAAATTCCTTGCGCGAAACACTTGGTGATATTAGCTAGGCTCGCTCTTCTATTTGAGCAGATCACCGTTTGCCCTTCAGCCCACCCTTCATTTTCTTTAAGCTTCAGGTATTTGAACCTTAATTGGGGAACTCGATTAAGTCAACCTTTCCCATTTGTCAAATCATCGATTTAACACCATGTTAACCCACTCAGCCTTCATTTTAAAAAAGGAGTCTGTCACCTTCGGTGATGGAACTTCTAGTTTTCCCAATAAGTTTGGAGAAACACCATTTCTACTTTTGTTTCACCAACCTAACTTGAATTTTTTCAAACTTGCACACTGTCAAATTGGGCGAGATCTGGCCTATTGGGCGATCTGCCCGTTTCGTTAGGCGACTACTAGTTGGGAATTTATACTCCTATTAATATTTTTTGCCACTTTTTTATGTATTATCCTTGCCTTGTCCTTTAGCCTTCATAGCTGCAAAAAATCAAAATATCATCAGAATAGGACATAAATAGACATTGATGACACTATTTGTTGAACTAAAAAAGCCTCAAATGAGTGAAAATTTACCACTCATCATAAACATGATGGCCAATTTTGGCCTGGATTAGCTGATGCATATCAACTTGTTTTGGTAAACTTCAAAACCTTTGATGGGGTGTTCAGAATCAGTTCACAACCTAGTGCATGCAAACAAGATATGTTACCCCATCAAATTTGATATTTCCTAATCAACAAAGCAGTCAAAACTTCCATACAAAGTTGTCTTAATAATGAGTGGGTCCTACACAAATACTTTATTTTTAGCCAAAAGCCAAAAGGGGATCAAAACTATCCCGGAAGCCTCATGATCTACACGAAAGGTCTTTGTAGACAAACATTGACATTCTGGAGCAAACCATGCTGACAAAATTCTCATATGGGCATATTTTGCAAGAATGTTAACCAAACTCAAAGTTAGGTTAAAACTCAAAATCTAAAATGCCTAATGACACAAACTCGCACTGAAAGCCTTGAGACCTCAGCTGAGCTGATGGAACCATCAAAATGGCATTCTTAAGTTGTCTTCCTGAACTTTTGATAGAAATCAACCATACAATGTTCAAAAGATCCAAAACACAGAAATTTGAATAAAAACCAAATTAACGACCAGGTGACCGAACTATCAATCCCAGTAAGTCATAAATTACTTGGGGCCGCTATAGGAACACTCTAAATGACGAAAGGAACGAATAACTACATAAATGACCTGGAGGGTCATCACAATTCACAAGGCTCACATTGATTTTTGCCTTCCACCTTATTTCTTCCTTGTTCCAACACTAACTAGTTTCAGCTATCATTCATTTTTTCACTTTGAGGTACGTGAATACGATGAGCCTGTACCCATAAATTTTGTTTCTTTTCATTCATGACTCTTTTCAACACTTTTCAGTTTTATGCTCACGGTGCACCTTGTTTTTAGCTCAAACCCCTTTGTTTCATCTTTTCCACAAACCCGCAAACTTAGGCTTCAGCCTACGTTTCAACGTCATTATCCTATTCTCCTTTTCACCCAAAAACATACATTGTATAAGCTTTAACGTTCCATGGAAGCCTCCGGTTGAAGGGAACTCAGAAAAGGATTTGACAATGCCAGGGACCACGGACGATTGTATGGTCCATAAATAGATGCACGAACCATAGACCAACCTGTGGACCCTTCTTAAGAGAGTTGATATTTTTGGGATGACAAGATGGATGGGTCCACGATCCATGGATAGTTCTACAGATTATGGATGGGTCTCTAAATCATGCCATTGGAATTTAGGAAATTTGTACTTAGGGATGACATACGAGAGGTTTTCCAATGTGTATAAGGTTTCACGAGCCGTAGTCCTGGTAGTGGAGGTGAGAGGTTAGAGACTTGAGCATTCTGATTCTTAGACTAGACAAGGGGTTGTATGGACTATGGAATGATTGACGGCCAGAAGATGTAACACCTCATATTTCAAAAAGGAAAAAGATTGCATAAATTTGTAGCTACTGGTTCAGGTCTACGAGACTAGTCTACGGTTCATAGACCTTTCTACGGGTCATAGACCAATCTCATAGAAGGGGAAAAAATAATTTTTGAAAAATCAAGTTTCAGTATCGTTTCTACGAGTGAACAGGATGGTTCATCAAATTATCTACGAGTCGTAGATTGGTTTCATAGGTTGGTTCAAGACTTAGTGTGATTTTAAGGCCAAAGTTAGTTTCTACGGTTGGTGTCTACGGACTATAGAAAAACCTATAAGTCATAGATAGGTCCCACCAAAAGTTGTCCAAATCGTAGGAAGTTCTGACAGTTAATTTTTAAGGGCTTTTGGGTCATTTCCTAAATACTTTAAGCCTATGCTACGTTTTTATGGCCGTTATCTTGATCCCTATATAAATCCTTTAAGTCCTAAATCTACCCATTATTACACCCATTCTCCTATTTCCCCAAAATCTAACCAAATTCATTCTCCCAAATTCCCTCTCAACATAAGAAAGAAGAAGAAGTTAGTGTTTCTCCAAGGTCTTCAATTCACCTTTCATCTTGGGCTTTGAGTAGCAAGATATGTGGGTATTCACTCATGTACTCCATTCCTCCATGGGGTCCCCTAGGTTTTCAATTTCTCAATTCTATTTCGATTAATCAAGTTAGGGTTTTATGCAATCATTATGGATTCACTTTAATTATAATTTTATTGATTAAATTCTATCTCCTATTGCATAAATTGAAGTAATTACATGATTTTGAATTGAATTATCATGAATCCATACATGATTTTAGATTTTGAACCCATGATGAAGCTTATGAACTATGAAATATGAATTTATGAAGATATGCATGTTTTTATGAAATTGATGTAAATGATTTGAGGATGCTTTGAGAGGAAAGTATCAATGTTATTGTGAAAGGTTTCTCACATGCTACTATGATTATGATTGTGAAAGGTATTTCTCACATATGGATTCACATTGGTGAAAGGTTTTTTCTAATCAATGTTGTATTGTATTTTAAGGAGCTATTCTATATTTTGATCTTAACATTCGGATTGGGTTGTATTTCCAATGTTATAATGATATTTGACTTTTATCTATTCTATTAGGATTTAGACCTAGCACCAAGGGGATTTGAGTAAGTGGAGTCTCAAACAGGGAAGTGTCTAGTAGCAACCTCTAGTCCCTAATTACGTGCCCCCGTAGTATTATCTTAAATGACCTAGCTAGTAGATCCACTTTACCAAAAGATCATGTGTACGGTTTCTACCTTTGCAAGTAGAATCCCTTTATTTCAGTTTGAAGGCTATACCGGATTCCATGATATAGCTCTCATGGTCTTATTATCGGTTAAAGCTTATATCCCAAAAAATAAATATGCTTCTTCAAAGCTTTATTATGTCTCTTATTTTAAATACATTGACCATATCTTATGATTTATACGTTGATACTTCTTTAAGCTTTAAAATGTACAAAATGTTGGTCATACCTAACATGTTTAAGCTCTTCATGCTATCATACTTATTTATGCAAATTGCCCTATACTTAGTACATTTCATGTACTAATGCATACTTGTGCCTACATTGTCACATTAATGTAAGGTCCAACGCTCTTACCTCTCACAATCGTGGATATTTGATCAACCTATTAGATTCAAGAGTTGGTGAGTACTCATGTTCCGAGGGCCGAGATACATTTACTTGATTTATGTCTTTCTAGTTTTCGGATTATATATGTGGTGTATGAGTTACATCCCAACCACTTCTTTGATGCTTAGATGGCTTGTGTAGACTATGCTAGTGTAACATCTCATATTTGAAAAAGGCTAAAAAGGGAAAATGGGATAAGTCCACGAACCCAAAATGGACCATGGACCCTTCATGCCACTCTAGATGATCCGTGAAGGGGACCACAGCCCGTTAAGGGGCTCGTGAACTCATTCCAGAATCTACCCCATGTAGGGGTGACCTTGACACTTACCCAGACAGCCCGTGGTGGATTTGATAGCCCGTCAAGTGGGTCGTACAAGTCACCAACTTGGTGGGGGTGTTACCCAAGGTCACATGAAAAGGATAACGGACGTCTAAACAGCTTGTGAAGCTTCACACGAACCTTGAAGTCGTCTGTGAAGGAGACTTGTCAGACTTAGAGTTTAGGGTCAACTTCAATCAACCATATCTCTCAGCACAAAATGAATTAGGTGTCCCATGACATATCAAACTAAAGGTCTTTGAGTCTCCTTTCCAACACCATCGAGTTTGCTCCATTCGAGGTTTGAAGTAAAATGTTATACTCATTTTAGTGAAGCACTATAAGATAGATCATCTTCACAACCCACTTGACGAGCCGTGGTGCTCTAGACGGCCCGTGAATCGTGTCTTGAAGTCACTTCATCAGCTTTTAAGTTAGGGTCGTATTGGTCTTTTCCCCTATGCATTGGACACTTAAACTACATCGTTTGATGCCTAAACGATACCTAAACGACATCGTTTTAGTCATTCTAAGCCTAATAATCAAGTTAGAAACTACCTAGAACCCTCATTCTCCAAAAATTATCCAACTTAGAAAGAAAAGAAGAGAAAGAGGCGGTTGTTTCTCCCAAGAACAATCAAAGGTGTTCTTCGAATTTCAGCCCCAAAATCCAAAGGATTTCTTCGTAGTTTTGGTCAATAGGTATGTGGGATTTTACTAGTGGGTTCCTTTAACCCATTAGGTCCCTAGAATTCAGTCAGTTCTTCGATTTCTCATAAGTTGTTTCGACCTAGGGTTCCAATACCTTGGAGATTCATTGTGATTTTAGCTGGTATAGTTTCCACGATCTAAATAGCATGTTTCTTGGAAAATTTTCATAATCTCATGTATAGAACTCAGAACCGTGGCTTGTATTAATTATCAGTATTTCATGAATTATACTTGCTAGACATATCAGTCAGAAAATCATGCTTTAGAATTTGAATGCCATATCTTTCAGTATATTTATGTTGCATCCCAGATAGCATGTCAGTATTTTGAGCCACTCAGTATATTAGTTGCATTTTAGCTTTACTTATTCAGTTGGGAGTAGACTTAGCACCACGTTGGACTAGGGTTCAACGTACTCTCAAAGTCAAAGAACTACGTGCAAACGTAGGTTTAGAAGTCCCCTCTGTTAAGCATCAGCTTTTTAGTGATCACGTCACAGTCATGCCTATATAACCATGGCAAGGTATATTGGGTCCTCTCGATAGGGCGTATACATCAGACTCCACGTTTAGCTCACGTGGTTTGTGTCGGTTAATAATAGCTCCCAAAGTTATACTCTCATTGCATTAACCATGTTTCAACATTTACTTCAGTATACAATTCAGTATGTTATCTTCATAATTAGTACTTGGTCATTGTGTCTAGTCAGTTTTCAGTTATACTTAAGTACAACCTATTTCCTTGTTCAGTTTATATTGTTTTGCTTAGTATCTATATCCTGCATGCTCAGTACATTAAAAGTACTGACACATACTTTTGCACTATATCGTTTCATAATGTTGGTTCAGGCGATTAGCATCAAGATTACGCTTAATCTGACTTCTAGTCCTTACTCAGCAGCTTCAGTTGTGAGTCCTCATAGATCGAGGATAGACATGCTTTACCTTTTAGTTTTTACATTTTAGTTTCAGACTTATAGAGTTAGCTGGGGGCTTGTCCCAACAACTCATCACTATTAGAGGCTTTCAGACATAGAGTCAGTATTCAATTATTTGGGGTTGTTCCCTATAGATATTCAGTTAAATTATCACCTGAAGTTTCTTTTAGTATTGATTACTTTACAGTTATGTTTTCTCTTACTTAGTCATATTTTAGTATGCTTGTGATATGCCAGACTCAGGGTTAGCTTTGTGTCACTCCTGACACTAAGCACCATGTTGCGCCTATGAGGTAGCCTCGGGACATGATAAATTTTATATCAGAGCATCATGTTCGAGATTCCTACGGTGTCTGCAAGCTGTACCAAATAGTGTCTCTTTCATGGGTTTGAAGCGTGCCATATCTATGAGGGTGAGGCTACTATGTGTTCAAAGAAAAACTTCACTTCTTTTGCTATTCCTCTCGTGCGTGAAGTGTGATCTAACTTCTCCTTTCTAATCTGTCGTTATGCGTTTCAGAGCATGGCTCTTTGCAGAGCTAACACACGAAATGCTAACGCACACATTCTTAATGCAGCTCCTCCAGTCCCGAACCATGAGGTTACGAATGCAAAGTTTCATAATGCGATCTAGTTATTGGCCCAGATCGTAGCCAACCAGGCCAATTATCAGGCCCCAACTCCTGCAACCCCTACTGGTGGATCAGCTGCAGCTAGGGTTCAAGACTTTGTTCGTATGAATCCGCTAGAGTTTCTAGGGTTGAAAGTTTGTGAGGACCCACAGAACTTCATTGATGAGGTCAAGAAGATTCTTGAAGTAATACAAGTGATTGGTACTGATAGTGTTGAGCTAGCATCCTAAAAACTTAAGTATGTGGCTCGCATTTATTCACGTAGTGGAAGGACAACCGTGGTGCGGATGCAGCTCCTGTGACATGGGATTATTAAAGTTCACTTAGCTCTCCAGGTACGCTCCACATATGGTGGCAGATCCAAGAGCACAAATGAGCAAGTTCTTGTTTGGAGTGTCCGATCTGGTGAAGACCAAGTGCAGGAATGCTCTGAAATTAGGGGATATGGATATATCCAGACTAATGACCCATGCTCACCAGGTTGAGGGAGATAAGCTTAAGGAAATGGCTAAGGATAACAAAAAGGTTAGAACAGGCAACTATGAATATTGTCATCATTGGTCGGGCGGTGGAAATCGCTCATAATATCAACAAAGGTCTACAGCCCAAGTGCTTTCATCAGCTAGCACTCCGTCCCCAGGTTTTGATAGGATCAGAAAGGGAGGGAATCAGGCTCTAAGTCCCAAGGAAGTGCTTCAAGTAACATGACTTCTCCATCTTGTCAAAAGTATGGTAAGAACCTTCCGGGTGAGTGACTTGCAGGAAGAGAGGGGTATTTTGGGTGTGGTCAGTCTGGTCATAGGTTGAAGGATTTCCCTTCTGCCAGGCAAGGAGAACGAGGTAACACGGCTCAGTGTACAATTTCAACAATGCTAGTAGGTCACCATACTTAGCAGGGTGCCTCGTCTGGTCCAAGTAGTGGTCAGTGCCAGAATAGGTTGTATGCTCTGCAAGCTCACAAGGACAAGGAAGATTCTCATGATGTGTGGTACGTTACAAGTCTTCCATTTAGATGTTTATGCATTCTTAGATCCAAGGGCTACACTTTCTTTTGTAACTCCTTATATAGTAGTAAACTTCAGTGTCAGTTATGAAACTCTCCTAGAACACTTCTCAGTCTCTACTCCAATTGGTGACCCAGTTATAGCTAGACGGGTATAAAGAAATTGCCCTGTAACAGCTTCCTAGGAAGTCACCTCAGTAGACCTTGTAGAGTTAGAAATGATATATTTTGATATCATTCTAGGCATGGATTTGTTACATTCTTGTTATGCCTCAGTCGGTTGTACAATCA
Source organism: Solanum appendiculatum (assembly GCA_018342035.1). Classification (NCBI taxonomy): domain Eukaryota; kingdom Viridiplantae; phylum Streptophyta; class Magnoliopsida; order Solanales; family Solanaceae; genus Solanum; species Solanum appendiculatum. The sequence continues at coordinate 776,948 of JAGDQO010000347.1, read as the reverse complement.
GGATCATTCGGTTTAAGTTTCTAAATAAGCCAGTCTTAGAGTGGAAAGGTATTAACGCAGTTCCTGTAGGTGGATTTATCTCTTTACTTTAAGGCCAGGAAAATGATTTCTAAAGGGTATATATATCATCTTGTTCAAGTTAAGGATTCAAACTCCAAAACCCCAACTCTTGAGCAAGTCCCAGTGGTGAATGACCTTCTAGAAGTGTTTCAAGAAGATCTTCCCGGAGTTCCTGCCAAAAGGGAAATCGACTTCGGAATAGATCTCCTTCAAGATACCCAGCCTATTTCGATTCCTCCTTACAGGATGGCTCCAGCTGAGCTTAAGGAATTGAAAGAATAGTTGAATGACCTTCTAGATAAGGTCTTAATCATATCCAGCATCTCTTCATAGGGTGCTCTAATGTTATTCGTGTAATGACCCTTCAGGTCATTTGTGTGTTGGTGCATCTTTTCTATCGTTTAGAGTATTCCTGTAGTGACCCCAAGTAATTTATGACTTGCTGGCACTGTAGGTTCGGTCGCCTGGTCGTTCGTTTGGTTTTTATTCCAATTTTTCTATTTTGGAGCTTTTAAACCTTAAAAAGTTGATTTTGGTCATAACTTCATGTAAACAACCTCCGATTGGAATTTTGATTGTTCCATCAGCTCCGGAGCGGCCAAATTAGGCTAAAAGCATGGTTGGTCCGAGTCTCGGCACTTCCAGTGTGGTTTTGGGGTCAATTAGCTCTTTAGCCTTCAAGATTTGGCTTGAAGTTGACTTTGGTCAACACTCTTGGTAAACACGCTCGGATGAGGATTCCGTCAGTGCGGTTAGTTCCAAAATGCCGAGTTTGGTCTAGAATGACCCTTCGAGAACTTACCGGAGCTTTCGATCAAAATCCGAGGCCTCCGGTAGAATTTAGCTAAAATGGCCCATTGAGTGTGGGACCTACTTTTAATCAAAACGACTTCGTATTGGAATTTCGACTACCCCATTCAGTCCGAAATGTAGAATTTTATGGGGTAGCATATCTCGTTTGCGTGCACAGGGTTCCAAGCACCCCATCGGAGTTTTTGGCAGAATTAGCTCCGCCTTCATGGAGGTTTGGGCATCTCTTCTCCGCATTCACGGGCTAGGCTCCGCGTTCGCGAAGGTCTGAGGTATCCTTCTCCGCATTTGCGGAGGTCTAGGAGGCCTGGGGGAGTCTTCTGTCCGCGTTCACGGATAGGGTTCCGCATTCGCGGAGGTCAACCGGTTGCAATGGCTTTATAAGTGAGGTCGAGGCTCATTTGGAAAGAAGTTCAAAAATTCATCTCCCTTATCTTTTATCTGTTTTTGGTGATTCGAAGTCCCAGGCATTCAAATTCTCGTTGGCTTCATAGGTTTGTGGTCGGTTTGCGTTGGGTGTTCCTCTATATCAGTGAATTTGAGGCGTAAGTTGCTATCCTAGGCCTATATTTGTAAAGTTTTGTATTTCTTGTTATTTACTGTTTGGAGATGATCCGAGCCTTGGTGGGTGTTTCGTATTGGAATACAAGTTCGGGGGAGGGTTTGGGACCTCTTCACGAAGTCAATTCTAAAAAATCCAGAGTGGGTCCCACGTTTCCCGATTTTGACTCCGAAATTGGTCTGTCTCTGATTTTGATAGAGTAGCAGCAGTCTGAGGCTGTTCAGAAGGGAAAAGCTCCGGTAGAGTGACTTGGAGCCCATGTGATCGGCCTTTTGGTAGGTTTCGGCTTCCCTTCTTTCTAGATTAATCTTGAATGCGTAAATGCTTGTTGTCTTGTGTGAATCTGGGGTGGGTAGCTAGTATTTCTATTCTTATTCCCTGAATTCTTTGTTTAGAGTTTATTTTTGGACTATTCGGGGCTAGTATCATGCTCTAGAGTGGGATGTTCACCTTGGGTGTTGATGATTTTTTGTGGGTTATATGTTGGGTAGTTATCTGTTGTTGCATGCGTGGGTTTGGGTTATTTTCTTTCATTATGTTGATTGTTGTGATTTTCGAACATAGAATAGGTTAGGATAGTGTTGCCTTAGTTCCATGCACCTGTTGACTTTGGTATGCATCTGACATCAATTCGGATGGACTAGGTCCTTGTAGAATGGAAAAGCAGACTTGGGTCTGATAGTTGAGCCTTGTTATGGCTCGGATTGTTGTGATCCTACATTCTTATTGCCCCTTTCTGTGGTCCCGATGAGCTATCGGAGGCGTAACTTCTTCCTGGCTAGGATGCTCAAGACCGATTTTGTGTTGAGGATTGTTTAGAGTGAACGTCGATCCACGGTGGCTTGGACTTGATTCAAGCTTTGTGATGTGATTGGGAGTGGACGGCGATCCACGATACCTTGGAAGTTGAGATCCTCTTCGGAGTTGATATAGCCCGCACACTTTGTTTTGCTGGGCAGGGCCTCCGGGAGTGATAGCTAACTCACTTGACTGGCATGGGTTGTGCCTTGGGCAGGGCCCCTGGAGTGATTAGCTGGCATGGCAGTTGGTTATAAGTTAATTGAAGTCCTCTCCAGATTAGACATAGTTCGCGCACTCGTCTAGTGTTGACACCAAATTTTGGTCTGATATTTTTCAAAGTTAATAGTTTTTAACATTTTATTCATTAAATATTTCAAAATACATGTTTTGCATTTTTAAGGCAATTTGTTGATATTTATCCTTATTTCTGAAAATATTAGGTTTTTTATCGGTTAATCTTGTTTACATTATTTTTTTGTCACAACTGGTTTGAATATGTTCAACTATTTGTTCCGTTTGATTAAATCATTATTTTTTGTTAAATTGCATTTTTTATGTCGTTGGTTACATTCGTTACATTTTTAATATTCGTTTATTCATTACGTTTGTTAATATTCATTTTAATATATTTGCGCAGTCTAAAAATTCATCCAAATATGGATAAGATTTCATACACAGATATTTTATTGGTTAGTGGTTTTGGCTCACGGTTTTATGATAAAGGTATTGTACTATAGGTGATTTTCAATTTTCTATTTAAGCAATAGCTTGGCCATTAAGTTAGGGGTGATGGATAAAATTTTAGGCGTAATTTTCATATTTTTAGTGTTTAATGAATTCTTTTAGTGTTCATAGTTTTCCGGTGACATGCTCACCGGAGCTCCATCGGAATCCGGCGAGTCCACCATCCAAAGACCCCAAAATCCTCTCCCCTTTCCGGCGAACAAATGACCAAGCCATCAACAACCAAACCCCCACAAGTCCACAACCAAATCAGACCTCAAGCAACCAGAAACGAAACCCAGCAGCTCGAACAACACCCATTGCCCGACCCAAGCAACCATTCCCGGATCTTGGAACAACAGACCCCCGAATCTCCCTTTTTTCCGACGAAAGCATCCACCAAATCGACCTCCACTGTCACCGGAAATAAGACAAAAAACAACAATGGTAAGCTTTGTTCTCCTTCCTTTTGTTTTGAAACTATTGATCCATTTTAGTCCTTTGTTACTGTGTTAATTTTTCTGTTCCTCTCTACCATTTATATGGTTGTTTGGATTATTTTTTTATACATTTTAATACTTATTCATACTAATTTGAATAGATACTTATATGTTCATGATTTCTCTACTTAGTTTGATAAAAAAAAATTCCTCAATTCAAACAATTTTGTGTTTTAATTATTTTTTCCAGTGACTTTGTTTTTCTCTGTGTTATTGTTGCCTTTCTTGATTCATTTCATGTTACTGTTTCTTCTCTCTTGTTATTTATTATTAGTATTGTTTTATTTTTGTTATACATGATTTTCTATCCTTAGCTTGTTAGAATTAATGATTTCTTTTTATCTATTATTATCATTATTTTATTATTGTTATTCATTCTTTTTTCTTTCTTTTTATTCTTGACATAATTGTATGTGTTATTGTTTGTGCTCACGTTTGTTTTGCTCATTTTTTAGTTATTTGGACCTTTTCCCCATTTGTTAGTTTTTTTTTGTTTTGATAAAAATGGCCAATGAAAAAAATCTCTCTGTTGCTTTTACACGCCTCTCCATTTTAAAATACGGAAATTTAGTTTAAGTTTATATATTTTATATGTTAAAAGTGGCCGATGAAGAAATTACCGTTGATTTCCAAGGCCTCCCATGTTAATAAGACGGGTTTTTATTTTTAAGTTATTATTTGATTCATTTATTTTTATTCATATTAATTTATTACTAACACTTTTACTAAGTGTCTTTACAGGTACCCGAAGTTGCTTCCCATTGAAGCTATTCGAATGAAGTTCAAATTATATTCTTTATTCATTGTTTTGTATATATTGACGTTAGGCAAACTTAGGCCTTTTTAATATTATTATTTTACTTCATTATTTGTTTATATTTCATGTTTATTATACTTGTACATTGTTGTTATCTCCTCCTCAATTTGAAAAAATGAATTCAGTCGGGACCCATAATTGTGGATTTCGAAGGATGCCTAATACCTTCCCTTCGGATTAACTTGAATCCTTACCTAGAATCTATTGGTTTCGTAGACATTATTTTTCTTTAATTAATTAATTGATTTCCTAGTTTTCCTAAAATTATGTGGCGACTCCCTTTAAACCCCTTTCCCTTTTAAATCCTTTAAGCTTTTAAAAATTCTTTAATTTCTTTTAAATTTGAACTAGTTATTTATTTTTTAGTCACCGCGACGTTTCTCCTTTTTAAGGGATGTCAACAGAATGGTGACTCTGCTGAGGATATGAGGTTCTAACCATTATGAGTTCATTTTTTTCAAATTGTGGAGTTTATTCTTTTATTGTGTTATTTATTATATCTTGTATATTTTGTTGATTATTTATATATTGTACTCATTATTTATTCATTATTTTTTTGATTATATATACATTGTTATTTTATCATGACAGGTTCCCACCAAATGGCATCAATCTTATATATTAAAGAACGGTTTTGCGATCACGCAGCCGATCTTTTTTATATATAACCCTTTTCGGAATCTATGACAATTTATTGGTTCGTCATGTGTCCAATGGTTGTCATAATTCCAACCCGAGTTGTCCGCTTGGGCCCCAGTCTCTCAAAAAGCCCACTCTTGGTCACCTAGTTTTAGAACATTCATAATCTTAGTCTAATTTTCATTGAAGTTACAGTCCGTTGGAACTACGTTTGACCTGATTCCTGCTTCAACGGGATACGTAGGCGGCTCAACGGCTCGGTCATGTTCCCCGTAAGCTTTCCACTATTTTAAAATGGAAACTGGGGCAAATATTTTTAGGAAGTCTCCAAAAATTTCACAAAGGAGATAGTTGCTACAATATTGAATACCGGAGGTTGTTAAAGTTGAAACGGGGGCAAAATTTTGAAGGAAAGCCCTCAAAAATTTCACCAAGGTTATACTCAGATTCCAGATTTATGAGGCATCATTCCGAGTTGGTTTATACATTTTCATTATTGTTTGTACATGATGTTGTATTTCGTGTATATCCTTGATTTTATTTGTTAATTGTTTGACAGTTTTAAAGTTTGGGTTGTCCGCCCTTTAATGTGACTTATTCATTTCTCATTTCAATTATTTTTTCTTTCAAAAAAAAATATTTGTTAATTTGGTTTGTCCGCCCTTCAATGTGACATATTGATTTTTCATTTCAATTTTTTTTTCTTTCAAAAATTCATTTGTTGTTCAAAACATATGTTTTATGCCATATCTGAACGAACTACGTAAACCTGATTCTTTAAATGAGATACGTAGGCAGCCCTTCTAGGGTTCGGTATTCTTTATTCAAAAGATTTTTTATTTTCTTATTCTTTTTAAAATGTTATATTTTTCAAATCATTTTTTTACTTGGTTGGTGCCAACACAGTAAGATGGTGCATGTAAAAAAATAATGGATACAATGGAGAGGATTGACTTCTTGTTAAACCATAGATTCTTTTGGTACCTCTCATTCATACTTTTATTACACTTGAAAATATTATCTTGCATGCATTCAAGATAAGAACAAAACCATATTCATTGTTTCAAGTGCCTTGTGTGGTGAGCTTTTTGATTAAATTCAATTGTGTTGTGCTGTTGATCTAGAACTTGTCTTGAATGTTATTGAGGCAAAATCCTGAGTTACATTTGATTTGAAAAATGATTGTAGGCCTTCTTTGACCCGTTTGAGCCGTCCAACGCCTACCAAATGACATCAATCCTTAGTGTGTCCCCACTTTGAGACTTGAGCCTTTTCTTTGGACAACCATACTTTAGCCCATATCCTTTCTGAGTGCTTATACGCACTATCCCTCTTTGGCCTTACTTTCTTGAGTGCATTGAAGATGTGCAAGTTACAAAAGAAAATTCAAAGTTCAAATTTGTCAAAGACAAAGTTATGAAAGTCCCTGAAAGTCAAGAATACAAAAGTGACTTCAAAAGAAAGAAGAAAGAGTTGAAAATTCGCCACAAGTTCAAGCAAGCAAAATTTCAACAAAAGAAAAGAACACTCCAAACAAATAGGAGAAAGTTCAAAAGATGATGAGAAAGGGAAAAGCTCAGACAAGCAAAGCTTCAAAAGAAGTCAAAAAGTGCAAAGAGAAGGGACAACAAAGAGAATCAAACGCTAAAAGCATAACAAACGTTGAAAGCACAAATTCAGTGCCATGCTCAAGAAAGGATTAAGTCACTTTTTTCCCAAATGAATATCCTACCCGTCCCTAAGCCTACATTAAAAGCCAATAACAAGCCCTACATGATTTCATTTCAAATGTTCTCACATTAGTGGAGATTTACATGAAGGCCAAGCCTATGGTATCACAATTGCATACGTTGAATATTTTTCTGAGTGTGAGTGAATTTTGCTAAATGTCCTCAAATCAAAACACTTTAAATGTGTGCAAATTGGGATTTTCTTTGTGGTGAGGGCACTTGAAACATGAAGTTAGGTCCAGTTCAAAACCTTTGTTTGAAGCAAGATGAACAAATCTTGTCGTTACTTGAGTACATTTGAGGTATCACTTGAATCCATAGGAATTACCTCGAAGTCAATCTCAGTTGAAAGAGAAAAAATTGTGAGAAATTTCTATGCAGTACTAGTTGTTGGTGCTAACCAAGTAAAAACAGATTTCATTGTTCAAAAAATAAAAAATGGGCTAAAACCCACTTTTCAATATTTGTCCAAATCAACTTTGTGGACCGTTTCATTGTTGAAATTATATTTTGGTCGTCATGCCCTTCAAAATGACATCATTTGTAATTTAGGTCGTCATACCTTTCAAAATGACATCGTTTAAAAATTAATTTGTTTTTAAAATTGGTTTGTCATGCCGTTCAAAATGACAATTTTGATTTGTTATTTCCTTTAAATTGATTTTTTTTTTAAATTTAAGATGTTATTATGTTCGAAATGTTGCGTTAGTTCATCACATTGTTCATTGTTTATATGAGGTCATGTTTGCATAGTTTATGTTGCTTTTATATCACATTTGTTACTAACATTGTTATTGCAGATTTGGTGATACACCATACATGTTAAGTTAAACATTGGGTTGTCACATCCCTTCAAATGACATGTTAAGTTCAACATTGGGTTGTCACATCCCTTCAAATGACATGTTAAGTTCAAATTGGGTCGTTCGCCTTTCAAAGAGACACGTTGGGTTGTCACATCCCTTTAAGTGACGCATTAGATTCAAGATTGGGTTGTCATCTCCCTTTAAATGACATGTTAAGTTGAAATTGGGTCATCCGCCTTTCAAAGAGACACGTTGGGTTGTCACCTCCCTTCCAGTGACATATTAAGTTCAAGATTGGGTTGTCACTTACCTTCAAGTGACATATTAAGTTCAAGATTGGGTTGTCATCTCCCTTCAAATGACATCTTAAATTCAAATTAGGTCGTCTGCCTTTCAAGAGACACGTTGGGTTGTCACCTCGTTCAAAGTGACATGTTATATTCAAGTTGGGTTGTCACATCCCTTCAAGTGACATTTCATATTCAAATTAGGTCGTCCGCCTTTCAAAGAGATGAGTTGGGTTGTCACATCCCTTCAAGTGACGTATTAAATTCAAGATTGGGTTGTCATCTCCCTTCAAATGACAAGTTAAGTTTAATTGGGTCGTCTGCCTTTCAATAGACACATTGGGTTGTCACCTCGTTCAAAGTGAAAAATTATATTCAAATTGGGTTGTCTGCCTTTCAATAGATACATTGGGTTGTCATCTCCCTCCAAATGACATATTAATTTCAAATCGGGCCGTCTGCCTTTCAATAGACATGTTGGGTTGTCATCTCCCTTCAAATGGCACGTTAAATTCAAATTGGGCCATCTGCCTTTCAAGAGACAAGTTAAGTTGTTACCTTGTTCAAAGTGACATGTTATTCGCACCGTCCTCCTTTCAAAGAGGTACACTACCTTCATTGTGCAATTTTGGAAGTAACATCGAAGGTATGGAATTGATCAATCCTTGCCCTTTTGTTCATTATTTTCAGCCCCGTTGATGGATGTAGAGTAATGTTTGAAATCTCTACTGACGTCTCATATTGTTTTGTTGAATGTTTATCAAACCAAATTTGGGTTTGTCAACTTTGTTTGACAAAGATCTCTTTCATCAATCCTAATTAAACAAAGGGGCAAGTTGTTGACACCAAATTTTGGTCTGATATTTTTCAAAGTTAATAGTTTTTAACATTTTATTCATTAAATATTTTAAAATATATGTTTTGCATTTTTAATGCAATTTGTTTATAATTATCCTTATTTCTAAAAATATAAGGATTTTTATCGGTTAATCTTGTTTACATTATTTTTTTGTCACAACCGGTTTGAATATGTTCAAATAATTGTTCCGTTTGATTAAATCATTATTTTTTGTTAACTTGCATTTTTTATATGTCGTTGGTTACATTCGTTACATTTTTAATATTCGTTTATTCATTACGTTTGTTAATATTTATTTTAATATTTTTGCGCAGTCTAAAAATTCATCCAAATATGGATAAGATTTCATACACAGATATTTTATTGGTTAGTGGTTTTGTCCCACGATTTTAAGATAATAGTATTGTACTATTGGTGGTTTTCAATTTTGTATTTAAGCAATAGCTTGGTCATTAAGTTAGGGGTGGTGGATAAAATTTTAGGCATAATATTCATATTTTTAGTGTTTAATAAATTGTTTTAGTGTTCATAGTTTTCCGGTGACATGCTCACAAGAGCTCCGCCGGAATCCGGTAAGTCCACCACCCAAAGACCCCAAAATCCTCTCCCCTTTCCGGCGAACAACTGACCAAGCCATCAACAACCCAAACCCCACAAGTCCACAACCAAATCAGACCTCAAGCAACCAGAAACGAAACCCAGCAGCTCGAACAACACCCATTGCCCGACCCAAGCAACCATTACCAGATCTTGGAACAACAGACCCCCGAATCTCCCTTTTTCCCGACGAAAGCAGCCACCAAATCGACCTCCACTGTCACCGGAAATAAGACAAAAAACAACCATTGCAAGCTTTGTTCTCCTTCCTTTTGTTTTGACACTATTGCTCCATTTTAGTCCTTTGTGTACTGTGTTAATTTTTCTGTTCTTCTCTACCATTTATATGGTTGTTTGGATTATTTTTTTTATACATTTTAATACTTATTCATACTAATTTGAATAGATACTTATATGTTCATGATTTCTCTACTTAGTTTGATATTTTTTTTTCCTCAATTCAAACAATTTTGTGTTTTAATTATTTTTTTCCAGTGACTTCATTTTTCTCTGTGTTATTGTTGCCTTTTTTGATTCATTTCATGTTACTGTTTCCTCTCTCGTGTTATTTATTATTAGTATTGTTTTATTTTTGTTATACATGATTTTCTATCCTTAGCTTGTCAGAATTAATGATTTCTTTTTATCTATTATTATCATTATTTTATTATTGTTATTCATTCGTTTTTCTTTCTTTCTATTCTTGACATAATTGTATGTGTTACTGTTTGTGCTCACGTTTGTTTTGCTCATTTTTTAGTTATTTGGACCATTTTCCCCATTTGTTAGTTATTTTTGTTTTGATAAAAATGACCAATGAAAAAATCTCTCCGTTGGTTTTTGAGATCTCCCCATTTTGAAATACGAAAATTTAGTTTAAGTTTATATATTTTATATGTTAAAAGTGGCCGATAAAGAAATTACCGTCAATTTTCAAGGCCTCCCATGTTAATAAGATGGGTTTTTATTTTTAAGTTATTGTTTGATTCATTTATTTTTATTCATATTAATTTATTACTAACACTTTTACCAAGTGTCTTTACAGGTACCCGGAGTTGCTTTCCATTGAAGCTATTTGAATGAAGTTCAAATTATATTCTTTATTCACTGTTTTTTATATATTGACGTTAGGCAAACTTAGACCCTTTTTTATATTATTGTTTTACTTCATTATTTCTTTATATTTCATGTTTATTATACTTGTATATTGTTGTTATCTCCTCCTCAATTTGAAAAAATGAATTCAGTCGGGACCCACAATTTTGGATTTCGAAGGATGCCTAATACCTTCCCTTCGGAATAACTTGAATCCTTACCTAGTATCTATAGGTTTCGTAGACATTATTTTTCTTTAATTAATTAATTGGTTTCCTAGTTTTCCTAAAATTAGGTGACGACTCCCTTTAAACCCCTTTCCCTTTTAAATCCTTCAACCCTTTAAAAATTCTTTAATTTCTTTTAAATTTGAACTAGTTATTATTTTTTGAGTCACCGCGACATTGCTCCTTTTTAAGGGATGTCAACATCTGGCTGGGCAGGGCCCCCGGAGTGCTAGATGGTTCACTCGTCTGGCATGGACCAGGCCCTTGGCAGGGCCCCTAGAGTGATAGCCTATTGGGCAGTTGGATATCAGGTTATTTGGAGGGGTTAGTGTACCCCCTTGCAGCACTCGATCAGCTGGGTTTATGTCCAGGAGTGGCTAGCAGGATTGGTGAATTGATTTAGGAAGTTGGACTTGTGATTGGTTCGGTGTTGAGTGTTTGAGCGGTTCGGAGTTCTATTTCCTTGATTCCGTAGTTCTAACTTTTCTGTGTACCCGTTGGGCTTATGGGGGTCCGTTCGGGTCTTGGTTTGTCTGTGCTTGTGTGTGTACCTTCTAGGTCTTATGGGGGCCCCGGTTGTGTTTAGTTCTATTTTCTTAGTAGTACTTCCGGTTAGCCTATTCCTGTATTGTTCACCTCTATTGTGCTGATTCTATCATGTCTGCCTATTTTTACCCTTTTTTTGCTCGGTCGGCCTATGATCCCTACTGGGTACCGTTGTTTTGGTACTCATGCTACACTCTGAATCTATTTTCGTGATGCGGGTCCGAGCACCAGTCATCAGCATTGTGTTCGAGCCTGCAACTGTCTGTTCAGGAGATGAGGCTGAGCACATGGCATTTTGGGATTACCTGTCTCCTTTTGTATTTATATTTCTACTTGTCTTTTATTTTCGAGACAGTTTGTTTCTAAGGTCAACTTTTGAGACTTGTACTCTTGTTACTTGTTCTGTACTTGTGACTTCCAGGTTCTTGGAGGTGTCTTGTATATATATAGTTTGGTTTCGTTTCAGCCTTCTCTTATGTGTTCTTATTTTATGCTTCCGCTTACTTGAGGTTAGTTTCCACCCTCAGTCCCATTACTGTTAAGTTTTGAGATAGGGTTTGGGCTATCCTACCGGTGGGTTGGTAGGCGCCATCATAACTTGAGAGATCAGGCCGTGACAAGTTGGTATCAGAGCCTCAGGTTCGTTGGTCTCACTTGTACAGAGCTAGCATCTAGTAGAGTTCTGTGGATCAGCGCGGAGACGTTTATGACTTATCTTCAGGAGGCTACATGGTGTCTGTCGGAGGTTTTCTTGTATTGATTCTTGTTCATGCGTCATTTTCTGATTGGTTTCATGAAATCTCACTTGTTTCACTGAGGTCGAGGCTACACTGCGGCATCTAGCCACGGTAAAGCGAGGACTTCGGAGTCGGAGGAAGAGCCTCATAAAGAGAAAATTCCTCTTCAGCCGGTGGGGCAGGGACCAGCCCAGCCACCGCCCGCACCAGCTGCCGCCCCTGATCTTCAAGGCATGTTTGCCCAGATCCTAGCTGCTATTGGGGGTATGCAGCAGCAGCCGACCCCAGCACCAGTCCAAGAGCCAGTTCCAATACAGCAGGGCCAACCTGCGGTAGCGGCTCAAGAGGTTCATCAGCCGCCAGCACCGACCGTGATTCAATCGGACCTTTTGGATAGGGTTATGCCACTGCGAGAGCAGAAGATGCTTGGGGTGTTTCTAAGGCTATCACCGTCGAGGTTTTAAGGGGCCGTATGGGAGGATGCCCATGATTTTATTACTACTTGCCGAGAGCGACTGCAGACTTTGAGCCTAGTGGAGTCGAGGGGAGCCGACATCACGACATATCAGCTAGACGGACCGGCCAGATAGTGGTGGCGTTCTTTAATCGAGACCAGTCCAGTTGGATCACCACTGGTATCGTGGACGGAGGTTTCATAGTATCAGTCCTCTTCAACCTTATTTGATCCTGGTTCTACTTATTCCTATGTGTCTACTTATTGTGTGCCCTTTTTTGTACCTTTGCGTGTTTATATCCCAGTAGGGGATTCTTTAGTAGTGGATCAGGTTTGTAGATCAAGTACGGTGACTATTCGGGGGTAGGACACTCTGGTTGATTTTATTGAGCTCTCTATGATGGATTTTGATATGATTCTGGGCATGGATTGGCTATCCCCTCATCGGGCCATCTTTGATTTCTATGCCAAGAACGCTACTTTAGCCATGCCTAGTATTCTATCGGTGGTGTGGCAGAGCTCTTGTAGTCGCACGCCGGCTAGAGTGATTTCTTATGTTCAGGCTCGGAGGCTAGTGGCTAGCGGATGTTTGGCATATTTGGTATATGTTAGAGATGTTAGTAGGGAGGGCCCTACAGTTGATTCAGTTCCTATAGTTTTAGAGTTCGCAGATGTGTTTCCTGCCGAGCTTCCTAGCCTACCCTAGAGCGAGATATTGACTTTTTCATTGATTTGGAGTCGGGTACTCATCCTATTTCTATCCCACCGTACCGTATGACACCTGCAAAGCTCAGGGAGCTCAGTGTTAAGCTTCAGGACCTCTTGGGTAAGGGGTTCATTCGGCCTAGTGTATCGCCTTAGGGTGCCCCAGTTTTGTTTGTGAAGAAGAAGGATGGTACCATGTGGTTGTTTATTTATTACACGTAACAGAATATGGTGACGGTGAGGAACCGTTACCCCATGTCTCATATTGATGATCTGTTCGACCAGCTTCAAGGTGCCACAGTGTTTTATAAGATTGAGTTGAGATCTGGCTACCATCATCTGAGGGTTAGAGCAGCGGACATCCCTAAGATTGCATTTAGGACTCCTTACGGCCACTATGAGTTCCTAGTGATGTCTTTTGGATTGACTAATGCCCCTACCGCTTTCATGGACTTCATGACTCATGTATCCAGGCCGTATCTGGACTCCTTCATCATAGTTTTTATTGATGACATCTTGGTATACTCGTGGAGCCATGGTGAGCATGAGCAGCATCTGAGGATAGTGCTCCAGACATTGAGAGATCATCCGCTTTATGCCAAATTCTCAAAGTGCGAGTTCTGGCTTGAGTCTATAGCATTGTTGGGGCAAGTGGTTTCCAAGGATGGCATTATGGTGGATCCAGCAAAGATTGAAGTTATCCGTGATTGGGCTAGGCCCGATTCTGTGACTGAGGTTCAGAGCTTCGTCGGATTTGCAGGGTACTAAAAGCGCTTTGTCGAGGGTTTCTCCACTATAGCAGCACCTCTAACTCGGTTGACTAGCCAGGATGTTCCTTTCGTGTGGTCAGAGGAGCATGAGAGGAGCTTCATGAGGCTCAAGGAGTTGCTTACCACCGCTCCTATATTGACTCTTCCATTTGAGGGAGAGGGCTTCACAGTTTATTATGACATATCTGGCGTTGGTTTGGGTTGTGTTCTATGTAGCAGGGCCGGGTTATTGCTTATACGTCGAGGCAGCTTAAGCTGCATGAGTGCAACTACCCCACTCATGATCTGGAGTTGGCATCGGTAGTTTTCGCGCTTAAGATCTGGAGGCATTACCTTTATGGAGTTCATTGTGAGATATATACCGATCACTGGAGCCTTCAGTACATTATGAGCCAGTGGGATCTTAATTCGAGGCAGCACCATTGGATCGAGCTCTTGAAGGACTATGATCTCTCTACTCTCTACCATACGGGCAAGGAGAATATAGTAGCGGATGCCTTGAGCCGGAGGGCAGGGAGTATGGGTAATCTAGACTTCTTTTCTATTTTGGAGTGACCCTTGGCTATGGATATTCAGTCTTCAGCCAATCAAATGATCAGGCTTTATGTTTCAAATTCCAATCGAGTGTTAGCTCATGTGGGGGTTCAGTCATCTCTACTTGATCAGATATGTGGTCGTCAGTTCGAGGATGAGGCGTTGGGGGCACTCAGAGGCACGGCTATGACAGGTGATGCCGAGCAGATTACCCTAGATTCAGATGGGGTTTTGAGGTTTGCTGGTCATCTGTGTGTTCTGAGAGTTGGTGATTTGATCCAGCTGATCCTTAGAGAGGCCCATGATTCCAAATATTCTATCCATCTGGGCACAACTAAGATGTATCGTGATTTGAGGCAGCACTACTGGTGGAGCAGTTTGAGGAGGGACATCTCAGACTATATGTCCCGTTGTTTGTGTTGCCAGCAAGTGAAGGCAGAGCATTTGAGGCCTGTTGGAGAGTTGCAGAGATTACCCATTCCTGAATGGAAGTGGGAGCACATCACCATGGACTTCATTGTGGGGTTGCCATGGACTTCTAGAGGTGTTGACAACATTTGGGTCATTGTGGATCGATTGACCAAGTCAGCACAATTCATCCCAGTTCATTCTTCCTTCAGTGCTGAGAGGTTTGCCCGTATCTACATTCGGGAGGTAGTCTGTCTCCATAGTGTGCATGTTTCTATCATTTCAAACCAGGGTTCACAGTTCACTTTAAGGTTTTGGAGAGTATTTCAGGAGGAGTTGGGCACCCGTGTCGATCTTAGCATAGCTTTTCACCCACAGACAGATGGCTGTCGAAGCGTACTATTCAGGTTCTTGAGGATATGCTACGAGCCTGTGTTATGAATTTTTGAGGCCAGTGGGACCAGTTCTTACATTTGGCAGAGTTTGCGTACAACAACAACTACCATTCTAGCATTCAGATTGCCCCATTTGAGGCCTTATATGGTAGGTGTTGTCGCAGTCTAGTTGGTTGGTTTGAGTCTAGGGAGCCTAGGCCAAGGGGTACAGATCTGTTTCAGGAGTCCTTGGAGCATGTGGGGTTGATTCAGGATAGGCTCAGGAATGCTCAGAGTAGACAGCAGAGTTATGCAGATCGTAGGCGTCGACCGTTAAGATTTGTCGTGGGAAATAGAGTATTCCTCCAAGTATCGCCCATGAAGGGCGTGATGAGATTCGGGAGCCGGGGCAAGCTTAGCCCCAGGTATATTGGGCCTTTTGAGATTTTTAGGGCAGTTGGTGAGGTGACCTATGAGTTAGCTTTACCTCCAGCATTCTCAGCTATTCATCCAGCCTTCCATATTTCGATGCTGCGCCAATATGTTCCTGATTAGTCTCATATGCTCCATTTTGATGCCGTTGAGTTGGATGATCGCCTGGCTTATATTAAGGAGCCAGTTGCTATTTTAGCCAGAGATGTGAGACAGCTGAGGTCGAGAGCCATTCCTATAGTTAAGGTCCTTTAGAGGCACCTTCTAGTTGAGGAGGCTACCTGGGAGACCGAGCGGGAGATGCGGGAGCAGTTCCCGAGCTTATTTGACCCCTAAGGTACTTCTTGACTCTTACTTTTGCGGACGAAAGTCCTTTTAGTAGTGGATGTTGTAATGACCCTTCAGGTCATTTGTGTGTTTGTGCCACTTTTCTGTCGTTTAGAGCATTCCTGTAGCGACCTCAACTCATTTATGACTTTGTGGCACTGTAGGCTCGGTCGTCTAGTCGTTCGTTTGGTTTTAAGCCTGTTTTCCTATTTTGGAGCTTTTGAACCTTGAAAATTTGATTTCAGTCATAACTTTAGGTAAACAAACTCATATGGGAATTCTGACGATTCCATCAGCTCCGGAGCGGCCAAATTAGGCTAGAAGCATGGTTGACCCAAGTCCCGGGGCTTCTAGTGTGATTTAGGGGCCAGTTAGCTCTTTAGCCTTCAAAATTTGGCTTAAAGTTCACTTTGGTCAGCATTCTTAGTAAATGCATCCGTCAACACGATTAGTTCCAGAAAGCTGAGTTTGTTCTAGAATGACCCTTCGAGAACTTTTGAGACCTTCCGATCAAATTCTGAGGACTCCGGTAGAATTTGGTTAAAATGACCCATTGAGTGTGGGACCCACTTTTCAATGAAATGACCTCGTATGGGAATTTTGACTACGCCATCGATTCTAGAACGTCAAATTTGATGGGGTAGCATAACTCGTTTGCGTGAACGGGGTTCCGAACGAATTCCGAGCACCCTGTCGGAGTTTTGGAATGCCCAAAACTCAGCTGGTGCACAGCTGATGTTGCAGACTTATTCCTTCTCCGCGTTCGTAGAATTGGCTATGCGTTCACAGAGGTGTGGGCCTGTCTTCTCCATGTTCGCGGGCTATTCTCCACGTTCACGGAGGTCTTAGGTATCCTTCTCCGTGTTCGCAGATAGGGCTCCGCGTTCGCAAAGGTCTGGGAGGCCAGGGGGAGTCTTCTCTCCTCATTCGCAAATAGGGTTCTGCATTCACGGAGGTGTGGGTCCCTTCTCTCCTCATTTTTGGGCCCCTGGCTGCATTCGCGGAGTAGTGTTTATTTTCCCTCCGCATTCACGGAGGTCAGTGGGTTGCAGTGGCTTAATAAGTGAGGTCGAGGCTAATTTGGTAAGAAGTTCAAAAATTCATGTCTCCCGCATCATTATCAGTTTTCAGTGATTCCAAGTCCCAGGCGTTCAGATTCTTGTTGGCTTCGTGGGTTTTTGGTCGGTTTTCATTGGGTGTTCGTCGATATCCGTAAATTTGAGGCATAAGTTGCTATCCTAGGCCTATATTTGTAAGTTTTTCATTTCTTGTTTTTGGCTGTTTGGAGCTAATCCGAGCCTCGATGGCTGTTCCATTTTGGAATAAACGTTCGGGGGAGGATTTGGAACCTTTTCACGGAGTAAATTCTAGAAAATCCGGGCAAGTCCTAAGTTTTCCAATTTTGACTACGAAATTAGTCTGTCTCTGATTTTGATGATTTTAGTATCTAAACAACCGTATTGACACTGTGACTCTATCTTTGATAGCGTGGTAGCAATCTGAGACCGTTCAGAAGGGAAAATCTCCGGTAGAGTGACTTAGCGCGCGTGATCAGCCTTCTGGTATGTTACGACTTCCTTTCTTTCTAGATTAGGCTTGAATGCGTAAATGCTTGTCGACTTGTGTGAATCTGGGGTCGGTAGCTAGTATTTCTACTCTTCTTCCCTGATTTCTTCATTTATAGTTGATTTTTGGACTATTCGGGGCTAGTATCATTCTCTAGAGTGGGTTGTTGACCTTGGGTGTTGATGATTTATTGTGGGTTATATGTTGGGTGGTTATTTGTTGGTGCATGCAGGGTTTGGGTTATTTTCTTTTGCTATGTTGATTGTTGTGATTTTTGACCTTAGAATAGATTATGATAGTGTTGCCTTAGTCTCATGCACCTGCTGACTTTGGTTTGTATTTGACGCTGATTCGGATGGACTAGGTCCTTGTAGACTGGAATAGCAAACTCGGGTCTGATAGTTTAGCCTAGTTGTAGCTCAGATTGTTGTGATATTTCTGTCTTCTTGCCTCTTTCTGTTGTGCCGATGCACTATCGAAGGTGTAGCTTCTTCCTAGCTAGGATGCTCGAGACCGATTCTGTGATGAGGATTGTTGGGAGTGGACGTCGATCCACGGTGCCTTGGACTTGATTCACGCATTGTGATGTGATTGAGAGTGGACGGCGATCCATGATACCTTGGAAGTAGAGATCCCTTTCGGAGTTGATATAGCCCACACACTCTGTCTGGCTGGGCAGGGCCCCCGGGAGTGATAGCTAACTCACTTGACTGGCATGAGTTGGGCCCTGGGCAGGGCCCTTGGAGTGATTAGCTGGCAGGGCAATTGGTTATAAGTTATTTGAGACCCTCTCCAGAGTAAACATAGCTCGCGCGCTCGTCTTGCTAGGCAGGGCCCTGAGAGTGTTAGATGGCTCACTCGTCTTGCATGGGCCCCAGAGTGATAGCCTATTGGACAGTTGGATATCAGGTTTTTTAGAGGGTTAGATGTACCCCCTAGCAGAACTCAGCCGGCTGGGTTCATGCCCCGGAGTGGCTAGCAGGATTGGCGAATTGATTTAGGAAGTTTGACTTGCGATTGGTTCGGTGTTGGATGTTTGAGCGGTTCAGAGTTCTGTTTTCTTGATTAAGTAGTTCTAGCTTTTCTGTGTATTTGTCGGGCCTATGGGGGTCCATTCGGGTCATGGTTTGTCTGTGCTTGTGTGTGTACCCTCTGGTCTTATGGGGGGCCAGTTGGGTTTAGTTCTATTTTCTTAGTAGTACTTCCGATTATTCTATTACTGTACTGTTGACCTCTGTTATGCTGATTCTATCTTATCTGCCTATTTTTATCTTTCTTGCTCAGTCGGCCTATGATGCCTACTGGGTACCTATTGTTTTGGTACTCATGCTACACTCTGTATCTGTTTTCGTGATGCAGGTTCGAACACCAGGCATCAGTGTTGAGTTCGAGCCTGCAGCTGTCTGTTCAGGAGACGAGGGTGAGCACAAGGCATTCTGGGATTACCTGTGTCCTTCTATATTTATATTTTGACTTGTCTTTTGTTTTCGAGACAGTTTGTTTCTATGGTCCACTTTTGGGACTTGTACTTTTGTAAGTAGTTCTGTACTTATGACTTCCAGATTCTTGGAGGTGTCTTGTATATATATAGTTTGGTTTCGTTTCAACCTTCTCTTATGTGTTCTTATTTTATGCTTCCGCTTAGTTGAGGTTAGTTTCCACCCTCAGTGCCATTATTGTTAAGTTTCAGGATAGGGTTTGGGCTGACCTACTGGTGGGTTGGTAGGTGCCATTATGATTCAAGAGATCGGGTCGTGACAGTTCGTGCGTAAGAATGACGGTTCTCTCAGGATGTGCATTACTATCGTCAGTTGAACAAAGTCAAAATCTAGAATAAATATCCCATCCCAAGGATTCATGACTTGTTCGACCAGCTTCAGGGTGCTAGTTTCTTTTCTAAGGTAGACCTCAGATCCGGCTATCATCAGCTCAGAGTCAGAGATAGTGACACCCGAAGACAGCCTTCAGAGCTCGGTCTGGTCACTATGAATTTGTTGTTATGTCTTTTGGATTAACAAATGCTCCTGCAACTTTCATGGACTTAATGAACTAGGTGTTCAAACAATACTTGAACTTGTTCGTCATCGTCTTTATTAATGATATCCTCATTTATTCTCAAAATGATGATGAGCATGCGACTCATATGAGAGTTGTTCTGCAAAACCTCAAAGATCGCCAGCTATTCGCTAAGTTCAGCATATGTGAAATCTAGTTACAGTCGGTCGCTTTCCTTGGTCATGTGGTGTCTAGCAAAGGGATCCGAGTGGATTCTCAGAAAATTAAGGAAGTAAAGTACTGGCCCAGACCCACCTCTCCGATTGATATTAGAATTTTCTTGGGTTTGGCCGATTACTACAGGAGGTTTGTTGGAGGATTTTGATCCATAGCTGCCTCATTGACCAAGTTGACTAAGTAAAAGGTCAAGTTTCAATGGTCAGATGAGTGTGAGAAAAGCTTCTTAAAATTTAAAACTAGGTTGACTACAGCTCCTGTCTTGACACTACTAGAGGCTCAGATGGTTATGTGGTTTATTCTGATACATCCAGGGTCGACCTAGGTTTTGTGTTGATGCAGTAGGGTAAGGTCATGTATTATGCTTCAAGATAGCTTAAGGTCCATGAGAAGACCTACCCGATTCATGACCTCGAGCTTGCAACCGTCGTATTTGCCCTAAAGATTTGGAGACACTACTTGTATGGTGTTCATGTTGATGTGTTCACAGATCATAAGAGCCTCCAGTATGTTTTCACCCAGAAAAAGTTTAATCGTCGTCAGAGGAGATGTCTTGAACTCCTAAAAAACTATGACATGAATGTGCTCTACCATCCGAGTAAGGCCAATGTAGTAGCTGACGCCCTCAGTAAACTATCCATGGGTAGTGTGGCACATGTTGAGGAAGAGAAGAAAGAATTAGCAAGAGATGTTCACCGGCTTGCTCGCTTAGGAGTTGTCCTGTCAACATGTCATATGGTGGTGTGATAGTGCAGAATGGATCAGAATCTTCATTGGTATCGAAAGTTATCCTATATTTCTTCAGTTGAAAGGTGCAATTCATCAGCAAAGAGTTGAGGTTTTCTCCCATGGGGGAGATGGTGTGCTTCGTTACTAGGGTTGCTTGTGTGTCCCTAACATGGGTGAGTTGAGGCAGCAAATCTTTACAGAAGATCATAATTCTAGATATTCTATTCATTCGGGTGACACTAAAATGTACCATGATCTATGAAAAGTCTATTGGTGGAACAGTATGAAGAGGGACAT
Source organism: Solanum appendiculatum (assembly GCA_018342035.1). Lineage (NCBI taxonomy): Eukaryota > Viridiplantae > Streptophyta > Magnoliopsida > Solanales > Solanaceae > Solanum > Solanum appendiculatum. The sequence continues at coordinate 756,324 of JAGDQO010000347.1, read as the reverse complement.
CGCAGATTTTGTGGCTATGTGTTCCAACTATCAGAAAGATAAAGTAGAGCACCAGAAACCAAGAGTTGTGACTCAGGAGATTAGCATTCCAACTTGGAAGTGGGAAGTGGTAAACATGGATTTCATTACGGGTTTACCTCGTACTCACAGATAGTATGACTCCATTTGGGTGATCATGGATAGAGTCGCCAAGTCAGCTCACTTCTTGGGAGTCAAGACTACAGATTCAATGGAGAACTACGCCAGACTCTACATCGACAAAATAGTCAGGTTGCATAGGGTTCCTTTGTCTATTATTTCAAATAGAGGCCCTCAATTTACCTCTCATTTCTTGAGGTCGTTTCAGAAAGGTCTTGGTACTCATGTAAATCTCAGTATAACATTTCATCCGCAAACTAGTGGTCAGGCAGAACGTACCATCCAGACCTTCGAGGAAATGTTAAGAGCTTGCGTGATCTTTTTAAAGGGTAGTTAGGATGATCACCTACCTCTCATAGAGTTCGCCTATAATAATAGTTTCCATTCCAGTATTCAGATGGCCCCTTACGAGGCACTGTATGGGCATAGATGCAGGTCTCTAGTTGGTTGGTTCGAAGTAGGTGAAGCAACCTTTTTTGGGCCAGATTCGGTTAATGAGGCTATGGAGAAAGTTCAGCTCATTAGAGATAGACAAAAGGTAGCTCAGAGTCGTCAGAAGTCCTATGCAGATGTGAGGAGAAGGGACTTAGAGTTCGAAATTAATGATTGGGTTTTCTTGAAAGTATCAGCCATGAAAGGGGTGATGATATTTGGCAAGAAAGGGAAGCTTAGTCCTAGGTATGTAGGTCCTTACAGAATTCTGAAAAGGGTTGGTAATGTGGCTTATGAGGTAAAATTGCCCACAAAACTAGCAGCTGTTCATCCGTTCTTTCACATTTCCTTGTTGAAGAAATGTGTGGGTGATCCGACATTGATAGTATCTTTAGAAAGTGTGGCTATAATGGATAGCCTCACCTATGAGGAGATTCCAGTTAAGATTCTTGACCGTCAGGTTCGTAGGTTGAGAAATAAGAAAGTCTCTTCAGTGAAAGTTTTGTGAAGGAGTCAGTCCGTAGAGGGAGCTACTTGGGAAGCCGAAGCAGCTATGAAGGACAAGTATCCCCATCTTTTTCCCTCTAATTCAGTTTCAGCTTTACGTAATAGTTTCTCTCCAGTCTCTTAGTTAACTCTTGTGTAATTCATTCTTAGTATCTTGTTTCCCTAAGCTATCCGTGCATTTCAGCATAATTACATGTTCATGGAACTCAGTTCAATTAGATTTCAGCTTCTAGTACTCAGTTGGTAGGGATTACAACTCTTTCCTCCAAACAAAGCTTGTTTAGCCTTCATTCGAGGATAAATGATCTCAAGGGGGAGATATTGTAACATCTTGGATTTGAAAAAGGCTAAAAAGGGAAAACGAGAAAAGTCCATGGACCCAAAATGGACCACAGACCCTTCACAGCACCCTAGACGGTCCGTAAAGGGGATCACCGCCCGTTAAGATGCTTGAGAACCCTTTCAAAAATCTGCCCATGCAGGGGTCACCTTGATGGTGACCCAGACGGCTCGTGGTAGACTTAACGGCCCGTCAAGTGGGTAGTACAAGTCACCTAGTTGGTGGGGTGTGACCCAAGGCCACTGGAAAAGGGCCACGGATGTCTAAACCGCCCGAGGAACTTCACACGGACCGTGAAGTCGTTCATGAAGGAGACTTACCATGTTTTTAGTTTTTGGCCAACTTCAAACAATCATATCTTTTAGCACAAAATGAATTAGGTGGCCCATGACCTATCAAATAAAAGATCTTTGAGTACTCTTTCCCCTCACAAAGTTTGCTCCATTTGAACATTGGAGTAAAACGTTATGCCCATTTTAGTGGAGCCCTTACGGGTAGGCGAAGCTTCACGACCAGTTTGACGGCCCTTGAAGTGTTTCATGGCCCGTGAAGCCCTCCGTGAAGTCACTTCGTCAGCTTTTAAGTGAGGTTGTATTGGTCTTTTCCCCTATGCATTGGGCACTTAAACTACGTCATTTAATGCCTATACTACGTCGTTTTACTCAATGTAAGCCTAATAATCTAGTAAGAAACTACCTAGAACCCTCATTCTCCAAAAATCATCCAACTTAGAAAGAAAAGAAGAGAAAGATGTGATAGTTCCTCCCAAGAAGAAGCAGAGGTGTTCTTCAAGTTCATCCCCCAAATTCCAAAGGTATTTCTCCATAGATTTCATCACCAAGTATGTGAGATTTCACTAGTGGGTTCCTTCCACCCATTAGGTCCCTAGAATTCAATCAGTTCTTCAATTTCTCATAAATTGTTTAGGCCTATGGTTCAAAAACCTTGGAGATTCATTGTGATTTTAGCTGTTATAGTTTACACGATTTGAATAACATGTTTCTTGGAAAATTTTCATAGTCCTATGTATAGAACTCAGAACCCTAGTTTGTATTAATTATCAGTATTTCATGAATTATACTAGCTAGACAGATCAATCAAAAAATCATGCTTCAGAATTTGAATGCCATATCTTTCAGTATATTTATGTTGCATTCCCAGATAGCATGTCAGTATTTTGAGCTACTCAGTATATCAGTTGCATGTTAGCTTTACCTATTCAATTGGGAGTAGACTTAGCACCGAGTTGAATTATGGTTCAGCGTACCCTCAAAGTCCCAGAACTACGTGCCAACGTATGTTCAGAAGTCCCATCTGTTGGGCATCAGCTTTTTAGTGACCGCGTCACAGTAATGCCTTTATACCCTTACAAGTTATATTGGGTCCTCTCGATGGGGCATATACATCGGAGTCTACGTTTAGCTCACGTGGTTTATGTAGGTTAATAGTAGCTCCCACAGTCATACTCTCATTGCATTGACCATGTTATCAGCATTTACTTCAGTATACAGTTAAGTATGTTATCTTCATGATTAGTACTTGGTCATTGCATCTAGTCCAGCTTTCAGTCATACTTCAGCACAGCCTATTTCCATGTTCAGTTTATATTGTTCAGCTTAGTATCTATATCCTGCATGCTCAGTACATTAAAAGTACTGGCGCATACTTTTGCGCTACATAGTTTCATAATGTAGGTTAAGGCGCTCAGCATCTAGATTACGCTTAGTCCGACTTCTTGTCCTTACTCAACAACTTCAGTGGTGAGTCCTCAGAGATCGAGGATAGACACGCTTTACATTTCAATTTTTACGTTTCAGTTTCAGACTTATAGAGTTAGCTTGGGGCTTGTCCTAGCAACTCATCAGTATTAGAGGCTTTCAGACATAGAGTCAGTATTCAGTTGTTTGGGGTTGTTCCCCATAGATATTCAGATAAATTCTCACCTGAAGTTTCTTTTAGTATTAATTATTTACAGTTATGTTTCTGCATACTTAGTCATATTTTAGTATACTTGTGATATGCCAGACTCAGAGTTTGCTTGGGGTCACTCGTGACACTAAGAACCGTGTTGCGCCTAGGGGGTAGCCTCGGGGCGTTACAATTGGAATTCACACATACAAGTTTTTATCAATTAATGAAGAATCCAATTTATTTTGTAAAAAGCAAAAAAAGTATGATTATAATATTACTTAAGCTATTCATATTTTAATTTGAGGTTTAACATTTTTTCCATGATAAATTTTGACTTATAAGATTACTTAATCTTCTAATTCACATTTTACTTTGATGTTTAATATTTTTTCCTAAAATAGAAGTAGGTTGATTTGATCCGAGTACATTCACATATATAAGACATTGTACTAGAAAGTTAAAGTAATACTTGCTTCTTCTTATTTTCTCTATTGTTTTGTGTTATTTTATAGGAGATTTCAAGCTTTTCAAAAGATGGAGTCGAGCGTGAAGCGCAAGAGAACTGCTGTTGAAGATGAAAAAGAAAAAGATGTTTGTGCTTTCTAACAATCCGAGATAAAATAGTATTTCGCGTTTGAATACAAGTATTAGTAATTAATTCCGGGATAAATTTTGTGCTAAAATGGCGGGATTATCTATACATCCAAGAGTTGAATTTTTATTGTTTAAATTTAGGATTCAACCATAACTCATAACTGATGCTCTACATCCACCTCTGGTGGATTTAGAATTTTTATTTTTCGAGTTGGAATTCTACCATAGTCTATTTGATTTACTCTTATGTAGGATTTGAGTGAAAGCTACTGTGGTACGATTTGAATCCCATTTGTTAATCCTCTTGCAAATGACTATAGACATGAAGGTCATTAAAACAATCACTTTAACAGATAAGGAATGAGATAGTATCGGACAAATCATTATTTTATGATAAGGAGGGCATACAGGAATGTCTTCAACAACTATTTTCGAATGATGTTAGTCTAAGAGATGATGAATGGAAGCTAATGTATTGTGGCATTATCGAAAACTCCACCCTTCATGCTTATATGCACAATTCAGTCTCGAAGTTACTTTGGGTGAAGAGACGCTATGCTAATGTTGCAATTACGGTTTAGTCAAGGGCTTTCGATACTATCCAGGATGTCAAATGTAGGATAAGGGGTCAAAGAAGTAGTAAACTCAAAGGAATTTTATCTTATTGAAGATGACAAAATCTTAGCTTTTTACAAAATCGATGGTGGATCAACACTTCTTATTGTTTCCAATCCGAGAGACAAGTTTCTTATTTCCGTGGTATTACCAACCGAATAAATTGTTAAAATAGAAGTCAAGGCTGCCTTAACTGTTCGCAACATTAAAACAATTATAGAAAGCAGAGTTGGCTACTCGATAAATTCTATGGATTTGTTTCTTGGGACACAGAAATTGGAAGATTTGAAGATATTATATCAGTGTGATATTAACGAAGAGTCCGTCTTAATGGTGAAGAGTAGAATAACACAGATCTTTATCAAGATGAGTGGTGAAAGCATTACACTAGACGTGCACAGGCATAAGTTTGTAATGGATGTGAAGGGCATGCTTCTACAGAAGCTAAACATGCCAATTCATCTTCAAAAACTTCTGTTTGTTGGAAAAAGTCTAGGTGACACCCGAGATTTAACGAGCTCCAATATCACAATGCACTCAAATATTGTTTTTGGTTTTCATATTTCCATTTCTACGACAATTATCTGATATTCTGAGTTACCAACAGCATATCCAACATTAAGAATTACCTACAGACATATTTCTGTAAGATTAAAGGTGTGGTTTCTAGTAACAATGTTGATCAGGAACAAACTAAAACCAATGAGATGTTATTTCGTTTTACTGTTATCTGTTGTTTTCTTTACCATAGTAAGCATTTATTATACATTATTACTTGTCGATATTGTTCTTTTCTTTTTGTTTTTCTTCAAAATGGTGTCTTCATTACTGTATTTCCTCTCCAAACATGCTTTGATATGTCTTAGTTGAGCCGATGATCTTTCGAAAACAGTCTATGTATCCTCACAAGTTTTACAAAGTTGTTCTAAATATTTTAGTAATACAGATTAAAGGACAATTACTTATCTATTCACATTTTACTTTGAGGTTAATCTATTCATGTTTTACATTGAGGATAAAAAAATTTCTATAACAAATGTAGGTTGATTTGAATACATACGTATTCACATAAATAAGCTTTTCAATTAATGAAGAGTTAAGTTATTCAATGGACGAACAACCAAACCCTTGGGATCTTCTTCAACCTCAGAATGTGATGAGTCGACATCGAGGTGCCAAATATCTCTGTCGATAAGAGCTCTTGGGAGTCATCAGCTTGTTATCCCCACCGTACATTTTATCCGTTGAGTGGGAGCCCTTCCACACGGGACTCCCAGATCATAGGTTGATCTGATCCGAGTCTATTCGTATTCACACATACAAGATTAATTGTAACTTAGTGAAGAATTAAATTTATTTTTTAAAAGGCAAAAAAATGATACTTATGATATTAATTAATCTATCCACATTTTAATTTGAGGTTTAACATTTTTTCCATAATAAATGTTGACATTATGAGATTACTTAATCTTTTAATTTACAATATACTTTGATGTGAAATATTTTTTCGTATATAAATGTAGGTTGATTTGATCCGAGTACATTCACATATATTAGAAATTGTACTAGAAAGTTAAAGTAATACTTGCTTCTTCTTATTTTCTCTATTGTTTTTGTGTTATTTTATAGGAGATTTCAAGCTTTTTTGCAAAAGATGGAGTCGAGCATGAAGCGCAAGAGAACAGTTGTTGAAGATGAAAAAGAAAAAAAGGTTTGCCCCATATAACAATCCGAGATAAAATATTTTTCGCGTTTGATTACAAGTATTAGTATATTCCGGAATAAATTTTGTGCTAAAATGGTGGGATTAGCTATTACATCCAAGAGTTGAATTTTTTAATTTAATTTTAGGATTCAATCGTAACTCATGATTTATAGGGATTCAAAATCAACTATTTAGGAAAAAATTTAGCATATATAGGTTCGGATAAATGTATAACCGATGCTCTACATCCACATCTGGCGGATTAAGGATTTGAAGAATATGACTTTGAGTTGGAATTCTACCATAGTCCATTTGAGTTACTCATATGTAAGGTTTGAGTGAAAGCTACCGCAATACGATCTGAACTCCATTTGTTTATCCTCTTGCAGATGACTATAGACGTGAAGGTCATTAAAACAATCACTATAACAGTTAAGGAATCGGATAGTATCGGACATGTAAAATCTTTATTACATGTTAAGGAGGGCATACCAGAATGTCTTCAACAACTATTTTTAAAAGATGTTCACCTAACTGATGATGAACAGAAGCTAATGGATTGTTACATTATCAAAAACTCCACCATTCAAGCTTATATTGAAAATTCTGTCCTGAAGGTTTTTTTTTTTTTAGAGACCCTATACTAATTGTGCAATTACGGTTTATTCAAGGACTTTCGATACTATTCAGGATGTTAAATATAGGATTGTGGTTAAAGAAGGACTAAACTCAAAGCAATTTTTCTCTTATTCATGACGGAAAGTTTCTCGAAGAAGACAAAACCTTAGCTTTTTATAAAATCGATAGTGGATCAACATTTCATATGGCTTCCAATCCAAGAGACAAGTGGCTTATTACTTTGGTAATGCAAACGGAGGAAATTGTTAAAATAGAAGTCAAGGTTACCTTAATTGTTCACGACATTAAAACAATTATAGAAAGCAGAGTTGGCTACTCGATAAATTCTATGGATTTGTTTCTTGGGAAATAGAAATTGGAAGATTTGAAGAAATTATATCAGTGTGATATCAATGAAGAGTCTCTCTTAAAGGTGAAGAGTAGAACAATATAGATCTTAATCAAGATGAGTGGTGGAAGTATTACACTAGACGTGCACAGGCACGAGTTGGTCAAGGATGTGAAGGGAATGCTTCTACAGAAGCTAAACATAACAATTCATCTGCAAAAATTTGTGTTTGAATATAAAAGTCTAGCTGATTCCCGGGATTTAGCTAGATGCAAGATCAGAATGCACTCAAATATCATCCTTGATTTTCGTAGTTCTGTTCCTACAACAATTAATTTGATATTATGGTTACCAACAGCATATCCAATACTAATTTACGTAAGATTAAAGGTGTGGTTTCTAGTACTACCTTTGTTGCTCATTTGATATTGTTCATCAGGAACAAACTAAAACTACCTCTGAAGAAACTATATTTCGAGGTGGCATCCTTTTTGACAGATTATGTTGTTCGGACATGCTTTGATATGTTTTAGTTGACAGCATTTCTAACATCTCAAGGAAGATAAGGAGAAGTTTGATAACGTCTTTGATTTCAAATTTAATTTTGTTAGCTTGATAGATCCTGGTATTTGACCTTAAATGATCTCCTTTTTATTGTGCTACATCTCCTTAAAGACTTCATAATTTCAAAGGTCTTGCTCTTTTTCTTAAATATTTTAATTCTTCTCTACTTAATTCTTATCATCTCCATAATACCTTGATGTCAACCTTTATGGCTCTATAATGTCCTTATTACAAATGGCCCTATTAGCAAATATAATCAAAATTCATATTTAATATGTGGCACTCTATGATTCATTGAAAATTTAACCTGAACAAATCAAATTCCAACCCAAACTCCCTATCCGTCGTAACTAAATAAACCCATTACCCTTCTTTTTTTTGTTTGTAGAAGAAACAGTGATCCAATGCAGGAATTTTCATGGATGACTCAATTCTTGATATAAATTATAGATACCTAATGGTCACTTTCTACCTCATAAAATAATTTTCAACCAGGAGTTATCGTGAAGTCCCTTAAGTAATCATAGTCACGAAACTGAGTATTGATCCAGACAAACACTAATTTGTATGAAATGCAGAGATCAGATTCTTTACCTTGAAGGTGGAGCTTTCTTTCATTTAGTGAGAAATTGAGAACTATTTGGTTTGCAAAGGGAAAACAATTTTCTCATCTCAAATAGGTAACAAGCCACCATGATCAAGGATCAAGTCTTATAATGAAAAGTCTTCTCTAGAAAATTTTTGAATTCGGAAAAGTCTTCTCAAAAAAAAAAATAATTAGATGAAGCTTGATGTAGCTCTCTCCATGAAGAATAAGAAGAATTGGGTTATTCCCTTTAGATGACGGAGTTTTTAGTTGAGGCAGGTTGGGCTTAACAGGTGGATTTAGGTTTCAGTTGGGATTTGATTTGTTTGATTAAATTAAATTTTCAACGAATCATAGAGTGACATGTATTAAATAATTTTTTAATTATAGTTGCTAATGGGGCCGTTTTTAATAAGGGCATTATAGAGCCATAAAGGTTGACATCAAGGGTATTATAGAGCTAATAGGTTAACGAAGGTTATTTTTGTACCAATTCCAATAGTTCAAGGGTTTTTTAGAGCCTTTTCCATTTTTAATATTATACTAGAGTGTGTGATGATCATAGAATTGTTATTTTGAGCTCTATAATTTTGATGATTTGACAAACGATAGGATCTAATAGAGGACCTAATCCCATGAAAATAAAACATGAAAGACTAAGAGACTGTTACAAGAAAAGCATAGTTGTAAAAAGCTGCAATACTGTCACTGTTGTGGTTGATGCGCGTCTGTTTGCAGAGCATTAATACTCTAAACCAATGGCACAGCTCCAAGATTTTTGTGTCCATATTATATTAGTCTCTTCTCCTATGACATAACCTAGTTTTAGCATTTTGGAAATTTACAAAGCAAAAGTCATTCTCTGAAGAAATGTTCTCTCGAAGAACAACAAGGGACTAGATAGAGTTATTGTTGGTAAAAGAGATGAACAACTAGTCAAATAAGATATTAAGAAATAGAGAGAAAAACTTAATCTTTTCTTGTACTTCAGAAAACAACGATACAAGTATTAAATAGTACTTGGAAAGCAACAAACTTAGAGAAATAATAGGGCACTAGTTTAGGACTAACCCATGACCTGCTAGCTGACTAACATAAACTAATTAGAACTCCTAGAGCTAGTAAATTGGAAACACTAAAGACTCCTAAAAGTACTGCCACTAACAACATTAATTTTTTAATCAGTTAACTAACACTTCCCCTTGATTAAAAATCACACACTCCCAACTGCAACCTTAAATACTCATGCTTAGCCTTAGGAAGAGACTTTGTAAAGAAATTCGATGGTTGTTCTTTTTTCCCACAAAATGACACAACAATTCTTCCATCAGCTACCAGCTTCCGAATGAAGTGATATTGCACATCAGTATGCTTACTTCTCCCATGGAAAGAGGGATTCTTAGCCATAACAATAGCTGATTTGTTATCACAAAATATCTCAGTAGCCTCCTTTTGCTCGTAACTAAAATCTGCAAGTACTTTTCAGAGCCATAAAGCTTGTCGTGCTGCTAAAGTTTCTATTGTATACTCTACCTCAGATGTCGACCAACCTACTATCTCTTGGTTCTTTGAACTCCATGTCACAACTCAAGAACCAAAGCTAAAACAACTTCTAGAAGTGCTTTAACGGTCATCCAAGCAGCCTGCATAATTACCAGTCAGTAAAGCCAACCAATCTGAAATTTTGTGCTTTAGAATACCAGATACCAAAGTCGTTTGTCCCAACAACATAACGAAGAATTCGTTTCACAGCACCAAAATGTTGCTTTGTGGGACTTTGCAGAAATCTGGACACATCACTAACATAAAAGGCAATGTCAAGTCTAGTGTGCGTTAGATTCAAGCCACCAACTAAACTTCTAAACAATTTCGGACTTGCTTTCTCAGTTCCATTTGCACGCTGTAACTTTTAATTGATATTCATCGGTGTAGCTGCTGCTTCATAGTTCATCATATGGATTTTTTTTAAAAGATCCTCTGCATTTTTCTTAAGAGAAATAAAAATTCCATCTTTATCTTGGATCACCTCAAGCCCCAAAAAATATTTCAATAATCCCAAGTCAGACATCTTAAAATTTTTCATCATATTGGACTTGAAATCATCAACTAAAGATGTAGGCGGTCGTTAGTAATATAAACCCAACCAGGAGTTGGGGTCTATCCCACGAGGAATGGTATAAAGTATAGAATTCAAACACGAAGTACTAAAGTGATCTACCTTTTTGTAGAGGTAAGCAACTAAATCGATGCATAAAGTAAATCGCCAAGTTTCAATTTTGACAGGAAAGATTTTTAAATGATTGATTTAAGCAAACACGAGCTGAAGCAAGATTTAACTAATGAAGATTTTGGGACCTTAGGGATGTGTGAGTGTTCAAATGCCAATTTCACTAAATGGGTCATTACGAATTACATACAAATGCTGAAACATAATGGGTAGGTAAGATTACAACTATGATAGCTCTTTCGCAACCAGCTACCATTCTTTCAATTGGATTCTACCAAACACCAACAGGCAATACAATACGGAACACAATCTAGCACCTTAATCAAACCCACTTTAACAAGCTGAGTAGTATGAGTGAGAACTCATACGATCATCAGTTAATAACTCCCCTCAATCGCACCTTCAAAAAGCATACAAAGAGATATAAACTAGAACTGAATTTGCAACTTCAATTCATAAAATAAAAACATGAATTATCAACTGAACCCATTCTATTTCAACATTTAATTTAGCAATCCATAAGACTCATAAGCAAATTAGGCATTTGAACACATAATCACACCCCTAAGTCAATGGGGTTTTAGCAAATCATAGTAATGATGAAGAGATAGTTACCAAAAACATTAGCCATTGATTTTTCAAGTCTCCAAGCTGCAAATACAATTAACGAAAATTTACCCAAAGTGCAATTTCTAAGAATTCACAATAATATTTCACAAAATCAATTCAAGTGCAATGTACTTTCTAAGTTTGAGTTCTAGTTCTTCTCTCCCAGCTCTCTCTCAAATTTAATTCAAAAATTTCTATTTATACTTTCCCAAAACTCCACACGATTTGAATTTCAGGGTCATTCGGCGGCGTTAGTCGGTCTCGCCCTTCCACCCGGCGATGCGTCGAGTTTCTCGATCTCACCTTTAGACTCTTGACTTCAATACTGATTTCATTCAGGAACTTTAGACGAGGTACATCGGGCTCACCGTCTTGATCAGCGACTCACCGTCTAGTCCTTCAACTCACCAACTTGATTTATATTTGCCCCTTTGTTTGCTGGAACTTTAGGCGAGGCTGCATTCACTCGGCCACTCGCGGAGTTGCCTTTGGCGAGCCTCAGCCTTCTTTTTCTTTCAACTTTTGCATTCTTTTGGCTTCTTTTTGCATTATATTACCCTTTCCTCATTCCAGGTCTTTCATGTTGCACACAAACAATTTAACATAAGTTATAGGTGCAAAATGGGCATTAAGGACACTAATTTGGCATAATCGAAGCTATAAATGAGTCAAATCTAACGACTCATCAGGAACCAATATAAATCATATCAACAACATAGAGATAGACCATTAAAATTTGTCAATACCTTGTTTATTCAAGTATAAAGTGGGCTCGTTGTCACTTCTTGTGTATCCGCTACCTTGAAAGAATGAGTCAATTTTTCTATACCATTGTAACACCTCAGAATTTTGAAAAGGAAGAAAAGAAATTTTTGGACTGATGTCTGGTTTTACGGGCCCCATCTATGAACCGTAGAAGCTTCTACAGGCAGTAGATGGTAACCTTAGGAAGGGGAAAATAAAATTTTCAAAACAAGTCCAGTACCCTTTGTACGGTTTACCAGGATGGTTTGTCATCCTATGTACGAGTCATATATAGGTCTCATAGGTGAGTCAAGACATAGTGAAATACGATTTATTTATACAGACCATAGACAGACCTACGAGCCGTAGAAGTGGTCCGTCAAAAAGATGGTTCAAAATATGGTTTCTGAATCTTTCTATGGTTTACCAGTATGGTTAGTAGAAAGACCTATGGGTCGAGGTCGAGTTTGGCAGTTATTTTAAAAGGGTTTTGGAGTATTTTTCTAATTATTTCAATCCTATACTACGTCATTTTTCCTTCTACCCTAAGCCATATATAATGCTTTTAAGCCCCAAATTACCCATTTTCAACTCGTTCTCCTAAATTCCCTAAACTTGACCAAATTCACGCTCTAAATTCTCTCAAGACTAAGGAAGAAGAAGAGCTAGGATTCATCCAAGTCTCCAATCCTCCATTCCTTTTACGATTCTAACATCATGGTATGTGTGTATTCACCCATGGATTCCCTTCCTCCATGGGGTCCCCAAGGGTTTCAATTTTCAGTTGATCAAATTAGGGTTTCAATTTAATAAATATGGGTTTCATCCGATTATGATTGATTATTGTTGATTAAGTCTTCTAATACATGATTTGATTTTAATATGTGATAATTAGTTGAAATTGCATTTACACATGCCGAAATTATGCTTTTCTACCATGATCCTATGATAAGCCCATGAACAATGAATTATGAATTTCAAAGATATGCATGTTTTTATGAAATGATTGTAAATGATTTGGGGATGCTTTGAAAGGAAAGTATCAACTCTATTGTTAAAGGATTTCTCACTTACTATGATGATCATGATTGTGAAAGGTATTTTTCACAAATGAATTCACATTGGTTAAAAGTTTTCTCATCCATGTTGAATTATGTTTAAGGAGCTATTCTATCTTTTGATCTCAAAAGTATAGATTGGTATTGATTATTGCATTTCCTATGTTAAAATGATATTTTACTTTTATCTATTCCGTTAGGATTTGGACTTAGCACCGAGAGTGCTTTGAGGTGGAGGCTCAAATAGGGTAGTCTCTAGCAGCAAACTCTAGTCCCAAACTACATGCCCTGTAGGATTGTCTTAAATGAACTATCTAGTGGATCCAGTTTAGCAAATGATGATATGAACCGATTCTATCTTGCCAAGTAGATTCCCCTTCTTTCAGTATGAGGGATATACCGGATTCCATGATATAGCTCTCATTGTCTTATTATCGGTTAAAGTAAGATCCCGCAAAATGATTATGTTTTCTTCAAGCGTTTCTTATGTCCCTTATGTTAATGTATTTGACTATGTCCCATGATTCTCATGTCATTTGTTTCTTAAGCTTTCAAATGTTTTAATATGATCAAGGCTACTCGTTTTAAGTCATTTATGCTATCATGTCTATGTTTATGCATATTGCCTCATACTTAATACATTTCATGTACTAATGCATACTTGGGCCTACATTGTTTCACTAATGTAGGATCCGATTCTCCTACCTCCCATACTCATGGATAGTTGATCGTTCATATACTTTGAAGATTGGTGAGTCCTCTTGTTCTAAGGACCGAGACTCTTTTATGGCTTTTCTGTAATTCAGTTTCAAACTTTGTATGTGATGTATGAGTTATATCTTAATCACTTTCCTTATGATGTATTAGATGACTTTGAGACTTATGTAGACTTCCGGTTTGTAAAACTCTTTTGATGTATAAAATACTATCTTTTAAAGTCTTTATGTAACACCCTAGTTTTTGAAAAGAAAGAAAAATGCAGTTTTAAAATTTTTCTGGTGCCAGTGACGACGGAGGCGATCTACAGACCGTAAGTGGAGTGACGGGCCGTAGATGGGAACCGTCGATGGCCATGCCAACTTTATGAATTTTGAGTTTTTGAACCTTGACCTATGGAATAGCAGGACGGTTGTAGTTCAGTTGACAGGCCTTAGATGGGTTCCGTAGATGCCTTCCAGACTTAACCAAATTTTTAGTCAAAACAAACTTTCTGAATCGATTGACGGAAGAGCAGGACGGTCCGTCAGTGGATGTACGGACCGTAGGTCCTGTCCGTCGATTGGCCCTGACAGTTTTATTTAAGGGCTGTTTGGACTTTTTCCCTAAATGTTTATTCCTTATTCTAGACGATTTTGCCCCTTAGCTTTGGCCCTATTTATATTTTCTAAGCCCTAATCCCTTCATTTTCCAACTCTCATCTCCCAAAATATTCCTCTCTCTAGAAGAACAAGAAGGAAAAGGAGAGAGCTAGGGTTCTCATCAAGGTCATCAATCCCCCTTTTATTTCAAGGCATTGGCATTGAGATATGATAGTATTTACCATTGGGAGTCTTTCCTTCAATGGGTCCTCTTTTCCTTAAGGTTTTCAAGGTATAGTCTTGCCCAAGAGAGCTAGGGTTTGACAAATTTTATGGGTTCTTCATTATGCTTTCCATTGTTGATGTTATGGTTGATAGTGCACGATCTAGCATGGTAAAGTAAGCTAGTGCATGATTTAGCGTGCTTTACATGCAACTTGATGAATCCCATGACCTTATGCTAAGTGTCCCCCAATTTTATGATTATGCTTATGATTGTGGGTTGATTGAGAAAAGATGAATTGCATGAACTCTTTGTGAATTGAGTTAAGGATTATGATTATCAAGCTATAAATTCCATGTAAGACTATGAATGATGAAAAGAGGATATTTTATGAAAAGATGCATGATGAACCAAAATCTATGATTTTCCTCTATTATGTGGGTTCCCTAAATTATGACTAAATTGCCTTGATTTATGGCTTTCTAAGTATTAGCTTGCATTGAATTGCATGTTTTGAAGTGAAGCTTATGAGCCCATGATTTATGAGTTAAGAGCATGATGAGCTATTTAAATATGAAGCTTATGAACTCATGTATGTTTATGAAGAAAAAGCATGATAGAATCATGAAGAAAGAAGCTTATAGAATCAAGCATGTTTTATATGAAATTATGATATGTTAGTGAATGTTGAGTTGTGAAAATGGTTTCTCATGTAATGCTCAACCTATGAATGTGAAAGGTTTTCTCACACGTAATGATTCATAACTTGTTGAAAGGTTTGCTCAACTAAGCTTGAATCCATGATTAAGGAACTATTCTACGAAGGAACAAGAGGCGATTACCCATGTCTACTAATAATGAAATCATGAATAATAGAAGAACAAGAGGCGATTACCCATGTTCTTAAGGAGCTATTCTATGAAGGAACAAGAGGCGATTACCCATGTTCCCTAATGTAGACAAGCGGCGATTACCCAAGTCTACTAATAATGAGTTTATGACTATGTAGACAAGAGGCGATTACCCATGTCTACCTAAGATAAAATGAACTATGATAAATCCGTGGGAAGTATGCTTAGTACCGAGTGGACAAGTGGTGATTACCCATGTCCCATAACCTATGTGCCACCGTAGGCTGATGGTCTATGATAGAAACAAACAAAGCAGTTCATGGTCTTATCTTGGCAAGTAGGACACCCCTTTTCGGTGTGGGGAAGACACCGGATTCCATGTTCATAGCTCACATGGTCTTATATGTCGGTTAAGGTTATTTCCCCACAACTAATGAACAACTGTTCTCATGATGAAGTAAAGAAAAGATAGAAAGATGATTTAGCTTGCTTTGGCCTGAGATATGCTTTATGCTTCATGTTTTCTCATGTTTATCATGTTTTTAGCTTGGCCATTGCATGCCATGATTATATGTCCTTCTAGCATGGTTTATATGCCTCTTTGTGCATTGCTATCATACTTGGTACTTGATTGTACTAATGCATACTTTTGCCTACATTGATTCTATTGATGTAGGGCTTGGCGGTTTTTCTCATCCCACTCGTGGCTAGTAAGTTCCAGTGATAGTGAAGACTTGGTGAGGCCTCCTATGTCCGAGGACCTAACCTTGTTATTTTCTTCATACTTTTCGTTATACTTTTGGATATTGTACAGGGCTGCGTCCCAAACCTTCATTTCTATTCTATTATGTTAGATGGCTCTAGACATGAGATGTAGACTTCTGCTGATGTTCTTCAACTCTATTGTGATTTTATCTTTTGAACTTTTTAATTTCTACTATCTTGTATGAATGTATGCTAAGTGGCTTGTATGAGGCATTTCGGGGTCTTGCATGCCATGTCACGTCTAGGGGGTACCTTGGGTCGTGACAAACTTGGTATTCAGAGCACAAGGTTTTAGAAAGATTCTAGGATGTCTCATAACCCACGTCGAGTAGAGTCTTGTTATTGAGTGTGAAGCGGTCCACATTTATGAATGAGAGGCTACAAGATGATTAGGAAACTCCACTTCTTCATTATCCTTAAGTCGTGCATAGAGTGTTACTCTATATGCCCCTCTCTCCTAATCCCTATCCTACTTGTTTCAGAGGAGGAGAAGCTCAAGGAATGGTCTAGGAACTTCAAGAGGGCTAAGACCGGTGATGGTGGGTTCTCTCATTCAAGGTCCGATGGATATGGTCATTTTAAGCCTAGGGAAAGGTTCTCTAATCAAGGGCCTTCCAATGCCCCTCCTAAGTTCAACAAAGAAAGGGTGTTTAACCCTAAGCCTCAAGGAGGAAATGGTAGTGGCTCCTCATTGCCTACTTGTGCTAAGTATGGGAGGAAATAAGATGGTACTTGTCTAGCCGGTTTGAATGCATATTTTGAATCTGGTAAGACGGGTCATAAAGTAAGGGATTGTCCCTTGGCTGCTATGAAGGGAGGAGAAAATCATCGAAGGGCTCAATCCCAAAATCGGGCAAGTTCTAGTGGAAATCAAAAGAAAAACCGGTTCTATGCACTTCAAGCCAGTAATGAGCAAGAGGGTTCTCTAGATGTGGTTACCGGTATGTTGAAAATCTTCCACTTTGATATCTATGCTTTGCTTGATCCCGGTGCTAAGTTGTCTTTTGTGACGCCTTTTGTAGCTATGAAGTTGGATGTTGTTCCGTATGTGTTGTTACATCCATTCCGTGTCTCTACTCCTATTGATGAATCTATTGTGGCTAAGAGAGTCTATAGAAATTGTTCCGTCTCTTTATTCCATAGTGTTACTCATGTGGATCTTGTAGAGCTTGATATGCTAGACTTCGATGTTATCCTCGGGATGGATTGGTTGCATTCTTGTTATGTCTCTATTGATTGTAGGACCCGAATGGTCAAGTTCCAATTTCCAGATAAGCCTATCCTGGAGTGGAAGGGGGAAATTCTATGCTTAAGGGTCAATTTGTTTCTTATCTACAAGCTAGAAAGATGATTTCTAAGGGTTGCATGTACCATCTTGTTAGGGTGAGGGATGTTAATTCTGAAACCCCTACTCTTGAGTCAGTCCCTGTTGTTAATGAATTTTTGGAAGTGTTTCCCGGTGTTCCTCTAGAGAGGGAAATAGATTTCGGTATTGACCTTCTCCCTGATACGCAACCTATCTCTGTTCCTCCTTATAGAATAGCTCCGACAGAACTTAAGGAACTAAAAGAGCAGTTGAAAGATTTGTTGGATAAGGGTTTCATCCGACCAAGTATTTCGCCATGGGGTGCTCCGGTCTTGTTTGTTAGAAAGAAAGATGGGTCACTCCGTATGTGTATTGACTACTGCCAATTGAATAAGGTTACTATCAAGAATAAGTATCCTCTCCCGAGAATTGATGATTTGTTTGACCAACTCCAAGGGGCTAGTTATTTCTCTAAGATTGGTTTTCGTTCAAGCTATCACCAATTGAAGGTAAGGGATGATGACATTCTGAAAATAGCTTTCATGACAAGATATGGGCACTATGAGTTTCTAGTGATGTCTTTTAGGTTGACTAATGCTCCGGCCGCGTTCATGGATTTGATGAATCGGGTGTTTAGACAATACCTTGATATGTTCGTCATTGTGTTTATAGATGATATCTTGATTTACTCAAGCAGTGATACTGAGCATGCTGATCATTTGAGGATTGTGTTGCAAGTTCTCACGGACCAACAACTCTTTGTTAAGTTCAAGAAATGTGAGTTTTGGTTAAGGTCCGTAGACTTCCTTGGTCACATTGTTTTCGGTAAAGGTGTCGAGGTAGATCCTAAGAAGACGGATGCGGTTAAGAATTGGCCTATACCTCTATCACCTTCGGATATTCGTAGTTTCTTGGGTTTAGCTGGTTACTATCGAATGTTTGTTGAAGGGTTTTCTTCAATTGCTTCACCATTGACGGCTCAAACTCAAAAGAAGGCTAATTTTACTTGGTCTGAAAAGTGTGAAGCGAGTTTTCAAGAGTTGAAAGATAGACTTACCTCGGCTCCAGTGTTGACCCTACCAGAAGGGTCCGATGGGTTTGTGGCCTATTGTGATGCTTCCAGAATTGGGTTGGGGTGTGTACTTATACAAAATGGGAAAGTCATTGATTATGCTTCAAGGCAACTAAAGCTGCATGAAAAGAATTACCCAACTCATGATTTGGAGCTGGCAGCAGTTGTGTTTGCTCTAAAGATATGGCGGCATTACTTGTATGGTGTCCATGTTGACGTCTTTACCGACCATTATAGTTTGCAATATGTATTTAAGCAAAAGGATCTAAATCTTCACCAACGAAGGTGGCTTGAGCTATTAAAGGACTATGACATGAATGTCCTCTATCACCCTGGCAAGGCTAACGTGGTGGCAGATGCTATTAGTCGGATGTCAATGGGTAGTGTTGCCCATATTGAGGATGGTAAAAAGGAACTAGTTGGTGATGTTCATAGATTGGCCCGTTCGGGTGTGCGATTAGTTGATTCCACCCAAGGTGGTGTTATGGTCCACAATGGTTCAGAATCTTCCTATGTGCAGGATGTGAAAGCTAAGCAAGATCTCGATCCGAACCTAGTTGAATTGAAAGAAGCAGTGCCAAAGAAGTCCGTTGAGGCTTTCTCCCAAGGGGGAGATGGAGTGCTCAGATATCAGGGTCATTTATGTGTCCCTAATGCAGATGACATAAGAGGACAAATCTTGATTGAGGCCCATGGTTCTCGTTATTCCATTCACCCGGGAGCTACCAAGATGTACCGTGACTTGCGGGAGATCTATTGGTGGAATGGGATGAAGAAAGATATTGAGGGATTTGTGGCTAGATGTCCTAATTGCCAACAAGTGAAAGTTGAACACCAAAGACCGGGAGGTCTATCGCAAGATATTGACATTCCTACTTGGAAGTGGGAAGATGTGAACATGGACTTTATTGTTGGCTTGCCGCGCACTCGGCACCAGTATGATTCGATTTGGGTGGTTGTAGATCGTATGACGAAATCAGCCCATTTCATTCCCGTCAAGGTTTCTTACTCGGCGAAAGATTATGCTAGGATGTACTTGAGGGAGATGATTAGGTTGCATGGAGTGCCTTTATCCATTATCTCCGATCATGATGCACAATTTACTTCTCAGTTTTTGAGATCTTTCCAATAAGGCCTTGATACTCGTGTTAAACTTAGCACTACCTTTCATCCCCAAACCGATGGGCAAGCTGAGCATACCATCCAAACTTTGGAAGATATGTTGAGAACTTGTGCAATTGACTTCAAGGGTAATTGGGATGATCATTTGCCTTTGATTGAGTTTGCTTATAATAACAGCTACCATTCTAGTATTGGTATGGCTCCATTTGAAGCTCTGTATTGTAAGAGGTGTAGATCTCTCATAGGATGGTTTGAAATTGGGGAAGCTGCTTTGATAGGCCCCGAGTTAGTGCATGAAGCTATGGAGAAAGTTTGGCTTATTAGAGAAAGGCTGAAAACGGCACAAAGTCGACAAAAGTCTTATGCCGATGTCAGAAGAAGAGAATAAGAGTTTGATGTTGATGATTGGGTTTACTTGAAAATTTCACCTATGAAGGTGTAATGAGATTTGGGAAGAAAGGGAAGCTTATTCCCCGTTATGTAGGCCCATATCATATTTTGAGTCATGTTGGTAAGGTTGCCTATGAGCTTGAATTGCCTAATGAGTTGGCATCAGTGCATCCGGTTTTCCATGTCTCGTTGTTGAGAAAGTGTGTTGGTGGTCAGACCTCTGTAGTGCCAATAGAGACTCTTGGCATTAAGGATAGCCTTTCTTATGAAGAGGTTTCGATTGAGATCCTAGACCGACAAGTCCGGAAGTTAAGGAATAAAGAAGTTGCTTCCATGAAAGTTCTATGGAGGAATCAATTAGTTGAGGGTGCTACTTGGGAGGCCGAGGCCGATTTGATGTCCCGCTATCCTCATCTATTTCCTTCCGATCCTCTTCTAGCTTTAGGTACCTAGTTCCTCATGGTTCATTCTTTTGGTCTCATGTGTCATAGTTGATTTCCATGATTCCTTGATTTATGCATGTTCATGAAGAGTCTAACATGATATATATATATATGTGTGCATTGACTATGAGTTGCATAAAGTCTTCATTAATTTTGTATTGAGCATGCTTTAGCTTGGAGTTGATGTTTCCTCCTCGGATATGTGCATTTATGCGTGCTTGCATGCTAGGTTGGGTTGTTAGTCCGAGTCTATCGCCCTTCTAAGGATATCCTGGTTCTCATTCGAGGACGAATGTCTCCAAGGGGGAGATATTGTAACACCCCAGTTTTTGAAAAGAAAGAAAAATGCAGTTTTAAAAATTTTCTGGTCCGAATGACGACGGAGGCCATCAACGGACCGTAGGTGGAGTGACGGGCCGTAGATGGGAACCGTCGATGGCCCTGCCAACTTTATGAATTTTTAGTTTTTGAACCTTGACCTACGGAATAGCAGGATGATTGGTAGTTCCGTAGATGGGTTCCATAGATGCCTTCCAGACTTAACCAAATTTTTAGTCAAAATGAACTTTCTGAATCGATTAACGGAAGAGCAGGATGGTCCGTCAGTGGATGTACCAACCGTAGGTCCTGTCCATCGATTGGCCCCAATAGTTTTATTTAAGGGCTTTTTGGACTTTCTCCCTAAATGTTTATTCCTTATTCTAGACGATTTTGCCCCTTAGCATTGGCCCTATTTATATTTTCTAAGCCCTAATCCCTTCATTTTCCAACTCTCATCTCCTAAAATATTCTTCTCTCTAGAAGAACAAGAAGGAGAAGAAGAGAGCTAGGGTTCCCATCAAGGTTATCAATCCCCCTTTTATTTCAAGGCATTGGCATTGAGGTATGATAGTATTTACCATTTGGAGTCTTTCCTCCAATGGGTCCTCTTTTCCTTAAGGTTTTCAAGGTATACTCTTGCCCAAGAGAGCTAGGGTTTGACAAATTCTTATGGGTTCTTCATTATGCTTTCCATTGTTGATGTTATGGTTGATAGTGCACGATCTAGCATGGTAAAGTAAGCTAGTGCACGATTTAGCGTGGTTTACATGCAACTTGATGAATCCCATGAACTTATGCTAAGTATCCCCCAATTTTATGATTATGCTTATGATTGTGGGTTGATTGAGAAAAGATGAATTGCATGAACTCTTTGTGAATTGAGTTAAGGACTATGATTATCAAGCTATGAATTCCATGTAAGACTATGAATGATGAAAAGAGGATATTTTATGAAAAGATGCATGATGAACCAAAATCTATGATTTTCCTCTATTATGTGGGTTCCCTCAATTATGACTAAATTGCCTTGATTTATGGCTTTCTAAGTATTAGCTTATGATGCAGATATAGGTATTTATGATCATCAATGGGTGCTTTGTTTAGGTGCTTTATTGAGATCACATCATCTACTCGTCAGCTTTTGGTAAGGCCTCCTTACCTTATGAGGACTCCAATTTTATTGCTTTAGTAGTAGTAGAATTTGGAGGTTGTCAGGGTCTTATCCCAACACCTATATTTAGATAGTAGGGGTTTTATGGATAGGAAGAGTTAGTCATTCATTTTTCATTTAAGATGTTTTGATAAAACTTTATCATTTATATTTTGTATTTTCAGACAACATTTGAGATTCACTCTATTTCTTTAAATTGCTCATCAGTTTAAGTTTTCGTGTGTGTGTTTTAGTCTTCCGCTAAGTATTCAGTAAGGACAAGGGTTCGCTTGAGGGCCAACAATGATCTTCGAGTGCCGGCCACGTCTAGGGGTACGCTCAGGATGTGACACTTACCAACTAGTAGATTATAGTAGGTGTCATCATAACTTGAGAAATTGGATCATGACATAATTACTTAATGAAAATAACAACTCAAAAGACAAATATTTTAGTTTTTGTTCATAACATGTGATGCAAAATATCAATCAAATATGAAAATAAACATACAAGAGTTGTTTTTTAGAAGACAAGCTAACCCACGATTATTGAAGGATAACTAAATAGATAGTAATATTTCTATTCAATTTGGAATTTATTATATTAGGAAGGTTGACTTGTGTTGAGTCTTGGTTTTCTCGTGTCTTACACTATTGTATTCAGGATGTTCGTTGATGTGACAATTCCAATTTCCTCGTAAAAAATTAGGGAGGGGGGAATAAGATTTTTAAAGATATGGGATGAATCCTATGAGATTAGGCTAGTATCGATGACAAATATTTAGC
Source organism: Solanum appendiculatum (assembly GCA_018342035.1). NCBI lineage: Eukaryota > Viridiplantae > Streptophyta > Magnoliopsida > Solanales > Solanaceae > Solanum > Solanum appendiculatum. Next base: position 733,601 of record JAGDQO010000347.1, on the reverse strand, counting down.
TTCATCATAACAACTAACATGGAGGTATAACTAAAAATTATCCCCAAAACATGAACAACAATCTTGAGAGCATTATGATAGAGACTGGACAATATGAGACATGGATGACCTCTCGATTGCAAAAACTGATTTTTTCCTTACAAAAAGCATAGACATATGTCACGACCCGATTCCTTGAGTCATGATGGCGCCTACAAACCCGCCAGTAGGCAAGCTAAACCCTATCTTGGAACTTAACAATAATGGGACTCAGAGTGGAAACTAACCTCAACTAAGCGAAAGCATAAATAAAGGAACACATAAAGGAAAGGCGAAAGCGAAACATATATATACAACAACGATACCTCCCAGAACCTGGAAGTCACATGTACAGAGATATTACAAAATGAGTACAAGTCCCAAAAGTAGACCACAGAAACAAGACTGTCTCAAAAATGAAAGACAAGACAAAATATACAAACGCTGATAACTGGTGCTTGAACCTATATCATGGAAACAGATAAGAGTGTAGCATGAGTACCAAACAACAGGTAGCCAGAAAGCATCAAAGGCTGACTGAGCAAGAAATGTAAAAACAAACTAAAAGGATAGAATCCACAATCACAGAGGTCAAGCAGGAATGAAAAGAAGCACACGAGCGCACCGAAAGTTAACTAAGTACAGCTAAACTAAACCTAACTGGACCCCCATAAGCCCAGAAGGTACACTCGTGCATAAGTTTAAATAAAACCCGAATGGACCCCCATAAGCCCGACAGGTACACAGAAGAGCTGGATCTAAGGAACCCAAGGAAAACAACTCTGAATCGAAACAACCAGCCATCTCAACCCCTTTCAACAAGTTCGACATCCCAAATTGACTCACCTAGCCTGTTAACAACTCTGGGGGACTGCCAAGCTAGTCGAGTGCTGCGGAGGGTACGATGACCCCTCCAAATATCTTGATATCCAACCGCCCAATTGGCTAATACTCCGGGGACCCTACCCAAGCCAGCCAAGTGAGCCATCTAACAATCCCGGGGCCCTGCAAAGCCAGCCAGAGTGCACGGTGCATGCCAACTCCAAAGAGAACCTTAGTTAACTTGTATCCAATTGCCTAGCCGACTAATACTCCGGGGCCCCTACCCAGCTAGTCAGAGCGTATAAGGCGAATCAACTCTGTAGAGGATCTCAACTTCCAAACCATTGTGGATATACGTCCACTACCCATCTCATCATAACGAGCGTAACAACTCAAAGCCATAGTGGATCGACGTCCACAACCAATCACATCACCACGGAACCGACCTCGAAGCCCCCAACTAGGAAGATACCATGCCTCCGATAACTCATCAGCACCAGAGGAAAAGAGGAGAAAATACAGAAGGATCGCAACCACCACAAAGCCAAAATTGAATTCAACTATCAGACCCAAGTTATCTATACCGGTCTACAAGGACCTAGTCTATCTGAATCGACATCGAATACATACCAAAGTCAACCAGGTGCATGGGTCTAAGTCAACACTAGTCTATCCTAAACTAAGGCCAAAGATATAATCCAATATAATAAACAACCAACCAGACAATCCGTAAGCAGCAACATATAACAGCCCAACAAATAATTCAACACAATAACAGATAAGCAACCCCTTCGATAACATGGTACTAATCCCGAAATTACCCGAAAATCAACCCTAAAACATGGTTTCTGAGAAGAAGAGAAGAGATACTAGCTACCCAGCCCAGATTCACAAAAATCCGCATGCAATTACACAATCAGGCTCAAACTAAAGGAAGGGAAGTCGTAGCCTATCTGAAGGCCCACTGCACGCGCTCTATATCACTCTGTTGAAGTCTTCCCTTTTCGTACAGCCTCGAATTGCTGCCACTCTATCAAAAATAGAATCACAGCATTAGCATGGTCGTTTAGACACTAAAATCATCAAAATTAGAGACAGACCAATTTCGGAGTCAAAATCAAGAATTGTGGGACCCGCTCTGGAATTTTTTGAATTGACTCCGTGAAGAGGTCCTAAACCCTCCCCCGAGCTTGTGTTCCAAAATGGAACACCCCTCAGGGCTCGGATAAGCTCCATAAAACAACAAACCCAAGATGCAAAACTTTACACAATTAGCTTAAGGTAGCAACTTATGCCTCAAATTCACGGAAATCAAGGACAACCCAACACTATCCGAGAACTAACCCACATAACCAACGAGATTCCAAACACCTTGGACTTCAAATCACTGAAAACTGACTTAAAACAAAAAAGATATCAATTTCCAACTTTTTCCTCAAACAAAACCCGACTGCCCTTATATATACTGCCAAACCCGCTGACCTCCGCAAACGCGGCCAAGGGCCCACGAACGCAGAAGGTAAACAACCACAGCTCCACGTATGCGGCAAGCGACCTGCGAACCGTAGGAACAACCACTACACCTCCGCGAACGTGGCTAAGGGTCCACAAACGCAGAGAAGAGGATCATAGACCTCCGCGAACGCGGAGAGAAAGGCTCCCAGACCTCCAAGACTTCCGTGAACACAGAGCCTTATTCACGAATGCGGATAGGGAAGTCTCACACCTCCGCAAATGCGGACCCAATTCGGCGAACGCGGAGAAAAAGTGGGTCTGCAACATCAGTTGTACACCAGCTGAGTTTTGGGCATTCCCAAAACTCCGACGGGGTGCTCGGGATACGTTCGAAACCCATCCATGCTAACGAGATATGCTACCCCATCAAATTCAACATTCCAGACTCAATGGCGCAGTCAGAATTTCCATACGAGGTCATTTCGACAAAAAGTAGGTCCCACACCCAAAGCACCATTTTAGCAACCTTCAACCAAGGGCCTTAGAATTAGATCGAAAGCCTCGAAAAGTGCTCGAAGGGTTATTCTAAACCAAACTTCGCATTTCAGAACTAACCGCACTGACGAAATTCTCATCCGTGCACGTTTACCAAGAATGTTGACTGAAGTCTAACTTGAGCCAAATTTAGAGGCTACAGCGCCAAATGGCCACAAAGTCACACTGAAAACCCCAGGACTCATGCCAATCATTCTACTAGCCTAATTTGGCCGCTCTGAAGCTAATGGAACCGTCAGAATCCCCTTCTGAGGTCGTTTTCCTGAGGTTATGACTGAAATCAACTTTTCAAGTTTCAAAATAGGAAAATAGGCATAAAACCAAAACGAATGATCAGGCGACCGAACAGTCAGTGCCAGCAAGTCACAAATGAATTGGGGTCTCTACAGGAAAGCTCTAAAAGACAAAAAGAAGGCATTAACACGAAAATGACCTCGAGGGTCATTACAACATTCACTACTAAAAGGACTTTAATTCACGAAAGTAAGAGTCAAGAAGTACATGAGGGCTCAAATAAGCTGGGAAACTGCTCCCACATATCCCGCTTGGTCTCCTAGGTAGCCTCCTCGACTAGACGATGCCTCTAATGGACCTTAACCACAGGAGTGGCTCTTGACCTCAGCTGCCTCACATCTCTGGCCAAAATAGCAACTGGCTCCTCAATATAGGTCAGGCGATCATCCAACGCAACAGCATCATACTAGAGCACATGAGACTCATCTGGAACATACTGGTGCAACATCGAAACATGGAAAACTGGATGAATAGGTGAGAATGCTAGAGGTAAGGCCAACTCATAGGCCACATCACCAACTGTCAAGATTTCAACAGGCCAAATGTACCTGGGGCTAAGCTTGCCCTGCCTCACAAATCTCAACACACCCTTCATGGGTGATACTCGGAGGAATACTCTATCACCAACGGCATATCTCAGTGACCGTCGCCTGCGATCTGCGTAACTCTATTGTCTACTCTGAGCCGTCTTGAGCCAATCCTGAATCATCCTCACATGCGCTAAAGTCTCCTGAAATAAGTCTGTACCAAGCAACCTAGGCTCCATAGACTCAAACCATTCAACTGGAGTGTGACAACGCCTACCATATAATGCCTCAAACGGGGCAATCTGAATACTAGAGTGGTAGTTGTTGTTGTACGCAAACTCCGCCAAGGGCAAGAAGTAGTTCCACTGACCTCCAAAGTCCATAACAATAGCCCGCAAAATATCCTCAAGGACCTAAATAGTACGCTCTGACTGGCCACTCAATCTGCGGGTGGAATGATGTGCTAAGGTTGACACGAGTGCCCAACTCCTCCTGAAATACCCTCCAAAAGCTGGAAGTGAACCGTGAACCTCGGTCTAAGATAATAGAAGCAGGCACACCATGAAGACAGACCATCTTCCGAATGTAGATACGAGCCAGCCTCTCGGCACTAAAGGAAGTATGAACTGGGAGAAAGTGTGTTGACTTAGTCAATCAATCCACGATGACCCAAATGCTGTCAACACCTCTAGAAGTCTGAGGCAAACCCACAATAAAATCCATGGTGATACGCTCCCACTTCCACTCAGGAATGAGTAATCTCCGCAACTTACCACCAGGCCTCAAATGCTCGGCCTTCACCTGCTGACAACACAAGCAACAGGACACATAATCTGAGATATCCCTCCTCATACTGCTCCACTAGTAATGCTGCCTCAAGTCACGTTATATCTAAGCGGTGCCCGAATGGATAGAATACCTTGAATCATGGGCCTCGCTAAGGATCAGCTGAATCAAATCTCGAACTCTCGGAACACACAAACGACCATCAAATCCCAAAACCCCATCTGAGTCTAATGTAGTCTTCCCGGGATCACCTGCCTATACTCTATCTCGGAGTACCACCAAGGACTCATCCTCAAACTGACGACCACGGATCTGATCTAACAGAGATGACTGAACTCCCACATAGGCTAACACCCGACTGGTATCTTAAACATTAAGCCTGATCATCTGCTTGGCTAGGGGCTGAATGTTTAAAGCCAAGGGTCGTCCCGTAACATAAATAAAGGCTAGACTACCCATACTCACTATCTTCCGTCTAAAGGGATCCGCTACTATATTCGCCTTGACCGGATGATAGGGAATAGAGAGGTCATAGTCCTTCAGGAGCTCAATCCAGTAGCGCTGCCTCGAATTAAGATCCCTCTAGGTCATAATGTATTGAAGGCTCCTCTGATCAGTGTAGATCTCGCAATGAACTGCATATAGGTAATGCCTCCAGATCTTAAGCGCAAAAACTACCACCGCCAACTAAAATTTATGAGTGGGGTAGTTGCGCTCATGCAGCTTAAGTTGCCTCGATGTATAAACAATAATCCGGCCCTGCTGCATCAATACACAACCTAAACCAACCCCAGATGCATCACAGTAAATCGTGAAGCCCTTACCTTCAACTGGACGAGTCAATATAGGAGCGGTGGTAAGCAACTCCTCAAACCTTAGAAAGCTCCTCTCAAACTCCTCCGACCACACAAAGGGAACATCCTGGCAAGTCAACTGAGTCAAAGGTGCTACTATTGAAGAGGAACCCTCAACTAAATACCTGCAGTACCCTGCCAATGCGACGAAGCTCCAAATCTCAGTCACAGAGCTGGGCCTAGCCCAATCACGAATAACCTCAATCTTCACCGGATCCACTATAATGCCATCCTTGGACACCACGTGCCCCAATAATGCTATGGACTCGAGCCAAAACTCACACTTTGAGAACTTGGCATAAAGCCGATGGTCTCTCAAAGTTTGGAACACTATCCTCAAATACTGCTCATGCTCACCATGGCTCCAAGAGTATACCAAGATATCATCAATGAAGACTATGACAAAGGAGTTCAGATATAGCCTGAATACACAAGTCAGTAAGTCCATGAAAGTGACAAGGGCATTAGTCAATCCAAAAGACATCACTAGGAACTCATAATGACCGTAACGAGTCCTAAATGTTGTCTTAGGAATGTTCGCTGCTCTAACCCTCAACTGGTAGTAGCTGGATCTTAAGTCAATATTAGAAAACACTGCGGCACCCTGAAGCTGATCGAACAGATCATCAATACGAGGCATGATGTAACGGTTCCTCACCATCACCTTATTGAGCTGCCTGTAATCAATACACATCCGTATGGTACCATCCTTCTTCTTCACAAACAGGAATGGGGTACCCAAAGGCGATATGCTAGGCCAAATGAATCCCTTACCCAAGAGATCCTTAAGCTTAATTCTGAGCTCCTTAAGCTCTGCAAGGTCCATACGGTACGGTGGGATGGAAATGGGATGAGTACCCAGCTCCAAATCAATGGCAAAATCAATATCTCGCTCTGGGGATAGGCCACGAATGTCGGCAGGAAATACATCGGCATACTCTTGGACTATAGGCATGGAATCAATGGTAGGGTCCTCCCTACTAATATCTCTAATATATGCCAAATAAGCCAAACATCCGCTAGCCACTAGCCTCTGGACCTGAATATAGGAAATCACCCCAACCGGTGTGCGATTAAAAGAACCCTACCACACCATCAGTGAAATACCAGGCATAGCTAAAGTAACGGTCTTGGCATAGCAATCCAAGATCGCTCGGTGAGGGGATATCCAATCCATGCAAAAAATCAAATCAAAATCCACCATACTAAGCACAATAAAATCGGCCCGAGTGACCTGCCCCCGAATAATCACCACACAGGATCTACAAACCTGATCCACTACTAAAAAATCCCCTACCGGGGTCGAAACACGCAAAGGTACCACCAAGGGCTCTGGAATCACCCCCAACCGAGGAATAGAATAAGCAGACACATACAAATAGGTAGAACTAGGATCAAATAAAGTTGAAGCGGACTGATGGCATAAGAGAATTGTACCTGTATTCACATCATCTAACGCCTCGGGCTCTGCTCTGGCAGGAGCTGCATAGAAATGGCCCTGGGCACCTCTCCCCCGTGCATCCACCCTGCCACCTGTCCTACCTCCCCGTGCACCTCCCCGTGCACCCTGATGCTGACCTCCTCCTCTGGCTGGAGGTGCTACTGCTGAAACCGGTCTCGCAGCCTGAGGAGCTGGTAAAGTTGTTCTGTAGGTAGGGCACTCCCTAGACCAATGACCAAGCTCTCCACACATAAAGCAATCCTAAGAATACCTACTCACATCTGGAGGCCGGCTACCCCGACTTGAGGAACCTGTCTGAAAACTACCTCAGCCATGACTCGGACCGGCACGAAAACCACCCTGACGGTGCTGGTCACCCTCTAATATCTGCAATGATGCCTAAAATGGGCAACTAGGCTGACCTGACTGGAACCTCCGATGGCCCGGGTCCCGAATAACTCTAGGCCTAGAACGTGGCCCACTAACTATATCATCCTCCCTCTTGCCGTTGCCCCCGTGGGCCTCGCGACGGAGCTGCTCAAGCGTGCGGGCATGGTCCACAATATCCAAAAAAGAGCGGCCTACTGAAACCATAGACTGCGACTCAATACGCAGCTGCAACCTCAAGCCTCTAACAAAGCATCAGACTCTCTCCTCCTCCTTGGGCAAGATCTTAGTGGCATGACATGATAACTCATGATATATAGCCTCGTACTCATATACAGTCATAAAACCCTGCTCCAACATCGAGAACTCATCACAAAGCCGATCTCTGACACTCCGTGGGATAAATCTAGCCTAAAAGGCCTCCGAAAACTCTACTCGCATCACTAGCGGGGACCCAGCTAGCCTGGTCTCCATGAAAGAACGCCACCACTGCCTGGCCGGCCCATCTAACTGATAAGCAGTGAAGTCGGCTCCTCTCGACTCCACTAATCCCAGAGCCTGCAGTCGCTCCCAGCAGAAAGTAATGAACTCATGGGCGTCCTTACCAACTGCCCCAGAAAACCTCAGCGGTGACAACCTCAGAAACACCTCGAGCATATTCTGCTTCCGAAGAGGAATGACCCCATCTAAGACATCAGGTTGAACGGCGGCCGGAGCTGGCGGCTGCTAAACCTCTGGGGCCGTTGGTGCAGCTGACCCTGCTGAAGAATCTCTGGAGCCGCTAGGGTAGGCTGACCCTGCGGTGCTGGAGTGGGATCTAGAACTGGAGCTGGGGCCTGCTGCTACTGCTTAATACACCCTATCGCAGCTAGAATCTACGCAAGCCTCACCTGAAGATCAGGGGCGGCAGCTGGTGCGGGCGGTGGTGGGGCTGGTCCTGGCCCCACCAGGTGAGGACGAATATGCTCAATACAAGGCTCCACCTCAGGCTTTGGAGTCCTCGCTCTATCGCGGCCTGGTGCCGCAGCACCACCTCGACCTCAGGGTCGACCTCTATTACGCGTGCGAGCCATCCTGCAATAGAGCGAAACAAGTAAAGATTTCATGAAACCAATCGGACAACAACGCACGAAAATTGCACAAAACAAATAAACCTCCTAAAGACATCCTGTAGCCTCCTAAAGATAAGTCACGTACGTCTCTGCTCCGATCTGCAAGACTCTACTAGATGGTAGCTTTGTACAAGTGAGACAGGCGAACCTGGGGTTCTGATACCAACTTGTCATAACCTGATTCCTCGAGTCATGATGGCGCCTACCAACCCTCTAGTAGGCAAACAAAACCCTATTCCAAAACTTAACAGTAATGGGATTGATAGTGGAAACTAAGCTCAACTAAGCGGAAGCATAAATAAAGGAAAGGCAGAAGCGAAAAAATCTATATACAACAACGATACCTTCCAGAACCTGGAATTCACATGTACAGAGCTACTACAAAATGAGTACAAGTCCCAAAAGTGGACCACAAAACCAGATTGTCTCAAAAATGAAAGACAAGCCAAAATATATAAATAGAAGGAGGCAGGTAATCTCAGGATGCCATGTGCTCACCCTCGCCTCTAGAATAGACTGCAGCAGGCTCGAACTCAACGCTAATAACTAGTGTTTGGACCTGTATCACAGAAACAGATACAGAGTGTATCATGAGTACCAAACAACAGGTACCCAGTAAGCATCATAGGCCGACTGAGCTAGAAATGTCAAACAGACTTAAAGGATAGAATCTACAATCATATAGGTCAAGAGAAAATGAAAAGAAGCACACGAGAGCACCGAAAGTAAACTAAGTACAGCTAAACTAAACCTAACTAGACCCCATATGCCCAGAAGGTACACTCATGCACAAGTTTAAATAAAACCCGAATGGACCCCCATAAGCCCGACAGGTACACAGAAGAGCTGGATCCCAAGGAAACCAACTCCAAACCTAAACAAGCAGCCATCTCCAACCTAGTCAACAAGTCCGAGGTCCCAAATCTACTCACCTAGCCCACTAACAATTCCGGGGGCCCTGCCCAGCCAGTCGAGTGTTGCGGGGGGGTACGACGACCCCTCAAAAGATCCTGATATCCAATGGCCATATTGGCTAACACTCCATGGGCCCTGCCCTAGCCACCCAAGTGAGCCATCTAACACTCCTAGGGGCCCTGCTTAGCCAACCAGAGTGCATGGTACATGCAAACTCCAAAGAGAACCTTTGTTAACTTGTATCCAATTGCCTAGCCGACTAACACTCTGGGAGCCCTACCTAGCCAGTCAGAGCTTATAAGGCGAATCAATTCGATAGAGGATCTCAACTTCCAAACCATTGTGGATCGATGTCCACTACCCATCTCATCACAACAAACGTAACAACTGCAAGCCATAGGGGATCAACGTCAACAACCAATCACATCACGACGGAATCGACCTCAAAACCCCCAACCAGGAAGATACCACGCCTCTGATAATGCATCAGCACCACAGAAAAATGGGAGAAAAGACAGAAGTATCGCAAGCACTACAAAGCCAAAACTGAATTTAACTATCAAACCCAAGTTTGCTATGCCATCTATAAGGACCTAGTCCATCCAAACCGACGTTAGACACATACCAAAGTCAACCAGGTGCATGGGTCTAAGTCAAAACTAGTCTATCCTAAACTAAGGCAAAAGATATACTCCTATACAATAAATAACCAACCAAACAATCCGCATGCAGCAACATATAGCAGCCCAATAGAAAATTCAACACAATCACATATAAGCAACCCCTTCGATAAGGTGGTACTAATCCTGAAATAACCCAAAAATAGACCCTAAAGCATGGTTTCTGAGAAGAAAAGAAGAGATACTAGCTACCTACCCTAGATTCACACAAATCCGCATGCAATTACACTATCAGGCTCAATCTAATGGAAGGGAAGTCGTAGCATACCTGAAGGCCGACCGCGTGTGCTCAAAATCACTGTGCCGGAGTCTTCTCCTTTTGAACAGCCTCGGATTGCTGCCACGCTATCAAAAGTAGAATCAATGTCCTAAACCATCCCCCGAGCATGTATTCCAAAATGGTACACCCCTCGGGGCTCGGATCAGCTCCATACAACAACAAACCCAAGATGCAAAACTTTACACAATTAGCTTAAGGTAGCAACTTACACCTCAAATTCATGGAAATCGAGGACCACCCAACACTATCTGAGCACTAACCCACACAGCCAATGAGATTCTGAACACCTGGGACTTCGAATCACCGAAAATTGACTTAAAACAAAAAAGATATCAATTTCCAACTTTTTCCTCTAACAAAACCCGACTGCCTTTATATATACTGCCAGACCCACTAACATCTGCGAATGCGGCCAAGGGCCCGTGAACACGGAGGGAAAACAACCACAGCTTTGCGAACGCTGAGTAACAACCACTACACCTCCACGAACGCGGCTAAGGGTCCGCGAACACGGAGAAGAGGATCACAGAACACCACGAACGCCGAGAGAAAGGCTCCATAGAACTCCCAGACTTTCGCGAACGCGGAGCTTTATTCGCAAATGTGGAGAAGGAAGCCTCACACCTCCACGAACGTGGAGAAGAAGTGGGTCTGCAACATCAGTTGTGCACCAGCTGAGTTTTGGGCATTCCCATAACTCCAACGGGGTGCTCGGGATTCGTTCGGAACCCCGTGCACGCAAACGAGATATGCTACCCAATCAAATTAGACGTTCTAGACTCTATGGCGCAGTCGGAATTTCCATATGAGGTCATTTCGACAAAAATTGGGTCCCACACCCAAAGCGTCATTTTAGCCAACTTCAACCAAGGGCCCCAGAATTAGATCACAAGCCTCGGAAAGCGCTCGAAGGGTCATTCTAGACCAAACTCGGCATTCCAAAGTTAACCGCGCTAACAGAATTCTTATCTGAGCACGTCTACCAAGAATGTTGACTAAAGTCAAACTTGAGCCAAATTTCAAAGGCTAAAGCGCCAAATAGCCCCAAAGTCACACCGAAAACCCTGAGACTCGTGCCAATCATGCTACTAGCCTAATCTGGCCGCTCCGGAGCTGATGGAACCGTCAAAATTTCCTTCTGAGGTCATTTACCTGAGGTTATGACCGAAATCAACTTTTCAAGTTTCAAAAGCTCCAAAACAGGAAAACAGGCATAAAACCCAAACGAATGACCATGTGACCGAACAGTCAGTGCCAGCAAGTCACAAATGACTTGGGGTCGCTACAGGAACGCTCTAAACGACAGAAAGAAGGCATTAACATGAAAATGACCTTGAGGGTCATTACAACATATCACGGTGTAAGTGCAAGACTAACCAAATCTCTCTTAAAATAATAAGATGACATGAAATCGAAATCATATTCAAACAAATTCGGGGGTTAGTATATATTTGTGTGAGTTTAGGAGAGATTATTCTAGAGGAATTAAAGGTTGGAGTCAATTTATTGGGATTGGGCCACGTATTAGAGAATTTGGGCTCAATTTTGGACTTGATTTTGGTCCAAAATGGAATGAAATCCGTATTGAAGTTGTTGGTCCAAATAGAGATAAAAATAAAGGGATCAGTTCCATCGAAAGAGTTCATCGATTGTTCAAATCTGACGAATACGATATGAGACGAATTCAAATTAACTGGCCAAGCTTCTTAATTTGACAGAATAAAAGAACTATCTACTTATCAAAATAAGAAGAGATTACATTACTAACTATGAATTAACTAATAAAAAAGAAATTAATACGTACTAAGTTAAATAATAATATTATTATTTTTTTAAATGTTTTTTCAAAAATATTTGGAAAACTTGGAAGCTGTATATTAATCTATATGAATTTTTTTATAGAAATAAATAATTCTTTCTAAAATAAAAAAAATCACTTAGAAAATGATTAAAAAATATTTTTGAATTTTTCGAAGACAATTATTTCAATTTGTTTGAAATTGAAGAAGTTTGATAATTAATTTACATTGTAGAAGGCCAAAACCAGGTGTCAACACCATTGTTTAAATTTGTACTCAAATTTTTAATTCTTCCCTCGTTTATCTACTTCGTAATAACTTTAGTCATGCGATATCTGAAAGCCAAACAAAAATGGTGAATAAACTTTGGGCAAAATTGCCCAACATTTAGACCATAAAGTTTGTCTACTTAGAGAGAAAATATTTTCTTTTCTTCTGAGGTGTGTAGCAATAAATGAGTTAAGTATAGGCAACAAATTAGGGAAAAAATCATTAGATTCTATATTTTGATAACAAAATTGTCACTCATTGCAAAAATAGAATAAATATAAAGGAAGGAGGGAGGGGGGGGGGGAGGGGGGGGGGTTATATCATGAGCAACGTATAAATTCTCTTAACATTTTTTAAAAGTTATAGTGTGTAATTGATTTTTATTTTTTTTTGTATATCATTTCTTACTTTAGAGATATCTTTGGTCATTCATATGTCAAATATGAATAATGCAATTTTTTCTCCTCCTTCATATTTAATTCCTTCTCGTGTATTACTTTGATGTCCTTTATGCGATGAAGCATTTCGTACTCATATAGAATTCAGAAATCATGTACGAACTACTCACCCATCATTGCTTGAGAAAAATAGCATCCTATGTTCTCATGTATATGCATCTACTCCTTTTTTGACCGGAAATCCACCATAAGCTCAACCTGCAGCTCCACAACATGCGAGTTTACAAAATGTTATCCAACATTCTCCTGGGCTAGTTTTGCAAGAAAATCTATCATCGGCTCAACCTGCGGCCTCACAACATGCGAGTTCACAAAATGTCATCCTACATTCTCCTATATTTGCATCCAATATTTTTCATTCAGAAAATCTGCCATCAACTCAACCTTCGGGCCCACAACACATGAGTTCGCAAATAAATGATGAAGTGGTAATCTTTCCAACATCATCATCGAATCGTAATCACCCGATAAGAAATGAAAGAACACCAACAATCGATAGACAGCAAATGGATAGGAGAAACAATGTTGTATTGATAAGCAGGGGCAAAGCACCGCCAATGGATATGCTACAAATGAAAACAAGAAACAGAGTTGGAGGTTCTAATTCAACATTTCGAAACTCAAATGAGACTACGATTTATGGTAAAAAACCATTAATAAATCAATTGGATGTTCCTATTTCATCAAATGCTGATGAACTAGTTAACATAGATGAAGAACAAAATGAATTGGACTTGAACTTGAGGCTTTTAGTAGAGCAAAAATAATGTGGATCTTCTTCGTATGGAGGGAGGGTGGGTCTAAAAATGTACCAAAATCTGAGTCTTTATTTTAATTTTATTTTTTATTTGTTTGTCTAATAGAAGGGTGTCTAAAAGTGTGAGTCTGTTATTTTATTTTATTTTATTCTATTGTTGGTCTAACATAGTGATGGTCTAAAATCATGTTCTAGTGAAGTCTGTTTTTCAATCAACACAAATATTTGAGTGAGCAAAAATGTCAAACATATCATTACTGACCAAAAATGTCAAATGAAATCAAATATGTTTGGATTCTTGTTAATCATATTTAAAAAATGAAATTTAAATCCTTAAATATAATTACTTTTTTATATTATAACTGAGCAAAAATATCAACTTTCGGTCATGAAATTATATATGACACGTCATGCGACACTTTTCACCTTGTAATTTTCACATCAATTCACCCAACTCCCAAAAAAATTGATTGTGTAAAAAACTAATATATCTTTGTATTCCTCTTTTTTTTCCTTTCTATTTTCTAAAATCTAATTAAAGTTGAAGATAGTTAATTCAGTAGTATCCATTTTGTATATCATTCTTCAACAATAAAGACATAATTAGAATTCGAAAAGTGACCAGTCGATTTTAATTTATATTTAACTGTAATGTAAAATACTCCTTCTCATCTCACATCTATCTATATATAACAGGAAAGGAAAAAGTGTCACATGGCAGCACCACAATTATTTTTTTTTTATAAATTATTAAAATTAATTTAAAATCTAAAATTAAAAATAAAAATGGCAATCACTAAACAAAAACTTAAAAAGATACTAATGTAACTACCAATGTTACCGTATGCACTATACCTTCCCATAAAAATAGTATTTATTATTAAAAAAAAAAAAAAAATTTAAAAAATATTTATTTAAAATTAATGTGAATTGCTTATTTAGTTCTTCATTTTTCTGAAACCTTTTATATTTATGGTTTCTGTTTTCATTTTCTTTTATAATTTAGCGTATATATTATTCAAAATTTGAAAATCTATATCATCTATGTATATATAATAGGAGAGGTGATAGCACCACAAAAAAACAGTAATTCTTATTGATTAAAATTAATTATTCGTAATTATATTAAATTTGAAACTAAAATTTAAAAATTAATTTTAACTAAAGATAAAATTAATGTGATATAACCTTTTTAAAAATTTAAAAATTTATATAAAGATAAAATTTAAAAATAATTTCAATAATCTGTTTTAAAATTAAAATTTAACAAACTTTAAATTCTTTATTTTAAAACAAGGGAACATAAAAATTTAGTAAACGGAAATATAAAAATTGAGTAACTAACTTAATATTACCTTGTTTTTCCCTAAGATTAATTTTCTAATCACAATTAGAATTTAAATAGGCTGTTTTAAAACTTTCTGTTTGGATTCCCACTCAAGTACAAACTCTAAAAACTAATTAAGAAAAAAATTAATAAAATAAACATAAGAATCAATATGTAAAATTAAAAATAAATTAAAAAGTAGTATCAAACTCACTATATATATATGCATATATATATATATATATATATATATATATATATATATATATATATATATATAGATATATATAAAATGAGACGTAAAAGTGTACATGTCATCGGTTGTTTTTAGAATTTTTTTTTAAAGATAATTGTTTGCAATTTTAAATGAAATATAAGTTCTACTAAACTTTCCTATATCTTCAAATATAAAAAATGAAATAAAAAAATTAACATTGCAACTGCTACCGTGAAGTAGTTTATACATGTATTACTCTTCCTAGATAATTGCTCCTAAATCATAGACACAACTAATCCATGACTCTTCACTTAAAGAATAAAATGGGAAAATTATAACTTATTATTTTATTATATCAAATAATTATGAATCTCAAATAATTAAAAAAATAAAGATGATTTTAATTATTATTTTAAAAAAAATGTGCAATATGGAAGTACGACTATTTGAGTATAAACAACACATATTCTTTTAGTAATTAAATAAATTATGACTTTAACATATAAATTTACATAAATAAAATAGTGAATAATAAATAAATAAAAAACCCTCTTTCTCTCTCTCTCTCTCTCTCTACAAAATAGAATACGGATAATGATTCCCTTTCTAAAAGTGGAGTAATAACTTGATGTAACTACCTATAAGTTTTGAGAAAAAAACTGATTTTTCAAAAGAAACATTCAATGTTTTATACATTAGTCATTCACTATCTCTTCAATTCTACTTGTTCTGATCTGAAAAGTCTAACATTGTTTTATTTATGTTGTTTAAACTTGCTAATCGTTCATACTTGAAACTTAACAAAGATTGTTGTTGGGTGATGATATATGAAAAACAATAATGCAAGGATAAATTTGATATAATATCACTAAAACATATGATTCTTTCATGATATGTCGTCATAATCATTGATTTATAAGTGATATTTTGTTATTATCTATCAATGTTATGGCGTGTGATTATTTGTGATACCATCAATAGTATGTATTGTCATTACTTGAGTACAGTTTAACAATTTTTGTTTTCCAAGTTATTTCATCATAATGCTTTCATTGAGATTTCAGGTGAGGAAAAATGAAATTTGATCAGTGCAAAAACCGAGTTAGAATTTAAATCAAAGTAAGTGTAACGACCCGTTAGGTCATTTTGAAAACTAGTCCTCTCTCTTTCATAAAAGACCCTTTTCGTAAATTTTAAATGAAAATTTTGAACTATTCGTTTCACTAAGATTATTTAATTGATGGGTAATTTTCAAATAATTAATTTAGTTGATAGTAATGGGCTAAATCTGAAATTTATTTAAGACCTATACCACTTGACCCATATATAAAATTAAATTAAGTAAAGAGGGTTTGATATTTTGAGTCATACCTCCAAAACAACGTAGTTGCGCTCTAATTGCTAAGGAGTGCTGCGTCCTTTTTCAAGGTAAGAGCACTCCCAACTCCTGTGATTTATATATGAAATTGCATCATTCCACACAGGTATTAATATAATAATAATAATTTGTTTTGAGAGAGGGGCTAGGCCAAGGCCATTTATGTTATTGTAGTTGGAAAGGGTTTTGGTCATAAAGAGTGAAAAAAATATTAATGATGACCTGACAATAATGGAATATGAGTTAATCATTGGAAACTATAAAAATTTGATGATTTTTTTATATGATATATGTCAATTTTTGATAGTGACTCATTGTGAAGGTTACTGGTGGCATAATCGGTTGTTGGGTTGAAATTTGTCACGATCCAAAAATGAAGGTGATGGAACTCGTCTTATCCCACCAAGATAAGTCAGTCTAAAACTATCACGACCCAATTTTTGGAGTCATGATGGTGCCTACCAACCCACCAGTAGGCAAGCCAAGACCCTATACCGGAACTTAGCAGCAGTGGGATTGAGGGTGGGATCTAACCTCAACTATGCGGAAGCATGAATAAAAGAGAAGATAAGGGAAAGGCGGAAGCGAAACATCAATATATAACAACAATACCTCCCAGAACCTGGAAGTCACATGTACAGAACTACTAAACGAGTACAAGTCCCAAAAGTGGACCACAGAAACAAGTTGTCTCAAAAGCAAAAGACAAGACAAAATATATAACAGAAGGAGACAGGTAACCCAGAACGCCATGTGCTCACCCTCGTCTCCTGAACAAACCGTTGCAGGCTCGAACTCAATGCAAATAACTGGTGCAAGAACTTGCATCACGAAAACAGATACAGAGTGTAGCATGAGTACCAATGCAACAGGTACCCAGTAGGCATCATAGGCCGACTGAGCAAGAAAGGTAAAAAGAGACTGAAAAGATAGAATCTACAATAACAGAGGTCAAGCAAAAATTAAACAAAGCACACGAACGCACCGAAAATAAAACTAAGTACAGCTAATCTAAACCTAACTGGACCCCATAAGCTCAGAAGGTACACTCGTGCACAAGTTTAAATAAAACCTGAATGGACCCCCATAAGCCCGACAGGTACACAGAAGAGCTATTCTACGAAAACGAAGAAAGACTCAAGCCACAAATCAAATCAACCAACCAACTCAACCGAACCAACCAACCAACTCCAATCCGGTCACAAGTCTGACTTTCAAGTCGGACCGCCGGCCGAACAGCAACTCCTGGGGCCCCTACCCAGCCAGTAGAGTGCCAATGCACGATGACTTCGGTAACCTCAACCCTGAAACGAAATAACAAGCCAATCCCAAGCCTTAATACTCCGCTGCCTAATTAGCCAACAATCCCAGGGGCCCTACCCAAGCTAGTAGAGTGCGTCGGTGCTCCTGGGGGCCCTACCCAAGCCAGTAGAGTACGCTGGACAACCCAAGTATCTCATATCCAATCGCCCATTTCGCTAATACTCCCAAGGGGCCCAACCCAAGCCAACAGAGTACGCGGGACCATCCAAATAACTTCAACATCAAGCTAAGGTGGATCGCCGTCCACTACCAACCACAGTACCGCAGAACCGATCTCGAAATATCAAAAACCAGAGTAAAAACAACACACCTACGACAACACATCAACACCACATAAATGGGGAGAGAAGCCAAAAGAATTACAGACAAAAAAAGCCAAAGCTAGGCTTAAACTATCAGACCCCAGTCTGCTATTCTGGTCTACAAGGACCTAGTGATCCGAATCGACGTCGGATACATACCACATTCAAACAGGTGCATGGGCCTAAGTTAATACTACTCTATCCTAAACTAAGGACAAAGATAAGCTCCACTACAGTAAGCATCCAACCAGACAATCCGCATGCAGCAACATATAAACAGTCCAACAGATAATCATAAAACACCGATAAGCACACCCCACCACTAACATGGTACTAACGTCGAAAATAACCCGAAAATAAACCCTAAAGCAAGAATTCAGAGAATAGGAACAGAAATACTAGATATCCACCCCAAATTCACACAAATCAGCGAGTATTCACACATTCCAGTTCAATCTAAAGGAAGAGAAGTCGTAACCTACCAAAAGGCCGACCGCGCGCGCTCCAAATCACTCTACTTGAGCTTTTCCCTTTCGAACGGCCTCAGAATGCTGTCACGCTATAAAAATAGAATCACAGCGTCATTACGGTTGTTTAGACACTAAAATCATCAAAATCGAAGATAGACCTTGGGAGTCAAAATCAGGAAACACAAGACCCACTCAAGATTTTCTTGAATTGACTCCGTGAAGAGGTCCCAAATCCTCCCCCGAGCCTGTGTTCTAAAACAGAACACCCATCAGGGCTCGGATTAGCTCCAAGCAATCAAAACATGAAATGCAAAACATTACACAATTAGCTTAGGATAGCAACTTACACCTCGAATTCAAGGAAATCGAGGACCACCAAACACAAACTGATGACCAACCCACGAAACCAACGATATTCCGAGCACCTGGGACTTCGAATCACCAGAAACCAAATTAAGATGAGGGAGATATGAATTTTCTAACATTCCATCCAAATGAGCCTCGACCTCACTTTTATAAGCACTGTCAGTCGCTGACCTCCGCGAACACGGAAGGAAAACAATCAACACTCCACGAGCGCGGCTTGGATACCACAAATGCGGAGGGAAAGGACCCACACCTCCACAAACGAGGAGAGGAAGACTCCCCAGACCTCCCCGAACGCGGGGACGGAGATCTCAAACCTCCGCGAACGCGAAGCCAAGCCTGCGAATACGGAGAAGACAGGCCCACACCTCCACGAACAGGGATCCAATTCCGTGAACGCGGAGAAGGAATGGATCTGCAACATCAGTTGTGCACCAGCTAAGTTTTTTGCATTCCCAAAACTCCGACGGGGTGCTCGATATTCGTTCGGAACCCCGTGCACGCAAACGATATATGCCACCCCATCAAAATTGACATTTTAGACTCAATGACGCAGTCAAGATTTCCATACGAGGTCATTTTGACAAAAAGTGGGTCCCACACCCAAAGCGCCAATTTAGCCAACTTCTACCGAGGGCCTTGGAATTGGATCGAAGCCTCGGGAAGCGCATGAAGGGTCTTTCTAGACCAAACTCGGCATTCCAAAACTAACCGCACTGATGAAATTCTCATTCAAGCGTGTTTACCAAGAATGTTGACCAAAGTCAACCTTTTGCCAAATTTCAAAGGTTTAAGTGCCAACTGGCCCAAAAGTCACACCAGAAGCCTCGGGACTCGGGCCAATCATGCTTCTAGCCTAAATTGGCCACTCCGGAGCTGATAAAACTGTCAGAATTCTCTTATGAAGTCGTTTACCTGAGGTTATGACCAAAATCAACTTTTCAGGCTTCAAAATATCCAAAATAGAAAAATAGGCACAAAACCCAAACAAACGACCAGGAAACCGAACCTATAGTGCCAGCAAGTCATAAATGATTTGGGGTCGGTACAGGAACACTCTAAATGACAGGAAGAAGGCACAAAAACATAAGTGACTTGAAGGGTCATTACAACATCCACTACTAAAAGAACTTTCGTCCGCGAAAGTAAAGGTCAAGAAGTACCTGAGGGCTCAAATAAGCTGGGGAACAGCTCGTGCATCTCTTGCTCGGTCTCCGAGGTAGCCTCCTCAACTGGACGGTCCCTCCAACGAACCATAACTACAGGAATGGCTCTTGACCTCAGCTGCCTCACATATCTGGCCAAAATAGCAACTGGCTCCTCAATGTAGGCCAGGTGATCATCCAACTCAACAATGTCATATTAAAGCACATGGGACTCATCTGGAACTTACTGGTGCAGCATCGAAGAATGGAAGACTGGATGAATAGCTGAGAATGTCGGGGGTAAAGCTAACGCATAGGCCATATCACCCATTGCCCTCAAGATCTCAAAAGTCCCCATATACTTGGGGCTAAGCTTGCCCTGCCTCCCAAATCTCATCACGCCCTTCATGGGCGATACTCGGAGGAATACTCTATCACCAACGACAAATCTTAGCAGCCGTCGCTTGCGATCTGCGTAACTCTGTTGTCTACTCTGGGCCGTCCTAAGCCGATCCTGAATCATCCTCAAATACGCTAAGGTCTCCTGAAACAGATTTGTACCCCGTGGCCTAGGCTCCATAAGCTCAAACCATCCAACTGTAGTGCGACAACGCCTACCATATAAGGCCTCAAACAGGGCTATCTGAATGCTAGAGTGGTAGCTGTTGTTGTATGCAAACTCTTCCGAAGGCAAGAACTAGTCCCACTGGCCTCCAAAGTCCATAACACAGGCCCGCAACATATCCTCAAAGACCTGAATAGTGCGCTTTGACTGGCCATCAGTCTGTGGATGGAATGTTGTGCTAAGATCAACACGGGTGCCCAACTCCTGAAATACTCGCCAAAAGCTGGAGGTGAACTATGAACCCCTGTCTGAAATGATAGAAACAGGCACCCCATGAAGACGGACCACCTCTCGAATGTAGATACGAGCTAACCTCTCAGCACTGAAGGATGTATGAACTGGAATGAAGTGTGTTGACTTGGTCAATCGATCCATGACGACCCAGATGCTGTCAACACCTCTAGGAGTCCTAGGCAACCCCACAATTAAATCCACGGTGATACGCTCCCATTTCCACTCAGTAATGGGCAATCTCTGAAGCTCACCACCAGGCCTCAAATGCTCAGCCTTTACCTGCTGACAACACAAGCAACGGGACACATAGTAAGAGATATCCCTCTTTATACCGCTCCACTACTAGTGCTACCTCAGATCACGATACATCTTAGCGGTGCCCGGATGGATGGAATATCTCGAATCATGGGCCTCGCTAAGGATCAGTTGTATCAAGTCCCCAACTTTCGGAACACAAATCCGGCCAGCAAATCTCAAAACCCCATCTGAATCTAAGGAAGCCTGCCCGACATCACCTGCCAAAACTCTATCTCTGAGTGCCACCAAAGACTCATCCTCGAACTGACGACTGTGGATTTGATCTAGCAGAGATGACTGAACACCCATATAGGCTAACACCTGGCTTGAATCTGAAACATCAAGCCTGATCATCTGGTTGGCTAACGACTGGATGTTCAAAGCCAAGGGTCGCTGTGACACAGAAAGGAAAGTTAGACTACCCATACTCACTGCCTTCCGGCTCAAGGCATCCGCTACCACATTTGCCTTGCCCGTATGATAGAGAATAGAGAGGTCATAATCCCTCAGGAGCTCAATCTAGCGGTACTACCTCAAATTAAGATCCCTCTAGGTCATAATATACTGAAGGCTCTTGTGATCGGTGTAGATCTCACAATGAACTCTATATAGGTAATGCCTCCAGATCTTAAGCACAAAAACTACCGCTGCCAACTCCAGATCATGAGTGGGGTAGTTGAGCTCATGTAGCTTAAGCTGCCTCGACGTATAAGTAATAACCCAGCCCTGCTGCATTAGAACAAAACCCAAACTAACGTCGGATGCGTCACAATAAACTGTGAAGCCCTCGCCCTCAACTGGAAGAGTCAATATAGGAGCGCTGGTAAGCAAATCCTTAAGCCTCAGAAAGCTCCTCTCACATTCCTCCGACCACACAAAGGTAACATCCTGGCGAGTCAACCGATTCAGAGGCGCGGCTATAATAGAGAAACCCTTAAAAAAAGTCTGTAGTACCCTGCCAATCCGACAAAGCTCCGAACCTCAATCATAGAAGTGGGCCCAGCCCAATCACGGATAACCTCAATCTTCGCTGGATCCACCATAATGCCATCCTCGGACACCACATGCCCCAAGAATGCTACAGACTCAAGCCAGAACTCGCACTTTGAGAACTTGGAATAAAGCTGATGATCTC
Source organism: Solanum appendiculatum (assembly GCA_018342035.1). Classification (NCBI taxonomy): domain Eukaryota; kingdom Viridiplantae; phylum Streptophyta; class Magnoliopsida; order Solanales; family Solanaceae; genus Solanum; species Solanum appendiculatum. The sequence goes on along the minus strand of JAGDQO010000347.1, from coordinate 711,372 downwards.
TCAAAGTCTGGAGCACTATCCTTAAATGCCGCTCATGCTCACTATGGCTCCGTGAGTATACCAAGATGTCATCAACGAAAACTATGACGAAGGAGTTCAGATACGGCCTGAATATATGAGTCATCAAGTCCATGAAAGCGGCAGGGGCATTAGTCAACCCAAAATACATCACTAGGAACTCATAATGGCCGTAAAAGAGTCCTAAATGTTGTCTTAGGGATGTCCGCTGCTCTAACCCTCAACTGATAATAGCCAAATCTCAAGTCAATCTTAGAAAACACTGCGGCACCCTGAAGCTGGTCGAACAGATCATCAATATGAGGCATGAGGTAACGATTTCTTACCGTCACCTTATTCAACTGCCTGTAATCAATACACATCCGCATGATACTACTCTTCTTCACAAACAGAACTGGAGCACCCCAAGGTGATACACTAGGCCGAATGAACCCCTTACCTAAGAGGTCCTGAAGCCAAACACTGAGCTCCTTGGGCTCTTCAGGGGCCATACGGTATGGTGGAATGGAAATAGGACGAGTATCCGGCTCTAAATCAATGGCAAAATCAATATCTCACTCTGGGTGTAGTCCAGGAAGGTCGGCAGGAAACACATCAGCAAACTGTCGAACTATAGGCACTGATTCGACTGTACAACTCTCCCTACTAACATATCTAACATAAGCCAAACATCCGCTATCCACAAGCCTCTGGGCCTGAATACAAAAAATCACCCCAACTGGTGTGCGACTGCGAGAGCCCTGCCACACCAAAGATGGAATACCAGGCATGGCTAAAGTAATGGTCTTGGCATAGCAATCCAAGACCGCTCGGTGAGGGGATAACCAATCCATGCCCAAATCATAACCAAATCCAGCATACTCAACACAATAAGATCAGCCTGAGTGTCCTACCCCCGAATAGTCACCACACAGGATCTACACACCTGATCCACTACTAATGAATCCCCTACTGGTATCGAAACACGCAAGGGTACCGCTAAAGGCTCTGGACTCACCCTCAACCGAGGAACACAATAAGCATATACATATGAATATGTAGAACCAGGATCAAATAAGGCTGAAGCGGACTGATGGCATAAGAGAACCGTACCTGTGATCATATCATCAGACACCTCGGCTTCTGCTCTTGCTGGAGCTACATAGAAATGGTCCTGGGTGCCTCTACCACGAGCATCCACCCTGTCACCTATCATGCCTCCCCGGGGACCTCCCCGCCACCCTGATGCTGACCTCCTCCTCTAGTTGGAGGTGCTATTGCTGAAACCGATCTCGTCGCCTCAGGAGTTGGTAAAGCTGATCTGGAGATAGGGCACTCCCTAGCCCAATGACAAAGATCTCCACAAGTAAACCCTAAGAAGAACTACTCGAAACTGGAGGTCAGACACCCTGACCTGAGGAACCTGTCTTAAAACTACCTCGGCCCTGACTTAATCAGGCATTGTAACCACCCTGGCGGTGCTAGTCACCCTCTAACGTCTGCAATGCCGCCTGAAACGGGCGACTAGGATGACCTGGATGGAACCTCTGCTGGACCCGATCCTGAGTATCCCTAGGCCTAGGACGGTGCCTACTAGAGCCGTCATCCTACCTAGCCCTCTGGTCGCTGCCCCCTTGGGCCTAGCAACGGAGCTGCTCAATTGTGCGGGCATGGTCCACAACATCCAGAAAAGAACGGCCCGCTGATAACATAAACTGCGACTCAATATGCAGCGGCAATCTCAAACCCCAGACAAAGCACCTAACTCTCTTCTCCTCCATGGGCAGGATCATAGTTGCATGACAAGAAAACTCATGAAATCTGGCCTCATACTCAGACACCATCATGGAGCCCTGCTCCAACCTGGAGAACTCATCACGGAGGTGATCTCTAACACTCCGTGGGATGATCTAGCCAGAAAGGCCTCTGAAAACTCTTCCCACGATACTGGTGGGGACCCAGCTGGCCTGGTATCAATGAAGGAATGCCACCACTGTCTGGCCGGTCCGTCTAGCTGATAAGTAGTGAAGTCGGCTCCTCTCGACTCCACTAACCCAAAAGCTTGTAATCTCTTTCGGCATGAAGTAATGAGCTCATGGGCGTCCTCCCCAAGAGCTCCAGAAAACCTCGGCGGTGTCAGTTTAAGGAACACCTCGAGCATCTTCACTCTCGAAGTGGCACAACTCCATCTAAGGCATCCGACTAAATGGCGGCCGGTTTTGGCGGCTCCTAGTCCTCTAGGGTCGGTGCTGGCGGCTCCTAGTCCTCTAGGGCCGCTACTACAGGCTGACCGTGATGATAAATCTCTTGAATCACTGGGGCAGACTGACCCTGCTGTGCTAGAGCTGGCTCTGGAGCAGGTGCTGGGGCCTGCTGCTGTTACTGTATACCTCTTATAGCCGCCAAAATCTGCGTAAGCATCGCCTGAAGATCAGGGGCGGCAGCAGGTACGGGCGGTGGCTGGGCTGGTCCCGGCCCCACCGGCTGAGGAGGAATATTCTCAACCTGTGGCTTAACCTCCGGCTCCAGAGTCTTCGCTCTATCGCGGCCTGTGCTACAACACCACCTCGACCTCGGGGTCAACCTCTACTGTGCATGTGAGCCGTCCTACGATAGAGAGAAACAAGTGAGATTTCATGAAACCAATCGAACAACGACGCACAAATAGGAAACAAAATAAGAAAACCTCCTAACGGCATCCTGTAGACTCTCGAGGATCAATCACAGACGTCTCCTTGGTGATCCGCAGAACTCTACTTGATGCTAGCTCTGTACAAGTGAGACCAACGAACCTGGGGCTCTGATACTAACTTTTCACGACCCGATTTATCGAATCATGATGACTCCTACCAACCCACGAGTAGGCAAGCCAAGACCCTATCCCAAAACTTAGCAGCAATGGGATTGAGGGTGGAATCTAACCTCAACTGTGCTGAAGCATGAATAAAAGATCAGATAAGGGAAAGGTGGAAGTGAAACATCTATATATAACAACAATACCTCCCAGAACATGAAAGTCACATGTACAGAACTACTAAACGAGTACAAGTCCCAAAAGTGGGCAACAGAAACAAGTTGTCTCAAAAGCAAAAGACAAGAAAAAATATATAACTGAAGGAGACAGGTAATCCAGAACGCCATGTGCTCTCCCTCATCTCTGGAATAGACCGCTGCAGGCTCGAACTCAACGCTGATAACTGGTGCTTGGATCTGTATCACGAAAATAGATACAGAGTGTAGAATGAGTACCAATGCAACACATACCCAGTAGGAATCATAGGCCGAATAAGCAAGAAGGGTAAAAATGGACTGAAAATATAGAATCTACAATAACAGAGGTCAAGCGAAAATGAAACAAAGAACACGAGTGCACCAAAAATAAAATTAAGTACAACTAATCTAAACCTAACTAGACCTTCATAAGCCTAGAAGGTACACTCATGCATAAGTATAAATAAAACCCGAACGGAACCCTATAAGCTCGAAAATTACACAGAAGAACTATTCTACGGAAACGAAGGAAGACCCAAGTCATGAATCGAATGAACCAACAAAACCAACCAGCTAACTCAAACCCGGTAACAAGTCTGACTTTCACGTCGGACCTCCGGCCGAACAACAATTACCGGGGCCCTACCCAGCCAGTAGAGTGCCAATGCACGATGACTTTGGTAACCTCAACCCTGAAACGAAATAACAAGCCAATCCCAAGCCTTAATACTCCGCTGCCTAATTAGCCAACAATCCCGGGGGCCCTACCCAAGCTAGTAGAGTGCGCCGGTGCTCCTGGGGGCCCTACCCAAGCCAGTAGAGTGCGCCGGTACTCTCGGGGGCCCTACCCAAGCCAGTAGAGTACGCTGGACAACCCAAGTATTTCATATCCAATCACCCATTCCACTAATGCTCTCGGGGGCCCTACCCAAGCCAGTAGAGTACACAGGGCTATCCAAATAACTTCAACATCAAGCCAAGGTGGATCGATGTCCACTACCAACCACAGTACTGTCGAACCGATCTCGAAACATCCGAAAGTCGAGAAAAAACAACACTTCTCTGACGAAACATCGGTACCATAGAAATGGGGAGAGAAGCCAGAAGAATTATAGACAAAACAAGCCAAATCTAGGCTCAAACTATCAGACCCCAGTCTGCTATTCTGTTCTACAAGGACCTAGTCATCCGAATCGACGTCGGATACATACCACAGTCAATCAGGTGCATGGGCCTAAGTTAATACTACTCTATCCTAAACTAAGGCAAAAGATAAGCTCCACTACAATAAGCAACCAACCAAACAATCCGTATGCAGCAACATATAAACAATCCAACAGATAATCATAAAACATCGATAAGCAACCCAACCACTAACATGGTACTAACCCCGAAAATAACCCAAAAATACACCCTAAAGCAAGATTTCGGAGAGGAGGAATGGAAATACTAGCTACCCACCCCAGATTTACACAAATCAGCAAGTATTCACACATTCCAGCTCAATTTAAAGGAAGAGAAGTTGTAAGCTACAAAAAAACCGACTGCGCACGCTCTAAATCACTCTGCCGGAGCTTTTCCCTTTCGAACGGCCTCAAAACGCTGCCACACTATCAAAAATAGAATCACAGCATCAGTACGGTCATTGGGACGTACTGATTTGGTCCGTCTCTGATTTGAGCTTGAATGTATAAATTCTTGATGATTAGTGTGAATTGGGGCGGGTACCTAGTTGTATCTTCTTTTCTTCATAGAAATTATGATTTAGGGTGATTATCTCTGTTTCGAGGGTAGTATCATGCTGGAAGAGGGTTGTATGTGAGTTGTAGCATGCTATGTGATTTACTTGGTTGATTGCTTGTTATTTGAGCATGTTTTGGCCTTAGTCTTGGATAGACTAGTGTTGCCTTAGAGCCATGTGCCTTTTGACTGTGGTATGTCTCCGACGTCATTTCTGATGGACAAGGTCCTTGCAGACCGGAATAGCAGACTTGGGTCTGATAGTATGAGCCTTAGCGTGGGCCTTTGTGCTGCTTGTCCACCTTTTTGTCTCCTCCCCCTATTTATGCGGCTCTGATGCATAACCGGAGATGGTGTGTTTCCTTGGGATTGGAGTGCTTATGGCTTGGTGCCATTGGTGATATTGTCGGGAGTGGACGGCGATCCATGATGACTTAAAGCCTATTTGGGATATTTGAGATCATCTTCGAAGTTGATATGCCCCCGGGCCCTCTTGCTAGCTGGGCGGCTGACGCCCCTGGGAGTGGCTAGCTTGCTAGGCGGCCTGTATATTTGAGATACTTTGAGATCCTCTTTGGAGTTGATACGCCTCCGGGCCCTCTTGCTAGTTGGGCGGCTGATGCCCTTGGGAGTGGCTGGATGACTAGGCGGCCTAGATATTTGAGATACTTTGAGATCATCTTCGGAGTTGACACGCCCCCGGGCCCTCTTGCTAGCTGGGCGGCTGACACCCCTGGCAGTGGCTGGCTCACTGGGCGACCTGGATATTTGAGATCTTATTTTAAGTTGATAGTCACTCTTGCTAGCTGGGCTAGGAGTTGGCTGGTTTTTCGTTTCGCATGTGGATTACTCTTCAGTCTTGTAGGCTTAGCTATTCTATGTACTTATCGAGCTTATGTGTTCCGTTCGGGTTTTATTCGAACTTGTGCACCAGTGTACCTTCTGGGCTTATGGAGGTCCAGTTAGGATAAGTTAGTTGTACTTAGATTTACTTTTGGTGCGCTCATGTGCTACTTTTTTATATGCTTTGACCTGTATTTTGGTTTCGATTCTATCCTTTCAGATTATTTTTACCTTTCTTGCTCAGTCGGCCTATGATGCTTACTGGGTACGAGTTGTTTTGGTACTCATGCTACGCTCTGCATATGTTTTTGTGATGCAAGTCCGAGCATGAGCTACCAGCGTTGATATCGAGCCTGCTGCAGTCATTTTCAGAGGCAAGGGTGAGCACACAACGTTCGGCGGTTACCCGTCTCCTTCTTTATATATATTGACTTGTCTTTTGATTTTTGAGACAGTCTTGTTTCTGTGGTCCACTTTTGGGACTTGTACTCATTTTGTAGTAGATTTGTACTTATGACTTCCAGGTTATGGGAGGGATCTTTTATTTGTATATAGATGGTTTGGCTTGCTTCCGCTTTTCTTCTGTGTTTCAATTATTTATGTTTCCGCATAGTTTAAGTTGGTTTCTTCCCTCAATCCCATTACTTGTAGGTTTAGGGATACGGGTTGGCTTGCCTACTGATAGGTTATAGTAGGCACCATCATGACTCGAGGAATCAGGTCGTGACAGTTGGTATCCGAGCCCCAGGTTCACCGGTCTTACTTGAATAGAGCTAATGCCTAGTACAGTCATGCGGATCGGTGCAGAGAAGTCGATATCCTATCTTCGGGAGGCTATAGGGCATTCCTAGGAAATTCAGTTTTTTACTCTTATCGTGCGTTATCACTTTGAGTAACCTTTAAAACTGCTTTTTTGGTTTCTACTCTCTCCTTAGTGGATAGCACGAAGCATTCGATGGTCGTGGGTGGAGCTTCAACACATTCCACTAGAGTTTCAGCATGTGATCGGGCTAGGAAGCCTCAGTCGGGCATGGACCTTGAGGTCAGAGGCATTCCTCAGTATTCGGAGAGTTAGGGGAAAGTCCAGGCTTTTGTAAGGAGTTTGGCTACCTCGGTTCCTTGGTATTCCGTGTTAGGAGGTCTGAGCTCCTACGAGGGTATACCTCAGGTAGGTGAAGTGCTTGGTGCAGCGGGTACTCCTCATAGTCGAGTTGGGTTAAACTTGTCCCCAGCATGGTTCTTCATCAGTTTCTAACTATGTTTTGGAATTTCTAGAGTGGGCTAGGCATAGCCCCACATTACTCCCTTCAGATCAGAAGTTGAGTCAGGAGTTGATCAAAGGGTTGGTTTTGCCTCTCCGATTAGTGTTAGAGCATCTAATATCAACAGGGTCTACCTCTCCCCTTGTTGCAAGTCATGTGAGGGCTATCGAGCAGGCCTTCCTTGAGACTTACAGTAATGGTGGTGAGATGCTTTGCCATCACTACAACGATGACAAAATTCCACTTTGAGGTGAGTATCGATTCAAAGAGGGACACCTCTCTTTTTTGACTTATCAGGCCTATGGAGGTAGCATCTCAGGTTCCAGGGGGTCTTAGGTAGGTCTTGGTGCTGAGTGTAGGCAAAGTTTAGGCAAGACTTCTTATGTTGGTAAGTCTAGAACTTCGAGTGTTGGGTCTCATATTACTCCGGTTAGGTCTTGGCAGGCAGTTTTTGTAGGTAATGGTTCTATGGGTGTGGAGAGATAGGCCCTTATGTTGGAGATTGTCGCAAGGCACCAATGTAGCTTGCTAGAGGTGGTTCTGAGTCTGGCAGAGGTAGACAAGGTAGATCACCGCATTCTTCATGCTGGGATTCGCGCTATAAAGGTTGCTATGATTGTGAAAAGTTGTGCCACCATTTTAGAGAGTGCCCCATGTGGGAGTTGGTTTTCCAAGTATTGCAGACATCTGATAGTTCCTAGGATGGGGTGGTCAGAGTTAGTTGTACCTATGGGGAAGTTGTTCATCAGCCTACAGCTTGTCCCCAGAATGGAACCATGCCGAGAGGTATTTATCTAGATCAGCCTTATGGGTTATCGGTTCCTACAGTTAGAGGTGGTGCCTTGAGTGTGCCATTACTACATCAGGTGTTCATGTTGAGGTCGAACACGGTCCGTTCTATGCTTCTGCAGGCCGGTCAGAGGCCAAGGCTTCAGGTATCCCTTCTTTGGATGTGATTTTGTGCTTTATCCAGTTGGTTCTTATTTTGTGTGATTTGGGGTTTTCATGCCCATTTGGGTTTATTTGGCTTATTAACTATCGCTGGCTTGTTGTGGCAGTTTGATTTGAGGATTATGTATGTGTTTTGCCCCTATAGTTGATTTCTTTTAGTAGTAGATTTGCTAAGCTGTGTTGCTTTGTTTTGGGAGTAGTGGTTGAGTAACCCCTCGTGCCTTTGCCTTGATAGTCCTTTTGTGGTTGTGGCCTTGGGATTGCTGGTTTCCCTTTTTAACACCCTTGTTGTGTGCTTTTTGTGTGATGCCAATCCTTGTTTAATAGGTGGCTAGACAAGCTTTGCTTGATTTGCGTTTTGTATGTTGTAGGGCCTAGTTGGCTTAATTTTGAGTCGTCCATTTTGAGTAGTAGTTGGGAGAACGACAAGGTAGCACTGAGCCCCACTCCATCGACCTACTCCAACTGAAGGAACTTCTTAAACATCGACACCACGAGCCCACAAACTGCTCTTCCACCACAAACTGGAGCCAAACACGCTATCCTAAGGGAAACCAAGTCGGCAAGCTGCATATCAACATGGTCAACTGGCCGGTAGTGGCCCAAGGGTACCAAACCTATCACAAACCATGAAAGCTGCCAAGCATGATAAAAGTAACCCATGCATCCTAAACTAGAGCCAACTCAAAAATCCCACAAATTAACACGACCCTTCGTGCGCTTCTTGGGGCTTTCGGTCTAATTCCGAGGCCCTTTGTGGAAATTTACTAAAAAATGGCATTTGGGTGTGGGACCCACTTTTTGTCAAGATGACATCGTATGGAAACTTCAACTGTGCCATTGAGTCTGGAACATCAAATTTTGTGGGGTAGCATATCTCGTTTGTGCGCATGGGGTTCCGAACGAATTTCGAGCACCCCGTCGGAGAATTGGCAAATGCCAAACCTCAGCTGGTGCAGCAGCTGATATTGCAGATCCATTTCCTCTCCGTGTTCGCGGACCAGGAAGCGCAATCGCGGAGCATAGCTTCCTTCTTCATCGCATTCGAGGGAAGGTCTTCGCGTTCGCAGAGGTCTGGGTTTCTCTTCTCTGTGTTCGCGGGTAGGTCATAGCATTCGCGGAAGTCTACGATCTTTTCCTCTTCATTCGCGGGCTACTTTAGACGCGTTCGCGAAGGTCAGATCCTCCTAGTCCTTTATTTTAGAACCAGACGCAATCAACTCGAGAAGCCTATTTCCATTTGCAATTTCTCTCTCGTTTTAAGTCAAATTTTGTTGATTCGAAGTCTGGGGTGTTCAGAATTGTTGTAGCTTCCTGGGTGACTCAGCGGGTGTAGGAAAGTCTCCATTTGAGGTATATTTGCATTGTAGTTGGCTGTCTGAGTTGATTCTTGTGAGCTTTTATTTAATTTTTGCATGCTATTCGTTTGGGCTATTACGAACCCCGAATTGTGTTCTGCTTTGGAATAAAAGTTCGGGGAAGGGTTTTGGACCTCTTCACGGAGTCAATTCTTGAATTTACGAAGTGAGTCCCACATTCCCATTTTTTACTCCGAAATTGGTCCGTCTCCAATTTTTGTAATTTTAGTGTCTAAATGACCGTGCTGAGGCTATGATTCTATTTTTGATAGGGTTGCAACATTCCAAGGCCATTCAAATGGGAAAAGCTCTGGCAGAGTGATTTGGAGCGCTCGCGGTTGGTCTTCAGGTAGGCTACGACTTCCTTTATAGTTAGATTGAACTTGAATGTGTAAATTCTTGATGATTAGTGTGAATTGGGGTGGGTACCTAGTTGTATCTTCTTTTATTCTTATAAACCATGATATAGGGTGATTATCTATGTTTCGAGAGTAGTACCATGCTGGAAGAGGGTTGTATGTGTATTGTAGCATGCTATGTGATTTACTTGGTTGATTGCTTGTTTTTGGAGCATGTTTTGGCCTAAGTCTAGAATAGACTAGTGTTGCCTTAGACCCATGCACCTTGTGACTACGGTATGTCTCTGACGTCGTTTCGGATGGACTAGGTCCTTGTAGACCGGAATAGCAGACTTGGGTCTGATAGTATGAGCCTTAGCTTAAGCCTTAGCGCTGCTTGTTCACCTTTCTGCCTCCTCCCCTTATTTCTGCGGCTCCGATGCGTTACCGGAGATGGTGTGTTTCCTTTTGATTGGAGTTCTTTTGGCTTGGTGCCGTTGGTGATATTTTCGGGAATGGACGGCGATGCACGATGACTTGGAACCTATTTGGGATATTTGAGATCATCTTCGGAGTTTATACACCCCTGGGTCCTCTTGCTAGCTGGGCGGCTGACGCCCCTGGAGTGGCTGGCTGGCTGGGACTCCTGGATATTTGAAATACTTTGAGATCCTCTTTGGAGTTGATACGCCCCTGAGCCCTCCTGCTAGCTGGACGACGGATGCCCCTACAAGTGGCTGGCTGGCTAGGCGGCCTTGATATTTAAGATACTTTGAGATCTTCTTCGGAGTTGACACGCCCCCGTGCCCTCTTGCAAGTTGGGCGGCTAACGCCATTGGGAGTGGTTGGTTGGCTGGGCGGCCTGGATATTTGAGATCTTCTTTTGAGTTGATAGTCACTCTTGCTAGCTGGGCTGGGAGTTCACTGGTTTTTTTTTCGGATGTGGATTACTCTTTGGTCTGGCTGGCTGAGATATTCAATGTACATGTCGGGCTTATGGGGGTCCATTTAGGTTTTATTTAAACTTGTGCACGAGTGTACCTTCTGGGCTTATGGGGTGCAGTTAGGTTTAGTTAGCTTTACTTAGATTTTATTTCGGTGTGCTCGTGTGCTTCTTTCTTATCCGTTTTGACCTTTATTCTGGTTTAGATTATATCATTTCATATTGTTTTTACATTTCTTGCTCAGTCGGCCTTTGATGCCTATTGGGTACCTATTGTTTGGGTACTCATGCTACACTATGCTTCTGTTTTCGTGATGCAGGTCTGAGCACCAACTACCAGCGTTGATATCGAGCCAGCTGCAGTCATTTTTGGAGGTGATGTGAGCACACAGAGTTCAGAGGTTACCCGTCTCCTTATGTATATATATTGACTTGTCTTTTGCTTTTTGAGACAGTCCTATTTCTATGGTCAACTTTTAGCACTTATACTCATTTTGTAGTAGCTCTGTACATGTGAATTCCAGGTTCTTGGAGGGATCTTTTATTTGTATATAAATGGTTTGGCTTGCTTCCCCTTTTCTTGTGTGTTTCGATTATTTATGCTTCCGCGTAGTTTGAGTTGGTTTCTTCCCTCAATCCCATTACTTGTAGGTTCTGGGATACGGGTTTGCTTGCCTACTCGTGGGTTATAGTAGGCGCTATCATGACTCGAAGAATTAGGTCATGACAAAGAGGGTCCACTGAGATGACAAATAGCTACCTCATAAATCTCCACAAGAAGCCTAAAAAAAGAAGAGAATAGAAAGTGTCACGAAGATTCAGTCTCGTAACCTACAAAAATTTAGAAGCAAGGGGTGAGTACCAAACCACACGGTACTCAGCAAGCAAACTTCTAAACACAAGCTAAGGGAATAGAGTACGAGTATTCCCTACACCTAAGCCGAACCTCCATAACTACAACCTGCATAAAAACTAGCCCAACCTAATAGTTCACAATTTATATAGCACATAGTTCAACCACATCACTTCAACAATTACATATCAGTAACACACAAGATTACGTTCACCAATCACAAGTTCCACACTAGAGTACTCGTAAGTTCACAAATGATAAACATGCACAATACAATGTCAAGTATAATGATGCATGTCTAACCTAACAATACACACCCGCTGTCTCTCAGTCCAGGACCCATAGGGGACATATATGTCCATGTATCCTTCGCAGCTTGCGATATGACCCTCAATAATATAATCCATCACAGAGTGTGAAAAGACCCTCGATAATAGAATACATTGCGGCGTGTGGCATGTCCCTCGAATCATAATATCCGTCGCGGCGCGTGACACGTCCCTCGAAATGGTACATCCTCTTTAAGTTCTTATTCTTCCTCAATTAACATAACAGTTGTCACAACCATGTCTTAGAACAAATGCAAATGACATATTCACACAAATGAGGAGATGACCCTTTCCATAAAAATGCACAATTCACAACAACACAATCGTGATACGACATCAACTATGAATCAATAAGCCTTTCAAATCATTCTCAACATATCACACACCAATAATTAATCACATTGCCTTTCGTTACCCCTTTTTCATCATTAAAATTATTCAATATGGAAAAGTCAACCCATCACCAAGTCCCATTACTCCCCAACACATACCCCAAGGAAATACACGATTCTATACACTTAACAGTTGTTGAGAAATCCACTTGCCTCAATTAATCAACAATTCACTCCGGGACTTGGGCCTTCCCCTTTCGTTGAGCTTCCAAATCAATGCAATCTATTCAAGTATATAATCACAATAAGATTTCAAAAACTAACAACACCCATATTACTATATGTCTATCCTAGACCCAAATATTCACTCAAATCTATAATCAAGTTCTTAATCTTGATGCCAAATAACATGTCAACTCTCATATTTCAAAAATTTCAAGCTTAGAGTTATGTCCTAATTTCTCCAAACACTACAAACTTAATAGTTTTCATATAATATAATAAACCTAAAATTTAATTACCTATCTCAATATGTCAAAACTTGAGTCATTATGTAACGAACCTAAGAAAGACAACTCAATATTAAAAATAACTTGTAACCCGTACCAAACAGAAAGTTGAGTATTTTAGTGACCTTTTTCCTTTTTTTTGTTTCTTCTCAATTATAATCTAAAAACTGTTAAACCCCTTTAACTTATCTCAAAATATGGGCCAAGTGGTATATGGTATGAAATAAATTATGGATTTGACCCATTAACCACCTATTAAAATTAATTATTTAGCATTTACCGAGTAATTAATTAACTATAGCTACACGAATAGTTAAAAATTCTCAAACCAACTTCACCGACGGAATAGGAATGACTCAGGGCAACTATTAGAAGAGGTAGAAGGGTAATTTTGTGAAAGTTTTCAAAAATGACCTTCCGGGTCATTACATTATCTACCACTAAAAACCATGTTCGTCCTCAAACATAAGGAAGAAGAAGGAAGAATAACTGACGTTTCCAAAAGCATGAGTTATGATCCTCCATAGTTAGTGTTCATCTCTCCAAGTGAGCTCCTCCCTTAGACTATTTCATCAAGATCAACTACTAAGTACTGAACTTTCAAATCAAAGTTTAGTAGATCCACAAATCAGGAGTGATTTACAAGTCACAAACTAGCCCATGAATCCAATCTAAATTGAAACCCTCTAGACCATAACACAACCATCAGGAAGAATTTTTCTCTCATAATCACGAAACAATTTGGAATCAATATTTGCTACAACAAGAAGTGAACCTGAACCAACCACCACAGATTCATAATGCTCAATTCATCGTAGATCTTATCAAGATTCCCTTCTCACAACATAATCTTTCAACGAGCTTAAGTTTTAAAAATCTAATCTTTAGACATCGGGTACTCATCAAGGGAGAATCAAACTTATCTAACCCAAAGAAGAAAATGATCAAGTAATTATCTAGTGAGTGATACACCCAAGCATATAGAACCTCTAACAACACTGTCGAAAAGTTAGATCAGTAGCTGTGATTGTAGAAAACCCTTAAGTACGGCATAACTAGACCCAATGGTATGCACATTCAATCACCCATACCTGGAACATGACCTTGACAATAAGATGAATATTAAAACTAACGAACAACTGTAAATGTTCATGGGAGCTCTTTTATAAATTCTCATAATCAAAGTGGTATGTATAGAGTTACCGGAAAACTTTAACTGCTCCAAGACAACACCAAAACTATCATATCTTAAATGATCAAGTCTACCCAAACATCATATCTGATCCTACCAAGAGGGAATTGCAGGATCAGTTCACTCGATCCACCACTAGAGATCCACCCATAAAAGTGAAAACATGCGCGGGCATAGTTAGTGGATTATACTCTAAACCATACCCAGAATGAAGTAGATGGTCACATAAGAATGTATAAACTAAAGGTTGAATAACATTAAATTCCTCCTCCAAAAAGCTCATATCAAACATTTCCATTCAGTTGATTCCATCTCATTGATTTTCTTAGCTACCTACAATTCATTGATCTGGTCCCATTATGATCGTACCCATACTCTTCACATTATTCCATTGAAGCCCACACTCTCAATACTAACAAAACATCATAATCACTTCGCCTAGTTACCTTACTCTTAAACTGTTACTAGTATCAAAGTCTCTTATAAAACACATTGTCGCCTCCAAAATTTTCAAACAATGGCTCCCTTTCTTTCGATGTAAGCATTACATGACATATACGGGTCCCACCCAAGGTTGATAGCACAAATTTCAAATCTGGTAGAATTTTCCTACCAAGATAAAGCTATTGAATTGCCCAAAGTGAAATCCATAAAATCTTTCACATACCAAGTTTCAACTACCATTCACACTGTTATATACCTCATGCCAAAACTTAGAGAAACTCTTGGCCACCCCAACAATTATGTATACTATAAGCATATACTGTCTATTAACCATCAAATATCTATGTAATGCATCACAATAGTCTATGTATTCCCTTTTAACATCGTAATTTCAATTCCCTCGAAATTCTCAGTAATCATGTAAAACTGTAGGTCCATACCATTGCGCATCCATAAGTCACCTACTATAATTCGAACATTCCAAACCAATGTAAAAATGCATAATCTTCCACACATCACTATTTGTCACTCAAACCAAATCTCAATCTTCATAAAAGTTGTTGATAAGCCCCTAGTAAGTCTGTGTCAAACCAGTTCACATTGCATAATCACATATGAATTTCAAAGGCAAAAATCCATACTACCTTCAACTCCGAACCAAGGGTCTATATGAGCTGTCATATTCCTTTACCTTTCATAGATTCTTCCCATGATGCAAATCTCAAATACCTTGAATCCTTCAATATACCAAACTCTTTTTATTTTCGCTAACTCACTTACCAATCTTATCCTTTGACCAACAATCCATGACATTTTACCAAATAATCTAACCGAAGACATTAAGTGAAATCCTTCATTAGGTCCTTTAAAATCAAAAGTAACAAATTGTACGATCCAAACCATGCACAATTCCTTTCAAATGCTCAATACCCGATGCGGTCGATCATTTCTTACCTTAACAATTCATACCTTGACAAAACTTATTACCACAAACTTAGAATTACAAAGAAAAAAATTTGAATTATGATTCCAACCGTATAGTTCATCCCCCTTATCTATCAACATTAACTCATCTCTTGAAGATTTGTTTTCCAAATTTACGTATCTTAGCTTATCATTGATTGCCTCTCCATCGACCTTACCATATTCTTCGTTAAAAATCAAACTTTGCTAGTTGTGAAACTCGAAACCATAAAAGAAATTATCACCACACTCGAGTTTAACGTCTGTAGACTTCTTTCTCAAATCTTACTCAACAATTTTTCAACCCATCTGATGAACCCATGACACAATTACCATAACCAAAGCAAAACGGATGGAACCACATGTCTCTGAATCTAATTCTCACCCCCCTAAAGATACATATTTGTCCCTTGCAATTAGAGTAAACATCCTTGCGCTTCCCTCCTTTCGAAGGCTAAACTACATCCCACTAGTTCTTTCCATTAAGAAGCTAGTTACTTTCCATTCTATTCAAATTGTGTTTCGGCATCTCCTACAAATTTTCATACGACCATGCTACGCACTAAATAGTAGCAAACAAAAACCTTAGATACTCACAAGTTGTCATTATCATACATAATCTATCTAATCAACAATCCTGATAATATATTTGCATCCCAATCACGATTCATCACGAACTCTTGTTACCATCATGTTCAGTTGCCCTTTCCATCACCACGTAGTCAACCTTTTCATCGACATGACACCTCAAATCCAACAGTACCAATATAACCCAAAGGACTAATCCAATTTATATGCACTTTTCTTACTAAAATCCTCAATTGCCTTCATACTAGTATATTCGCTGGAACTTTCTTTACCCATAAGCTTGTCATTTCAGTATCGATCCACTACTTTTGGCTTGCAATGAAACCACCAATCCCCAATTAAAATCCTCGTAATATATTTCACAACTTGAACACATTAATACCTTTTCATTGATCGTACCAATGATCCACCACTAAAACCTTCCTTTTAACAATGTGTAACCCAAGCGTCCATAGTAACAAACTAGTTAGTTTCTCAAATGTGAATGCAACATCGAATCTCATTATACGAGAATGTGATATAGCTGATGACACTTTAAGTAGTTAGTATTCATGCTTAATAATCAACGTATCCATTTTCATATACCACAAAGTACCATACCATGAAAGTTTGTTAGATCCACCACTAGAATATATCATACCTATCGAGAAGATCGTGCCCAAATAGCTCACACATTTCTACCCATTGAATAGGTGCAAAACATTCCTAAATTTGTTCAGTCTCTAGCCCAAGCAATATGCATTCTTTTGTACATCAAGTTGATAGCAGAAGTAACACACTCCCTAACTTTAACCAATTAAACATCGGTGCCATTGTATTAGTCATATCACGATCCTCTTTGACATACACTCAATCTATGAAATCGTAGTAGAAATTATGATCTCAATTGGCACAACATCATTCTCATCATTCTCATAATTCGCTAAGCAACCCATACATCTTATGAAAACTTTACTAATTGTATTTTCTAAAATTATAGTGTTCATTATCTAGCTATTCCTTTAATCATTCCACTTTCAATTGTCAAACTACCCTAGATTTCACCTATCTCGCACAAGTACCATTCCCTCTGTTGGGTAATTAACCCTACTGAACCTCTTTGAATGGCTAAACATTTGAAATCTGACCAGACATCCTTTTCATAAGTCTATCACTTCTACGTTAATATCTGATTTAACAAAAAACACATACGACACCAACTACTCGCATAAAGAACCACACACGAGTCATCATTATAAGTGAGAGAGTGGAATGAAGCGATAGGAAATCAGATCAGATCAAGGACACACAATAAAGATTCAACAAGTGAAGAGTTTTCTTAAAAGTCACCATAGCCTTTCGAAGATAAGCAAAAGATGTCTCTGCGCCGATCCTCGAGACTCTAGTAGACTTGGCTTGTACACACGTGAGACCTATGAACCTGGGCTCTCATACCATTTTGTCATGAACCAAATATGGACGTGATGACACTCGTCTTATCTCGCAAAGACAAGTTAGCCTAAAACCCAACTATACAATAAATGCGGAAGTAAAACAAGAAAAAAGAGACTAACACAATCTAATAATGCAGAAATCATGATCAACTCAAAATAAAACCCCAAATCATGGTTGTCACGTGTACAAGCCTCTAAAGTATTACAATTGATTCGAAAGAAAAATACAAGTCTCAATGATATTGTCTCAAGAATAGAACAAGATCATAAATAGAGAGCAAGAGGGTCCGCTAAGATGACAAATAGCTACCTCGCAATTCTCCACAGGAAGCCTCAGAAAAGAAGAGAATAGAAAGTATCATGAAGATCCGGGCTCGTAACCTAAATGAAGAAGCAAGGGATGAGTACCAAACCACACGGTACTCAGCAAGCAAACTTCTAAACACAAGCTAAGGGGATAGAATACGGGTACTCCTTACACCTCAGACAAGCCTCCATAACTACAAGCTTCATAAAAACTAGCTCAACCTAATAGTTCACAATTTACATAGCACATAGTTCAACCACATCACCTCAACAATTACATATCAGCAACACACAAGATTAAGTTCACCAATCATAAGTTCCACAGAAAAGAACTCGTAAGTTCACAAATGATAAAGATGCACAATGCAATGAAATGCAATGTCATATATAATGGTACATGTCTGACCTAACAATACACACCCGCTGTCTCTCAGTACGGGATAGGGGACATATCTATCCATCCATCCATCGCAGCGTGCGACACGGCCCTCGATAATAAAATCCATCGTGATGTGTGACACGTCCCTCGATAATAGAATCCATCGCATTATGTGACACTTCCATCAAATCATAATATCCGTCGCGGCGCATGACACGTCCCTCGAAATGGTATATCCTCTTTAATTTCTTATTCTTCCTCAATTCACATAACACTTTTCACAACCATGTCTTAGAACCAATGCAAATGATATATTCACACAAATAAGGAGGAGATGACCATTTCCATAACAATGCACAATTCACAACAACACAATCGTGATACAACATAAACAATGAATCAATAAGTCTTCCAAATCATTCTCAACATTTCACACACCAATAATTAATCACATTGTCTTTTATTACCTCTTTTTCATCATTAGAATTATTCAATATGGACAAGTCAACCCATAACCAAGTCCCGTTACTCCCCAACACATACCCCAAGGAAATATACAATTCTATACACTTAACAAGGGTTGAGAAATCCACTTGCCTCAAGTAATCAACAATTCACTCCGAGACTTGAGCCTTCTCCTTTCGTTGAACTTCCAAATCAATGCAATCTATTCAAGTACATAATCACAATAAGATTTAAAGACTAACAACACCCATATTACTATATGTCTATCCTAGACCCAAATATTCACACAAATCTATAATCAAGTTCCTAATCTTGATACCAAATAACATGTCAACTTTCATATTTTCAAAATTTCAAGCTTAGAGTTAAGTCTTAATTTCTCCAAATACTACAAACCTACTAGTTTTCATATAATATATTACACCCAATATTTAATTACATATCTCAATATGTCAAAACTCAAATCATTATGTAATGAAAATAAGAAAGACAACTCAATATTAAAAATAACATGTAACTCGTACCAAAGAGAAAGTTAAACCCAATTTGAATCCATTATTTGCACTTTCAATCATTGCCAAATAATGACCAATACTAATTGTTGGCAATCATTGCCAATTGACCACCATTAATATTGAAAGGAAATTCAAATGTGATAATTACCTGCAAGAAGCGTTCTTTGACAACGACGGAGGTGAAGAGTATTTTCCTGACCTTTTTCCTTTTTTTTCCTCTCAATTATAATCTAAAACCTGTTAAACCCCTTTAACTTATCTCAAAATATGGGCCAAGTGGTATATGGTATTAAATAAATTATGGATTTGACCCATTAACCACAAATTAAAATAATTATTTTTAACATTTACCCACTAATTAATTAACTATAGCTAAATGAATAGTTAAAAAATTTTAAACCAACTTCAATGACTGAAAAGGAATGACTCAGGGCATCTATCGAAAGGGGGAAAATGGTAATTTTGTGAAAGTTTTCAAAAATGGCCTTTCGGGTTATTATAAATTTTATTATGGTTATAATATTATGATTTAAGTTTTGACATATTGAGATAGGTAATTCAATATAAGGTATATTATATTATACGAATACCATTTGATTTATGTTATTTAGAGGAATTGAGATCTAACCCTATGCTTGAATTTGGGGAATATGAGAGTTGACATATTAATTGGCATCAAGATTAGAAACTTGATCATAGATTCGTGTTCTATGAGTTTTTGGGTCTAGTCAAGACACATAGTAATATGGGTGTTGTTAGTTTTGATATCTTATTGTGATTATTGATTTGAATAGATTGTATTAATTAGGAAGCCCAACGAAAAGGGAAGGCTTAAGTCCTGCAGTGAATTGTTGATTAATTAAGGCAAGTGGATTTCTCGACCCTAGTTAAGTGTATAGAATCATATATTTCCTTGTTGTATGTGTTGTGGAGTAATGGGACTTGGTGATGGGTTGACTTATCTATATTGATTAATTCTAATGATGAAAAAGAGGTAACAAATGACAATGTTATTAATTATTGGTGTGTGATGTGTTGAGAATGGTTTGAAAGACTTATTGATTCATTGTTGATGTTGTATCACGATTGTGTTTTTGTGAATTATGCATTGTTGTGGAAATGGTCATATCCTCATTAATTATGTGAACACATTATTTGCATTGGTTCTGAGACATGGTTGTGACAAGTGTTATGTAAATTCAGGAAGAATAAGAAATTAAAGAGGATGTACCATTTCGAGGGACGTGTCACATGCCATGACGGTTATTATGATTCGAGGGACGTGTTGCATGCCGTGACAGATTCTATTTTCAAGGGATGTGTCACACACCATGATGGATATTATGATTCGAGGGACGTGTCACACGCCACAATATATTTCATTATCGAGGGTCATATCACACGCTGCGACGGATGCATGGACAAATTATTCCCCCATGGGTCTCTGACTGAGAGACAGTGGGTGTGTATCGTTAGTTCAGACATGCATCACTACACGTTGCATTACATTTCATTGCATTGCATATCTTTATCATTTGTCAACTTGTGAGTGCCTTTCTATGGAACTTGTGATTGATGACTTGATCTAATGTACTATTGATCTCTAATTGTTGGAGAGTTGTAATTGAGCTATGAGCTATTTAAATTGTGCACTGTTAGGTTGGGCTAGTTTTATGCAGGTTGTAGTTGTGGAGGTTTGGTTGGAGTGGCAGGAGTACCCATATTCTATACTCGTAGCTTTTTGTTTAGGAGTTTGCTTGCTGAGTACCGTGTGGTTTGGTACTCACCCCTTGCTTCTACATTTTTTGTAGGTTACTAGCCCAGATCTTCATGATACTCTCGATTCTCTTCTTGTCCGAGGCTTCCTATGGAGATTTGTGAGGTAGTTGTTTATCATCGCAGCGGACCTTCTTACTTCTATTTATGATCTTGTTCTATTTTAGAGACAACATCATTTGAGACTTATTTTTTCTTTCAATTCTAGTGTAATGCATTAGAGGCTTGTGCACGTGAAAAACAGGTTTTGGAGATTTTATTAAGTTGACTTGTTATCTGCATTATAAATTGTTATTCAATTTTTAGTTATAGTTTATTTCTGTACTTTATCATAACGGTTGGGTATTAGGCTTACTTGTCTTGGTGGGATAAGATGAGTATTATCACGTCCATTTTTGGGTCTTAACAAATGATATCAGAGCCCCAGGTTCATAGGTCTCACGTGTTCACAAGCCAATTCTAGTAGAGTCTCCAGGATCGACACTTAGACATCTTTTGCTTATCTTCGAGAGGCTATGGTGACTTCTAAGAAAAATCTTCACTTCTTGAATCCCTATCGTGCATCCATTGTCCGTTCTGATTCTTATCGCTTCATTCCATTCTCTCTTACTTATAGTGATGAGTCATGCGTACTTTCTTAACTGACCAGTTGATGTGTCGTGTATGGCTTGGATGTTAGACCTGATACTAAGATGGAAGAGATAGACTTATGAAAAGGATATGTGGTCATATTTGAGATGTTCAACAATTTGAAGGGGTTGAGTAAGGTGATGGCTCAATGATGTATTTTGAGGATACTTGAATGCTAAGGTTGAACAATGGTTTGAGGGACTTTATGAACGTGTTATATTTTTTTAGTTAGTTACCCCAGTAGAGGGAATAGTACTTGTGTGGTATAGGTAATATCTTTGCTGGTTCAACAATTGGAAGTGGAATGACTAAAAGGATGGATTGATAATAACACCATGACTTTGAAAAATACAACTAGTAAAGTTGTGATACTATGTATAGGTTGCTTAGCGAATGATGAGAATGACCTTACGTTAATTGAGGTCAAAATATCTACTGCGGTTTCATAGATTGGGTGTATATCAAAAAGGGTTCGTGATACGATTACTACAATAGTATTTAGTAGTTCGAGTTAAAGAGTGTGTTACTTCTGCTATCGCCCTGATCTATGAAAGAATGCATATCGCTTTGGGCTAGTGTCGGGATGGATTTGGTAATGTATTGCAGCTACTCAATGTAGAGAGACGTGTGGGTTATCGTAGTACGATCCTGTCGGAAGTATGATGTGTTCTAATGGTGAATCTAACAGACTTTCACGATGTGGTGCTAGTGGTATATGAAAATGGGGAAATTAATTATTAAGTGTGAATACTAACTACTCAAAGGGTTATCAGTTGTATCACCTACTGGGTAATGTCGTTCGATGTTGCATTTACATATGAGAAACCAACTGGGTTGTTACAACTAACGCTTGAGTTAGGCATTGTGTATAAAGAAAATTATAGTGGTGGATTTACGGCAAGGTATTAAAGTGTTTTGATTGTGAAGTGTATTTTGAGGATTCAAAATGAGGACTGGTGATTTCATCATAATCTCCAAAGGAGTGGATTGACACCAGAATGACAAGTTTATAGGTAATGGAACTCCCAACAAGTTTATTGAAGGTGATCGATGATTTTAATAAGAAATTATGTATGAAATTGGGTTAGTCCTTTATATTTGGTTAGTATAACTGTGTTTATGGTATCATGTCGATGATAAGGTTGACTTTGAGAAAATGACAATGGCTATTATGTATAACAATAATAAGAGTTTGTGATGGAATGTGATTGAGATGCAACTATATGATAAGGATTATTGGTTAAATGGACTTTGTATTGTAATGATGAATTACGAGTATCTAAGGTTGTGGTTTGCTACTATTGGTGAGTAGCATGGTTGTATGGAAAATTGTAGGAGGTGCTAGGACACAACTCAAGTCACGATCCAAGTTACCCCCTATATGTGACATGGCGTACAAGACCCCGAGAGGCCTCATACAAGCCCTTGGCATACATTACATACAAGATAATAGAGAATAAAAGTTCGAAAGAGAATTTCATATCAAAGCTTTTAAAAGAAACAGCGGAAGTCTACATTTCATGTCTCAAAGACAATCTATCATAGAAAGTAAAGTTGGGACGTAACCCAATACAATCCAAAAACTGAAAGAAATGACATGAAAATAAGAACAACTAGGCTATGTCCTCGGATGGATGAGGACTCACCAAGTCTCCTATCAACTCTCTGATCAAGCTCTAGCCACGAGTGGAAGGTGAATCGCCACGTCCTACACCAAAGAAGTTAATGTATGCAAAAGTATGCGTTAGCACAATTAAGTACAAAGTATGATAGCAATGCACATAAACACATAAATCATGCTAGAGAGAGACATAATCATGACATGCAATGGCCAAGCTAAAAACATGATAATCATGAGAAACATGAAACATAAAGAATATATCAAGGCCAAAGCAAGCTAAAACATCTTTCCTTCTTTTCTTTACTTCGTTATGAGAACACTTGTCCATTAACTTGTGGGGAAAAGTCTTAACCAGCATGTAAGACCATGTGAGCTATCAACCCGGAATCCGGTGTCTACCCCACACCAAAAAGGCGTGTCCTACTTGCCAAGGTAAGACCATGAACTTCTTAGCTTATGTGGATCCACTAGCTAATGTCTACTTAAAGACAACATCCTATGGTGGCAACATAGTTTATGGGATAGAGATTGCTTTAGGAGACTCGACCTCAGCTTACGGGAGAGCTCCATCTAGAAAACCCGGCCTCTACTAACAGGAGAGCTTTCACTAGAAGACCCAGCCTCTACTAACGGGAGGGCTTCCATTTCAATATCCAATCGATGCTAAGCATAATTCCCACGGATTAGTCATTAACATATTTATATCATTAAACATGAAAAGGTACAACTAAGGTTACCAATTCAAGCTAAAATCATGCTTATAGATGTTTCATCTTCCATGGACTTTGTCCAAGCTTACGTCATTAGAATAGCTCCTTAAGAACATGGGTAATCGCCTCTTTGTTCTTCTTTTATAGTGGGAGAATTACGTGAGAAAATCTTTCACTACTCAACCATAGCATCATCATATCATAACTTTGGTACTTTACTCTCAAAGTACCCTTAATTCGTCATGCTCATATTTCATAGTTCATAGAGTTCATATGGGTTCATGCAAGTTCAACTCATATCATGCAATTCAATGCAAGCTCATGCTTAGAAAGCCATAATTAGGACAATTTTACCCATACTTGAAGGAACTCACATAATAGAGAAAAATCATGCTTTTGACTTGATCATGCTAAATTCATAAGATTATCCTCAATTCATTCATAATACATGCTTGATTTCATAGAGAATTCATAAACTTCATCAAATCATAACTCAACCCAACAATCAAAGCATAGATTATCAAATTGGGGAGAATTAGCTTGGGATCATGGGGGTTCATGCAATCTTTACATCAAATCATGCAATTCACGCTAATTCATGCACTAAGTTACTTTATCACGCTAGATCGTGCTCTAGGAATCATAAAATCAATAATTGGAATCATAATTGAAGAACCCACAATGATTGATCACAAATCCTAATTCAATTGGGTTAGAGTAAACCTTTGAAAATCATGACGAAGAGGAGGGCCCAGTGGAGGAAAAGACTCCTAATGGTGAACACTAACATACCTCAAAGCAATCCACAAGAAATTGGAGAAGATTGAAGGTCTTCAATGGAGGATTCAAGCTTCTTCTTCTTCCTTGAGAGTTGAGAGAGAGTTTCTTTTTAGAGAGAGAAATATTTGAGAGAGGAGAGTTTTGGAATGAATTAGAATGAAAGGAATTAGGCTTAGAAAGTATTTATAGGTCTTAGATTAAGGGTATAGCCGACTTTAGCTTAATAGGTAAACAATTAGGGAAAAGACCAAAAAGTCCTTAATTAAACACTGTCGGGGCCAATCGACGGACAGGATTTACGGTCCGTACATCAATTGACGGACCGTGCTGTTTTTCCGTCAATTGATTCAGAAAGTTCATTTTGGGCTAAAATTTGGCTAGTCTGGAAGGCATCTACGAAACCCATCTACCGCCCGTCAACTGAACTACGAACCGTCCTGCTATTCCGTAGGTCAAAGTTCAGAAACTTGGAAATCCTTAAATTTCACAGTGCCATTGACGGTCCCCACCTACGGCCCGTCAATCCATCTACGGCCCGTAGGTGGCCTCCATAGGTCACTGTCTTCAAGTGAGTTCTGCATTTTAAAATCCCTTGGAAGCTTGGGGTATTACAACTCAAATAGAATTGAAAGGAGCTAGAGTCATAATGGAAAGAATTAGTGGGATGTAGTGTAGCCTTCAAAAGGAGGCGAGAGCAAGGGTATTTACTCTAGTTGCAAGAACCAAAGATGTATCTTTAGAGGATTGAAAATTAGGTTCAGAGATGCGTGGTTTAATCTGGTTTGCCCTGGTTATGGTAATAGTGTCACGAGTTCATCAAATTGGTTAAAGACTGTTGGATAAGATTTGAGAAAGGAGTCTATAGACGTTTAGCTCGAGTGTGGTGATAAGTTCTTTTGTGGTTTCAAGTTTCATAATGGATACGGTTGGACTTTTAGTGAAGAATACGGTAAGAACGATGGAAAAACAATCAATGATAAACTAAGGTATGCAATTTCATAAAAATTGTCAAGGTATGAGCTAATGTAAATAGATAAGGGAATTGGGTTACATGGTTGGAATCATAATTCAAGTTCTTCATTGTAAGTCTACATTTGTGGTAGTAAGTTTTGTCAAGGTATGGATTGGTAAGGTAAGAAATAATCGATCGTATCGGGTATTGAGCAATGGGAAGGACTTGTGCATGTTTTGGATCATAGATTTTGTTACTTTTTATTGTTAAAGGACCTGAGGAAGGGTTTCACTTAAGATTTTGGTTTAGAGTATAAGGTAAATTGTCATGGGTTGTTGGTCAAAGAATAAGAATGGTAAGTGAGTTAGAGAAAGGAACAAGAGTCAGATATATTGAAAAGTTCAAGGTATTCAGAATTTGAGTCATGGAAAGAATCTAAGAAGGGTAAAGGAATAATACACCTCATATAGACCCTTGGTTAGGAGTTGAAAGTTGCATGAATTTTTACCTTTGAGTTCAAATATGACTATGCAATGTGAACTGATTCGACACAGATTTACTAGGGGTTTATCAGCGACTTTTATGAAGATTGGGTTTTGATTTAGGTGACAAATAGTGATGTGTGAAAGATTTTGCTTTGTTATGTGGGGATAGATCGTTCAAATTATGGTAGGTGACTTATGAATGCGTAAGTATGAACCTACAGTTCTACATGGTTATTGAAGATTTCGAGGGGATTGAACTACTATGTTAAATGGGACTACATAGACTATTGTGATGTGTTACATAGACGTTTGATGGTAAATAGAGATTATGTGCTCATAGTATACATAATTATTGGAATGACCAAGAATTTCTCTAAGTTTTGACATCAAGTATATGATGTTGTGTATGGTAGTTGAAATTTGGTATGTGAAAGATTGCGTGGAGTTGACTTCGGGGCAATTCAATAGCTTTATCTCGATGAGAAAGTACTATCAGATTTGGAATTAGTGCTATTAACCTTGGGTGGAATCCGTATCTATCATTGAATGCGTACATGGAAAGAGAGGGAGCCATAGTTCAAAATTTTTGGAGGCAATAATGTGTTTGCTAAGAAGACTTTGATACTAATGACGGTTTGAGAGCAAAGTAAATGGCTGGTGTAGTTATGATGTTTTGTTAGTATTAAGAGTGTTGGCTTCAATGGAATACTATGAGGAGTAAGTGGAGTTTGGTGAATCGAGTATGTGTATGATGGTAAGAGAGACCAGACTGGTTGATTATGGGTAGCTAAAAATCAAAGAGATGGCATTAGATGAATGGAAATGTTTGATATGGTCATTATGAAGGGAGTATCTTATGTTATTTGACCTTGGTTCCGTACATTCTTATATGACCACCTATTTCGTTCTAGACATGATTTGGAGTATGATTCACTGCTTATGCCCATGTGTGTTTCCACTTCTGTGGGTAGATTCTAGTGGTGGATCGGGTGTACCGATCTTCTAATGTCCTCTTGGTAGGGTAGGATGCTTGAGCAGACTTTGTTACTTCAGTTAGGACAGATTTTGTGTTGTTTGGGATAGTTGAAGTATACTTGTGGTTCTACACACACGACCTAGCTTATGAGAACTTATAGAAGAGCTACCATGAATAGTTACAGTTGTTCGACAGCCTTGAGTTTCATCTCATTGTCGGGGTCACGTTCTAGTTATGTCTGGTTGAATGTGGGGACCATTGGATCTAGTTCTCCTGTCCTTAAGATGTTGTCTATAATCACATCTACTGACCTAGCATTGCGACAATGTTGTTAGAGGTTCTGTATGCTTGGATGTATCGCTCGCTAGGTGGTTACTCGATCATTTTCTTCTTTGGGTTACGTAAGATTGATTCTCCCTTGATGAGTACCCAAAGTCTAAAGATCATATTTTTATAACTCAAGCTCGTGGAACGATTTGGTTGTGAGAATGGAATCTTGATAAGATCTGTGATGATTTATGCATTATGAGTGTGGGGTGGTTGGTTCAGGTTCACTTCTACTTGTAGTTGGTATTGATTTAGAATGTTATCGTGTTTATGTAAGAAAAGATTCATCGTGATTGTTGTGTTATGGTCTAGTGGGTTTCTGTTCACATTGGGCTCATGGGTTAGTCTGTGGCTTGGTAATCACTCTTGACTTGTAGACCTACCAAAAGTTCAGTTCTTAGCAGTTGATCTTGATGGAATGGTTTTAATGATGAGCTCGCTTGGAGAGACGAACACCGACTCTTGAAGATCATAATTCAGGCTTTTGGTAACGTCGGTTATTCTTCCTTCTCCTTCTTTATGTTCGAGGACGAACATGGTTTTAGTGGTGGATAATGTAACGACCGGTTAGGTCATTTTGAGAACTAGTCCTCTCTCTTTCAAAAAAGATCCTTTCCGTAAATTTTAAAAGGAAATTTTGAACTATTTATTTAACTAAGAATATTTAATTGATGGGTAATTTTTAGATAATTAATTTAGTTAATAATAATGGGCTAAATCTAAAATTTATTTAAGACTGTATACCACTTGACCCATATAAAAAAGTAAATTAAATAAAGAGGGGTTTGATATTTTGAGTCATACCTCCAAAACAACGTAGTTGCGCTCTAACTGCTAAGGAAGTGTTGCGTCCTTTTTCCAGGTAAGAACACTCCAACTCCTGTGATTTATATATGAAATTGCATGATACCACACACATATTATAATAATAATAATTTATTTTGAGAGAGGGGCTAGGCCAAGGCCATTTATGTTATTGTAGTTGGAAAGGGATTTGTCATAAAGAGTGAAAAAATATTAATGATGACCTGACAATAATGGAATATGAGTTAATCATTCTAATGATGAAAAATAGGTAACAAATGACAATGTTATTAATTATTGGTGTGTGATGTGTTGAGAATGGTTTGAAAGACTTATTGATTCATTGTTGATGTTGTATCACGATTATGTTGTTGTGAATTATGCATTGTTATGGAAATGGTCATATCCTCATTAATTGTGTGAACACGTTATTTGCATTGGTTCTGAGATATGGTTGTGACAAGTGTTATGTAAATTGAGGAAGAATAAGAAATTAAAGAGGATGTACAATTTTGAGGGATGTATCGCGTGCCGCGACGGTTATTATGATTTGAGGGACGTGTCACACACCACGACAGATTCTATTTTCGAGGTGTGTGTCACGCACCATGACGAACATTATTATTTGAGGGACGTATCACACACCACGATGAATTTCATTATCGAGGGTCGTGTCACATGCTGCGATAGATGCATGGACATATATGTTCCCCATCGGTCCCGGATTGATAGACTGCGGGTGTGTATCGTTAGGGCAGACATGTATCACCACACGTTGCATTACCTTACATTGCATATCTTTATCATTTGTGAACTTTTAAGTGCCTTTCTGTGGAACTTGTGATTGATGACTTGATTTGATGTACTATTGATCTCTAATTGTTGGAGAGTATTTATTGAGCTATGAGATATTTAAATTGTGCAATGTTAGGTTGGGTTGATTTTGTGCACTGTTAGGTTGTTGTTGTGGAGGTTCGGTTGGAGTGGCAGGAGTACCTGTATTCTATACTCTTAGCTTTGTGTTTAGGAGTTTGCTTGCTGAGTACTGTGTGGTTTGGTACTCACCCGTTGCTTCTACATTTTTTTGTAGGTTACTAGCCTGGAACTTGGTGATACTCTCGATTCTCTCCTTGTCCAAGGCTTCATGTGGAGATTTGTGAGATATTTGTTTATCATCTCAGCAGACCTTCTAACTCCTATTTATGATCTTATTCTATTTTAGAGACAACATCATTTGGGACTTATGTTTTCTTTCAATTCTAGTGTAATACATTAGAGGCTTGTGCACCTGACTACCAAGTTTTGGGGATTTAATTAAGTTGACTTGTTATCCCCATTATAAATTGTTATTCAATATATATTTATAGTTTATTTCCGCACTTTATCATAATGGTTGGGTATTAGGCTGACTTGCTTGTTGGGATAAGACGAGTGTCATCACGTCCATTTTTGGGTCATGACAGTAAGTTACTATTTTATTATTATTATTTTTTTTTTATAGTGTATATTTTTCATATCTAACGAACAATATATTTAGATATATTTGTATTATCTATCAGTGTTATGGCATGTGTTTAATTGTGATACAATCAATAATATGTATTGTCATTACTTGAGTACAATTTATCATCTTTTGATAGTCGAGTTATTTCGTGATTTAGTGTCGATTGTAAATTTTTTCAATATTGAATAGTTATATTATTTGATGACTTGATGTCAGTTGTAATTTTTTTCAATAATTTATATACACTTTATTTTAAGTAGCAGAAAAAAATGTAATTTATATTTTCTATTTTTTTGTAAAATGACAAAGCTCTACGATAACAAAAGAAGAATGCTAATGCTTTTTGAGCATCACCTTTATCACTTTTGTTGCAGAGATAAATTTAATCATTTTATTTGTTTTAAAATAACTTTCTGAGTTTTGAACTTTTTGGGGAGAGAGGGAGAGGACACAGAAAAAATTAAAAATAAAATAAAATTTAATTTTGCATAGCACTTATTTCTTGAAGTGAATACGTATATTTATTTTGCAAATTCTAAATAAATCAATATACACAATTATATTTATCAAATAACCGCACAACGCGCGGGTATGTATACTAGTTTCTATAATAAAGGAAGGCCAACCTTTCTGACCCCGAAACAAATAGAGTACTCTCTTTTTCACTCATTCCGATGAAGAAATTTCGTGAAGATGACAAGAGATGTCTCTTTCTCTTTCCATTTCTTCTCTTTTAGAGTGGAGCACTCCTTAATGAAACTAAACTCATTCATTGTACAGTCAAACCTCATTAGAATGATCATTCATTATAACGAGATTTTATTATAATGGCGTGATTTTTCCCCATAATTAATTTTTTATGTTATATTTATTTCTCTATAACAACATTCTACTTAATAACAATAACATTCATTATAGAACTATTATTTGTAAAATTACCTCTATATAATATTCATACTCAATTATTATGTGATAATATTTTGTAAAAGATATATTACGTACAAAATAATAATCAAAATATTTATGATAATCATCATTAATATCATGCCCATAGTTAATTTCAAGTAAGAATATCTACAAGGGAAAAATTGTATTTAAATGGTGTCAATTGGTTATGGTTATAACTTCACGAGGAAAAACTATTGTTGTTTACCTATTTTTACATCCATACTTTTGTTTATAACATCTAAATAAGATTTAAATATCAATTATTGGTGTGAATATATATATATATATATATATATATATATATATATATATATATATATATATATAGTTTCAGGACACGTGCATTGCATCTGTATCCTATGTAAATTTTTATGTATTTATTAAACTGATAAAAGTTCTATGAAAAGATGTAAGTAATGAGTAATAAAATGCAATAAATACAAATAAATCTTTAAAAATGTGACAAGAAACTCCAAAGGATAGGCGTATTTTAATGTTTAAAATTAATTTATTTTAAGGAACCAACTGTAAATTTTAAACTTTTTTTAGTAGTTAGCAAACATTCAATAAAGTCACAAATGGATAGTTTGAGCCTGAATAAAAATACAAACTTCAGACAGTAAAAGGTTCATAGAAAATATAAATTAAAGAAGTCAAATAGAGATAAAAACACAAAAAATAAAAAGAGAAGAACATAATTAGTTAACATAAAAATAAAATAAAATATACAAATCGTTTTTGTCCTTGTTTCATCAAATTCATATGAACTAGTTAACATAATTGAAGAACAAAATGATTTGGACTTACTTGTGACTTTAATTAGGATAATAAAAATTTCATAGAAAATTAAATTAAAAAAGTCAAATTGAGAGAAAACAAAAAAAAAACAGCGAAGAAAAAATTCAAAAAATTAAAACATACACATCTTTTTAAGACTTTAATTTATAACAATATAACTGAAAAAATACAAAATCCATACGTAATTTTCCGACATATTCTCGAAACCTTCTCCCATAACCAATCAAAATTCAAAAGACTTCTTCATCGAGTCAAATTAAATCATGAATCAAATAGTACAATAATGATATAACTGCTTCAATACTTAAGCTATAGAATGAAAAATAATCTTGGGTAGGGAGGGTATTCATGGAACCAAAAAGATCAATTCACATAGATAAAAATGGAGGAATATTGTAACACCTTGGAAGTGCCTAACTCATACAACATTATAAAATGTAGAAAAAAGTGTTGAAGGCTGCAATTTTGGAATTTTTATGAAGGCATTTACGGACCGTATAAGACTGTACGGATCGTAGATGCCGCCCATGAACTGAACTTTAAAAATAGAATGTTCAGGACCCAATTTTACAGAAGCTTTTACGGTCCGTATAAAGGTTGACGGACCGTAGACCAAACTTTAGAAACTTGTAAAGTTGATTGATCAAGAAGGATGGTTTTCACAGCTCGTGGAACGGTTTACAGACTGTGGATTGGTCCGTAGACCAAATTCCTCAATCTTTAGCATTGTCAAGGGATTCCTACCTTACACGGATGGCCAGGATGGGCCGTAAAAGCAATTATATGGACCGTGGAACGGTCTGTATAAGAAAACATTAGAATTCAGGTCATTGAGTTTCACGGGCAAAGTGTATAGACCATTTTATGTTCTATATATTGTAGATTGGTCCATAGAGTGAAACTTCATAGCTCAAGATTTTTCCCTTCTGACTTTTACAAACTATTCACAGATCATAGAAGGTTATATGGTCCGTGGATGGTGCCCGTATAGGCCATCCAACGGCCTATACTTTGTCACTTTTGAGCTTATTTAGAAGGGTTTCGCTAATCCCTAAGTCCCCTAACCACCCCATTTACTCTATTTCTCCCAAATCAAATTTCTTTTCTCTCAAGCTTCTCTCTTAAGGCAAGTAAAGGAATAAAGCTCCAAGTGTAATGACCCTCCAGGTCATTTTCTGCATTTTCTGATCTTTTCAGCATTTAGAGCTTTTTTGTAGCGACTCCAAGTCATTTATGACTTGCTGGTACTGAATGTTCGATAACCTGATCGTTCATTTGGGTTTTATGCCCGTTTTTGTGTTTTGGAGCTTCCAAAGTTTCAACGGTTGACTTTGGTCAAAACTCTAGGAAAACGGCCTCAGAATGGAATTCTGACGGTCCCATCAGCTTCGAATGGTCATTTTAGACTAGTAGCATGTTCGGCTTGAGTCCTGAGGCTTCGGTGCGAATTTGACCCATTAGGTGTTTTAGCCTTTAAGCTTTGGCCTAAGTTTTACTTTGGTCAACATTCTTGGTAAACGTGCTCGAATTAAAAATATGTCAGCACTGTTAGCTCCGGAATGTCGAGTTTAGTCCAGAACGACCTTTTTATCGGGTCCCGAACGAATTCTGAGGGTCCGTTTGGAGACTTTGAAAAATAGCAAAAGTGCTGATATCTAGTACAGCCCTTTAGCGACCAGAAATTTTAGCGACCAAATTTCTGTTATTTATATAGCAGAAATATCAGCCATTCTCCCAAACTTCAAAACCCCATATCTCTCTCATTTCTTGGCGAAATGAGGTGATTAAAAGTGTGGAAGCTTCGTTTTGATGGTGGCTTCGCTGTAGAGTGATCGGAAGTTGTCGGGTGCGCTTCAATCAAGGTAAAAACACGATAGACCAGACTACTTCGAGTTCTTGATTTTGGCTATACTGATGTGGTGATATCTTGCTCATTTTAGCTCCATTTGGGGTGATTCGAAGTCCAGCATGTTCGGAAATTTCGTGGATACGTATTGGAGTGCTCGGAAACTGTTGGGTACTCTCCGTTTGAGGTAATTTCTACGTTGAAGCTGCTGCCCTTGTTATTTTAATTAGCTTTATTGGTGAATAATATTGCATGTGCTGATTTCTTCATTTCCGAGCATCGAATTGTGCCCCATTTTGGGACACAAGTTCAGTAAGCTCAAATGTACCTTTTCACAGAGTTGATTTTGCGATTCCCGATGCGGGTCCCATAATCTCATTTTAGACCCAATTTTGGGTCCGTCTCCGATTATTACGATTTTAGTGTCAAAACATCTGTAATGATGTTGTGATCAATATTTGGATAGCGTGGCAGCGATTGGAGGTGATTCTTAAACGTGGAGCTTCAATTGGGTGGATTCGGAGCTCGCGTGATCGGCTTGGAGGTAGGCTATGGTCTCCCACTTTGATTGGGATTTATTAGGTTCGGTTTAGTATGAATTGCATGTGATATAGGTTGGTATTTGCCGAGTATAGGGTTTACCTCTTTCTATCTCATCTTCTTGACCTCAGTTGAACATTTGACTAGGGTAGTCTCGTAAATCCTTAGATTAGGCTATGGGCCTTGGTTGAGATTTTCACTTAGTGTTATTATCCTTATTTAAGATTGGTATTGATGGCCTTAGGCTAGGTTTGAGCCTAGGCGTAGCTTCTGGTAGGGCTTGTTATCGATGGTGTACCTTGTGCTAGTGCCTGAGACCTTAGAGGCTCGTCATAGCCGTAGGTTTGGCTTAGTTGTGCTCGTTGGGAGCTGAGATGGAATATTTTAGGGTAAGGCGTTAATCTTAGAGATATTTCTCCCCCTATTTGATTCTGAGACATCTCCCGATTACTGTGCTTTCTGATTAGCGTTAGGCTTGTGATGCCTTATTGTCTATTGTTGGGCCCGAGGCCATATTCGAGAAGCTATTGGATCCCAAGTTTGTTTCCCTTGCCTTGGTAGTGTGGCATGATTTGGTATTACATTTCTGATTGTGTATACCTTATTTGGATGTTGGTGATGGCATGCTTGCATTCATTGAGCATTTTCACTTGGTTATGGTACGATCCCGTTACTTTCATTGGATTTTTACTACTGTTTTGAACAGAAATTCTCATACATTTACTATTTTCTAAAATTGGTTTTTAACGGGAGTCGTACCACCTGGACTACTTTGATAAACTGATTCTGAAACTCATGAGGCGTCGAGGATGTACTCCTTTTATACTGGCAGTTTCAGAGGCATTGAATATGCACTCAGATTTTATTGATATCCGGTGCGGTGTCACCCTTTTTCTACATTGGCTGCATCTGGGATGCCTTAAGCCTGTACTTGACTATCCGGCACGGCGTCGCCCTTTTCTACATCGGCTTGGCCACTCACTCTCCGTTCCACTACGGGGAAGCTATATGTTATGTATAAGACCTGGTTCGGGCCCAGGAAGTGTATACGGACTTTCCGCATCCCCTATGGGCCCCTCTAGCCGGTGCACCATTGAACCGGATGTGGGAGCTACATGGGTCCCACTTGGCAGGCCGGGGCCCGGGGTGGGTCTATATACTTGGTTGTTGATGATCTCTGAGAGCCACCGAAGATGTTACTGGTTTTTACTACAAACTTGCATTCATTAGCATCGCCTATCACCAGTATACTTGTTTGATGTTTAGTCCCCTGGTTTATGGGGGCCAGGGGTATGTTTGTTATTATTTGTACCTTTCGAGGGTATGAGTGTCCGGTCGGTTATTATTTGATTATACTTGTATTTATCTTATGTTGTATTTGTAGTTGGTCTACGGGGTGTCTTAGTCTGTATTTGTTTTGTACTTCCTGCTAGGTTCAATTGGTTTAGTCTTAGGTGATTAGCGGTGGCAATCAGTATTTCGTTCTTGATTATTTTACTCCTATAGTGCTCTCTCATTGTAATTAGGTTGTGGCTTGCGTTTATAGGTGCGTTCTTTGACTTTGTTTCCTTTTTTCGCGTATCCAAGCTCTTAACTCTTATTTCCTGCTTTACCTTGTGTTAGATCCTATTTAGTTACTTGTGTTGTTCCTCCCTTGTTTATATGTTATTCTTACTTGCTTTTATCTGTGGAGCTCAGTCGGCCTATGCCTACTGAGTACCATTCGTTTGGTACTCATACTACACTTCTGCACCCTACAGATCATAGTACGAGTTATCGCCGGTGATTGGTCTTGGTGCGGAGTAGCTTACATTCGAAGATTCGGTGAGCTCCTGTGTCCGAAGTTGTCGATTTCCATCTATTTTGGGCTAGGACTAGTCTTTACTTGCTTTCGAAGACTGTCTATATCTATTTTGTATTTGTAAAAGTTTTGTACTCTTGTTTTGTTTAGATGCTCGATTACTGACTGATGCCAGGTCTTGGGGACGGTTCCTTGGATATATCTATGTTGATTCCTCTTTCTTCTCTTTATATTTGTTTGTTACTTCATTGGTTCCTCTTCCGCTCGATAGCCCGTTGCTTTTTGTTCCGGGCTATGGGTTAGGCTTACCTACTGGTGGGCCGTAGTAGGTGCCATCATGACTTGAGGAATCGGGTCGTGACACCAAGTGTCTTCTTCCCAATTCAAGCTAGGGTTTCAATCAAGGTATATGTAAGCTTCGTCAATGGATTTTTCTTCACTAATTGAGTCCCAAAGAAACCTCATTTTCTCAATTTATGGATCTCCAAAGATCTAAGGTTTCATGATTTCTTATGGGTTCGTGTTAAAATTTACATTTCTTCTTCATGATTGATCTTATTATGCATGAACTGATTAAAATTCGATGTTTTCAATTGTATTTTCATGAACTCGTAGCATGCAAGTATTTTCATGATTATAATTATACTATTTTTAAATGCATATCTCATATTATCAATTTTTCATGGATTATGATACTTCCGATTGAAGTATCTCTCACTAAGTATGATTATCATGATTTAGATACTTTCAGATAAAGTATTTTTCAGATTATGTTCAGTTACCATGATTTAGGAGCTACTCATTATGTTAATAGATTTTTCTATATGATTAAGTATTATTAGATTATTAGTGTCTCCAGATTTATGCATGTTTCAGGTGGAAGTATACTTAGCACCGAGTGGACATTTGGGATGATGATTTCCGATTAGAGTCCATAGGCCTTTATTAGAAATTGCTAAGCCCCAAAACTATGTGCCGTCATGGGATTTGTCTCAGATAGACATTAGCTAGTGGATCCACCTTAGCTCAGATATCATAGTCCTTACCTTGGCAAGTAGGACACTCTCTTTTCGGTATGAGAGCAGAACACTGAACTTCATATTGTAGCTCACATGATTTATGTTGGTTATAGTATACATCCCACAATTTAGTATGTTTCAGATATTGCATGACCCTATACTATGTTTTCAGGTCAGATCATGAATTTTCATATTATATTTACTTGGTCATTGCATTAGCATGTTTTATAGACTTATCATGTTCATATGTCATGTTTATGCATTTTCCTCATACTCAGTACATTCTGATTATTAACCGTATACTTTTCTTCCTATATTGTTTCATAATATAGGTTCTGACGCACATCCTTCAGGTCATGGTTAGTACATGGTCCCCTCAGCTTGCACTGTTATTGGTGAGTCCTCATATTTCGAGGACATGCCTTTTACGACTTTCTTCAGTATTCTCTTTTAATTTCAGAAAGTTTAGAGTTAGCTAGGGACTTGTCATAGCAACTTGTTTATGATTAGAGGCTTTTCAGACAGTTAGCTAATTCTGTATATGTCTTTATATCAAATTTCTCTATCATTATTTAATAGTCATTTGAGACTTTATTCCTTTTCCAGTTTATTTAGTTATGTATGTTGTCTTAGTGTCATGCCATGCCATGTGGTTAGCTTGGGGTCACTTGTTGCTCGAGGAACCATGTCACGTCTAAGGGGTAGTCTTGGGTCGTGATAAATACTAAAAGATATCTAAAAGTTATAAATTAAATAGTTGGAGGTTATGAATATGAATAACATGAGAGCTATGGATATTAAGAGTAGCAATTGAATAGATAATTATATATAAGTAATGAAAGTAAAGATTTAAAACAAATAAAAGAGAAAAATAATAAATAAATATTTGAGAAGAATATTTTTTAAAGGAGAAAGTGAAAATATAACATGTTCTTATTTCATCTGATCGGTTACTTACACGTATTAAAATGATCACATCTAAAGACTTCACATGAAAAACATAAACAAACCATTCACTTAAATACAGATTATATAAGAGCTATTAAAATCTAAATATTAAATACGACGATGGAAGGGATTCGTCTTCTTCCAATTCAAGGAATATCAAAGGTTGAAAAATGATAATAATTCTAAAAATTAATTAATACTAAATTCATTAAGACCTCAAGAATATATTAAATTTGTTACATTAGATGTTATACAAAGGCCAAAAAAAAATGTACACCAAGATTACAGTATTGAAGTTATTTAACAAATTTCATAATTAAACTTTTGACTTTACACCTTCCCATTTTTTGTATTTAGTATATAGTATATAATTAAATACTTGGTTTAATTATACTTGGTTTAGTATATAGTATAAGCATACTTGGTTTGTTAAGGTATGTTCAAAGATATTTGAACAAATTATTCCTAATTGGTTCTTAAACTGGTGGTCATACCACGGTCCAACGGTAAAGATTCTGCCTGAGAATTTTTTAAAATTATACAGAGAATGGATCAAAGTTTCTCCAAAGTTAACTGAGTTATATCAAGCGGATCATATCTGTTATTTAGAAAACATTGATCAAATTTACTTCTTTATTGAGTTCTCAATTCCTTGGATTCATAAGTGGATCCCTGAACTAGGATTCAACGAAGAACAAATTCCCTGTTTATATAGGGTATTTTACAATAATTTTTGGGATAAGTTAATTAAGAAAGATCCCAAAACCAAAAAATTATTTGGTCAAGAACTCCTTGATGAAATTCAAGGAAAAATCCAAGAATATGCTACGACTCCCTTAAAGGAAGTTCCAGTTGATAATTCAGTAAGACATATTGCCAGACGAATTTCAGTTCAAGAAGGCGATAAGGATGAAATGATCGAGAAATACCTCGAACAAGTAAAAAGGAATCTTTTACAAACGTTAAATCAATTTGATAAATCTGACACTTCGATGAGAAGTGAAACAAGTAATGATGACATTACAGTCACTGATGCACAACCAGTGGAGCCGGAAGAGATAATGTCCGAAGACTCATTGAAAAGAGCAGAAGACCTACTCAGAGAATTGAGAGGAAAGACAAAACAATAAAGTCGCCATAAAGGGCCCATAGAAACAGGTTATACACTGTAACTTTGCACTATGAAATAAGTGCGTAGGACCCAATGATGTCGGGTCACTGTATAAATAGTTGTTTTTCTTTTTCTATTTAAGGAGACTTACTTCACATAGAGAAGCAAGTCCTTTTTAGGCAGGCTTTCATTTTTCTCTCTTTTGTAAAGAAAAATTTATAAAAATCTTCAACTTTTGAAGGCAACATTGGTGGCGGATCTGAGTAAGTTAATTTTTGTTTTCTTGTCTTTATTTTCCTGTTTTACATCAATGATAGGCTAAACAGATCATATCTATGATAGAGTTGTAATTAAGAAATTTCTGGTAACTATGAAAGTAAGCTAGACTCAATTTAGATGTAAAAGATTAATTTTAAGTTCATCTTAACTTGGTTCCAAGATGGTGGTACAGTCAGATCTATATATTGTTAAACATATCTGGGTTTGAAAAGCCGTTGGAAAAGTAAGTCCTCGTTATGAAGTTGAAAAGAGGCAGATAAATCCCGGTTAGAATCTTCAAACCAAGATTGTTGAAACAATATTTAGACTCTTGACAGGCCCTTTGCTTGGGTAAAAGCTTACCATACAGTTATTATGAAAATAAAATTATTCTTAAACATTTCGATTGTATTCTGTACAATGATCTAGATCAAAGTTGTTATGGCGGACTACCGCCCGATGACTCGATCCTGAATTATGGTAAATATTTAATATATATATTGTAAGGACCCATTATGTCATTTTGAGTATGAGAGCTTCTTATTTCATAGAAGTCTCTTCCAATAGATTCTAAATGGGTATTTTGGACTATTCGTAACTACAATCATATAATTAATGAGGTAATTTTAATAACTAATTTAGTTGGTGGTTAAATAAAATAACATTAAAATTAGTAGTGTGCCACTTCTACTACTCTCATAATTAGTCATACATAATAATTAGAATAGTAAATAATCTATAGAAGAAAAAATAATTAAAGAGGCGCACGATCGTAGAGAAAGATTGGAAGGACGGCTTCAGGTAACTCTTTTACCAAAAATTTTCTTAGCATACTAATTGTATATATTTGGTTGATTAGCACTAGAGGGTGTGTATGTTGAATAGTGGAAGGGGATTAAAAATTGAAAGGTGCAGTGAAGGATCATAGCGTGACTGGGTGGTTTTGGGGGAGACAAACGTGTCTCCCATTTTTTTTATATCCAGTGAAGTATTGATTAAAAATGGTAGTTTAGCTCAATTGAGACCATGGTTGTTGCCACTGGTT
The DNA here is from genome assembly GCA_018342035.1 of Solanum appendiculatum. Taxonomy (NCBI): domain Eukaryota; kingdom Viridiplantae; phylum Streptophyta; class Magnoliopsida; order Solanales; family Solanaceae; genus Solanum; species Solanum appendiculatum. Next base: position 671,762 of record JAGDQO010000347.1, on the reverse strand, counting down.
TCATACCCGTGGCTTCAATTTTGAACATTATTATTTTTTTGTTATCAAATTATAACTTAAGTTTTGATATATTGAGATAGGTAATTAAATATTAGGTGTATCGTATTATTTGAATATGATTAAAGTTATGATAATTGGAGGAATTGAGACTTACCCTTAGGCTTGAATTTTAGGAAATTAACTATAGATTCGGGTGAGTTTTTGGGTCCAAGCTAGATATGTAGTAATATGGGTGTCTATGGAATCCTTAACTTATGAATTATGCATACTTGATATATTGAAAACGTTCTGAGGCATTGAGGAAAGGAAAAACAATAGAGAATTAGCTTCCTTGACTTCGGTTCTTTGGTGAAGGTAGGTTAAGGTTTATTTCTATGTGATTGAGAGAATCTCAATAGTAATTGATAGTCATAGAGTGATATTGTGAAATTTTCTATGTATTTGGTTGTTATGGTTTGGATAATTTATGTGTTGTTTGTGATTGGTCTATAATCCCAATACCGCGAAATCTATAATCTTGAACTTATTTTATTAAAGTGATGCCTTGAATAAAGAAGGTTTGGTGAAATATTGTTAATTAAGTGGAAATTAATGAAAATAATGATGAATTGACTATGTTGTTAGATCGGGTGCCACGAGCCGGCATGATATTTGGGATCAGGTGCCACGAGCCGGTACAATATTATTGAATCAGGTGTCACGTTCTGAGACAATATTATTGGATCGGGTGTCACGTTCCAGCATGGTAATATTAAAGAAAAACATATTAAAATAACTTAATGTACTCAATCTCAAAGAACACCTTTTCCAAAAGACCGTGGAGGCCTGAGTTTTCATGTGTGTTCTTTATATTGTTGATTGATTACGTACTGGGTTCATTGTTGTTGTCATTTTTTCATGTTGTTTGTTGCTTGCCACCTGCTTAGTGCTATAGTTGATTTTATACTATTACTTTAAGTATATTGGTTTCTACTTCGACTCGCCCTCAACTCTAGCTAGTCTCCAGCACATCAGATTTCAGGGTGAGCTATTCCTTCTAGCTCGTGTTGGATTCTCTTGGTCATGGCAGATGTCCTTAGTTTTCGGACATAGACTATTCTATTTATTTATTCTGGTGTCTTTAATACTCTAGACTTGATATTTTGAGAGTACACATCCTTGATGTGATGACTTTCAGGTTTTGGAAAATGATATATAATAGACTTTAGTGGATTTATGTTTCTTACATTAATAAGATTTGAGCTTTTGCATAATGGTTAGTATTTCATATGTTGAACAATAAATATAAGTTGGGGTTGAATTCGTTGGTTCGCCCAACTAGGAGGTTAAGTATGGGTGCCACTCATGACTCATTTTGGGTTGTGAAAAATTTGGTATCAGAGCTTTAGGTTCGGTGATCTCATCACACAAGGACATGTTTAGTAGAGTCTTGCGGAATGGTACGGGGATGCCTTTACTTTTCTTCGAGAGGCTATAGAACTTTAGGAAAACTCATTTCTTTCTTTCTTCGTGCTATTACTTGAATCCAATTGGTATCTAGGTGATACAAATTAGTATTTGGCCTTCTTCACTCTGTTTCGCAGATGGTCAGAGCTAGAGCAACATTTGTGGCAACACCATCACCAGCAAGATAAGATGCATCTGAGCTAACCGTTGAGGTTATAGCTCGAGGGGGAGTAGTGGTGAGAGGCCGTGGTAGAGGGTAATGGGAGAAAGCCCACCAAGGGCAGAGGACAAGCAATCCATCCAACTAGGGATAGAGTAGTGACCCCTTCACCGATCGATGAGGTAGCAAGAGAGGGTGATGAGGTAGAGGATGAGCAGATTCATGAGAATGAAGCACCACCCCAGCCTACTCCAGAGATGATCAATCAGGTTCTCACTTATCTCAGCAAGTTATCCGATCAGGGCCAAGCACCCCCAACGTTTTCTACACCAACACCTCAGGTTTAGGGAGTACAACATACCGCTGTTGTGGCTCCCCGCATGGATGCATCCTTGGAAACAGGCACGTTTCCTCAATTGACTACAGGGCCTATAATGACTAGTGACCAGCATGATCTTGTTATTAAGCTCTTAAAGTTGAAACCTCCAATTTTCAAGGGTACTGAATCCGAAGATGCTTATGATTTCCTTGTTGATTATCATGAGCTGCTTCATAAGATGGATATAGTAGAGTGATTTGATGTTGAATTTGTGACATACCAGTCCCAGGGAAACACGAAAATATGGTGGTAGTCAAATGTTGTGTGACAACCACAAAGGCACTACCTATGACTTGGGCAGCATTTTCTAGCTTCTTCATGGAGAAGTATATACCCTAGACTTTGAGGGACATGAGAAGAGATGAGTTCTTGAATATAAAGCAGGGGAAGATATATGTGGTAGCTTATGGCCAAATTTTATGCTTTATCAAGTTATGCCACTCAGCTTTGCTTTTGTCCGCAAGAGCGGATTCACTGCTTTGTGAAGAGATTGAGGTCATATTTGTAGATTCTAGCTTTACAGGTGGCTGCTTCTGCAAAATCCTTTCAGGAAGTGGTTGATTTTGTGATAGAGGTAGATGGGATGAAGTCAAATGACTTCACCAAGGTGTCAACGTTTAAGAAGTTTTTTAAGGGAGGTGAGTTTAGTGGTTTTCACTATAGAGGGCAGGGTTCTGGGGTTATCCACCCCGCCCTATTTAGTCTTCATTGCAGGTTTCTGCTGAGGGTTCAATCACAGAACAATCAACCTTTTTCTAAGTTTGGGGTTTATCTTCAGTCTTCTTCATCTTCATAGAGACCTACTCTTGACTCCAGGACTTGTTATGGATGTGGTGAGTTTTGGCATATAAGGAAATATTTTTTGAGGCAGAGTCAAGCTCGATATGATCAGGGTTACAGAGCCTCAACAGTTAGAGATAGGGGTGGTTATGGTAGAGGCCGTCATTCAAGAGGACGTGGTGGCTAAGGTAATGGTGGTCACCAGTCCGGCTGGGGTGGAGGGAAGGCTGGAACTACTGGAGCGCAGTTTGGTAGGGGCCCAACAAGCGACAGAGCCCATTGTTATGCTTTCCTTGGGAGGCCAGAGGCAGAGGCATTCGATGCTGTTATTACAGGTATCCTTCTTGTCTGTGATCGCATGTCTTCCATATTGTTTGATCTTGGATCCACTTTTTCTTATATATCTTCCTCACTAGCTAATGGACTTGAATTGCATTATGACTTACTTGACATGCCCATTCATGTTTCTACTCCTGTTTGTGAGTCTTGTTAGTTGAGAAGGTTTATAGGTCTTGCCTTGTGACTTTTGTGTGGAGAAAAACTTATGTAGATTCTATTATTCTGGAGATGGTTGATTTTGGTGTAATTATGAGTATGACTTGGATTTCCCCAAAAATTTTCTATCTTAGATTGTAATGCTAAGACTGTGACCTTGGCAAAGCCTAGATAGATCCGGTAGTGTGGAAGGGTGACTATATTCCCGCCCCACTTCGTATTATCTCATTTTTTGTGCTAAGAGGTTGGTAAGTAAGGGTTGTTCAGCTTTCTAAGCACATCTCCGGGATGATACTTCCAAAGTGCCTTTGATTGAGTCTATTTCGATAGTGCGTGAGTTTATGGATATTTTCCTTGTAGACCTGCCTGGTATGCCACTGGACAAGGATATTGATTTTTGTAGTGACCTGGAGCTAGGGACTCACCCCATTTCCATTCCACCTTATAGAATGGCCCCGGCTGAGTTGAGGGAGTTGAAGGCCCAACTTTAGGAGTTGTTTGGTAAATGTTTTATTAGACTGAGTGCCTCTCATTGGTGTTCTCCAATTTTATTTGTGAAAAAGAAGGTTGGTAGTTTTCGGATGTGCATAGACTATAGGCAGCTGAATAAGGTAACTATTAAGATCAAGTACCCCATTCCTCGCATTGATGACTTGTAAAATCAGTTTAAGGGTGCTTGTGTCTTCTCAAAAATTGACTTGAGGTCCGGTTATCATCAACTTAAAATGCAGGCAGCGGATGTGCCAAAGACTGCTTTTCGAACAAGGTATGTGCATTATGAGTTCTTAGTAATGTCTTTTGGGTTTACGAATGCCCCTACTGCTTTCTTGAGCGTGATGAATGGAATTTTTAAGCTATATCTGGATCTCTTCGTTATTGTATTTATTGATGATATACTGATCTACTCCAAGAGCAGGAAAGAACATGAAGAACATTTGAGAATTGTATTGGGATTGTTAAGGGGGAAAAGTCTTTATGCTAAATTCTCAAAATGTGAGTTATTTCTCGATTTAGTGTCCTTCTTAGGGCGCATGGTTTCTAAGGATGGAGTGATGATAGATCCTCATAAGATTGAAGCAAAGAATAGTTGGGAAACACCCACTATTGTTTCTAAGAGAAGGAACTTTGTTGGTCTAGCTTGCTACTATCATCGGTTTGTTAAGGGATTTTCTTCCATTGCTTCACACCTAACCAATTTGAACAAACAGAATGTTCCATTTGTATTGTGTGATGGGTGTGAAGAGAGTTTTCTAAAACTCAAGACCTTGTAGTCTACTGCACCAATCCTTGCCTTGCCTGTGGAGGGTAAGAATTTCATTCTTTACTGTGATGTATCTTATTCTGGTTTAGGTGCAGTATTAATATAGGAGCAGAATGTAATTGCCTATGCTTCAAGGTAATTGAAAGTGCATGAACGTAACTATCCCACTCATGATTGGGAGTTCGCTACAATTATATTTGCATTAAAGCAGTGGAGGCATTATCTATATGGGGTCAAGTGTGAAGTGTATACAGATCATCACAGTTTACAATATGTGTTCACTTAGAAAGACTTGAATTTGAGGTAGAGGAGGTGGATGGAGTTACTGAAAGACTATGATGCTACAATCTTTTATCACTGAGGAAAAGCTAATGTTGTGGTCAATGCCCTGAGTAGAAAAGCAGGGGCATGTGGAGTTTAGCCCATTTACAAGTTTCTAGATGCCTATTGGCTAGAGAGGTTCAAACTCTAGCTAATGATTTTATGAGGTTGGGAGTAACTTAGAAAGGAGGATTATTAGCATGTGTGGAGACAAGATCTTCTTTTCTTGACAAGATTAAAGGAAAGCATTTTGATGATGAGAAGCTGAGCTAAATTCGTGATATGGTAGTACGAGGAGAGGCTAAGGAGGTTGTGATTGATGAGGAAGGCATCTTGAGGATTAAGGGCAGGGTATATGTGCCTCGTGTTGATGATTTGAATCAAACTATTCTTGTAGAGGCTCATAGTTTGAGGTATTCTATACATCCTCATGCAACCAAGATGTATCATGATCTGAGACAACATTATTGGTGGAGTAGAATGAATCGTGACATTGTTGATTTTATTGCCCAGTGTTCGAACTTCCAGTGAATAATGTATGAACACCAGAGGCCTGGAGGGACACTTCAGAGAATGCTCATTCCAAAATGGAAGTGAGAAAAGATTGCAATGGATTTCGTGGTTGGTCTTCCAAAGGCATTGGGTATGTTTGATTCGATATGGGTGAATGTTGATAGGTTGACTAAGTCAGTACACTTTATTCCGGTCCAGGTGACTTATAATGCAAAGAAGTTAGCCAAACTCTATATTCGCGAGATTGTTCGATTGCATTGAGTTTCGAATTACATCATATCAGATAGAGGTATGCAATTTACTTCTAAATTTTGGAGGACCCTGCAGTCTGATTTAGGTACTAGATTGGATCTTAGTACGGCATTTCATCCTCATACCGATGGGCAGTCTGAGCGGACAATTCAAGTGCTGGAGGATATGCTCCGTGCGTGAGTGATAGATTTTGGAGGTCATTGAGATCAGTTCATACTCTTGGAAGAGTTTTTGTATAACAATGCTATCACTCGAGTATTGATATGACCCCATTTGAGGCATTGTATGGGAGAAGATGTAGGTCTCCCATTGGTTAGTTTGATGCATTTGAGGTGAGACCTTGGGGTACTGATCTTTTGAGGGAATCGTTAGAGAAGGTGTAATTTATTTAGAAGAAGCTTTTAACAGCTCAGAGCAGGCAGAAGGTGTATGCAGACCGGAAAGACAGAGACTTGGATTTACAGAGGGAAAGCAAGTGTTGTTGAAGGTTTCACCAATGAAGGGTGTGATGAGGTTTGGTAAGTAAGGTAAGCTTAGTTTGAGGTATATTAGGCCGTTTGAAGTTCTTAAGCATGTGGGGGAGGTGGCCTATGGATTAGGCTTTCCTTAAGGATTGTCAGGAGTGCACTCGGTGTTTCATGTGTCTATGCTGAAGAAATATCATGGCTATGGAAACTATATTATAAGTTAGGATTCAATCTTGCTTGATGAGAATCTTTCTTATTAGGAGGAGCCTATAGCTATTTTACATAGCGAGGCCCACAAATTGAGGTCAAAAGAGATTGCATCTATCAAGGTTCAGTGGAAGAATCAGCCGGTTGAAGAATCCTCTTAGGAGACTGAGGCTGATATGCACGAAAGATATGCATATCTTTTTGTCGATTCAGGTACCCTTTCTTACCCTCGCCTTCTTTGACCATTCAAGGATGAACGATGGGTATATTAATAGCTGATGTAATGACCCATTAGGTCATTTTGAGTATTATTGTAACACCTCAGATTTTGATAGGAAAGAAATTGCAGCATTTCAAGGTTTTTCATGTGCAGTACCAACGAGACCACCAACGACTCATGGCCTAACCTACGAGCCGTAGGTGGGAATCATGGTTGGCACTGTCCAGGTTTTCCAAATGTTAAGTTTCAGTAGTTGATATACGGTTCAACAGGACGAGTCATCATTCTATGTACTAACCGTAGGTGTGATAGTTGGTGAGTCTAGAAATTTGAGCAATTTTTAAGGTTCAAATAGTGGGACCTACGACCACGATGCACGGCTCGTTGGTGGACCTACAAGCCGTAGGTCTGGTCGTTGGTGGAGGGTAGTCAGTGATATTTTTTAAGGGTCTTTTGGTCTTTTCCCTAATCATTTAATTCCTAATTTAAGTCAGTTAACCTCTAATCCTAAGCACTATATAAGTCATTTAAGCCTAAATTCTACCCTTGCTAATCACTTTTCAATTTCCCCCAAAACTTCTCTAAATATTTCTCTCTCTAGAAGTAATGAAGAAGAAGAAGAAAGCTACGGTTTGAAGGTCAAGTCCCCTAATCCTCCATTGATTTCAAGCTTTTGGCATTTAGGTATGATAGCTTTCACCTATAGAGTCCTTTCCTCCATAGGGTTCCCAAATTCCCCAATTTTCAAAGTAAGAATTCTTAATTGAATTTAGGGTTTTCTTCTATCTTGTGGGTTCTTATCATTATGATCAAATTACTTTAATTATGACTTTTTGTGCATGAAAGTGAGTTGAACTGCATGTTTTAAGTTGAATCTCCATGAAACCATGTGAATTTCATGATTTCTTGACTATGATCATAATATGAGGTTTTGAACTATGAAAGATGAATTGGGGAAATTGAATGATTTTGAGATAAAGATACATGAGCCCATCCATGATTTAAGTCTTCTAAGCTATTAATTCATGATTAAGTCATGAATGATCAAAAGATGGGTTTTATGGAAATATGCATGTTCTATTATGAAATTATGATGATTTAAGATTTATTTTGAGAGTGAAGCATAAACGTTGATTGTTGTTGAGTTGTGAAAGGATTTCTCACATACTACTCAAAACATGTTTTGTGAAAGGATTATTCTCACATAAAGGATTCATAAAGGGTTGAAAAGTTTTCACAGCTAAACTTGAATCAAAGTTAAGGAGCTATTCTAATGAAAGGGACAAGAGGCGATTACCCATGTTCCCTAAAGATAGACAAGAGGCGATTACCCATGTCTACTAAAGATAAGATGAGTTATGATTTATGACTATTCCGTGTGGGAATTATGCTTAGCACCAAGTGGACAAGCAGCAATTATGCATGTCCCATAAACTATGTGCCACCATAGGTTGTCTAGATAAACATTGGATCCATGTAAGTTAGAAGTTTAAGGTTGTTGCCTTGGCAAGCAATGACACCTCTTTTCGGTGTGGGGTAGACACTGGATTCCATGTCAATAGCTCACATGGTATTAAATATCGGTAAGGTAATCTCCCACAAGAATGAACTTAACTGACTTTCAAGGTCTCTCAGAAGTGTTTTAAGCATGTTTAACTTGCATTGACCATGATCTTATGACTTATATTTCTAACCTCTTTTATCTCATGTTTTAGCTTGGTCTTTGCATGTCATGTAAATGTTCCCCTTTTTCATGATTTAATGATTTTATGCATAGTTATCATACTTAATAAATGTCTGTACTAACGCATACTCTTGCCTACATTGATTTATTGATGTAGGGTGTGGTGACTCCTCCCCACCCACTCATGGCTAGAGATTGTAGTAAAGAGTCTTAAAGACTTGGTGAGTCCTCATATGTTCGAGGACAATGCCTTGTTATTCTTTTTTGTTTCTTTACTTTTGGACTTGTATTGGGTTACGTCCCAACGTTCTTTCTATTATGTTGATAGATGGCATTGAGACTATATGTAGACTTCCGCTATGCTTTGTAAACTCTTGTGATAATGAATTGTCTTTTGAACACTTAAATTGCTATTATCTTGTATGATGCATGCTAAGTGGCTTGTATGGAGTCTTGTACACCATGTCATGTCTAGGGGATACTTTAGGTTGTGACAAACTTTTTATTCAGAGCATAAGGTTTTAGAAAGGTCCTAGGAAGTCTCTTAAGCCACGTCGAGTAGAGTCTTGTTCATAAGTGTGAAGCGCGCCACATTTATGAATGACAGGCTACAAGATGTTTAGGAAACCCAATTTCTTTCATTATTTTAAAGTCATGCTATAGAGTTTAACTCTATATCTCTCTCGTAATCCCTATCCGATGCTTTTCAGGATATGGCCACTCGAAGGGCATATGCTAGAAATAATGCTAGAGAGAATGTGGAACAAGAAACTCCTCCTCAAGCTCCTCAAGTTTCGGCCGATCCTTTGGCCGAACAAGTGACTAATGTGGAGTTTAGGGTTGCTTTTCTAGTGTATGCTCAAGCCATGACAGCTCAGGCCAATAGGGAGGTTGTGGCTCCCGTGAACCCAAATGTGGGTACGACGGCATCTAGAGTGAGGGACTTCACTAGAATGAATCCTCTGGAGTTTCAGGCTCTAAGTTTAAGGAAGATCCTCAAAAGTTCATTAATGAGGTATACAAGGTGCTAATGATCATGGGTGTGACACCGTAGGAAAAGGCGGAGTTGGCCACTTATCAACTTAAGGGTGTGGCTCAAGTGTGGTTTGAGCAATGGAAGAGTGAGAGGGTGGATGACGTGGGTCCTCTTGATTGGGAAAAGTTCAAGGTTGCTTTCCTTGATCGGTTCTTTCCCCTTGAGATGAGGGAGGCAAAGGTACTGAATTTATGAACCTTCGTCAAGGAAACATGAGTGTGAAGGAGTATGCTTTGAAGTTCACAAGATTGTCTCGACATGCTCCTACTATGGTTGCCGATCCTAGGGTGAGAATGAGTAAGTTTGTTTCGGGGGTGTTTGAAATAGTGGTTAAGGAGTGTCGTACCACCATGCTTATCAATGACATGGACATCTCTCGTCTCATGGTGCATGCCCAATAAATAGAAGAGGAGAAACTCAAGGAAAAGTCTAGGGAGGCAAAGAGGGCTAAGACCGGTGATGGTAACTTCTCACATTGAAGGTCCGATGGACATAGCTATTCTAGGTTCCGACAAGGGTCTTCTGGTCAAGGTTCCTCAAATGTTCCTCCTAAGTTCAACAAGGTTAGGGTGTCTAAACCTAAGCCTCAAGGAGGTAGTGGTGGTGGATTTTTTACGGCTACATGTGCTAAATGTGGGAAAAAGCATGAGGGAAAATGTCTAGCCGGTCTAATGCATGCTTTGGTTATGGTAAGATGGATCACAAGATAAGGGATTGTCCCTTAGTGGCTAAGAATGAGGGAGATAATTGTCGATGGGCTCAACCTCAACATTTGTCGGGTTCTAATGGGAGTCAAAAGCAAAATCGATTCTATGCACTCCAAACCCGTCGTGAGCAAGAGGGTTCTCCCGACGTAGTTACCGATATGTTGAAAGTCTTTCACCTTAATGTTTACGCTTTGCTTGATCCCGGTGCTACCTTGTCTTTTGTGACGCCATATGTGGCTAGATGGTTTGATGTTCTTCCGGATGTATTGCAAGATCCTTTTTGTTTTTCTACTCCTAATGGTGAATCCATTGTGGCTAAGAAAGTCTACATAAATTTCTCCATTTCCTTATCCCATAGATTCATTCATGTTGATCTTGTAGAGATTGATATGTTAGATTTTGATGTTTTCCTTAGGATGGATTGATTTCATTCTTATTATGCTTCTATTGATTGTAGGACCCGAGTGATTAAGTTTCAATTTCCAAATAAGCCTATCCTAGAGTGGAAAGGGGGAAACTCTATGCCTAAGGGTCAATTTGTTTCTTGTCTTAAAGCTAGAAGGATGATTTCTAAGGGTTGCACATACCATCTTGTTAGGGTGAGGGATGTGGATTCCAAAGCCCCTACTCTTGAGTCGGTCCCCATTGTTAATGATTTCCAGAAGTGTTTCCCGATGATCTACCCGGTGTTCCTCTCAATAAGGAAATAGACTTCGGCATTGACATTCTCCCTAATATGCAACCTATCTCTATTCCTCCTTATCGAATGACTCCGGTAGAACTTAAGGAGTTAAAGGAGAAATTGAAAGATTTTTTGGATAAGAGTTTCATCCGACCGAGTATCTCTCCATGGGGTGCTCCAGTTTTGTTTGTTCGAAAGAAGGATGGTTCACTTCGAATGTGCATTGACTATCGGCAATTGAATAAAGTCACCATTAAGAATAAGTATCATCTTGCAAGGATAGAGAGTTGTTTGATCAACTTCAAGGAGCGAGCTATTTCTCCAAGATTGACCTTCGGTCGGGCTATCACCAATTGAGGGTGAAGGAAGATGACATCCCTAAGACAGCTTTTCGGACTAGGTATGGTCACTATGAGTTCTTGGTAATGTCATTTGGGTTGACAAATGCTCCGGCCGCATTTATGGATTTGATGAGTAGGGTGTTTCGGCAATACCTTGATATATTCGTGATTGTGTTCATTGATCATATTTTGATTTACTCAAGAAGTGAGAATGAGCATACCAATCATTTGAGGATTGTGTTGCAAGTCATCCAGGACCAACAACTCTTTGCAAAGTTTGATAAGTGTGAGTTTTGGCTAAGATCTGTGGCTTTTCTTGGTCAAATTGTTTACGGTAAAGGTATTGAGGTAAATCCTAAGAAGACGTATGCAGTTAAGAATTGGCCTAGACCTCAATCACCTTTAGATATTCGAAGCTTCTTGGGTTTGGCTGGTTATTATAGGAGGTTTGTTGGAGGGTTTTATTCGATTGCTTCCCCATTGATGGCTTAAACTCAAAAGAAGGTTAAGTTCACATGGTCTGAAGCGTGTGAGAAGAGTTTTCAAGAATTGAAAGATAGACTTACCTTGGCTCTGTTGTTGACCTTACCGGAAGGGTCCGATGGGTTTGTGGTTTATTGTGACGCTTCAAGGATTGGACTAGGGTGTGTCCTTATGCAAAATGGGAAATTCATTCCTTACGCTTCAAGACAACTTAAGATTCATGAAAAGAACTATCCCACTCATGACTTAGAACTAGCGGCGGTTGTGTTTTCTCTAAAGATTTGGAGGCATTACTTGTATGGTGTCCATGTGGATGTCTTCACTAACCATAAGAATTTGCAATACGTGTTCAAGCAAAAAGATCTAAATCTTCACCAAAGGAGGTGGCTTGAGTTGTTAAAGGACTATGACATGAGAGTCCTCTATCACTCCGGCAAGGCGAATGTGGTGGCGGATGCTCTTAGTCGAGTTTCAATGGGTAGTTTTGGTCACATTGAGGATGGTAAGAAGGAATTAGTTCAACATGTTCATAGATTGGCCCGATTGGGTGTTCAGATGATTGACTCCACTAAATGAGGGATGGTTGCTCGTAATGGATCGAAATCGTCCTTTGTGTCAGATGTGAAAGCAAAGCAAGGTCTTGATCCAATCTTTATGGATTGAAAGAAGCGGTGCTCAAGAAGTCCGTTGAGGCTTTCTCCCAAGGGGGATATGGTGTGCTTCGATATCAAGGTCGTTTGTGTGTTCCCGATGTTGATAGTTTGAGGGAGAAAATTCTATCAGAAGCCCATAGTTCTCGATATTCCATTCACCCGAGAGCCACTAAGATGTACCGTGATTTGCGGGAGGTCTATTGGTGGAATGGGATGAAGATGGATATTGCAGAATTTGTGGCTAAGTGTCCTAATTGTCAACAAGTGAAAGTTGAGCATCAAAAGCCGAGAGGTTTGTCCCAAGATATTACTATTTCTACTTGGAAGTGGGAGGATCTGAACATGGACTTTATTGTTGGTTTACCACGCACCCGGCGGCAACATGACTCGATTTGGGTTATTGTAGATCGAATGACGAAATCAGCCCATTTCATTCCCGTCAAGATTTCTTATTTGGCGGAGGATTATGCCAAGTTGTACATGCGAGAAATGGTTAGGTTGCATGGAGTGTCTCTATCCATTATCTCCGATCGTGGTACTCAATTCACTTCTCAATCTTGGAAATCTTTCCAAAAGGGCCTTGGTACTCGTATTAAGCTTAGTACAGCCTTTCATCCTCAAACCGATGGGCAAGCGAAACAAACTATTCAAATTTGGAAGATATGTTGAGAGCTTGTGTGATTGATTTCAAGGGTAATTGGGATGATTATTTGCCTTTGATTGAGTTTGCCTATAAAAACAACTATCATTAGAGTATTGGTATGGCTCCATTTGAGGCTCTCTATGGTAGGAGGTGTAGATCTCCTATAGGTTGGTTTGAAGTTGGTGAAGTTACCTTGATAGGTCCCGAATCGGTACATGAGGCTATGGAGAAAGTTTGGCTTATTAGAGAAAGGTTGAAAACGGCTCAAAGTCGACAAAAGTCCTATGCCAATGTTAGAAGGAGAGATTTAAAATTTGATGTTGATGATTGGGTCTACTTGAAAATTTCACCCATGAAGGGTGTAATGAGGTTTTGCAAGAAAGGGAAGCTTAGTCTCCGCTATGTGGGCCCATAACAGATTTTGAGGCGTATTGGTAAGGTTGCTTATGAACATGACTTACCTAATGACTTAGCATTGGTGTATCAAGTTTTCCATGTATCCTTGTTGAAGAAATGCGTTGGAGATCTGACAACTATAGTACTGCTAGAGGATCTTGGTATAAAAGACATCTTTTTGTATAACGAAGTCCCGATTGAGATTTTGGACCGGCAAATTTAGAAGTTGAGGAATAAAGAAATTGCTTCAGTGAAGGTTCTTTGGAAGAATCAATTAGTTAAGGGAGCTACTTAGGAGGCCGAGGCTGATATGATGTCCCGATATCCTCATCTCGTTTCCTCTGATCCTACTCTAGCTTGAGGTATCTAGTTCCCCATGTTTTATTCTTTTGGTCTCATGTATCCTAGTTATTTCCACGATTCCTTAATTATGCATGTTCATGAAGAGTCTAAATTTTGAGAAAATGAGTTGACTTGATTGATTTCTCTATGATTATGTGCATTTGAGTATGAGTTGCATATGGCCTTCATGAAATGATGTTTTGAACATGCTTTAGCTTGGAGTTGATGTTTCCTCCTCGGGTATGTGCATTTATGTGATTACATTCTTGTTGGGCTGTTAGATTAAGTTCCTATCCTACTTATGATGTCTTGTTTCTCATTCGAGGACGAATGTTCCCAAGGGGGAGATAATGTAACACCTTGAATTTTGAAAGGAAAGACATTGCAGCATTTTAAGGTTTTTCAGGTACAGTACCAACGAGACCACCAACGGCTCATGGTCTGACCTACGAGCCATAGGTGGGAATCGTGGTTGGCACTATCCAGGTTTTCCAAATGTTATGTTTCAGTAGTTGATATACGGTTCAATAATACGAGTCATCGTTCTATGTACAAACCGTAGGTGTGATCGTAGGTGAGTCTAGAATTTTGAGCAATTTTTAAGGTTCAAATATTGGGACGTAAGACCACGATGCAGGGCTCGTTGGTGGACCTACGAGCTGTAGGTCTGGTTGTTGGTGGAGGGTCGGCGGTGATATTTTTTAAGGGTCTCTTGGTCTTTACCCTAATCGTTTAATTCCTAATTTAAGTTGGTTACCTTCTAATCCTAAGCACTATATAAGTTATTTAAGCATAAATTCTACCCTTGCTAATCACTTTTCAATTTTCCCCAAAACCTCTCCAAATATTTCTCTCTCTAGAAGTAAAGAAGAAGAAGAAAGCTAGGGTTAGAAGGTCAAGTCGCCTAATCCTCCATTTATTTCAAGCTTTTGGCATTGAGGTATGATAACTTTCACCTATGGAGTTCTTTCCTCCATAGGGTTCCCAAATTCCCCAATTTTCAAAGTAAGAATTCTCACTTAAATTTAGGGATTTCTTTTATCATGTGGGTTCTTATCAATTATGATCAAATTTCTTTAATTATGACTTCTTGTGCATTAAATTGAGTTGAACTTCATGTTTTATGTTGAATCCCCATGAACCCATGTGAATTTCATGATTTCTAGACTATGATCATAATATGAGGTTTTGAACTCTGAAAGATGAATTGGGGAAATTGAATGATTTTGAGATAAAGATGCATGTGCCCATGCATGATTTTGTCTTCTAAGATATGAATTCATGATAAAGTCATGAATGATCAAAAGATGGGTTTTATGGAAATATGCATGTTCTATTATGAAATTATGATGATTTAAGATTTATTTTGAGAGTGAAGCATAAACGTTGATTGTTGTTGAGTTGTGAAAGGATTTCTCACATACTACTCAAAACATGTTTTGTGAAAGTATTATTCTCACATAAAGGATTCATAAAGGGTTGAAAGGTTTTTTCAAGTAAACTTGAATCAAAGTTAAGGAGCTATTATAATGAAAGGGACAAGAGGCGATTACCCATGTTCCCTAAAGATAGAAAAGAGGTGATTACCCATGTCTACTAAAGATAAGATGAGTTATGATTTATGACTATTCCGTGAGAATAATGCTTAGCACCGAGTGGACAAGCGGCGATTATCCATGTCCCATAAACTATGTGCCACCATAGGTTGTCTAGATAGACATTAGCTAGTGGATCCATGTAAGCTAGAAGTTTAAGGTTGTTGCCTTGGCAAGCAATGATACCTCTTTTCGGTGTGGGGTAGACTCCGGATTCCATGTTAATAGCGCACATGGTCTTAAATATCAGTTAAAGGTAATCTCCCACAATAATGAACTAAAGTGACTTTCAAGGAGTCTCACAAGTGTTTTAAGCATGTTTAGCTTGCATTGACCATGATCTTATGACTTATAATTCTAACCTCTTTTATCTCATTTTTTGGCTTAGTCTTTGCATGTCATGTAAATGTTCCCCTTTTTCATGATTAAATGATTTTATGCATAGTTATCATACTTGGTACATGTTTGTACTAATGCATACTCTTGGTGAGTCCTCATATGTTCAAGGACATTGCCTTGTTTTTCTTTTATGTTTCTTTACTTTTGGACTTGTATTGGGTTACGTCCCAATATTCTTTCTATTCTTTTGATAGATGGCTTTGAGACTATATGTAGACTTCCGCTATGCTTTGTAAACTTTTGTGATAATGAATTGTCTTTTGAACACTTAAATTGCTATTATCTTGTATGATGCATGCTAAGTGACTTGTATGGGGCCTTTCAGGGTCTTGTACGCCATGACACGTCTAGGGGGTACTTTAGATCGTGACAATAAGAGCTTCTTATTTCATAAGAGACTCTATCAGTAGATTCTAAATGGGTATTTTGGGCTATTCGTAACTACAATTATATAATTAATGGGGTAATTTCAATAACTAATTTAGTTGGTGGTTAAATAAAATAACATTAAAATTAGTAGTGGGCAACTTCTACTACTCCCATAATTAGTCATGTATAATGAATAGGATAGTAAATAATCTGTAGAATAAAAGAAAATAAAAGAGTCGCATGGTCGTAGAGAAAGATTGGAAGGACGCCTTCAAGTAATTCTTTTACCGAAAATTTTCTTAGCATACTAATTGTATATAGTTGGTTGATTAGCATTAGTGGGTGTGTATGTTGAATTGTGGAAGGGGATAAAAAATTGAAAAGTGCAGCGGAGGATCATAGCGTGACTAGGTGGTTTCGGGGGAGACAAACTTGTCTTCCATTATTTTTTATATCCTATGAAGTGCTAAGTTATGTATTAATTGAATGTATTGATAAAAATGGTACTTTAGTTCAATTGAGACCATGGTTGTTACCATTGGTTTCGCATCAGTGGCTACAATTTTGAACATTATTATTTTTTTGTTATCATATTATAAATTAAATTTTGATATATTGAGATATATAATTAAATATTATGTGTAATATATTATTTGAATACTATTAAAGTTATGATAATTGGAAGAGCTGAGACTTACTCTTAGGCTTGAACTTTAGGAAATTAATTATAGATTCGGGTGAATTTTTGGGTCTAGGCTAGACATATAGTAATATGGGTGTCTATGGACTCGTCAATGTATGAATTATGCATACTTGATAAATTGGAAAGGAAAAACATTGGAGAATAAGCTTGCTTGACCTCGGTTCTTTGGTGAAGGTAGGTTATGGTTTATTTATATGTGATAGAGAGACTCTCAATAGTGATTGATAGTCATTGAGTGATATTGTGAAATTTTCCATGTACTTGGTTATTATGGTTTGGATAATTTATGTGTTGTTTGTAATTGGTCTGCAATCCCAATATCATGAAATCCATAATCTTGAACTTATTCTATTAAAGTGATGCCTTGAATAAAGAAGGCTTGGTGAAATATTGTTAATGAAGTGGAAAGTGATGTAAATAACGATGAATTAACTATGTTGTTTCATCAAATGCCATGAGCCGGCATGATATATAGGATCGGGTGCCACGAGCTGGTACGGTATTATTGGATCGAGTGTCACATTCCGACACAATATTATTGGATCGGATGTCACGTTTCGGCACGGTAATATTAAAGAAAAACATATTAAAATAACTTAATGTACTCAATCTCAAAGAACACCTTTTCCAAAAGAGCGTGGGGTGGAGGCCTGAGTCCTCATGTGTGTTCTTTATATTGTTGATTGATTATGTACTGGCTTCATTGATGTTTTCACTTGTTCATGTTGTTTGTTGCTTGCCACCTTCTAAGTGCTATAGTTGATTTTGTACTATTACTTTATGGATATTGATTTTTATTTTGAGTCGGTCGAAGATACCTACTCAGTACATGTTGCCTTGTACTGACCCCTACTTGTATTTTCTTCATTTTCTTTTATGGAGTGCAGCGAGTGTACCCGCGACTTCTACTCTCCCTCGGCTCTACCCAGTCTCCAGCACATCAGATTTCAGGGTGAGTTATTCCTTGTAGCTCGTGTTGGATTCTCTCAGTGATGGCATGATGTCCTTTGTTTTCAAACATAGGCTATCCTATTTATTTATTCTGGTGTCTTTAATACTCTAGACTTGGTATTTTTAGAGTAGACATCCTTGATATGATGACTTTCAGGTTTTGAGAAACGATATTTAATATACTTTAGTGGATTTGTGTTTCTTGCATTAATAAGATTTGAGCTTCTACATTTTGGTTAGTATTTCATAAGTTGAACAATAAATATAAGTTAGGGTTGAAGTTGGGGTTGAATTCGTTGGTTCACCCACCTAGTTGGTTAAGTGTGGGTGCCACTCATGACTCTTTTTGGGTATATATATTAACAACACCTCATTATAGTTGGCTTGAAACTTTCATACAAACACTTGCACAAGAGAGGGTTAACTGTATTTACACTGAACTTTAAATTCATATTAAATATGTAAGACCAAACTATTTGTTCTTTTTTTATTTAAGGAGGTTCTTGATCGATTTAGAGAGAAAACATAACCTCTTTTTTTTTCTCTGAAGTTAGTTTTTTTAGAAAGAAAATATAATTTTTTCAAAAGTTGTAACAACCCTCATGATCATTTTGAGTTTTCTACGCGTTTTCTCTATTTTGATCCTTCCTATTGATTCAAAATGTCATTTTAACTTGCGGGGATAGATGACATGATTATCAGAGGTATAAAAATGAGTTCTAGATAAAATATTTGTTTAGAAGGTTTAATATTTGAGAAGTTTGACCAAAGTCAATATTTTAGGTTAACGAGGTCAGATTCAAGTTTGGATTGCTTCATTTAGTTTGGAGGATGATTCATGACTTGGTTGGATGATTTCCATGAACTTCGAGGCACCCAAGAGTGATTTGGGCCATTGGTTGAAATTCGAGGATTTTGGAAAGTTTAGAATTTACCACGGTCTACATTAGGTCAAGACGATCTCGAATAGGTGATTTGATAATTCCAACAAATCAATATCAAGTTTTATAGTCAATAAACATATTTGATTTGTGTTTGGGGGTTCCAAATGATTTTTTAGGATCCATTCAAAGTTGTGGTTGAGTTTTGGAGTTGTTGTTTTGCTGATATCTGGTGCAACCAAAATCCTTCTCCATGTTCATGAAGCACTGATCATATTCATGGAGAAGGGGGTGTTTGGTCTTCCCATTCAGAGAATTTGGGTAGGATTGGCAAAAAGGGAAGGGTTCGAATCCAAATTAATTATCGAGTTCACTGCGGGTGGCTTGTATTTGTGATGGTTTGGGTCCCATCAGTCTCTCGATTTCCTTAGTTCTCTGTATTCGGGAAGAACAAGTTACACCTGGGCAGTTTTAATTCTAATTTTTTAACTTAGACTTCATAATTTGACTTTGGGAGATTAGAAGCTCGATTTTAGGTAATTTCAAGGGGTTTTTACTCGACAAAACTTGAGATTAGGACTATTCAGAGGTGTTGCATAAGGATACATCCGTATTTAACTTTTTGATATTTGATTAAGACAAGTTAAGACTTTCTTGACTCTTTATGAAGTGTTTGCGTATTAATTGGCTTTATTATTGGTTAATGAGGGTCCTCTATATATGATATTATGATCATTTATGAGCGTATTACTTGCTTGAGGAATTTTGTGGGTTGATTCATGATATATTGACTTGCCTTGAGGCTCATATATTGCTTACTTGGTATTTGATGAGTTGATATTGCCCACTTGATTATTTTTCACCTCCTTACTCTCTGTTTTAAAGAAATTTGGAGTTGATCATGATTGTCTATGTTAAGGTTTGCTCTACCTTTTCTCGAGATATTTGCCTTGGGATCTGGGTACTTTGTGGAAGTGGAAGGATAAAATTGGTAGAGGTTCACCCAAGATATTCATTGTATATATGGTTTATCTGAAATATGATATTGCATCCTAGGCATTACTGTAGTATTTTTCCGGTACAAGGTGCATATATGGACCTCGTGAGTCTTCCATGAGTACCGACTATCTGACAGAAAAATGGTGTATATATGTTATTGGCCAGTGCAAATGTATTTGCATTTTCTTTCATCCTCATTACATTTTATCTTGATTCTAAGTGATGATTTGGTAAATTGATTTATTTTCTTCCCTATTTGGTTGAGATTATTGAAATAGCCAGTATGATGTGGTTGAGACAAACTTCTAAAAAAATTGATGTTAGTTGATTTCAATGAGCTGGACCAAGAAAGTAATGAATTGGAAAAGAGACTAAACAACGGAGATTTAGCGTGACAATCCTCTATCTAATAGTCTGAACCACATATGTTGAGGGCTAATCTGGGTCAAAGGTACGCGTTAATAAAGCATATATCCGTAGATGGACCAAGTTGCGCGGTGAAATTCCCTATTTGGAGGACCAATCACTTAGGCGATACCTAACTTACAGATCATGCATGTTAAACATTAGAAAAGACTATTATTAGGTTTACTTAGTTAAGAATTTGTGGGGAACACGTGTGCCCTAGTTTCATTCTCATATTGATATTACAAATTGCGAATTTTGTTACTTGTTTACTTGTTACTACACAATCAATATATCATAATTTTAGTTTTCAACCCCCCTAACCATATTCCTTGTGGAATCGATCCTAACCTTTGTTAGGTTCTTTATTTGACAACGGCCGCTTATACTTCTTTACGGAGGTGTAATTTGGGCGTATCAGCCAACCCGTACCCAGAACAAGAAATAGTGAGTACAAGGGTAGAACTAACAGAAAATAATGCTAATAATAAGAAAAGACATAAATGGAAAGCAAACCAAAAACTATATACAATGGAAACCCTCCCAGAACCTGGAAGTCACGAGTACACAGTTGTCTAATGAGGTAAATACAAGTCCCAAAAGTGGGCCACAACAAGCCGTCTCAAAAGAAAAAGACAAGCTAACACATGTACAGAAGGAGACATGCTGGTCAAGGACGCCAAGTTCTCACCCTCATCTCCGATATCCACAAGCTGAAAAAGACGGCACGAACGATCACTATTGGTAGCTGGTACTAGGACCTGCACCACAAAGAGATAGAATAGACGGAATCTACACACAAATAGAGGCCAAGCGGATATGAAAATAAGTCACACGAGCATACCAAAAGTAAATCTAAGTATAGCTAAACTAAACCTAACTAGACCTCCATTAGCCAAGAAGGTACACACGTGTGCAAGCTAAATAAAACCCCAACGGACCCCCATATGACTGATAGGTACAATAAATAGCTAAGTCTACAACAAAGAAGAGTAATCCAGATCCGAATCTAAGAACTAGTCAACTCCCAGCCCAGCTAGCAAGGGTGACAATCAACTCAACCAGTCAACTCCCAACCCAGCTAGCAATAAGGACAGTCATCTCAACCAGTCAACTCCTAGCCCAGCTAGCAAGAGTGACGATCAGCTCAACTAATCAACTCCCAGCCCAACTAGCAAAAGGGACTATCAACCCAAGCCGCCTAGCCATACAAGCCACTCCCAGGGGCTTCACCCACCCAGCTAGCAAAAGTGCCTCAAGGGCGTGTCAACTCCATACAGGATCTCAGATATACCAGCCTCCCAGCCAGCCCACTCCTAGGGGCATCAGCCGCCCAGCTAGCAAAAGTGCCCAGGGTGTATGGACTCCAAAAAGGACCTTAAGTAGGCTCCAAGCCACCATTGATCGACCTCCACCCTCAAAGATATCACAAAACTTTCCAAGCCAGAATCACTCCTATCTCGAGAAATCACGCAATCTCCAGTAACGCATCGAAGCTGCAGAAATAGGGAGAGGAGACAGAAAGGCTAACAAGCAACGCAAATGCCTAAGCTAAGGCTCATACTATCAGACCCAAGTCTACTATTCAAGTCTACAAGGACCTAGTCCACCCAAAATGACGTCAAAGACATACCATAGTCATAAGGTGCGTGAGTATAAGGCAACACTAGTCTATCCTAGACTAAGGCCAAAACATGCTCCAGAAACAAGTAAATCACATAGCATGCTACAACACACATACAACCCTCTATTAGCATGTTACTACCTTCAAAACAGTAATAATCAACCCTAGATCATGATCTCTATCAAGAAAAGAAGGAATAACAAGGTACCCGCCTCCAATTCACACTCATCATCATGAATTTACACATTCATGCTCAATCTAATTTGAAAGGAAGCCATAACCTACCTGTAGACCAACCACGCGCGCTCCAAATCACAAGAATAGAGGTTTTCCCTTCTGAATGGTCTCTAAAAGCTGCTACTCTATCAGGAATAGGATCACAACGTCAATACGGTCGTTTAGACACAAAAATCACCTAAACCAGAGACGGATCAATTTTTAGAGTCAAACGGGAATCGTGGGATTCATGCCGAAAATTCAAGAATTGACTCCTTCAAAAGGTCATAATCTGTGCCTTGAACTTATGTCCCAAAATAGGACATAATTCAAGGCTCGAAAATTAGCTAACATAACAACACAATGAAAACCCAAATTAAAAGAGAAAAGGCAGTAGCTTTCGTGCCATTTTTACCTTGAAAGGATTGTCACCGACATAACCCAATCACTCCACCATGTAGCTCCGACAAAAACGAGCGTGTGGAACTTTGAATCACAAAAATCGGAGTTAAAATGAGGGAGAAATCACAATTTTAATATAAATAGCCCAGGCTGGTCGCCACCAGGGGTTGTATTGGGAGGCTTGGTCGGTGGTCGGTCACGATCACGGCTGACCATGCGTGAACGCGAGGCCCAGGGCACCAGCCCTTCATGGCCGCAAGGCTAGCCGTTTGCCACCGCGACGCCTCAACTGACAGCAAAGGGCTTGGGCCTCCAAACTTCAACGGGGTGCCCTGGACTCGTTCGGAACCCTATGCACGCAAACGAACCATGCTGCCCCATCAGAAACAACATTCCGGACTCAACTAAACCATAGGCATTCCCATCCGAGGTTGTTTCAATAAAAAGTAGGTCCCACACCCATTTTTCATTTTAAGCCAAATTCCACAAAGGGCCTCAGAATTAGCCTGGAAGCCTCGGGATCTAAACGAAGGGTCGTTCTAGACTAAACTCGACATTTCGGAGCTAACCACAATGACGAAATTCTCATCCGAGCTTGTTTACTCAGAATGTTGACTAAAGCCAAACATAGGCTTCAACATGAAAGTTAAAATACCTAATCACACAGATTCAGACTGAATGCCTCGGGAGTCATACCGACTACACAACTAGCCTAAAATGACCCTTCTGGAGCTGATGGAATCGTCAGAATTGGATTCTGAGGTCATCGTCTTGAAATTCTGTTTAAAATGACCGTTCAAGGTTCAAAAGCTTCCAAAACACTAAAAGTGACATAAAAACCAAACGAACGACGAGGTGACCAAACTGTTAGTCCCTGCAAGTCATAAATGACTTTTGGTCACTACAAGAAAGCTCCAAATGATGAAAAGGAGGCCTAAACACATAAATGACCTGAAGGTCATTACAGAATTTCTAGTCGCTAAAGCCTTGCACCAGATATCAGCTCTTGCTTAAACTTTGAATTCTTTGATAGGGTGCTCTGAATTCGTTTGGAACCCTGTGCACGTAAATGAGATATGCAACTCTACCAAATTCGATATTCTGGACTCAATGAAGTAGTCAAAATTCTCATACGAGGTCATCTCAGCAAAAAGTGTGTCCCACACCCAAACTCTATTTTAAGCCAAAACTCACAAGGAGGCTATGAATTAGCCCCGAAGCCTCAAACGAAGGATCGTTCTAGAACAAACTCACTATTTTAGACCTAACCGTGCTGACGAAATTCTCATCCGAGCTCATTTAATCAGAATATTGACTAAAGTCAAAGTCAGGCCTTAACTTTAAAATTAAAATGCCTAATAGCATAGGCTCACACTGAAAGACTCAAGAGTCGTGCTAATCATACTACTAGCCTAAAATGACATTTCTAGACTCGATGGAATTGTCATAATTGGATTCAGAGGTCATTTTCTTGAACTTTTGATCAAAACTAATCGTTCAAGGTTAAAAAGCTCCAAAACACTAAAACTAACACAAAAACAAAATGAACGACCAGGTGTAATACCCCGAACTCAAAAGGGTGGGAAATTTCATATTTTTTGGGTTAGTGCCAGCAACGACGGAAGCCACCTATGGATCGTAGGTTGACTTACGTCCTGTAAGTGGGAACCGTAGGTGGCATGCCCAAGTCTTAAAAATGACAAGTTTCAGAACCTCAACGATGGCCTGCCAGGACAGCCCGTCATCCAGTGTATGAGCCGTAGATGGGTCTCGTAGGTCCCCTCCAGACTTGGTAAAATTCTTAAGCCTTAAGTTCAGATCTACTGTTGCTATGTACGGTTCGTCGATGGACCCACGAGCTGTTCATGGTGACCCGTCGCTGGGGGTCCAAATGGGAAAAACTCTTTGAATCTATCTACGGAGGAACAGGACGGTCCGTAGGTTACCTTACGGACCGTAAGTTCAACCGTAGATAGGGTCCAACAATTATTTTTCCAAGGGTTTTAAAGTCTTTTCCCAATTATTTTAAGTCTTTTAAATTATGACTTTGCCCCTAAATTTACTCACTATATAAGTTTTTTATGCCAAATTTCCCTTCATTATTCTCATTCTCAAATTCCCCAACTTCCCAAATATTTCTCTCTGTAGAAAAGTTCTCTCAATTCTCAAGGAAGAAGAAGGGCTAGGATCCTCCATTGAAGGTCATTGATTTCTAGCAAATTCTTGTGGGCTTTGTTGAGGTATGTTAGCATTCACCATTTGGAGCCCTTTCCTCCAATAGGTCCCTAGTTTTCTTCAATTTTCAAGATTCAATTTCCCCAAATTGAGTTAGGGTTTTTGATCAATTCTTATGGGTTCTTCAATAATGATTCCAATTGTTGATTTTATGATTCGTAGTGCACGATCTAGCATGATAAAGTAACTTAGTGCACGATTTAACTTGATTTATATGATTTGATGTAGAAATTGTATGAACCCATGCATAAGCAATGATTCCTAGTTATGAATTCATGATGAAGTATGATCCATGAATTCATGAACTTATGTAATTGATGAAAATATGCATGATTCTAGTTTATTGCATGATTCCAAGATGAATTGACATGTACCCATACTAGATCATGATTTATGAGTATATGAATAGCTTGCATAAGAGATGCATTTATACGAATAGCTTGCATAAGAGATGCATGTTTCATGAGAATTATGCTTATAATTGCCAGGGTGCATATAGATGATGGCATCCATGAGTTGTGAAAAGGTTTTCTTCACAATAAGCAAAGAATATGAATGTGAAAGGTTTTCTCACATAAATTAGGGTTCATATGGTTGAAAGGCTTTCTCACCTATGAATCAATTAGGAGCTATTCTAATGACGTAAGCTTGGGCAAGCCCATAGTAGTTGAAACGTCTTGATATGATCTTAGCTTGGATTTGGTAATCCTAGATGTACCTCTTCCTTGGTTAAAATATGAATAAGCTTAATTAACTATTCCTTGGGATTTTACTTTGCACCAAGCGGGCTTTTGGGATGAAGGTTTCTGTTTAGCGTCCGTGGGCCTTTTGTACCAATCCCTAAGTCCCATAACTACGTGCCTCGTAGGTTTTGTCTCAGATAGACACATAGGTAGTGGATCCACATAAGCTACAGATTTATGGTCCTTACCTTGGCATGTGGGACACCCCTTCTAGTGGTGTGGGGTAGACATCACTCCCCTTTTTGGTGTGGGGCAGACACTGAATTCCATGTTATAGCTCGCATGGTCTATGTCAGTTAAATGTAAAAATCCCATAATAAAGAACTAGGGTACTAGAAGTATCTCACAAGACTTATGATATGACTAGCTTGCATTGACCATGTTTATGCATTGAGTTTCTAACCCTTTTGTCATATGATTTAGTTTGGTCATTGCATGTTCATGATGATATCTCACTAGCATGATTTCCTATAAGAAAGCATCCCATTGGCATGATTTATGTGATTATACGCATTTGCTTCATATATAGTACATTCCATGTACTAATGTATACTTGTGCCTATATTCTCTTTTAATGTAGGGTCAAACAGTCATCCTTCACACTCTCGTGGTTAGCTGCTTTCAGAGTTCGAGCTATCAGCCTTGGTGAGTCCTCATGCTTCGAGGACTAAGAGACTTTATTGCTTTTCTTTACTTTCAGTTCCAGACTTGTATTTGATGCACGGGTTACGTCCCGATCATTCTATGGTATTAGATGGATTTTGAGACATAGTCTAGACTTACGCTTGTAAACTCTTACTTTTATGAGATTGCCTATTTTATTCCTCATTTTCATCTTTACCTTATGTATATGTATGCTAAGTGGCTTGTGTGGGGTCTCTCGGGATCCTATGCGCCATGTCACACCTAGAGGGTACTTTGGGTCGTGACAAACTTGATATTCAGAGCACAGGGTTTAGAAAGGTCCTAGGATGTTTCAAAGCAACGTCTAGTGGAGCCTTGTTCACAAGTGTGAAGCACGCCACATTTATGAATAAGAGGCTACAAGATGTTAGGAAATTCCACTTCTTTCATATTCTAAAATCGTGCTTTAGAGTTTAACTCTATATGTTCCTCTCCTAATCCATGTCCTATGTTACTTCCAATTGCACACGCAAGTGTACGTGGTCGCAAAAGTAATAAGTGGCTCTTTAAGAACCAGAATATCGAACCCACAGAGACTTGTCAATTAACTATTTACTAAATTATACTAGTCTAATTATTTATTTAAGAGTGTCAAAAGAAATAAAAGAATGCAAAAATTAAATACTAAGATTAACTTACAGTGATTGGGACAATTCCAGGGCTGCAACATGCATAGGGTTTCATGTATAGCATATCATGTAATGAATTAACTAAGGTTATCAAATTACTGATTTACCGGGTTGATTTTATGATCATGATCTCTCGACCTCTAATCGCCTACTCCAACTAGCTGTTTAACTACATCGTTGAGCGGGGATAGGCAGTCCTAATTGGCGAGCATTTATATTTCATCCTGTTTTGTAACCAAGCAAGGTGTTCGTCCGGGCGTCACTCCTGAACATGAATCTAAACAAAGTTAGAACAAGCTCTTTGCATTCTTTGGTCTATCTACCTCTTTATCTCTCAAGTCCAAGAATAGACAATAGATTTATTTCTATGGTGATCAAGCATGAAATACTAAAACAAGAATCCAAAAGTAATTTAAATGATAACCAACATTAATTCAAAACAATCGATGTTCAATAATTACCCATGGCCGCAGCCCCAGAACAAGGTCTTTAGCTACTAATACCTAAGAAAAAGAAGAAGAAAAGAACCCTAAAAAGTATCCCCCAATAATTATTTCTATAGACTATTTATAGATGTAGAAAACTCTGAATAAAATAATTGAGTCCAAAACAAATTAGGAACCCAAAACCGAAATGGAATTGGATTCCTACGTGAAGTGCACCGCCTCAAACTCTTGTTGCCTTCCCTTCTGCCACGTGGCACCTCTGGCACGTCCCTTAATTTGCACACACTATTGGAATATGTATATGTATAATTATAATATAATATTTAGTTTAATCCATTAAGCTGTCTGCTTGATTTTCCTTCTAGAATCTTCCATTTTTAATTTGTTTTAGCTCCAAACTTCTTCAACTTCACACCAATTTAATCCTACAAATAAAATACACTATTTAGCACAATCCATAAAATCCATGCTAAAAAGGGATAAATATAAATAATAAATATGAGGCAATTAATGATAAGAAAATATATTTTTGGCCTCAGATCAACACCCCACACTTAAACTTTTGTTCGTCCTCGAGCAAACATTAAAGCTCATCTCAAAAATCATACTAGGAAGCCATCACTTTGGTTAATACAAACAATTAGGCCATATTGAAATTTGAAAACATCAAGTACAATTCCCGCTCATTATGCAAGATAAACAAATAATCAATAAACCTCTAACCTCCTAACCTCAAGGACAGACTTTGAACTCATCAAATTTAAGCTTGCTCACCTACTCTCGTCAAATAAAGCTAATAAAATCATCTATCTATCATGAAACAAGTGCCCTCACAAGAAGAAATAGTCCACACACTCAATTCAAAAGATTTAATATAAATTAAGGACTTCACATCAAATATCAAATCTTACACTCACAAATAAAATTCACATGTATGCTCAAAGAACCATATGCTTGCCCATTATGTACATCTCCACTAATTAAGCATGATCGAATAGAATCAAATAGGACTTTAACGGGTTGTAATGTAAGCTAGGGGACTGGTGTGAAGACTATATAATAGTGACTTACACTTCCCTAAGAACTTTGCAATTTTAGACTTCATCACCCATTATTTTCTTCTCTTTATTTTTAGCCCTCTCTTCAACAATTATTTCACAAGTAATTCTCATCATCTCAAGAATGCTTTAATAAATTTTTTTTCTTTCGCAATAATATATTTTTTTCTCAAAGAATTTTTTTTTTCTTTTTCATGTCACATTCTTTCGAATAGGGCTTTTTTTTCACAACTTTGTAGCCATCATTGATTTCTTTTTCATTCAACCATCCCTTTTCTTTTTCCAGATATAACAATTATAATCAGTCTATGCTACAGTGCTCAAGGAAGCAAAGTGTAAAAACTAGGGATTCAACAAAATAGTTAAGGGCAAAATATGGCTACCAACAAAAGGCTACAGGCTCAAAAGGGCGAACTAGTGATATAATATCTGAAAAGGCTAAAATTTACAAGACAAATCAAAGAAAGCCTATTATCATCTCCTAAACTGAGCAACACTTTTTATTTCGCTTCAATAACATGCAGGGCAAGTTCTAGACTAAGATGCAAAACATGGAATAAACAAATTCTCACCACACATGGCACAAGTATCAATCAAGATGAATCAGTTCTACTTCTAAGAGAGACAGGGTCATAACAAACTACAAAATAAAATAAGCTATATACAAAGTCACAACCATGAGCCTTGGTGTCAAAGAGTCTGTAATTTCATTAGCAATCAAGCATTCACAAGAAAGTATTATTCAAAATTAGGCCTAAATAGCAAGTATCACACAACTCAAAAGGGTCTTTTCTTTTCTCTAAAAATAAAATAAAATAAAAAATAAAAAATAAAAAATTTACTCCCTATCGGTTCAAAGGGACTATCCTCAGGAAAAGTACCGAAAACAAAAGCCGAGGAACCCACCTAAAAATACAAAAAGACTCTATAAAGCAGTAAAAACTAGGAATTCATTTCTCCACCCCACACTTAAAAAGATGATATGTCCCCAAAGCATCAAATAAAATTTAAAACAAGGGTTAGGAAAACTCCCTGAGGCCTCTAGGCCTAGCTAGTAGCATGTTCTCTTAATTTTCATCAATGGTCGTACGCACCCCACACTTAAGCTCAAACGTGCTCCTTAGCTCCAAATTTTTGGGTACTCAGACTTCTCCAAAACCTGTAAAAACAAGACCAAAAGAAAAAATGACACTATAAAATTAAAAATAAAATAAGAAGCTACACTACCAATTGGGTTGCCTCCCAATAAGCGTCAAATTTAACGTCGCGGCACGACACAAGTAAATTCACCACTTTTCTTTCCACTTTGAACTTATGAATTGTACCCCTAACTTTGCATCAATTTTTCTGCTCCTCTTTAGGGGCGGTGGTATAAAGATAAAGGAACCAAGTAATAAATGTTGCATCTTGCACTTCTTGGCCCTTATGTGAGGAATGTCGTTTTGTCTATGTGGATTAGAAAACTTTAGGATGTCGGGGCCTTGTTCCTCATCTAGACACTCCTCTATTAGTTCACATGACTCGAATTTCATGTCGTCATCCAAGCATAATGTAGAAAAATGTTTAGAATGAGGTCCAATATGCCTCAACTCCAAAGCAACATTATTTACAACATTCTCACTTTTGTACTCTTTCTCAACATTGACATAAAGGAATACGGTATAGTTGAATGGTTGGAATTCCTCTTTTTGCTCCACTATCTCCTTCAAATACTTGGCGTACTTAGGAATTCCCTGCAAAATATCAACCAAAGGGAGATTAATGTGAACTTGTTTAAGGAGAGACAGAAACTTACCGAAGCATTCATCCTCGTTCTGCTTTTTGAACTTTTGAGGAAACGGAGGGGGTGGTTTTATTTGAGGAACAATCCTCTCAACATTCGTATCTTGAACCACTTCTTCGGGTTTCTTTTCTTCTCTCACCGCCTCAGAACTTCTTTTCTTTGGAGCTAGTTCTTCCAGTTGTAATCCACTCCTTGTGCTCACCGCATTCAGTTGCCTTGGGTTAGGATCCGTGTCACTCGGAAGACCTCCAGGAGGACGCACATTGACTGCATTAGCCAATTTTGCGAACTGCATTGCCAGACTTTTCTGCGCTAACTGGGTGTTTCTCAACTCTTCTCCCAACTTCCTATAGTGTTCTTCATTTTTGTTGTTGATTTCTGTACTTACCTTTTGGAACAGCTCCTCATTAGTCATGCCCCCTTGCTTCGCACCTTGATTATTTGGCTGTTGAAACTGTTGTCCATTACCTTGTGGTCTGTATTGGTTCTGCCCTTGAGCCTGATTTTGGTGTTGATTCTGATTTACACCCCATGAGAAGTTGGGGTGATTCCTCCAACTTGAGTTATACGTGTTCCCATAATTCTGCGTACCTCCACCTCTTTGAGCATTCCCCACTTCATCACCCCTGTCAACACATAGATAACAGAAGAATCATAATAGGGGGGAAGGGGAGGGGAATAAGAGTAAGGACAACCATTCCAATGACCAAATTGACCACCACATATATGACAAATAGGACACTCGATATCCAAGTGGGGTCCATTACAATAATTACAAGGATACTTCTCACCCAACCACGATTTATCCCAATCAGTCATATCAATAGGAGTACCAAATTATTCAAAGGATAAAAAATTTTAATTGTGTAGACAGAAAAAAAAACTAACTAAAAAAATTAAAAATAAATAAATAAATAAATAATAAAAAGTATAACCTAGAAGAATAGTTAATTTCTAAGTCCCCGGCAACGGCGCCAAAAACTTGTTGCTTCCAATTGCACACGCAAGTGTACGTGGTCGCAAAAGTAATAAGTGGCTCTTTAAGAACCAGAATATCGAACCCACAGAGACTTGTCAATTAACTATTTACTAAATTATACTAGTCTAATTATTTATTTAAGAGTGTCAAAAGAAATAAAAGAATGCAAAAATTAAATACTACGATTAACTTACAGTGATTGGGACAATTCCAGGGCTGCAACATGCATAGGGTTTCATGTATCGCATCTCATGTAATGAATTAACTAAGGTTATCAAATTACTGATTTGCAGGGTTGATTTTCTGATCATGATCTCTCGACCTCTAATCGCCTACTCCAACTAGCTGTCTAACTACATCATTGAGCGGGGATAGACAGTCCTAATTGGCGAGCATTTATATTTCATCCTGTTTCGTAACCAAGCAAGGTGTTCGTCCGGGCGTCACTCCTGAATACGAATCTAAACAAAGTTAGAACAAGCTCTTTGCATTCTTTGGTCTATCTACCTCTTTATCTCTCGAGTCCAAGAATAGACAATAGATTTATTTCTATGGTGATCAAGAATGAAATACTAAAACAAGAATCCAAAAGTAATTTAAATGATAACCAACATTAATTCAAAACAATCGATGTTCAACAATTACCCATGGCCGCAGCCCCAGAAAAAGGGTCTTTAGCTACTAATACCTAAGAAAAAGAAGAAGAAAAGAACCCTAAAAAGTATTGACAATTTTTCCTTACAAAGTGTCTTCCTTAAAAAGTGTCCCCCAATAATTATTTCTATAGACTATTTAAAGATATAGAAAACCCTGAATAAAATAATTGAGTCCAAAACAAATTAGAAACCCAAAACCGAAACGGAATTGGATTCCTACGTGAAGTGCACCGCCTCAAACTCTTGTTGCCTTCCCTTCTGCCACGTGGCACCTCTGGCACGTCCCTTAATTTACACACACTATTGGAATATGTATATGTATAATTATAATATAATATTCAGTTTAATCCATTAAGCTGCCTGCTTGATTTTCCTTCTAGAATCTTCCATTTTTAATTTGTTTTAGCTCCAAACTTCTTCAACTTCACACCAATTTAATCCTACAAATAAAATACACTATTTAGCACAATCCATAAAATCCATGCTAAAAAAGGATAAATATAAATAATAAATATGAGGCAATTAATGATAAGAAAATATATTTTTGGCATCAGATCATTCTACGCTTTTCAGGATATGGCCCCTAGAAGAGCTTTTGTAAGGAGGAACACAAATGAGAATGTGGAGCAAGAGGCTAACCAAGTTCTGGCCGCTCCTTTGGCCGAAGAGATTACTAATGCGGAGTTCCGAGCCGCTTTCCACGCATTGGCCCAAGCCGTGATGGCCCAAGCCAATAGAGAAGTTGTGGTCCCCGTGAACCTACATGTGGGTACGAAAGCGGCAAGGGTGAGAGATTTCACGAGAATGAACCCTTAAGAATTCCATGGATCCAAGGTGGAGGAGGATCCACAAGAGTTCATTGAAGAGGTTTACAAGATTTTGATGATCATGGGAGTCACGCCGGAAGAGAAATCGGAGTTGGCCGCTTACCAATTGAAGGGTGTGGCCCAAGTGTGGTTTGACCAATGGAAAATTTAGAGGGCTAGAGAGGCGGGTCCTCTTGAATGGGAGAAATTTAAGGAAGCTTTTCTTGATCGATTCTTTCCTCTTAAGATGAGAGAGGCTAAGGTCCTCGAGTTCATTAACTTGAAGCAAGGTGGTATGAGTGTCAAAGAATATGCATTGAACTTCAGTCAATTGTCAAAATATGCGCCTTCCTTGGTGTCCGATTCAAGGGCCAAAATGAGTAAGTTTGTGTCGGGGGTATTCGACTTGGTGGTCAAGGAGTGTAGGACTGCCATGCTTATTAATGAAATGGATATTTCAAGGTTGATAGTACATGCACAACAAATCGAATAGGAGAAGCTAAAGGAGAGTTCCAAAGTGGAAAAGAGGGCTAGGACTGGTGATGGTAACTTCTCAAACCAAAGGACCGGAGGACATGACTGTTCTAAGTTTCAGCAAAGGTTTTCGAGCCAAGGGTCCTATGCCTAAGTTTGACAAGAATAGGGTGTCTAACTCTAAGCCTCAAGGATTCAATGGTGGTGGTGATAGGACTCCGATTCCCCCATGTCAAAAGTGTCAGAGGAAGCATGAGGGGAGATGCTTAGCCAGATAGGATGGTTTCTTTACTTGTGGCAAGAGTGGTCACAGAATGAAGGATTGTCCAATGAATGTTACAAAGGGGAAAGATGGTAAACAAGGTGCTCCTAGTGGTTCGGATTCTAGTGCTCCCAAGCAAAACCAATTTTATGCACTCCAAACTCTCCAACAGCAAGAAGGTTCGCCTGATGTGGTTACGGGTATGTTGAAAGTCTTCCATCTTGATGTGTATGCCTTAATTGATCCAGGTGCTACTTTATCTTTTGTGACGCCATATGTGGCTATGAGATTTGTTATTGCCCCGGATGTGTTGATAGACCCCTTTTGTGTCTCTACTCCTATTTGTGATTCTGTTGTGGCTAAAAGAGTTTATAGGGAAGTGTCCCATTTCCTTGTTTCATAGAGTCACCTATGTTGATCTCGTAGAGCAAGATATGTAGACTTTGATGTCATCCTTGGGATGGATTGGCTTCATTCGTGTTATGCCTCGGTTGATTGTAGAACCCGAGTGGTGAAGTTTCAGTTTCCTAATGAGCCCATCCTAGAGTGGGAAGGGGGGAATTCTATGCCTAAAGGCCAATTTGTTTCTTGTCTTAAAGCTAGAAAGATGATCTCCAAGGGTTGCATTTATCATCTTATTCGGGTTAGGGATATAGATTTTGAAACCCCTAGTCTTGAGTTGGTTCCCGTGGTAAATGAGTTTTCGGATGTGTTTCCCGATGGTCTACCTAGTGTTCCTACCAAAAAGGAAATAGACTTTGGTATTGACCTTCTCCCCGATACGTAACCCATCTCTATTCCTCCTTACCAAATGGCTCCGGCGGAACTTAAGGAATTGAAAGTGCAATTGAAGGATTTGTTGGATAAGGGTTTCATCCGACCAAGTATTTATCCATGGGGTGCTCCGTATTTGTTCGAAAGAAATATGTCTCTCTCCGTATGTGTATTGATTACCGGTAGTTGAATAAGGTTACCATTAAGAATAAGTACCCGATTCTGAGGATACATGGTTTGTTTGACCAACTTCAAGGTGCTAGTTTCTTCTCTAAGATTGATCTCCGGTCGGGTTATCACCAATTGAGCGTGAGAGGTTCTGATATTCCAAAGACGGCTTTTCGAACTAGGTATGGCCATTATGAGTTTGTGGTTATGTCGTTTGGATTGACTAATGCTCCGGCGGCCTTTATGGATTTGATGAATAGGGTATTCAAACAATACCTTGATATGTTCGTGATTGTATTCATAGATGATATTTTGATTTACTCCCGAAGTGAGGAAGAACATGCCGATCATTTGCGGATTGTATTGCAAACTCTTAGGGATCGTGAGTTATATGCTAAGTTCAATAAATGTGAGTTTTGGTTGAGATCTATAGCTTTCCTTGGTCACATTGTGTTCAGTAAGGGTATTGAGGTAGATCCTAAGAAGACGGAGGTGGTTAGAAATTGGCCTAGACCTCTATCTCCTTTGGATATTCGCAGTTTCTTGGGACTGGCCGGATACTATAGGAGGTTTGTGGAAGAGTTTTCTTGTATTGCCTCTCCATTGACCTCGTTGACTCAAAAGAAGACTAAGTTTGTATGGTCGGAGGCTTGTGAAAAGAGCTTTCTAGAATTGAAGGATAGACTTACTTCCGCTCCAATATTGACATTGCCAGAAGGTTTCGATGGCTTCGTGGTTTACTGTGATGCTTCAAGGGTTGGCTTAGGGTGTGTTCTTATGCAAAATGGAAAGGTGATTGCTTATGCTTCAAGGCAACTTAAGGTTCATGAAAAGAATTACCCTACCCATGATTTGGAACTCGAGGCGGTTGTCTTTGCTCTAAAGATCTGGAGGCACTATTTGTATGGTGTCCATGTTGATGTATTTACTGACCAAAAGAGTTTGCAATACGTGTTTAAGCAGAAGGATCTAAATCTTCGACAACGTAGATGGCTAGAGCTCTTAAAGGACTATGACATGAGTGTCCTCTATCATCCAGGCAAAGCTAACGTGGTGGTCGATGCCTTGAGTTGATTGTCGATGAATAGTGTTGCACATATAGGAGATGATAAGAAGGAATTGGTTCGGGATGTTCATAGATTAGCTCGGCTAGGTGTTCGGTTGGTTGACTCCGATGAGGGAGGTGTGATTGTCCAAAATTGGTCGGAATCGTCCTTTGTGGTGGACGTTAAGGTCAAGCAAGCACTTGATCCAATACTAGTTGAGTTGAAAGAAGAGGTTCTAAAAAAGGGCAATGATGAGGCTTTCTCCCAAGGGGGAGATGGTGCCCTTAGATATCAAGGCCGTTTGTGTGTGACTAATATTGATGGCCTAAGAGAACAAATTCTAGGAGAAGCTCATAGTTCCCGATACTCTATTCATCCGGGAGCCACCAAGATGTACCGTGATTTGTGGGAAGTCTATTGGTGGAATGGAATGAAGAAATATATCGCGGAATTTGTGGCTAAGTGCCCAAATTGTCAACAAGTTAAAGTTGAACATCAAAGGCCAGGAGGCTTATCCCAAGATATAGCCATTCCTACTTGGAAGTGGGAAGATGTTAATATGGACTTCATAGTGGGTTTACCCCGTACTCGCTAGCAACATGATTCTATATGGGTTATAGTAGGCCGTATGACGAAGTTGGCTCACTTCATTCCCATCAAGGTGTCCTTTTCGACGGAAGATTATGCTAAGTTGTACATTAGGGATATGGTTAGGTTGCATGGAGTGCCCCTATCCATTATCTTCGATAGAGGTACCCAATTCACTTCTCAATTTTGGAAGTCTTTCCAAAAGGGTCTTGGTACCAAGGTTAAGCTTAGCACGGCTTTTCATCTCCAAACCGATGGGCAGGCGGAGCGTACTATACAAAACTTAGAGGATATGCTGAGAGCATGTGTGATTGATTTCAAGGGTAATTGGGATGATCATTTGCCTTTGATTGAGTTTGCTTACAATAATAGTTACCACGTAAGTATTGGTATGGCTCTATTTGAGGCTCTCTATGGTAGGAGATGTAGGTCTCCTATAGGATGGTTTGAGGTGGGTGAAGTTTCTTTGGTGGGTCCCGAATTAGTGCATGAGGCTATGGAGAAAGTTTGGCTTATTCGAGAAAGATTGAAAACAGCTCAAAGTCGACAAAAGTCCTATGCCGATGTTAGGAGAAGGGATCTTGAGTTTGAGGTTGATGATTGGGTCTATTTGAAAATTTCACCCATGAAGGGTGTCATAAGGTTTGGTAAGAAAGGAAAGCTTAGTCCCCGGTTTGTAGGCCCATATAAGATTTTGAGACGCATTGGTAAGGTTGCTTATGAGCTTGAGTTGCCCAATGAGTTAGCATCGGTTCATTCGGTTTTCCATGTGTCTCTTTTGAAGAAGTGTGTTGGAGATCCGACATCCATAGTACCTTTAGAAAGTCTTGGAATCAAAGAGAGTTTATCTTACGAAGAGGTTCCGATTGAGATTCTAGACCGACAAGTCCGGAAGTTAAGAAACAAAGAAGTTGCTTCCGTTAAGGTGTTGTGGAGGAATCAATTAGTTGAGGGTGCTACATGGGAGGCCGAGGCCAATATGATATCCCATTATCCTCATCTCTTTCCTTCTGAGTCTTCTCTAGCTTGAGGTATCTAGTTCCTCATGGTCCATTCTTTTGGTCTCATGTGTCTTGGATGTTCCCATGATTCCTCATTTATGCATGTTCATGAAGAGTCTAAATTTTAAGAAAAATGAGTTGACTTGATTGTTTTCTCTATGGTTATGTGCATTTATGAGATTGCATTCTAGGTTGGGTTGTTAGTTCTTACTTCTTACCCTCCATATGATGTCTTGACTCTCATTCGAGGACGAATGTTCCCAAGGGGGAGATAATGTAATACCCCGAACTCGAAAGGGTGGGAAAATTTTAGATTTTCTGGGTTAGTGCCAGCAACGACGGAAGCCACCTATGGATCGTAGGTAGACTTATGTCCCGTAGGTGGGAACCGTAGGTGGCAGGACCAAGTCTTCAAAATGACAAGTTTCAGAAACCCAACGACGGCTTGCCAGGACGGCCTGTCGTCCAGTGTACGAGCCGTAGATGGGTCTCGTAGGTCCCCTCCAGACTTGGTAAAATTCTTAAGCCTTATGTTCAGATCTACGGTTGCCATGTACGGTCCGTCGATGGACCCATGAGCCATACATGGTGACTCGTTGTTGGGGGTCCAAATGGGAAAAACTCTCTGAATCTATCTATGGAGGAACAAGACGATCCGAAGGTTAACTTACGGACTGTAAGTTCAATCGTAGATAGGGTCCAATAGTTATTTTTCCAGGGTTTTAAAGTCTTTTCACAATTCTTTTAAGTCTTTTAAATTATGACTTTGCCCCTAAATTGACCCACTATATAAGTCTTTTATCCCAAATTTCCCTTCATTATTCTCATTCTCAAATTCCCCAACTTCCAAAATATTTCTCTCTCTAGAAAAGTTCTCTCAATTCTCAAGGAAGAAGAAGGGCTAGGATCCTCCATTGAAGGTCATTGATTTCTAGCAAATTCTTGTGGGCTTTGTTGAGGTATGTTAGCATTCACCATTTGGAGCCCTTTCCTCCAATGGGTCCCTAGTTTTCTTCAATTTTCAAGGTTCAATTTCCCCAAATTGAGTTAGGGTTTTTGATCAATTCTTATGGGTTCTTCAATGATGATTCAAATTGTTGATTTTATGATTCGTAGTGCATGATCTAGCGTGATAAAGTAACTTAGTGCATGATTTAGAGTGATTTATATGATTTGATGTAGAAATTGTATGAACCCAAGCATGAGCCATGATTCCTAGTTATGAATTCATGATGAAGTATGATCCATGCATTCATGAACTTATGTAATTGATGAAAATATGCATGATTCTAGTTTATTGCATGATTCTAAGATGAATTGACATGTACCCATACTAGATCATGATTTATGAGTATATGAATAACTTGCATAAGAGATGCGTGTATATGAATAGCTTGCATAAGAGATGCATATTTCATGAGAATTATGCATATAATTGCTAGGGTGCATATAGATGATGGCATCCATGAGTTGTGAAAAGGTTTTCTTCACAATAAGCAAAGAATATGAATGTGAAAGGTTTTCTCACATAAATTAGGGTTCATATGGTTGAAAGGCTTTCTCACCTATGAATCAATTAGGAGCTATTCTAATGGCGTAAGCTTGAGCAAGCCCATGGTAGTTGAAACGTCTTGATATAATCTTAGCTTGGATTTGGTAACCCTAGATGTACCTCTTCCTTGGTTAAAATATGAATAAACTTAATTGACTATTCCTTGGGATTTTACTTTGCACCGAGCGGGCTTTTGGGATGAAGGTTTCTGTTTAGCGTCCGTGGGCCTTTTGTAGCAATCCCTAAGTCCCATAACTACGTGCCTCGTAGGTTTTGTCTCAGATAGAGACATAGCTAGTGGATCCACATAAGCTACAGATTTATGGTCCTTACCTTGGCATGTGGGACACCCCTTCTAGTGGTGTGGGGTAGACATCACTCCCCTTTTCGATGTGGGGCAGACACTGGATTCCATGTTATAGCTCGCATGGTCTATGTCGGTTAAATGTAAAAATCCCATAATAAAGAACTAGGGTACTAGAAGTATCTCACAAGACTTATGATACGACTAGCTTGCATTGACCATGTTTATGCATTGAGTTTCTAACCCTAATTTTGTCACATGATTTAGTTTGGTCATTGCATGTTCATGATTATATCTCACTAGCATGTTTTCCTATATGAAAGCATCCCATTGCCATGATTTATGTGATTATATGCATTTGCTTCATACATAGTACATTCCATGTACTAATGCATACTTGTGCCTACATTCTCTTATAATGTAGGGTCAGACAGTCATCCTTCACACTCTCGTGGTTAGTTACTTTCAGAGTTCGAGCTATCAGCTAGGTGAGTCCTCATGCTTCGGGGACTAAGAGACTTTATTACTTTTCTTTACTTTCAGTTCCAGACTTGTATATGATGTACGGGTTACGTCCTGATCATTCTATGGTATTAGATGGCTTTTGAGAAATAGTCAAGACTTCTGCTTGTAAACTCTTACTTTTATGAGATTGCCTAATATATTCCTCATTTTCGTCTTTACCTTATGTATATGTATGCTAAGTGGCTTGAGTGGGGTCTGTCGAGATCCTATGCGCCATGTCACACCTAGGGGGTACTTTGGGTCGTGACACCAGGTGACTGAACTATCAGTCCCAATAAGTCATAAATGACTTGGGATCGCTACAAAAAGTTCTAAACGATGAACATGAGGCATAAACATAGAAATAACTTGAAGGTCATTACACCGCAACTTTGTACTTTAGAGTTGAGATACGCATTATAAAAGTGAGTCACATATACCCCTACAAAAGTGACTCACCTATACCCTGATTGTTATAAAAGGGCCTTACATATACCCTTTTCATCTAACAGAAGTGAAAATTGAATTAATTTTTTTTAACTTTTTGATTTTTTTTAAAAAAAACATGTAGGGGTATATATGATCTTTCTAGTAAAGTTCAAGGGTATATTTGATTCTTCTCCAACATAATTTTTTTTGACTTCCTCGATTCAAAGACGAATTTGAGTTTTCAATGTCTCCTTTGTAGATCTATTGGCTTATCATTATTTGAGTTTCTTATTCCTATTTTTTTCATTCTTTGGTGTGAAAATATGAGAAATACAAATTAAAAAGTGTGAATGTAAAAAGAGTATAAAGTAAAAATATAAATTAAAACTAATTTTTTTGCGGCTATACTGTAATTTATTTTTGGTATGAATAAAAAATATTGGGGCATCTATGATAAATTTTACAAGAAAATGAGTGAAAAATAAATTTTACCTTCAAAATAATAAACAAAAATTAGTCGTTGAATCAAAGAAGTAAAAAAATTTACGTGTGAGAAGGATCAAATATAACCCTATATATATGGAAGGATTATTTAAATAAAATATCAAAAAAATAAATTCAAAATTATTTTTTACTCCCCTTAGACAAAAAGTGTAAAATCTGGGTCATTTATGGAACAATAGGAGTATATATGAATCACTTTTTCAACAAGGAATATATCAACTTAAATCACAAAATTGGAGGGTATATAAGACCCCTAGATTCTTTTAAATTTTGGTCATACTAGTTAAACATTGACATTCTATATTAAACTAATTCACTAATCATCATTCCTTTGATTATCATGTGACAAAAGAACCACATATTTCTATGACAAATCTGATTAATTTTCTAGTGATCTAATACAATTTATAAGTAATTAACTTTTACTGTAGTTCATTTTACTTCCTTCCGTGATTATTTTCCCAAAACAAAAGGCTTAATTATAAGGATTAAACTCATTTAGGTAAGTAAATAACAACTATATCAATAAATCTGATTCCAAAGAAAAATTTTGAATAAAACTTATTATGTTTCCAAATGAAATATTTGAAGTATCGTAGGTCATCTCTATGTATATTTAATATTGTCATTAAATCTTATTCCAACAAAAATTAGGAATGCAACTAATTAGTTTCTCAATGAACTAGGAAATATGGTAGTCAATCTCTACGTATATTTGATATTGTCAATATATTTGTTTTCCAAAATAATTTAGGAATGCAATTTATTAACTTTCCAAAATAATTTAGGAATGCAATTTATTATTTTTCCAAATGAACTATGAGATATCGTAGGCCATCTTTATATATAGTTCAATGTCACTCAAACTTATTATACACTATTTCTGCTGCTTGTGATCCTTACAAGAACTAAAAAAAAAGTTCAACGTTGTGTTTATTTAATTTGTTCTTTAAATTATTGTTATTGAACAATGAGTAACTCACAAACTCAATCTTGATCTAGTGTTGGTATAACTATCATGAGTGATCATGATACAACATATATGCTCTTAAGGGCAATTCATGTAGTAGAGAATCTACAAAGTCTATCCTCGCAAAATTAGAGATATTCTCCAAATTGCTCACAGTAAACAATTGACCACTTTCCAGTGACAAGAGGAAGGACTTTGCATCATCGTCAAGATGAGAAAGTTATAATGAGGTATGTCAAAATAAGAACTCATCATGTTGCTACATCTAAACATGATGAATTGAATGGCAAATGGCTTGGAAGCAGACAAATCCGCAACAAAATTAGGTGTTGGAGCCAGTGATGACATCCAGAGCTCAGATGCTAAAAGTGTTGTTGAATTGACAACTGGAGCATCAGATGATGGTCAAGAGAAGGCCCACGAAGACGCTCCAGAAAAGAATCCCTAATACACAACTTGTTATGTTGGCAACAGCTGACCTCCATCGTCATTTTCATGCTATTGGAGGTCAACTATTGCCAACATAAATAGTTGTGTACTGGGGATTATTTTCTGGAGCGTCTTCGTTGGCCTTCTCTTGACCATCATCTGATGCTCCAGTTGTCAATTCAATCAACAACACTTTTAGCATCTGAACTTTGGATGTCATCACCGGCTCCAACACCTAATTTTCATGTCATTGATGAATATGTCTGTATTCAGTGATATAAAGGTTTTGGTTTTGTAAGATACAATAGTCATGCTGAAGCAGCTCGAGCTATTCACTTGGAAAATGCCAGAATCCTTTTTGGTAAACCTGTTAACTGCTTGTGGGGAAGCAACCCTACTCCACCAGGAAGCAGCTCCAACCCTCTACCACCTCCTGCTATCCCTGGTATTTAAGCAATGGATCTTGCAACGTACGAGAGGCAGCTTGCTTTGGCTAAGAAGGAAAACTCTCGTACATTGCAAGATCCATGACTGAAATACCAGGGAGTTGCTTGATAGCAGGAGGTGGTAGAGGGTTGGAGCTGCTTCCTGGTGGAGTAGGGTTGTTTCCCCACGATCACTTAACAAGTTTACCAAAAAGGATTTGGGCATTCTTCCAACTGAATAGCTCGAGCTCTTTCAGTGTGATTGCTATATGGATTATTTTTTAAAAGTATAATAATTTTAAAGAAGTAAAAAAGGAATAAAGATTGATGATATAAAGGATAGAATAGCTATATTTAAAAAAATGAATTGGCATATTGGGGGACGAATGTCTATTGTTGAAATTTGAGAGGAGAGTTTAATTTTTAAAGCAAAGTTGGGGTTGAAAATGGTTTTGACCAATTAAAAAAATTTAAGACTCATGAATAATGAAATTGAAATTCTTAAAACTTGAATCGAAGTACCGAATTTCCACCCCCCCTACATCAGAAGGAAATGTTGGAAGGGAGGTATTAGGGAAAGTCATTAGTTATAAAAAGAAAGACTTTCTTATGTTTGATATATAAATAAAAAATATTATCCGAGAAATATTTGAGTATAATTTAAGAAAATATTATGAAAGTTGGAGGTGAAGTGTGTAAAACGGTGGAGAGGAGACAATTAATATGAGATGCCACTTGTGGAATGTGTAGAAGGGTGGAGAGGAGACAATAAATATTCTTAAAGATTTTATATATTAAAATAATATCAATTCTAGCTGGGTTAATCTTTACTTTTTCTTCTTCTTTCCCCGTAATTTGATGTTCCAATACCATTTTAAGAAATATTAGCTAAACAAAAGGTGCTTTTATATATAAATAATACTATAAAAACATTTTTCAAATGATTTTTGTCAAACACAATAAACTATTGATATATGCAAGTATTTTTTCTAAACTAATTTGTCAAAAATACATTTTTCAGAATAAACATATTTTGAAAAGTTTGGTTGCAAGTATTTTTTCTAAACTAATTTGTCAAAAATACATTTTTCAGAATAAACATATTTTGAAAAGTTTAACCAAACATGTTCTAAATCGGAATTTTATGATAAACTTGTTCAATAATTATCATTTGTCATGTGAAGTACATATTTATAAATGAAACTGAATAGTTTTAATTTCTATTGAAATAATATAACTTATTTAAATAATTTTTTTAAATTGAAATCTTACCACTAGACAACACATGTCTTTCATATTTAAATAGTTTGAAGTACCTTTATATTTAAATATGATAGACTTACTTTTTCTACAAGAAAACTGTGAATTACATGGGGATTTTTCCTAGGGAAAATTGTGGCAGCTAATTCATGCGGATTTTCTTGCAAAAATTTTAAATACCTCAATATTAGAATATCTTACCTACGAAATATATATTCCCAACAAAATCCGTAGGTAAATTTGGCGACATTTTGCACCAAACATGAACTTGCGATATTACCTGGGGAAAAGTATTGGCAAGTACATTATCTCTAGGTAAATCCGCAGGTACATGAACCAAAACAATATTTTATAATAAATTTTTTATTCCATAGGAAAATCCCCAGGTAATCCATCCTACGAATTTTCTTAGAGATATTTTGGTGAAAATTTATGTGGTGATTTTACTACTTGGGAAATTATTTGGGGATTAATTGCTGCGAAATTTGCTAGGGATTTATATTTGTACATTTACCTGGGGATATTTTTACTTGGGAAATTATTTGGGGATTAATTTGCTGCAAAATTATCTGGGGATTTACCTACGAATTTTATTACCTGGAAAAATATTTGGAAATTTTTTGCTACAAATTTAGCTGAAAATTATTTTTTGAGAATTTACGTAGGAATTTCGTGACTTTTAAAAACAACAAATTACGTAAAAAGACACTATAATAACATTAGTAAAAGTAATTTTAATAAAAAAATGTAAGAATCGAAGAATAAAAAACATATATATATATATATAAAAGAAATTAAACATTAAACTAGTGGACACGTGTCGAATAACAAAAGATGCTCAAGAAAATTAGTTTGTTGACTCGTTATTGAGATTGTTGAATGGTCATCACCAAGCGAAAAATTAAAGAGGTGAGAATCCATTGTCCTGAGATAGAGAAGTAATTTGTATCTTGATGACGTGAAAAACGGGTATAAAAGGATGAATACGTCATATATGGTCAAACAAATATCCTACGCGCAATAAAAAGAATATTAGCGGACACATTTTCAAATTGTGGCCATTGGCCATAATGTTTTAGGACGCTCGAGTAGAGCTTTTCTTTCGATTAATTTCAATACAATTGTAAGGCATCATATATTGAACGATACAAATGCACTTAAGGGTCGTCGGATTGGAAATAAATTATCTTGGGATTAATATTTTGAAATTATATATCCCAAAATTAACTTGCAAATTTTCATTCAGACGATGACTATTGGCTTTTCTATTGATTAATGTAGTATCTTTAATTTGTAACCTATAAATAATATGTTCAAAACATTTCGTAAGGCATCAAACTGACAAATAATAATATTCTTATGCTCTAAGCTTTAAATTATTTTACGAAGTGTTTAATTGTTTAAGATATTTTTAAAAATATTTTCTTCAAGACCATTTGAAATTTTTATATTTTAGAATAATAATATACTAAAGTGTATGTCTAGCATAAGTGTTATAATTAATATAAAGAAAGAATGTAAAAGGC
Source organism: Solanum appendiculatum (assembly GCA_018342035.1). Lineage (NCBI taxonomy): Eukaryota > Viridiplantae > Streptophyta > Magnoliopsida > Solanales > Solanaceae > Solanum > Solanum appendiculatum. Next base: position 627,515 of record JAGDQO010000347.1, on the reverse strand, counting down.
TGAAAATTTCCCTCCTAAAGTTCCCACTACCAGCTAACTCATTAATGATTGACCCTTCACCTTCTTAGTCATCAAAATTACAATCTTTATTAAAAACAAAACAACTCTCCCTATTCTGATTGTGCAATACGGCAGAGGATCCAAACACAATCAATATTTGCAGAAATTAAAGTAAAGGTTAGTCTCCAAACTCCATAATATTTCATATTTTTATGCTCTCTTTGTTTATTTTTTGCGAATTAGTTTATATACTCTGTTTTGTTAGTTTATATACTCAATTTAATTATGTAATTTTACAAATTAACAAGCAAACATAATCTGGAACTTTGACCCAGATGTCAAATTTACTTATATATTGAAAAATAATTTGTATGCTTGTGTGGGTTTAAATTAGTTTATATTCTTGTGGTTTGATGTTTTGATCCAGAAACTGAAAAAGTTAGTTTTATTAAGAAAAATTTAAGTTTCTTTCGTTCCGTAGGATACCCAAAATAGATACAAAGTATCAAAATTTCAACTAGTCTAAGTTTCTCTGTTTATATGTTTAAATATATTTACCTTTTGCTTCAGAAAATGAAAATTCCCGAGCATCGAAAATGGATGGTAAATAGACTTCTTTCGGGTCGATCGGCATATACAGATGAATTTATAAGTGGAATGAATGAGTTTATTTGCTTGTAGTCAACCAGAGTTCTTTTCCGAAAAAGTCATAAGGTGTCCTTGTAAGCTTTGTAAAAGTATGAAGTTTTTGACACCCGATGAAGTTAATGTACATGTTTTTAAGAAAGGATTCACACCAGGTTATTGGTATTGGACGTCACATGGAGAGGAAGCACCTTCTATTAATTTGAATGAACATGTCGATTTAGGTGTCTCTAGTAGTCATCAGGAGTGTACATTTGACATGCCTTCAAGCAGTCCAAGTCAGATTTTAAGGGAAGACTACGAACACATAAATAGATATCAAGGTATGATTTATGATGCTGCTGGTGAAGAATTTGGGCATCATGTTGAACAAAATGTAGAAGAGTCTCCAAATATGGATGCTACCAAATTTTATAAAATGTTGAATTCAGCTCAAGAACCCTTATGGCCTGGATGTAAATATTAAGAGCTGTCTACTGCGGTCAGAATGATGAGTATTAAATCTGAATACAATATGTCCCATGGTTGTTTTGATGCAATGGCGCAATTAATGAAGGACACAAGTTATCCAGATAATAAAATACCTCCTGATTACTATTGGGCAACGAAGTTAGTGTCGGGACTTGGTCTAACTAGTCAAAAGATTGATTGTTGTGTTAATGGATGTATGTTGTATTACAAGGCTGATCAAGAGATGATAGAATGTAAGTTTTGTAAAGAACCTCGCTACAAAGAACGCACAGGAAGGAAGGGTAGCAAAAAAATTGCACACAAGACTATGCACTACCTGCCACTTATTCCTAGGCTTCAACGTCTATATGCTTCAAAGCGATCTACCGAGAACATGAGGTGGCACTATGAAAATCCCAGAGAAGAAGGTGTTTTGTGCCACCCTTCGGATGGAGAAGCATGGAAAACTTTTGATCGAACCTATCCAGACTTTGCTCTAGAGCCTAGAAATGTTAGACTCGGTCTTTGTTCTGATGGTTTTACTCCGTATAGTCTGTCGGCATCACCGTACTCTTGTTGGCCCGTGATTGTCACTCCTTATAATCTTCCTCTGGATATTTGTGTGACTGCTCCATATATGTTCTTAACATTGATTATTCCAGGTCCTCGCAATCCCAAGAATAAAATTGATGTGTATCTTCAACCATTAATAGATGAGTTGCTACAATTATGGACAGATGGTGTACTAACTTATGATGTATCAAAGAAGCAAAATTTTCTTATGCGAGCGGCATTGATGTGGACAATTAATGATTTTCCAGCGTATGGCATGTTGTCGGGATGGAGTACAGCAGGTAAATTAGCATGCCCAATTTGTATGGAACATACAAAAACTTTTAGTTTGAAAAATGGAAGAAAAGTTACTTGGTTTGATTGTAATCGTCAACTCTTGCCTCTAAATCATGAATTTAGAAGAAACAAGAATCCTTTTTACAAAGGAAAAGAGGAGAAGTCGAGGCCTCCTCCTAGGTTAACTGGAGATCAAATGTGGGAAAAAGTGAGAGGGTTTCCTAAGATCACTGAATCTGGTCCACGCAAATTCTATGGCTTTGGAAAATCACATAATTGGACCAAAAAAAGCATTTTTTGGGATTTGCCATATTGGAAGACCAATCTAGTTCGCCATAATCTTGATGTAATGCATATAGAGAAGAACGTTTTTGACAATGTTTTTCATACTGTCATGGACAACAGTGAGAAGACAAAGGATAATGAGAAGGCAAGAATGGATTTGAAAGAATATTGTCGTCGAAATGATTTACACTTGCAATTCAATGATGATGGGAGATGTATTAAACCGAAAGCAAAGTCTACCTTAAATGATGGCCAAAAGAAAGATGTGTGTGAATGGGTTGATCAACTAAAGATGCCTGATGGATATGCTTCCAATTTGGGTAGATGTGTTGATATGAAACATTTGAAGTTATTTGGAATGAAAAGTCATGACTGCCATATTTTTATGCAATATCTTATTCCAATTGCGTTTAGCGCACTTCCAAAACCTATCTGGAAGTCATTAACTGAACTCAGTCTATTCTTTTAAGACTTGTGCTCAACAGTACTACGGGAGGACCATCTAATGCAAATGGAACAAAATATTCCTATAATCTTATGTAAGTTGCAACAAATATTTCCACCCAGTTTTTTTTATTCGATGGAGCACTTACTGATTCATTTGCCTTACGAAGCAAGAGTTTGTGGTCCAGTTGAATATCGATTGATGTATCCTTTCGAAAGGTATAAAAATACATTCCTAAAATTTATTACCTGTCTCATTAATTTATTAAATAATTTATTTATTTCTTAAGTATAACTGTAGGTACCTGAACAAAATTAAAAAGACCATAAAAAATAAAGCCAGAGTTGAAGGATCTATTTGTCAAGCATATTTGGCTCAAGAAATCTCATACTTTGCTTCCCATTATTTTGAATCTCATGTCCTATGTAGCAACAATAGAGTTGGGCATAATGACGATGTCACTGAAAAAGATGAAACTCACCCAACTATCAGTCTTTAATCATTCTGGTCGAAGTTATGGTAAGAAGGATGGCGATATCGATAAAGAAGTTATTGCCGCACAGTTGCATGTTCTTATAAATTGTGATGAAGTTAAGCCTTTTCTCAAGTAAGTTTCAACCATAGTATTCATTTGATTATTAAGAGAAGCTTAATTATATTTGGTGTGCTAATTTAAATACGTGCAGTTTGTATGAGCAAGTCCTGAGAGATACTTACCGTGATCTCACTGATGATGTCATTGATAAACAAATTGCAGAAGACTTTCCACGATGGTTCAAAGATTATGTATGAACTAATATAACAATTGTGCATAAGAATGTACCACTAAAAATTCATATCTAATAGGCTTTTATTATTTGATAGGTGAATAGTAATCCACAAGAGATGTCGCAGAATCCATTTCTACAATCTTAGCAATGGAACCATTAAGACGAGCAAAATCTTGGCCTGTTTATTTTGTGAATGGATACAAATTTCATACTTCTTCTTGGGGTGAATGAAGAAGTACATATAATAGTGGGGTGTGTGTAAGTGGCACCGAACAAGATGGTACTACAAGTGAATATTATGGTCTTCTTAAGGAGATTATCGAATTAGAATGGCCAATGACATCAAGTATGAAGTTAGTTTTATTTTATTGTGATTGGTTTGATCCCTCTAAAAATGGCATGAGAGTTGATAGTCAATTTGGTATTGTTGAGGTTCGAAAAAGGGGAAAATACTCTAAATTTGACCCTTTCATCTTTCCTGAACTAGCAACCCAAGTTTATTATGCAAATCATCCTGAAAAAAAAAGGAAATAAGGCTGATTGGTGGATAGTTATAAAGACGAAGCCAAGAGGAGCTATAGATACAAGATACAACTTGGAAGTTGCTTACCAAGGGGAGCAATCACGTGTTACTAATGCAAGTATAGAGGATGACCCAATTGATTGTTTATGGGATGAACAAGCTGATGGTGAAGAGGTTGATGGAAGTAGTTTACAAGTCGTTGCCAATGAGGATGGACATGATTTAATTGAAGAGGAAGATGAGGAGATATCAAGTGAAGAAGAGGAAGGTGATGTTGAGATAACAAGTGAAAAAGATGATGAGGAAGAGGAGGCAACAAGTGAAGAGGAAGAATTTTTTGATAGCGATGATTCACTAGGTCAAGAAGAAGACGAAGGCGAAAATGAGGAGGATTGAAAATATTAGTTTGTCGATTTGTTTTGCCACTGTACAATACTATATTTAGTAAAAGCTATCTTCATCTATTAAGTTAAACAAAAATATTTATGTTTTACTTTGCCTAAGTTTGTATTTGTCTAAGTTAGTGTAGAATGAAAAATTCTAACCGTTGAAACTTGATGTTCATTATATTATGCAACTAATGAGGATCTAAAGTTATTTTATTATTTTTTATTTGTTGCAGATGTTAGGTGAAGGATCTAAAAGAGATGGACAGCCTAGTTATGAAGGAGGAAAGTCAAGTAAAAGAAAGATACAGAGAGTAGAGCGACAAACAATTCAATTGCCTCCTATAATTCCGACAAAGTTTTTAAATCTCATACTAGTTCACTTCATATCAGTAGCTCTTCCTCGTGTCAACCTAATCTTGAAGTTAATCGATCCCAGCCACATAACAATGGTGTGCCTCCCATAATACTGTCACACTCCCTCTATTCCCATACTAGTCCAGTTCATGGGTCTCCTTTATTTCATCCTAGTCTTGGGGTCAATCAACCTCAGCCTCCTAACATTGAATCGCAACCTCAATCTAATCAATCTCAACCTACAAATCAAGAAGCTGAACCATTGATATCACCACCGGCTAATAGAACTCCAGCACCCTCATCTACTATAGTTGACAATGAAACGAAGATCATCAAATATGGATTGTACCTGAAGAGGATGGGTATTAGGACTAACTTAGAATAATATATATATATTTAGGTGGATTATTTATCTTTTTATATGTTTTATAACTATTATATTTTATGCAGGTTTGATCCTTATAAGGTAGTTATTGATGGTATTGCTAGTTGCATTTGTAGTAAGTTTAAATTGGCTAGGCTTTCTTGGAAAAAGTTTCCAAAATCTACTCATCTGATGTGGTTCGAAGAATTCAAGGTAAAAAGGTTTATAAATTATAGTTCATATAAATACAAGTGTTGGATTATATGACTAATATGATATTCATTTGATATATGCAGAAGAGATTTAAATGGCTTCCTCAATATAATGATGCTATATGGAATAATTTTCAGAAAAGAGCATCTTCAAAATTGACACAACTCTTTCAAGAAGTTAGAAAACACTTGCCTCTAAAGCCAAATTGGATGGGGGATGCGGTATTCAAGGAGATGAAGGAGCATTGGGAGTCAGATGAGTTCAAGAAAAAGTCCAAACAGAATAAAAAAATCGAGATTCAAATGCTGGTGCATCACTTCATACAGGTGGTTGCGTACCTCATCGATTGATCTATAAGAGAATGGTAATTATAAATCTTGTTTAACATATATTTCTTTGAAGAAAATAACATCATACTCATCGTTGATAACATAAATATCTTTTTTTGATTATAGAAAGAAGCTACTGGAAAAGATCCTTCAATTTCAGAATTTTATTTTCGAACTCATCGCAAGAAAAGTGATAAAAGTTGGGTAAACGAGAAAGCTGAAGCTACTTATGTAAGTGTTCATTCACTCTGTTTGCTAGTTACTTATTCGGTTTAAGAATATGTTCTCTCACTCCTTTCTTTATGAGGTAATTTAGTTCCTTTAATTTTAGAATTTCTTTTATCTCTATTTGCTAGTTACTTGTTTGGTTTCCACATATCTAAGATTGGGGTTAATCTTCTATTGTTTAGATCACTCTTTGGCATAGGCATTTAGAGAAAAAAGATGACAGTTTCATAAGTTATTTGGTAGTTCAGTTTGACGTTTTGTATAGTTTTTAAAGACAGATTGCCCCGTCTCTACTTGTTTTACTTTAAAATTCAGTTTAGTAAAGTAATTTTCAACTGGAAGCATCTCTTTAATACTTTTGTTAAACCTATCAAATCTCTTATCCATTGGTATTAGCTATGATAGTCTCTACTTGTTTTACTTCTAAATTTAGTTTAGTAAAGTAATTTGCGACTGAAGCATCTTATTAATACTTTTGTTAGGCCTATCAAATCTCTTATCCATTGGTATTAGCTATGATCTTTTTGCGACTGAAAGCTTCTCTTTAATTGTTTTGTTAAGCATGTCAGCACCTTAGCCATGTAACTTTCACCTTTTGTATAAACTTCAAAAAGAGAAGCAGCCTAACTACAAACTAAGCTATAGAATGAAATTACACATCAAGTTAGTCGCAGGGAAGCTTGTAGATTGCACTAGTCATTAATTTTTATTGTGTTGCAAGGTATCTTCAGGGTATAGTATTTAGATGGGTGAGAGGTACTTTCCATCAGCACAGTCCCTCGAATATAAATATGTATAACTATTTCTTGTGATGCAGAGTATCTAGGTTGTTTTATTGTTGAAATGTTGTTTTCATTGCAGTTGAAATGCTATATTTTTTGGGTGGAATGCTATATTTTGTTGCTGAAAAACAATATGTTTTTGTTGCTGGAATGCTATTTTTTATGGCTGAAAGCTGAAATGCTAAAATTTATTGCTGAAATGCTGTTTTTTTTTTCTGCGAAAAATGTTGATTTTTGTTTTTGTTAGGACGAGCAATTTTGGCTCGTTTCACCCTAGCAAATTTCTTGTAGAAGTTCTCTAGCTGGAGTAGCTGGAACCATTACTTGTAGGCAAAAGCTTGTGCTCTTTTATCTGCAAAGGATTCCAGATGTGTTCATTTTAGGCACAAGCTTTTTGCTAAGGGTGTCTCTATTCCTAAAACTATACACAAGGAGAAGGTTCTTAAGAACATCAAATATGTTGTATAGACACACTAAAAAAATACTATTTGAAAACATTCTAGAACGTTAAAAAGGAAAAAAAACTAACTGAGTATATGTCATTCACTCGAAGGAATAGATGACCTTATACGTCTGTTACTTTCTTAATGGGGGTGGAGTTCTCAGCTAAACTAAAAATGCACAAATTTTACAAATTTAAAGGACAAAAGGTTATCAGGGTTATACTTAAAGAATAAAGTTAAACCTACCATAGGAAAATGATTTATAAGCTTCGAAAATATGCATAGAAAAATATTGCTAGGTTTTGTCCGAACTTCTGATTTTTGCAATGAACATCTATAAGTGATGTAAAACAGAAAATGACAATATTATAGATGCTTGCTAATACCTTAGAGAAAAAGGGTCCAGAAACTTTATACGACTAATGTTAGAGAATATTTCCGAAAACAAGAATTGTGTACCTTGATAAGTTAAGACATTCAATCTTTCTACGTTTTAAATGCTTAGTTAAAACATTTAGCTTCAGTTCGAGGGAGCTCGAGTTTGTTTACATTCAGGTTGTTTAGGTTGTTTTATCTCTGCAACTCGATGTGTTTTAGAATAACTGAATTCAACATTCATTTTTTTTTTGCATTTTGAATGCTTAGTTAAGACATCTAGCTTCAATCAAGTGAGATCAAGAGTTTGTTTTCTTGGTTTAATTTGTCTTCTAAATGTCCTTTTGTATATGTGAAATTTATTTCTATTCAGTCTCATTCTATCATTTAATTATAAATCTGGCTTGAAATATGCTCTTTATCATTTTAGCAAATATCGAGTTACCAGTTATGAAGATGATGATGTCATTTACATAAATTAAATTATCCATTTGAGTTACCAGTTCTCACTTTTGCTTGTAATACTTAAATATGATACTAGAATCCAATATACTTCGCGATTAATATATTTTGTAATGGCACTATACATGGTCTAAAATATTATATCCTTGTGCAGAATGAGTTTGAAAGAAAGAAACAAGAAATATTAGCTGCTCAAAATGCATTAGATGGGGAAGGAGAAGCAAATTCAGCAAATCAACCTTCTCAATTAAGTGAAATGGATATCTGGGTGCAATCTGTTGGTAGAAAGAAAAAAGGAAGAGTCAAAGGTCTTGGATCCCTAGGTCGAACTGTAAAGGCATCGAAGCAATCAACATCAACTTTGCCTGAAGATATTGATGAGATGATTAAGTCCAAGGTAAATGCTTCTAATGCTGTTTTGTATGCTCAGTTGCAGAATGAGCGGAGCAAAAATTAGAGGATGAGAAAGGAATTAGACTTGTTGATGAAGCATGTATACAAGAAACCATCTTCAAATGAGCGATCATCTCAAGAAGACAACCAAGCTTATGAGAATGGAAGTGATGACGACTCCGATAGCATGAATGAAAGAGATTCTGGCCCTGATGACGTGAATGAAAGTGATCATAATTATGATTGAGATGGTTGATATATTATTGAGGATTCAAATTTGAAATATTTTGTTTTGAGCCATTTAAGAATCATACATTATTGACATGGATGTTATGAATGTTTTTTATTAGTTGGAATGATGATTTTGAGAATTATTGGAGGTTTCGAATAGTTTTTTGTTTAATTGTGAAATTTATCTAGCGATTTGAATGTGAATTATTACTTGGGAATTTTACATAAGGATTTACATGATAAATATTCATGAAAAAAAATTTGTGAGAATTTCTTCTTGCGGATTTACTTGGGTATTTGATAGGAATTTTCTTGTGAAATCGTTTCATAAATATCAGCAAGAAATTTTATTTTATTAATTAAGAATTATAATCTCCAAACCTTCTACGGATTTACTTGGGGATCTTCATGGGGAATTATTTGCGGATTTTTCTATGATAATTCGCAAGTAAATTCCTTTTCATATGAAATTTTACCAAAAAATCTTGCGAATTTTTGATAGTTAATTGTAGATAAATTCACAAATAAGGTACATGCGGATTTATTTCCGCAACTAATTTACCTAGGGATTTTATAAATCCGCAAGTAATAGTTACCTACGAAGGTTTTTTCATCGGATTTCAATTGGCAAGAAAATCCGCAGATAATCAAATTACTTGGGGATTTTATTGTATTATCCCTATGAAAATCCCCAGGTAATCAAGACTTTTCTTGTAGTGTTTTAATATATTACTAGTTAACTTACTCGCGCTTCGTGTGGTAATCCTTGAATTCATTAAGATTATGAATGATCATTTTTTAATATCCGAATATTAGAAATTTTGTATTGTCACATATATTAAGAACTTGAAAGATTGTAAAATTCTTACTTGTTAATGAATTTTATCTTCAACATATTTTCAATTATAATATTTGTTCTTTGATATAATTGGCTTCTCAATATTGAATGATATTTCATAGATTAGTCAATTATCACTTTCTCTATTATTTGGTACATGTGCATGCAAAGTATAAGATACTGAATTTGATGGCCTATTATTCATTCTTTAGCCAGTAGCAGCTAGTTTGTCTCGCTCTTCCATGCCATTGTCCATAAACACCCCTAAATACGCCATAATAAATTAATCATGTGAAAGATATCAACCCCTTGTATTCTCACATGTGTGTTTCTTGATTATTCTAGACCTAGTAAATCAATAAAAGATCTCATTAAGTATTTAAAAACTTTTTAAATCATATTTAAAAACTAAAAATATTTTGAAATACATTATTTTTTTTAAAAAAAAAGAACTAAATAATTATGAACAAACCAAGTCACATGTTTTTTATTCTGGAGGGAACCAATTGGGAAAAATATAGAAAATAAAATTAATTACAAGTAATTAGGAGAATCAAGAAAGGTTACAAGTAACAGTAGTTTTAATAATTGAGACTCCCCAAGTTTTTCCTGTTTTAACCAGTAACAATGAATAAAAAGTATTAATTGAAACATTTAGACTTTTCTGAATAAAGAATATGAAAAGTTTAAAAGCAATAGTAAAAAATATGTGATAACATTTTGAGGAGTGATAGATTTGAACTTATTTGAGGTCTATTTAGCTCAACAATTAGTGTCTTCAATGCCCAATTATGTCCTATTCTAATGATATTTTGATGATTTGCAGCTATGACGGCTAAAGGACAAGGCAAGGATGAAGGTTTGAAAGAATGGTCAAAAATATAAAAAGAAGTGCAAACTATACATTGAAGATTGCCAAACGAAAAGAGCGGATCGCCTAATGAGCATAACCTCGCCCAAAGTGACAGAGTACAACACTTGTAATTGTTGAGGCAGGTCGATGGACACCAAAAAGGAAAGTGACTCGCCGAATGAGAAGGGCGACCCTGATGACCATCACCGAAAGCAAGAGTACAATGAGAAAAATTAAAGGCTCAAAAAAGAGAACTAAGGTGGTATTCGGTGACACACCGAACATGAGAGGCAGACTCAAATGTGCTCGTCGAGTGAGGTTCAAACACTTAAAGCCTAGAGCAAGAAAAGGCGACCTGAAGAGCAGAGGGCGATTCGCCCAATGCGATAGGTGAGCTCGACTAACATCGCCCAATGGGTAGCGTATTGAATTTTGGGCAAAATTTTGAAAAACTATAAATACCCCAAAGGAGAGACAAATAAGAGAATTTTTTTTGGAGAGTTAGAGAATTGGATAGTTAGTGAATTTTTAGAGAAAAGAAACACTTTACATTGTTAAGAACACTTCTCTAGTTTTTGGGGTTTTTCAACTTTGTTCTTGAAATTGATAAATTGAAATTGAATCCAAAGTGGGTTTGCTTGTAATTGCTTAATTTCATGTTACCCATGGCTGCTTTCATGAAATATATACTTTCTTTGCTCTTTGTGATAGATGGCTAAAACCCCAAGATATAGGGGGTCAATCATGGTGTTGGTTGTTGATTTAATGTAGTGGGTATTGTGCTAGGCTCTGTTTTGTTAATTAGCATGGGGTTAACTTATGGGTTAAGGTTCCAAACTTAATTCCTACTTTCGATCTCCGGTCGATGCTCGAAAGAGATTGATTGGAGCGGATAATTAGTCTGATACTAGCAATTTTGGTTTAATGTATGTAACTTGCTTGAAATAGAGGTTATAGGTCGGATCTATTTTCCCTACTTCTACATCAAAAGATGGAGCAGAGTAAGGTATTGGGTTGTTTAGTATGGCATATAGATGAGACCGAAAGCAGATTCTATACAAAGATTCTTTGACATTGAAAGAATATTAGCATCATTGAAGATGACCTAGCCTATTCATGAATGTTCATCACTATAGAACAACACAATTACCCCTATGTGGCATCGATTTCCATTCCCTGCACCCCTATATTGCTTGTTAATTCTTGAATTTTCCAATCTCTAGTTTAATAGTGACAATTGATAACCAAATCTTCTTGATTAAATTGGTGGAATAATCCACTCAATAGTTTTAACTATTACAAATGAATAGCCTTACAGTCCAATTTTCTTGATAAAATTCTTTACGATATACCATTCCCTATGGATTTCAACCCCGACTCTTCGTTGGGTATTTTTATTGACTACAACCGCTGTCTCTTTTAATTTGTTTTAAAGGGTACATTTGAGCATTATCAAAAATGGTGCCGTTGTCGGGGAACAGTGGTTGATAATTCTATTTGAAAAATTAGTTTGTAAATTTATTTAGTTGTAGTAGATTGTTGATTTGTGTTGTTGTTGTCCGATTTGCAGGTCTGATAAAATGAGTGAGCATGGTAGTGACAACGATAGTCACTATGGTCAAAACGACAACATGAGTGATTTGAATGATATGAATGTGAATATTATTCAGACCACGGGAGCCATTTGGATACCTCCTACAGCCGGGAGGGTTGTGTTTCATGTAACCGAAACAATGCTACAATTGTTCCAACTAAAAGGGTTGTTTGGGGGCTTAGCTCATGAGGATCCCCATGAACACCTTAGGAATTATGTGGAGGTGTGTAGGTCGTTTGTATTCAAAAACATCTCACAAGAGTCTGTGAGGTTGAGGTTATTCCCGTTCTCTTTGATGGGTGAAGCTACAAGATAGTTGGCGGAACTGCGAAATGACTCTATCACTTATTGGGAGGAGTTAAATGAAGCATTCTTGGAGAGATTCTTTCCCCCCTTAAAGATGGTTAAACTTCGAACCCAAATTCAAAATTTCAAGCGTGTTGGAGGTGAACTTCTACATGAGACTTGGTTGCGGTTCAAGAAACTACTTTTGCAATGTCCAACACATGGAATTCCAAGCAATTTGCTACTACAATACATCTATTGTAGCTTGGATTCAGTCAATAAGGGAGTTGCTGATCATTTAGTCCAAGGAGGATTAATTAAACAACCGTATGGTGTGGCTATTTTGTTGCTAGACGATATGACCAAGGTTAACTGAGCATGGAATACTAGACTTTTAATGATGGGATTTGGACTTTTAGCCATTGGATTTCCTCTCGCTAAAGGTATTTTTTCTTGTAGCGTAGGTGTCTACTCAACAACTATGATGAGCAAAGAAAAAATTGAGAAGACAACGAACGATATGAAAATATGGCCAAAATGATGACCCAACTCGATCTGTTATCTAGAGAGTCATGGGAGGTGGACTAAATTAGCTCATGAGGATCCCCGTGAACACCTTAGGAATTCTATGTAGGTGTGTAGGTCGTTTGTATTAAAAAACATCTCATAAGAGTCCGTGAGGTTGAGGTTATTCCCGTTCTCTTTGATGGGTGAAGCTACAAGATAGTTGGCGGAACTGCGAAATGACTCTATCACTTCTTGGGAGGAGTTAAATGAAGCATTCTTGGAGAGATTCCTTTCCCCCTTAAAGATGATTACACTTCGAACCCAAATTCAAAATTTCAAGCGTGTTGGAGGTGAACTTCTACATGAGACTTGGTTGCGGTTCAAGAAACTACTTTTGCAATGTCCAACACATGGTATTCCGGTCAATTTGCTACTACAATACATCTATTGTAGCTTGGATTCAGTCAATAAGGGAGTTGCTGATCATTTAGTCCAAGGAGGATTAATTAAACAACCGTATGGTGTGGCTGTTTTGTTGCTAGATGATATGACCAAGGTTAACTGAGCATGGAATACTAGACTTTTAACGATGGGATTTGGACTTTTAGCCACTGGATTTCCTCTCGCTAAAGGTATTTTTTCTTGTAGTGTAGGTGTCTACTCAATAACTATGCATGAGCAAAGAAAAAATTGAGAAGACAACGAACGATATGAAAATATGGCCAAAATGATGACCCAACTCGATTTGTTATCTAAAGATGTCATGGGAGGTGGACTTAAATTAGTTAACGCGGTTGGAACTAATAGTGGGTATTGCCCAGATGATGCAAAGTTTGAGGCATTATACAATGAGGAAGTTCAATATTTGGGAAATCAAATGAGAGGTTCTCACCCAAACTACCAACATCAAGGTGGGAACCATGGTTGGACCAAGGAGAGAGATAGTGGTTGGAAAGATTGGCGAGGTGAAAATTTGAGAGATAGGGAGGCTGGCAAAGATAGATATGTTCCTCCCCATGATCGTCAATGACCAAGGGATCCAGCTGGGCCCGAAGGAAACCAAACCGAGGAAATACTTACAAAGATCTTCAACAAGGTAGAAGGCTCTGACAAAATGACTTCTCTACTTTATCTCAAATGGTGACATCTCATTCGGTATCTAACAAGAAGCTAGAGACCCAATTGGGGCAGATCTCCACTCATCTCAATACAAGGCAAAAGGGAATGTTGCCTAGTGACACCATCCCAAATCCCAAAGATAAATATTAAAGAAATTAGAACTATGTCGTGCCACAACATTAAATAAGGCTCTTCTTGGGAGGCAACCCAAGTCTTTAATTTTATTTTATTGCTTTCAATAACTTGTGTTGTGAGTGCAGGTTGAAAAAATAACATTAGGCGACGCCAAAGCCAACATAGCGATCCATCGAACGAGTTGTGCAGACTCATTCTTGTTCGCCTTCTGAGCTAGAAAAGATGGAAAAGTGTGCTGTCAAGTTTGGTGATTTGAGCTCCAAATGGCGATCCGCTGAAGTACACTATGTGGACTCCATCGGGTCTGCTAAATCAACCTTTAGGTTTGGTGTTTGTTCAGGCATGTTTGGTGAGCTTCAGCTCCAATCGGTGATTCACCGAACATACTCTGCGATGTTAGTCGTGACCGCTGAGTGTGCCTAATATAAAAAGGCCAAGGGTCTTTTCAAATTCATAAAGACAACCCTTCGAAATATTTAAGCTCTTTTCTTTCCTCTTTCTTGCAATACATTGTTTGTGTGCTTAAGAGTCCTGTGTGTGAAATTTTTGAGTGTGTGGAGTGAGTTTACTTGCTAGATCAATCGACCCAGCCCTGTTCTCCTATTATTTTTTAGTCTTGCTTCTAGATGAGGTTGGTTTTCAATTTTTATTGTGTATTTTAAGCTTGAAATCGGGTTTTGTGTATGGGCTATAAGCTGTTTGATGCATACGATTGTTTGATTTCGCTGGGTAGTACCATAATGATCGTATTGCACTGTACCCATGAATTGATTGTGTTTGTTCTAGCCTAGAAAATGCAAAAATTGAATGTGTTGATTAAATGTTGGAATTGAACCCCTATATTTAGTGGGTCTTGATTGAATTTGATGTGGGTGAAGTCTGAGTAACCCCAGTGTTGACCCAATTGCATGATTTTGCCCAATAATAGATAGAGTGACGACTTTCTTAAGGGCAAATAGTCAATTTGAGTAATACATTGTAATATCTAGGGGAAGTCTGAGTACCCATGGGTCGATAAGCATGTGGGTGGACTGTAATTATGTTGGGAAACCTATTATTGTCGTGTATGTTGGGTTTGTCTATGAAAATTAGGCATGGACTGAACACCTCCTGTTAGACGGGCTTGTCTTAGCTCGTCAAGGAGGTTAGTGAATCACCGAGTAAGCCCCAGCTCGCCTTCTTGAGTGAATATGTGACCTTGGGTATTGTCCCATTCAGCGAGCTTGTCTTAGTTAGCCGAACCCACTTGGCAAATCATCGAATGGGAGGGAATAGTTATCAATGAGCCATCTGAGACTCCTCGGCGATCACAGACTACCACTCTTCAACCATCTACACAAGCAAGTGCGCAACCTTCAAAAGGGATTGTAAGAAAAAGAACATACATCAAATCCTAATTGGTGTAATCTTAATCAACCCAAGCACCAACCTCCAAATTTCTCCTGATTATCACTCCAAGAGCCCTCAATAGGCTCAAGGCAGCTAGAGAACGTACTATTCTTGAGGAGAGATGACTCTCCAAAGATGGGGCTATGAGGGGTCACCCAGCAATTCGGGACACCATACAGTTCCATCAGTTTGAGGGGTTTACAAGGCCCCAAACCCTTTTGTTCCTGCTTGGGTGCGTGAGTTCGATATGGCTTATGCCCAGGCCTTACCAAAGAGGCAGAAGGGCACAATTTGGAAGCAACTGGATGAAGTAGAAGTGTGTGGCAAAGGGTGCAATGCCACGCTGGAGCATTCAACACTACATTAGGGATGCCAGAATTTCCGGCAGAGATCTTTTCACTCTGGATGTGGCATGATCTTGATTCACTGAAAGGTTGGTTGGTCCCGCTCATATTCGATATCTCCCCTCCTTTGATGGCTGACAGTGCTCGCATAGAAAAGAAAGATTTAAATGTTATGGCCCGATACTGTTTTGGTTTTATTAGCAGCAATATCATGCCCTCACAGAATGAATCCATTCTTCACCATCCCAAGGCATTATTAGTGGGCACTATCATTAACCGGGAGCACATTAATGTGGGGTTTATAATTATGGAGGAGATTCTATTGAGAGCTCGACACGAGCAAACCTCCTTTCCATTTCCGGTCTTGATCACAAAGATATGTGAGGATGTAGGAGTTCCCTTTAAGGGGAATACTGATGAGCGGATCACCCAGCCTCTTCCAACGACATCTGAAGGATTGAGGCTGATTGCTTAAGGGACGATGCGGCTCAGAGGAAGCCGTCACTTCCAGAAACTGCACCCGTAGTTAATCCAGCTGCACTAGCTTCTTAGGTCAACACACCTGCTCCTTCTGTGGAGCAGGCAAGTATATCTTCCTCCCCTGTTTTGCCTTCATCTTCTGCACCTCCTACTACTACTACTACTGCTACTACTATTGTTGTTATTGTGTCTACCCCCACTCCTACTACCTATGCTCCCTTGACCTAAGCATTGATATACCAAATGGGTAGTCTTTCCCGATCTGCAGATGTTAGAGCCGCTAGGGTTGAGAAGGATATACCCGAGCTGATTGATAGGGCAATTAAGAAGGAAATGGCCTTTTTGAGGGAGAGGGTGACTAAATGTGAGGGGTTGATTGAGACCCACAGTGTGGGGTTGGACAACCTCACTACGAGATTAGAGGCCCGAGAAAAGGCCGAGGGTAGTTTCGGTGTGTTGGACACTATGAGAGGTGAGCTTGCTACCTTGCGGGTGGTTATGGTCTACTGATATTTCTTTGCTGTGGGGCGATGTCCCCCTTCCTGATGCACTTTCCTCAATGCCACAAGTGATTCCCAGCAATGAGCCTACTCCTAGTGTGCAGCAGGGTGGGTTAGATGACAGAGCTACTACCGATGTTGTTGATGATGCTGATGAGAGGTCCGATGATTATTTTGCCGAGGAAACTGATGAGGAGGAGATGAGGGGTAAAGAGGATGAGAATGGGATTGTGCAGACACTCACGGAGATGCAGGATACTGAGGAACTTATTGTCTATACCACACCGGAGAGATACCTTGGGGAGACTTCAGCAGTTGGCACCAATGGGGTCTCTTCAGACTCCACCATGCTTCCAGTGTTGTGACGGGCACTGATGCCCCAACTAATACCACATTGCTGCCTTTACTGATGCCTCGGGTGATGCTTCCTCTCCATAGACTCCGGATGAGAGTGCTCCACAGGCTTAGCCTGTTAGGGGGACCTTTTTAGCCTTCCTCTCGTACTTTATTTCTATTGCATAGAGGACACTGTACTTTTCTTTTGATGGGGTAAGGGCCTTTGTGCCAATATTCCCCTTTTTTTTGTATTTAGTTTTTTTAATTTTGAATGATTATAGTAGTTTACTTTTATTTATATTTGAGTGTTTCATTATGTTTAGTGTATCTCTTGCTGCCTCTTTTGTTTTCTCTCAATTTTGTAACTACCCCATGAGTTTTGAAGATCGTGAAACGCATGTGTTTTCATTGATAACAATTCGAGGATCGATTGTGTTCAATATTGATGCCTTGAATAGTATGATGAGCATGATGCATATTGTTTGTGTTGCAAGAATGAAATCGATGTGGCTGCACTTTTGAGCGATCTCTTTGAATCTTTTTTGACTAGTTGTGTTGTGATGTGAGCCTTGCAATGAACATTGCACATACGCTTTTGATTTTTTCAGACTGTGCTAAATAAGTGTATTTTGAAGTGCCATATGTGGTGAGCTCTTACTTGAAAACATGTGTGTGGAGTCCTAGAATTTGCCTTGTTAGTCTAATTGTCTAAACCTTGGTGATAGTAAGGCGTAATCTTGGGCACAAAATCTAAGAGGGAACCTAAATTCTCATATCTTTTGTGACTACCTTGTGAGGGTGTGCATCCATTTTGGAACCATTTGAGCCTAAACCATTAGTTGACAAAAACAAGCTAAAACCTCTTGAGCCAAACTGTCCCTACTTTCTCACCCTAAAATCCTTTTTGAAGCATTGTTATGTTTGAATAGACAACTTAGGCCAAAATCCTAAGTTGGGGGTGTGGGAAGGAAGGAGGAATGAAAGACAAGTAAAGAGCAAAGAAAGATGAAATGAAACTCAACTTTGAAGTTTGGTGCAAAAAGAAGGAACCTCCTCTGTATAAAAAAAAGAAAGGATCATTGTGATGAAAAATTTATGAAAAAAAAGAAGAGAAGTGATGAAATAAAGTGGATTCCAAATAAAGTGAATGAAAAGTCAAAGTTGAGTTCTCAAATGAAAAAGAATGAAAAGAACTTGAGAAGATAATTGCGGCAATGCATTAAAAAGGTAAAGTTACTAAGACAAATTGACCATACCTTAACCCTTGGCCCCGTTACAAGCCTGAAAGACCCTTGAGATCTTTCATGAACTAGGTTGTGTGATGATTTGAAAATATGAGCAAACCTTTGGGATGAAGCTTGCATGTATTTCCGTTTTGAGAGAGCGAGAGTTGCATTGATTCATTATTTCTTTGTTGATTTTCTTTATGAGAGCATGGAATCATTCTTGATGTTAGGGCACTTGAATGCATTTGTTAAAACATGGTCTTACATTAGAGAAGAAGCTACAGTGAGCTTGAGCTTGTGTTGAAACTGGCTAGTCATCATTTGAAGCTTTTTGATCATGATTGAGTGTGGCATGTGTTGACAATAGTGTTGTATCGGCACTTGCATGTTAGTTCCCATTGAGTATTGTTGTATACACCCTTATTGAGCTAATTTTGTTCTTGATTTACTTGAGGACAAGTAAAAGTTTAAGTTGGGGTTGTTGATGAGTGGCAGATTTTCACTCATTTGAGGTCTGTTTTGCTCAACAATTAGTGTCCTCAATGCACAATTATGTCCTATTCTAATGATATTTTGATGATTTGTAGCTATAAAGGCTAAAGGACAAGAAAAGGATGAATGTTTGAAAGAATGACCAAAAATGTAAAAAGAAGTGCAAACTATACATTGATGATCGCCAAACAAAAAGAGCGGATCACCTAATAAGTATAACCTCGCCCAAAGTGATAGAGTACAACACATGTAATTGTTGAGGCAGGTTGGTGGACTCCAAAAAGGAAGGTGACTCGCCAAATGAGAAGGGCGGCCCAGTTGACCATTACCGAAAGTGACAGTACAAGGAAAAAAATTAACGGCTAAGTCGAACTAAAGTGGTATTCGGTGACACGCCAAACTTGAAAGGATGACTTGAACGAGCTCGCTGACTGAGGTTCAAACACCTGAAGTGTAGAGCAAGAAAAGGCGAGCTGAAGAGTAGAGGGCGATTCGCCCAATGTGATAGGCGAGCCCGACTAACGACGCCCAATGGGTAGCGTATTGAGTTTTGGGAAAATTTTTGGGAAAGTATAAATAGCCCAAAGGAGAGAGAAAGAAGAGAGTTTTTTTGGAAAGTTAGAGAATTGGATAGTAAGAGATTTTTTAGAAAAGAAACACTTTAACTTGTGAAGAACACTTTTCTAGTTTATGGGGTTTTTCAACTTTGTTTTTGAAAATGACAAATTGAAGTTGAATCCAAAGTGAGTTTTCTTGTAATTGATTAATTTAATGTTACCCATGGTTTCTTTCATGAAAGGTATACTTTCTTTGCTTTTTGTGATGGGTGGCTAAAAGCCCATGATCTAGGGGTGCAATTA
Source organism: Solanum appendiculatum (assembly GCA_018342035.1). Classification (NCBI taxonomy): domain Eukaryota; kingdom Viridiplantae; phylum Streptophyta; class Magnoliopsida; order Solanales; family Solanaceae; genus Solanum; species Solanum appendiculatum. The sequence continues at coordinate 608,027 of JAGDQO010000347.1, read as the reverse complement.
TGGGGTTGGGTATTGGGTTATGCTCTATTTTGTTATTTAGCATGGGGTTCACTTATGGGTTAAGGTTGCAAACTTAATTCCTACTTCAATCTCCGGTCGATGCTCGAAAGAGATTGATTGGAGCGGGTAATTAGTATAATACTAGCAATTTAGGTTTGATGTCTATAACTTGCTTGAAAATAGAGGTTATGGCTCAGATCTATTTGCCCTACTTCTACATCGAAAGAGGGAGTAGAGTAAGGTATTGGGTTATTTAGTATGGCATATAGATGAAATCGAAAGGAGATTCTATACAAAGATGCTTTGAGATCGAAAGAAGATTAGCATCATTGAAGATGACCTAGCATATTCATAAATGTTCATCACTATAAAGCAGCACAATTACCTCTATGTGACATCGATTTCCAATTCCCGCACCCCTTAGATTGCTCGTTAATTCTTGAATTGGACCTAGCTTAATTGAGATAATAGATAACCAAATCTTCTTGATTAAATTGATGGAATCATCCACCCAATAGTTTTAACTATTACAAATGAATAGCTTTACAGTCCAAATTTCTTGATAGAATTCTCTACGATATATCATTCCCTGTGCGATTCGACCCCGACTCTTTGTTGGGTATTTTTATTGACTACGACCGCTGTCTCTTTTAATTGGTTTTAAAGGGTACATTTGAGTGTTATCACATTTATCTATCTATCTATATTATCTATCTAACTATCTATCAACTTCTATACTTATCTATCTATATTTATCTATTTATCTATCTATATCTATATCTATCTGTGTATCTATCTTAAAAGAATGAACTTCCTAACTTGAATATTAAATTATTATAATACCCCCAACTTAAAACATCCAATTTAGTATATCGTTTATATTTTATATTATATTACATTTATTTAAATGTTTATATTATAAAATAGATTAAAAACATATATACACCTGTTCACATTGAAGGGTTGAGACTTTTTCAAAGAGTTGTGAATTTTTCAAAAGGTTGTGACTTTTCCAAAAAGTTGTGACTTCTCCGATGAGTTGTGATCTTTTCAAATGGTTGTGACTTTTCAGAAGGTTTGCCACTATTTCAAAGGGTTGAGACTTTTCCAAAGAATTGTGACTTTTCGTAAGGGTTGTCTTATTCCTAAAGATTTGTGGCTTTTCTGAAGAGTTGTGCCTTTTCTAATAAGGCACAATAAGCACATGTTCGTACTATCTTTGTTGGCTATAAATAGAGGAGTTCCCTTGCATTTTTTAAACTACAAATTTTCTAAGTTTTCTATTCTTCTTCTTAAAACACCCAATTTAGTACATATTCTATATTTATTTATATTATATTATAAAATATATTAAAAGAAGATACCTTTTAACATTGAAGGATTGTCACTTTTTCAAAGGGTTGTGGCTTTTCCAAAGAGTTCTCACTTTCCCGAAGGGTTGTTACTTTTACAAAGAGTTGTGGATTTTCCGAAGGAATGTGATTTTTTCAAAAAGTTGTGACTTTTCAGAAGGGTTGTGAATTTTCAAATAAGGCACAATAAGAACTTGTTTATACTACCCTTTATTAGCTATAAATAGAGGGGTTCTCTCACATTTTTAAACCACAAATTTTCTAAGTTTTTATTATTCTTCTTCTTAACACCTAATTTAGTACATACACTATATTTTATTTTTGAAGAAACTTTATGGGCCATTGGTCCGATTTATTCCATACCATATTTATTTATATTATAAAATATATTAAAAGAAAATACCTTTTCATATTGAAGGATCATAACTTTTCCAATGGGTTGTGACTTTTTCAAAGAGTTGTGACTTTTCAGAAGGATTGTGGCTTTTCCATATCGGCCAAACTTTACAACATTTCGGAGATATGATTAATACAACAATATTTTAACTCCCAATAAAATATATTAAATGGTACAAGTACCTTATAAAGTTCAGCGAAATTTATTCTCTCTTTGTTGTCTCTTCCTCAATTCTAATTCCATCAAGAATGCTCAAACAGTTCTCATAACCAAAAACACAAAAGTAATTCAATGCAAATTCATAAAAGATAAAATTTTATAGATCATTGAATAGAACACTAACTTAAGTTGTCACACAAAGTGATGACAGAAGGGAAAAGCTTACAAAAAGAAGTAGGTACGAACAATAAAATTTTCATGGTTGTGATCAGTTATTTAAGAATTGAACAGTTGAAATAGTTTTTCTTTTGACATGCTGAATGGAGGAAAAATTATAAGGAAATTATAGTTTTGTTTCATTATTTTTTTTGGGTGAAGATCTAAAGTAAACTTCAAAGAAATTGGCAAAGTTCCACAAAAATTAGGGATGACATTTGTCACGAAAAAGAAGATACAACAACGTGTATGAATTGTATTATTTTTATAGATAGTTCCTGAAGAGACACAACTGAAGGGATACAACAGTCTGAAGGGATACAAGATTTGAAGAAGCGGGTTTAAGGTAAAAATAAAATAGGGGTAAAAAACCTAAAATTACTAATGAAAATATACAAGTAAATTCCTCAATGCTAAGGGTGTCACGTAGTAAGGCCTAGGATTCTCTTATATATATAAGATATATAAGATGTAAGATAAGATAAGATTCTCTACAATACTAAGGAGAGAAACTTAAGTGAAAAATTAATTATATTTCCTCTTGTTCTCCAACTAAAATCTTTTAAACTTTTTGTTTTTTTCAAATAAACAAATAAAACTATGTTTTACGGTTTTTCCTTTACATTCTCTGGACTAAAATTTCCAAAAATAAAAGTCTTCTTATATTAAATCCACTTAGAAAGTATTACCATAAATGCATAAATCCCATTCCAAAAAAAAACTAGGAAATAGGAATACAACTTATTATAAATACTTGAAAGAAGTGCCATCAACTTATTATACATTGATTTCAGCTGTTCTTATTTCTTTTAAGAACTCAAAGAAGTGTCTTCAAAGTTATGGAGGATGGAATTAATATTACTAATTTGAGTGATCATGATTCAGTGGATAGGCTCTTAAGGTCAGATAAATAAAATTGGAGAAATCCACAGAATTATAATGTCAATAGGGTTGATCTCATTGAATGGATTTCGATGATCTTGATGAACAATATATGACTCGATTTGATTTTGATGATCATGAGGGTGACAATATGGATGGTCAAGAGGAGGATGCTATGGAGTATTTCAAAACAAGAACTCATAATGTTGTTGTGTCTAAAGATGGAGTAAATAATCCAACGAAAACTGAAGAGATTTGTGCCATATGTCACATGGAATTTGAACATGAAGAGATTGTTGGGACACTTGGATGTTGACACGAATATCACCAGGATGCATCAAGAAATGGTTGTTGAGGAAAACAATTGTCCCATGTGTCGAGCTTCAGTTGCGTCCTTCACATCAACAAAGATTTCTATTACATATCTTGTTGAGATTATTTTATTCTGAAGTCCCGTTGTACTAATTCAATGTTTTAGTTTTCCTAGTTTTCCAAGATCAATACTTATTTGTATATGTATACTAGTCTCTGGTCACATGCTACACATGGGTATCCCGATTCAATCGATAATGATTTTTATAACGATATAGATAATTTAAACATGTCTCTAATGAGTGATTGTTTCCAGTAAATTAGTATATATAGATAAAGATAATATTACAATATGTGTATAATGATAAATAGAAAATTTAATGTGAAGACGTTAGATGCTCAATTTGAAGGATAGTCAGATTTTTAGTTAGATATGCACCGTATAAAATGAGTTCATTAGTTATAATATTAGGCGTAAATATATGATATGATTATATTGTACGTAATGCTTATTATAGATGATATTTTTAATTGTATATGTTCTACTTTGATGTTTCAATTTCTTTATCGATCATGATCAAAGCTTTTATCGTAGACATTGATATCCCTCTATTTCTTTGGTGTTTTTTATATCAACTTATTATGTTCATGACTTGTGACACGATTTTTCATATGAATTTCATTTTTTACTTTAAGCATTTCAAAAAATGACATAAAGAAAGAAGAATTTGTTGTGAAGTTATTTAATATATAATAACGTAAGTGGTATGCTCATTATAGAAAATAACTATAAATTGTACATACTAATAATTAAAAATGTAGACCAAAGTCTAAGCCTATAAAATCTGTTAGAACAAAGATAGAGAGAAGATCTCTTTGTTCAAATACCTAACATCCAGTTCACATGAGCAATATATGGAGAATGAAAATTCAATAAATTGATATTTTTTTATGAATTTATTTGAATTTTTTAATAATCAAATATGGTGTACCCTTTCAGTTTGGGACAATTAAAAAGCCATTTAATCTAAAAACTTGTACCATCAAAACTTCAATATGCAAGTGGATTATAAATTAAATTTCTAAAAGTGCAAAATTTACAAAATATTAAAGGAATTACTCTCTGACAATATGCATGAAAGTATATGCATTTTGAACAATTAATTTCCATGTTTATAACATTCAGTTAAAAGTATATTTTGCATTACTAAACCTTACATTGGAACAAACAGTTCCAACTTAAAAATATATATTTTTTAATATTAAACAGCATACTACTAAACATATCAAGAATGAGATTTAAACTACATACACATACAAATAAATAATAGATATACCTGAAAAAGGAGAATTTTTGACCGATAGAACACAAGCAGAATAATGGAGCAAAGACAACTTCATGTAAACTTTTATAGAGTACTGTAATGTAAAGAATAAGAAACGATTTTGGGTGAAAATTATCAATGCGGAAGATGAAAGGTAGAAACAATCCGTACATAATAACTGAGCAAATAATGATTAGAAACGCTTTTGAATTGTAATTAAGGAGATTATTGATGCCCATGTTCAACCTTAATCATGACTTTATTGTGAAGCATTGAACTATTGTAGGGATGAGTTTAAACGGAAGAAGCTATCAAAAGATAACAATTAAAGGATCATTAAGAAGTGGAAAATGATAAAATCTAACACCTAACTATGTATGTGGTTTAATTAACTTGTCATTATTTATTTATTTATTTTTAAAAAATAGTGAAAGGCAATATTTTGATAATTCAACTTTTAACTTTTTTTTGTTTCCACTTATATTATAATATGATTTGAAAACTCAGCTCATTAAACTTAGTAAAACAAGTTGTTAAGTTGTAAATGTTGCACGCTAATACATCTTTGATACATTCAATAACAATTTATTTCGTATTGTAAATATTATTGAGAGACAAGAAATTATATTATCATTGTCATTTAGAGAAACATTAGTGGAAAACTAATTATATTTCCTCTCTTTCTTCAACTAATACTCCAATTTGTTTTAAACTTTCTATTTTTTTCAAATGAAAAAAACATATAAAATTATATTTTGCAGTATTTCCTTTTACTTTCTTTGGACACAAGTTTCCAAAAATACAAGGCTTATACCATTAAGTCCACTTAGCAAGTAATACCATAAATAGAACTACCGGTCATATCCATATAAATCCCATTCTAAAACAAATTAGGAATACAAATTATCTATGAAGTAGGAAATATGTGCATCTCTATAAATACTATATTGTCATTGGGAACTTATTATAAGTTTATTTCTATGCTTCTTTTCCTTTTGTTAGAAAAACAATAATAGGAAATATGATTGAAGAAGAAGATGTCTTTGAGGCGTGTAATCACTTTCTTTAAAGAGATATTGTCCATATACATATTGGGGTAAATACAAAAAATTCTCTTCAAGGATACAACAAAGCATTTTGTTTATATATGCAAATTTTTCTTAGGCTTCTTCTAGAGAGTCTTTATATTTATAGAACTTAAGAGATGACTCTTCATAAGAGTCATGTTCTTTCATGAAGAAATGACTCTTCATAAGAGTCATTTTCTTTCATGAACAAATGACTTTTCATAAACGTCATGTTCTTTCATGAACAAATGACCTTTCATAACAGTCATATTCTTTCACGAACAAATATGTCTGTTCAATTTAAGACCTCTATATATTACAAAATATTCAACAATCGCCCACTAGTTTGTAATATTTCTTATAATATATATCATGCATACGATAGAGTATCTTATAATAGATTTAAACTTTTCGTTAGTGCACGTACTTTAAAGTTCTGACAAAGTAATTGGTATCTTAAAATATTTGAACCACAACTCCATATGTCAAAACTAAAAATATTTCACACATAATATTATTTGTAGCTTAGAAACCCCAGTATTTGCTTTAGCACATTTATAGTCATGTGCTCATCCTGATTTCATGAATATTTACAACACCAATCCCTTAGATCTTTCTTGAAGCGGCACCACTTCAATACACATAGCTACTATGTCCCTGTTATGATAGATATTTACTAATTTCATTAAGAATTAATTCAACCTCCGTGTAACAGTCTACACTATGGAGTTTGTCACTATCCCCCTGTTATTTCAAGCATTTAACAACTCCTCCACTTCCACATAACAGTATGCAATACACTTGAATTAAAGCTCTAAAAAGAAGACTCTTGCTTTAGCAACACAAAGTAACTTGTTATTACCCGTTGAACTTGTATTGTTAGAGTGTATACTAACTCAAAGTTGGGTTCCCATCACTTGTGTTTAGTTTAAGGGTTTTAGCCTTATTCATTCACACATTTATTATACCGCATCTTTTGAAACTAAATTTTACAAGATTAATATAAATCATAAACAAATCTTTCACATAGGCATATCACATATATCATCATTATCTCAATAGCTTAGAATGGTTGCATCAGTTGTAGCCACAACATTTCAAAATCATATTTTTTTCTATAATTCATTTCTTTTCAAGCATTTATATGCTAAATATATTCTTATTCTACTATGGAATTCAAGCCTATTTTGATGCAAAACTTTGGCACCTTCATACATGTTACAAATCCAACTTATCTGGATTTTATCATTATCATTAGAAGATTTACTATTTATAGACCAATGCACCAATTCATCAATATATGATTGGTCATGTATATACAAAAGTCATCTTACAACAGATACTTTTTTCACAAAAAGTCACAATATTTCAAGTGACACTACTTCACGAAATTATATAATATTTTTTATAAAGCCTTATAGCCTAATCATCACATTAGCATTTTAAACATCTAATCATCGCTAAAATTGTCAAGTTATAAACATAAACTACCATGTCAAATATATCAAAGATATATCTGGTGGGTGTTGAAGAAATATTTTATATCTTGACTTTCTTCAAATACTATTAACTATTAATCATAATTCTAACACCCAGACACTTTGAATATTTCAAATATCCTTTTTGTAACTCATGTGGACATCCAACTAACACCGGTAGATTATCTTGTTGTCAAGTTAATTGTGTTTCAATACTATAACACATGAACATTTAATAGTAAAACAAAATCTTCAAACTTTAATAAACACAAAATGATCTAATAAAATTATCATTTATCTTAATTTCAAATTATTCTAATAATTTTCAAGTATAGATATTATCCATCAAAATAAAGGAATTCATATATATCATCTTAAAACTTGAAAATAAAATTCAGATGATCTTTATGCAACATAATTATGCCATAATAATTTTTTTTGTCCCAAATAACCAATTTATAATAAGCATACCAAATATGTTATTCCTAAACTTATTTATAATGCATTTCAAGATCATCAAAAGGGAATTATTTATCCTAACATGTATAAAAAATCATTCTAAAAAATTTCAAAGAATAAAATTTCATAAATAAATTATAAGAGAAGTTGAGAAAGCAGAACCCGATATATGTCATTTCCTTCGTGATCCATTGTTGGCTCACTTTTTCCATATGACTTGCTGCCTTAGAATCATACTTTAAATCACTCAAATATTTTTTTCTTACAGCCCCAGCCTCTCAAGAATTCAAGGATCTTGTCTCGTTTATCTTCTTCAAACAAAATATATCTCTTTAAAATTGTTAGAAAAATAATAATAGGAAATATAATTGAAGAAGAAGATGACTTTGAGGCATGTAATAACTTTCTTTAAAGAGATATTGCCTATATACAGATTGGGATAAATGCAAACAATTTTCTTCAAGTATACAACAAAGCCCTTTGTTTATACATGCAGATTTTTCTTAGGCTACTTCTAGAGAGTCTATATATTTATAGAACTTAAGAGATGACTCTTCATAAAAGCCATGTTCTTTCATGAACAAATGACTTTTCATAAAAGTCATGTTCTTTCATAAACAAATGATTTTTCATAACAATCATGCTCTTTCACGAACAGATATGTCTGTTCAATTTAAGACATCTGTCACGACCCAAGGTACCCCCTAGACATGACATGGCAAACAAGACCCCAAAAGGCCTCATACAAAGCACTTAGCATACACAATCCATGATCATAGAATTTAAAGAGTTCAAAAGACAATTTCATATCAAAAGAGTTTTGCAAGCATATCGGAAGTCTACATATAGTCTCAAAGCCATGTATCAAGTGATTAAAAAGAACGTTGGGACGTAACCCACACAATGTCAAAGTAAAGAAACATAAAAGAATAACAAGGCAATGCCCTCGAATATATGAGGACTCACCAAGTCTTCAAGCCTCTAGATATTCACTAGCCACGAGCGGAATGAGAAGAATCGCCAAGTCCTACATTATGAGACAATGTAGGCAAAAGTATGCGTTAGTACATGGAATGTACCAAGTATGACGGAAATGCAATAAAACATTTAATCATGCTAAAAAGGGGGCATTTTCATGACATGCAAAGACCAAGTTAAAACATGAAGTAAAAAGGGTAAGAAATCATAAGTCATAAACCAAGGTCAATGCAAGCTAAACATCTTTAGAACTTGTGACGTACTTTGAAAGTCATTTGAGTTCATTATTGTGGGAGACTACCTTTAACCGGCATTTAAAGACCATGTGAGCTATCAAAATGGAATCCGGCATACTCCCTACACCGGAAGGGCCATCCTACTTGCCAAGGTAGGATCCTCAACTTATAGCTTACGTGGATCCACTAACTAATGTCTATCTAGACAATCATCCTATGGTGGCACATAGTTTATGGGACATGGAGAATCGCCACTCGTCGACTCGGTGCTAAGCATAATTCCCATGGAATAGTTATCTTGTTATCCATGGAAAGGTACAACTAGAGTTACCAATCCAAGCTAAAATCATGTTTATAGACGTTTCATCTTCCATGGACTAGTCCAAGCTTGCGTCATTTAGAAAAGCTCCTTAGACCATGCGTGAGGAAACCTTTCACCATCCATAATCTTTTCATAATATCTTTTAAGGCCCATAGTCATTCACTTCATGCTAGAAATGTCATATTACTAGTGGAAATAGTTTTAAAAGCATGGTCTATAATCATTGATGGCATAACCGGCTACCATAGTAATTAAGACTTAATTTCAAAAAATAGCCAAAAAAGAATTGTTGGCAAATCTAGATGTCATTCATATCATGTGGCCAAGCTTCATAGAACATATAGAAACTTTCATCCATAAGCATACTTGAGTCATAAACATTGCTTTCATAAAACCCATCTTTTTGTGGTTCAAACCCAACAATAAATCAAACTCTAGAAATTTAGGGATTTCACATGGGTTCATGGGAATTCATCTTAAAACATGAAATTCATACCAATTTCATACTTAGAAAACCATAAACAAAGCAATTTGATCATAATTGAAAGAACCCACATGATAGAAGAAAAACCTAGTTTTTGATTGAACCATTCTTACTTAGAAAGTTAGGGTTAATAGTCAAATTCATAAATCTATACATGGGTTCACATGGAATTAGTTGGAAAGCATGTAAAAAAGTCTAAATCCTCAAAATAAAATCAAAGTCAATCAATTGAATCCATACAAATAGAACCCATGAAGAATGAAATCAAAACCTTAATCAATTTCGGGAAATTGAATTGGAGAGTTGAAGAAAGCCTTGGGGGCTCAATGGGTTAATGGAAACCATTGATGAACTCCCCACATACCTCAATTGAAGCCCTAAACAATGATGAAGAATAGAGGCTTGAACTTGAAGAACCCTAGCTTCTTCTTCTTGATTATAGAGAGAGAAATATTTGGGAGAGGTTTTGAGAGTAATTGAAAAATGATTGGGAAGGGTAGATTTTAGGCTTAAAAGGGTTTATATAGTGCTAAGAATTGTAGGGAACTGACTTAATTTAGTAAATAAGCCATTGGGTGAAAAGGCCAAAAGACCCCTTAAGAAAAATTCCCGGACTACCTCACCAACTATTTGACCTACGGTTGGTAGGTCAACTAACGAGCTGTTGGTGCCAACCGTAGGTCACACTGGTTGGGCATCAAATTTTTCCCTAAAACAGTGGCACCAATGGTTTCCACCTACGGTTGGTAGGTCAAACCACCAACCATTGGTGGTGGCCATTGGTCACACTGTTTTCCCCCAAAAATTGAATATTTTTGTTCTTTTCGAATCCGCGGTGTTACATTATCTCCCCCTTGAGAACATTTGTCCTCGAATGGAACTCAAGACATCATACAGAAGGTAAGAACAAGATCTGACAGCCCAACAAGAATGTAGTCACATAAATGCATATATCCGAGGAGGAAGCATAACTCCAAGCTAAAGCATGTTAAAACATCATTTCATGAAGGCTTTATGCAACTCATACTCAAATGCACATAATCATGAAGAAATCAATCAAGCTAAATCATATCTTCGAAAAAATCAAATTTTCATAAGCATTAATGCATGAGGAAACATGAGAATGACTAAGACACAAGAATCCTTAAGAGTGAACTAAAAGGGGCTAAGGCCTCAAGCTATACCGGAAGATAACAGAAAGAGATAGGGATACTAAGAGATCACATCACCTCCGGCCTTACACATACCACACCATGAAATGGAACCTTCCAAAACCAACATAGGTCTATTCACATATTTCAACCATGAAGCACACCATCTCCCCCTTGGTCTCTAGTCTTTTTGAATCCATCTCCCTCAACTCAAGCATAACACCAAAGTCTTAACAACCATAGACCATTGCTACAAGTAACCATCTAAGAAGTTTCCACAAGGATTTCAAAGTCAACTTTAAACACACTAACCACACATGGAATCTTATCATACCCAACAAATCACCCAACATCAAACAATGCATAACCACAAGCTAAAAGACCATAACTTACCAATTACTGCATCGGGGGAACCCTCATGATCTTCTCGAGTCCGAAGAGCATAAAACCTATCTTGCCTCAAAACACTTGAACCGGAACCGCTAGGTTGAACTTGCCTAACTTCCCTTCCCTTAGCAATAATAAATGGGCAATCTCTCATCTTGTGACCACTCTTTCCACAACAAAAACATGCATTTGAACCGGCTAGAAACTCACCCTTATGTCTCCTTCCACACTCCCGACACTCGGGCCACATTTGCTCACTAGAACCCTTACCTTGAGAACGATTTCCTCCACCGGGCCTTTAATGTGAAGAATCACCATCATCTCTTCTTGCCCTCTTTGAATCCCTAGTTTTCCCCTTAAGCTTTTCTTCTTCTATTTTTTGTGCATGAACCACCAAACGGGAGACATCCATCTCCTTCACAAGCATGGTGGTTAGACATTCTTTGATCACCAACTCGGAAGCACCCGACACAAATTTACTCATATTTGCCCTCGGATCGGCGACCATAGTTGGACCATACTTGGACAATTGTGTGAATTTCAAAGCATACTTCTTCACACTCATATCCCTTGACGAAGGTTAATGAACTCAAGTACCTTTGCCTCCCTCATCTCAAGGGGAAAGAACCTATCAAGTAAAGCAACCTTAAACTCCTCCCAATCAAGAAGACCCTCATCAACCGCCCTCACACTCTTCCATTGTTCAAACCACACTTGAGCAACACCCTTAAGTTGATAAGCGATCAATTCCGCCTTTCCCACCGGTGTCACACCCATGATCATCAACAACTTGTATACCTCATCAATAAACTCTTGAGGATCTTCCTCAACCTTAGAACCATGAAACTCCAGAGGATTCATTCTAGTGAAGTCCCTCACTCTAGATGCCGCCGTTCCTACATTTGGGCTCACGGGAGCCACAACCTCTCTATTTGCTTGGGCTGTCATAGCTTGGGCCAATGCATGAAATGCGGCTCAAAACTCATTATTAGTCACTTTCTCGGCCAAAGGGTTGACCGGCACTTGGGGAACCTCTTGTCTCACATTTGCACCAACGTTCCTATTCCTTCTCACGGGATTCCTTCGTCGAGGCATATTCTGAAAAGCACAAATAGGGGTTAGGAGAGGAAGACTTTTATAGAGGTAAACTCTATGGCACGAGTTTAGAGTAATGAAAGAAGTGAAGTTTCCTAAACATTTTATAGTCTCTCATTCATAAATGTGGCGCGCTTCACACTCATGAACAAGACTCTACTCGATGTGGCTTATGAAACTTCCTAGGACCTTTCTAAAACCTTGTGCTCTGAATACCAAGTTTTGTCACGACCCAAGGCGATAAGAAAAAAAAAAGGGGCAATTGAAGGAAATAAGAAAACATATGTGGAATTATCGAAATCTAATCGAATTTATGAGCAAAAAAGGTCTTTATACCTTCACTTCTCAATTGAATCCGATCAAACAACAATAACCCAAACTCAATCAAAAATGAGAAAACCAAATTGAATCCACAAAGAGGGTGACTCGATGATTGATTAAGCTAGAAGAAATTAACACAAGCAATATTGGGAATACACCCTAATCCCTCAACTACGATTACCAACTATGAACTACACTAATGCTAGCTACACCTAGAAACTACAAGCTCCAAAGCTTTCAAATATTCATTTCATCATAATATTCATAATCTAAATCTTTCAAAATAATAAAACTACTATTTATACAAAGTAAATAAAGAAGACACTTCTTTGACAATTTAACCCTTAATGAGATAAGGGTCTTGTTTGGTTGTCTTCTTTTGTGAATTTGTGAATTCATGAGATGAACATTTGCACACATGGCCACTTTCTTCCTTCTCTTCACTTTGATGGACCTTTAACACATTTTATGTCTTTATTTGGTGTCCATTAAGATCCTCTAAAGCTATCATATGATCTTTGCTACCCATGCCATTACCATCCTCCCCTTCTTGAAAAGGATTCGTCCTTGAATCCAAACCTTGCAAGAACATAAGAAGGACAAGAAACCAAGAGGTCCTCATAGCATGAGGGTTAGTACAATTGTTAGCACAAAAAGCATTATACCAAAGAGACTCAATCCCAAGGAACAACCAAATATCCTCCATTATCATGACTATTAAACCCATACATGGAGCACAAGGAAATTGACTATTCCACACATCAAAAGGATAATACCACCTAAAAGATGGCACTACTAGAAGCTTACATACTCCGAAACATTCACCGGGTTCAAAATGATAGAAGGTCCATATAATCGGGTCATACAAACAAGTATATACCTCAATGAAATCCCAACCCAAATGCAATACACATTTAAGATAAATATGAGACTCGTCATAAGCAAAGAGATAGTAGAGAAAGGTGTCATGCCCATTGGGGTCATCTAAGGTGTTCCTATATGCAAGATCACAACTAGGTTCAAGGATCCTAACACTCATTACATCATAAGATGGAACACACAAAGACAACATGATGAATTTAGGATAAACCTCACCTTCTCTTGACAAATAACTCCTACCCCTATAAGATGTGCAATCATTAAGATCATATGCAAAGAGGTAGTAAAGAAAGGGGGTTAGAAAACTATCCTTCCCCATACACAATGTAGGCCCCTCAAGAAGGACTTTCCATCATTGGGAAAGGTGCCAACAATGTCCTCCAAATTGTACTTGGCATCTTGGCCAAGCATCACTAAACAAGTGCCACAGTTCAACTCATTACCGGGGTCAAATGGAAAGGAAATCCATGAACATGGATCAAGCACACTCTTTTTTGCCCGGTTGGTACCCTTTTCTTCCAATATCATACTCCACTCAAAAGCGCAAGCATCATCATATGCAAACAAGTAGTAGAGAAAAGTTTCACATAAATGAACTTAAATCAAGGTGCTCCAAAGTTTAGCCTCCCACTTTATATACTAAAGCATCATAACTCATATAAAGAATTGGAACACACAAGGAAGAAGTAGCAATTAACACATAAGCATCACCCTTCTTCTTAACACTATCCTTTCGAATAAACATACTATCATCTTCACAAAAGAGATTTCCGTCTTTGAAAAGTGTGTCATCACACCATAGTGGATTCTCAAACAATTGATAGCCTTCAAGAGTGGCTACACTTCCAACATTATAAGGTATTCCACTATGCACACTCTCAAGAATCATGTCATCATCAAACAAGAGATTATTATACAAAAGTTGATCAACACCAATATCACTTGATAATGAACTATCATTCAAAGCACATGTATCAACACTAGGTGGACACAAATTGATTTTACTAGAAGAATCAATTCGGTCATCAATATGATCAACTAGTGTATCCACATTCTCAACATGCACATCATCAAAACATGACAAAGAACTACATGACAATGTAATATCACTCAAGGCACAAGTGTCAACACTAGGTGGACACAAATTGATCTTACAAGAAGAATCTATTCGGTCATCAATAGGATCAACTAGTGTATGAATACTCTCAACAAATACATTATCACTATGTGACCAAGAGTCATTAAGTTCACATGAAATCAATCTATCAGTTATACTCAATTGGCTACTAGCGACACGATGAATTTCCGAGCTTAAGGAAGTGCAAGAATTAGCATTGTTACCTTGTAGCTCATAACATGAAGTATCTCCACCTTGGTTGTGAAACTCCTTAAGTTCTGCATCACGACGAGTAGTACCCTTCAATAGACTTTCCAACTCATCGAGTGCTATCTCAGTGACTAATTGAATGACCTTTTCAATATTTCATTGTAATGAAGCAAACAACTCATTTGTGCTCATAGTACGAGGATCCCGATAGCAAAATGATAACGATCCTTTCACCATACCTATAAAACTCAACAAACAAGTTAGTAGAAAGGTTCCTCACGCTACTCTTTATTTGAACTCTCAACCCACCTTCTATGGCTTTTTCTCAAAATTGATAGTGAACTAGTTTCACTCAACCAATTCAAGGTCACCTATCCTTTGTGGTGGAGTGGATTCTTATGACTATTGAAAGAAGGAAGACACAAAAAAACTAACGGACTTGAATCAAGAAGGTTATCAACGAATTGAGATGAGAAGAGTAGAAGAAAGAAGCACAAAAAGATTCGGACTCAAAACAAAGTAACAAAAGTAGCAAAATTACTTGTTGTTACTTAATTTGAAGGATCAAAGAAATAATTTAATGATTTAAAACTAGTTAACAAGTAATTAAAGATGTTAATTAATTGTTAAATAGTTGAGAAATAGAAGAAAAATGAGTGTGGAAGAAGAAGAAGTGAATTTGGACACTTAGAAAAAATTTTAAGCCTCAAAGAAGTTCATCACTTCTAAGACTTTGATTGGATGATTAAAACTAGTTAACAAGTAATTAAAGATGTTAATTAGTTGTTAAATAGTTGTGGAATGGAAGAAAAATGAGTTTAGAAGAAGGAGAAGTGAATTTGGACACTTAAAAAAAATTTAGGCCCAAAAAACTCCCATACTTAGCCAAATTTTGAGGCTGAAACCAAAACCCTGCTCTTTGAAGTTGTACCTCACGCGCGCATCAGAGAGTGGTACCTCTCTATGTGGCAGTCAGCTGAGATGGCGCTGACGTTGCTGCTGTGTTGGCAGTTGACTCTGTTGATTGCTGACATGGCCGTCCACGTGGAAATATATATATATAATTTTTGATTTTTCAAACCAAGACTAGATTTGTTCCTTAGATTTGTAGGAACAAATCTAAACCTAGGCTCTTGTTACCAAATGATAAGATCAAACAAGAAAAGGAAAAAGAGAGAAAGAAAGGATATGTGGATTAATATTCAAGCTATAGAAATTATGGGTAACAAGGGGCTAAAACCCTCACCTCCCAATTGACTTCAATAACCTAAACTCAATCCAACGAAGAATAATCAAATGAAACCAAGAATCACAAATGGGTAACACTTTGATTAATTAAACCCAAGAAGTTAACTAGTAATCCCAAGAGTTCACCTTAATTACTCACTAAGAAGATACTACAATTTAAGAGTCAATATTCAACATAGTCTCAAAAGACACTAGGGAACAAGAATCTAGTGTCAAAAACAACATCAAAAACACAAATCAAAACAATTTTTTTTTAATTTTACAAACCAAGACTAGATTTGAAGGAACAAAACTAAACCTGGCTATGATACCAAATGATAAGAAAAAAAGGGGCAATTGAAGGAAATAAGAAAACATATGTGAAATTATTGAAATCTAATCGAATTTATGAGCAACAAAGGACTTTATACCTTCACCTCTCAATTGAATCCGATCAAACAACAATAACTCAAACTCAATCAAAAACGAGAAAACCAAATTGAATCCACAAAGAGGGTGACTCGATGATCGATTAAGCTAGAAGAAGTTAACATAAGCAATATCGGGAATCAACCCTAATCACTCAACTACGATTACCAACTATGAACTACACTAATGCTAGCTACACCTAGAAACTACAAGCTTCAAAGCTTTCAAATATTCAATTCATCATAATATTCATAATCTAAGTCTTCCAAAATAATAAAACTACTATTTATACTAAGAAAATAAAGAAGACACTTCATTGACAATTTTACCCTTAATGAGATAAGGGTCTTGTTTGGTTGTCTTCTTTTGTGAATTTGTAAATTCATGAGATGACCATTTGCACACATGGCCACTTTCTTCCTTCTCTTCACTTTGATGGACCTTTAACACATTTTATGTCTTTATTTGGTGTCCATTAAGCTCCTCTAAAGCAATCATATGATCTTTGCTACCCATGTCGCTACCACAAGGTACCCCTAGATGCGACATGGTGTACAAGACCCCGAAAGGCCTCATACAAGTCACTTAGCATACATAATCCAAGATCATAGAATTTAAAGAGTTCAAAAGACAATTTCATATCAAAAGTGTTTTACAAGCATAGCGGAAGTCTACATAAAGTCTCAAAGCCATCTATCAAGAGATTAAAAAGAACGTTGGGACGTAACCCATACAATGTCAAAGTAAAGAAACATAAAAAATTAACAAGGCAACGTCCTCGAACATATGAGGACTCACCAAGTCTTCAAGCCTCTAGATACTCACTAACCACGAGCAGAATGAGAAGAATCGCCAAGTCCTACATTATGAGACAATGTAGGCAAAAGTATGCGTTAGTACATGGAATGTACCAAGTATGACGGGAATGCAATAAAACATTGAATCATGCTAAAAAGGGGACATTTTCATGACATGCAAAGACCAAGCTAAAATATGAAGTAAAAAGGGTTAGAAATCATAAGTCATAAACCAAGGTCAATGCAAGCTAAACATCTTTAGAACTTGTGACGTACTTTGAAAGTCATTTGAGTTCATTATTGTGGGAGACTACCTTTAACCGGCATTTAAAGACCATGTGAGCTATCAACATGGAATCCGGCATACTCCCTACACTGGAAGGGCCATCCTACTTGCCAAGGTAGGATCCTCAACTTATAGCTTACGTGGATCCACTAACTAATGTCTATCTAGACAATCATCCTATGGTGACACATAGTTTATGGGACACGGAGAATCGCCACTTGTCGACTCGGTGCTAAGCATAATTCCCACGGAATAGTTATCTTGTTATCCATGGAAAGGTACAACTAGAGTTACCAATCCAAGCTAAAATCATGTTTATAGACGTTTCATCTTCCATGGACTAGTCCAAGCTTGCGTCATTTAGAAAAGCTCCTTAGACCATGCGTGAGGAAACCTTTCACCATCCATGATCTTTTCATAATAGCTTTTAAGGCCCATAGTCATTCACTTCATGCTAGAAATGCCATATTACTAGTGGAAGTAGTTTTAAAAGCATGGTCTATAATCATTGATGGCTTAACCGGCTACCATACTAATCAAGACTTAATTTCAAAAAATAGCCAAAAAAGAATTGTTGGCAAATCTAGATGTCATTCATATCATGTGGCCAAGCTTCATAGAACATATAGAAACTTTCATCCATAAGCATACTTGAGTCATAAACATTGCTTTCATAAAAACATGCATGATTTCATAAAACCCATCTTTTTGTGGTTCAAACCCAACAATAAATCAAACTCTAGAAATTTAGGGATTTCACATGGGTTCATGGGAATTCATCTTAAAACATGAAATTCATACCAATTTCATATTTAGAAAACCATAAACAAAGCAATTTGATCATAATTGAAAGAACCCACATGACAGAAGAAAAACCTAGTTTTTGATTAAACAATTCTTACTCAGAAAGTTAGGGTTAATAGTCAAATCCATAGATCAATACATGGGTTCACATGGAGGCTTGAACTTGAAGAATCCTAGCTTCTTCTTGATTCTAGAGAGAGAAATATTTGGGAGAGGTTTTGAGAGTAATTGAAAAGTGATTGGGAAGGGTAGATTTTAGGCTTAAAAGGGTTTATATAGTGCTAAATAGTGTAGGGAACCGACTTAATTTAGTAAATAAGTCATTGGGTGAAAAGACCAATAGACCCCTTAAGAAAATTTCCCGGACTGCCTCACCAACGATTTGACCTACGGTTGGTAGGTTGACCATCGAGCCGTTGGTGCCAACCGTAGGTCACACTAGTTGGGCATCAAATTTACCCCTAAAACAGTGGCACCAACGATTTCCACCTACAGTTGGTAAGTCAAACCACCAACCGTTGGTGGTGGCCATAGGTCATACTGTTTTCCCCCAAAAATTGAAATTTTTCGTTCTTTTCGAATCCGGGGTGTTACAACCTCTATATATTACAAAATATCAAACACCTTCCAAGAACTCAAATAAGTTCCATCATAATCATGGAGGGTAGAATTAATATTACTAATTTGAGTGATCGTGATTCGGTGGATGCCTTCTTGAGGTCAGATAATCAAAATTGGAGAAATCCGCCAAATTATAATGGTAATAGGGATGCTCCCATTGATTGGATTAGAAGAGTGGGACTATATCTACCTCAATTTGATGATCTTGATGAACAATATCCGACTCGCTTTGATTTTTATGATTATGAGGGTGACAATATGGACAGTCAAAAGGAGGAGGAGACTATATTGGAGTATTTTAAAACAAGAACTCATCGAGTTGTTGTACTTAAAGATGACAGAAAATGAAGAGATTTGTGTCATATGTCACATGGAATTTGAGCATGAAGGGACTGTTGGGACACTTGGATGCGGACATGAATATCACCCAAGCTGCATCAAACAATGGTTGCTGAGGAAAAATGATTGTCCCATGTGCCAAGCTTCAGTTTTGCCCTTACATTAACGAAGATAACTATAGAAATTTATAGCATTTAGAGATAATTTATCTGGAATTTCTTTTGTATTGATCTAAAGTTTTCTTTCTCTAATTTTGCAAGACCAATACTAGTTTATGTATGTATATTTTAAAACTCATAGCATTAAACTTAGTAAGACAAGTTGTTTTTAAATTTTGGATGTCTCATATTATACGTCTTTGATATGTACAGGAACCACTAATAAAATACATTATCATCAACATTTAGCTTTTGTAGAAACTGTAACTACATATAGTATACAAGTGATTTGTACGGTAATAATCAGTCTTTTTCACAACTGTAGTAATGTCACCGATGCTTTAATTTCTTCTAACGCTCTCGGCGTAGGCTCAGACGGCATCAGTTTTATAACGAACATAACAAATGCAAACATAAACAATACACCTGCTAAAACGTCCCAATAAATCAGAAAATTCAATAGTAACCGAAAGCAAAGTTTCTTATCCCAATCAAACAGATCTTGGTGCTAGCGAAGAACAATCTAAACAATCTTCCGATAAATAGGACAAAAGTCTCTAATATGTTTCTCTTTTCTATTTAACTTAGTTATGAGAATCGACAGATACCTGTAGTCGTTACTGTTAAATTTAAGAAAAGCAGAATATTAGGCTATATTATGGAAATCCACCCTAGATAAAACATACCTCTAATGTGGATTCTACATATACATAACTGTAAATAATGATGAATGTATCAGATTGGTAAGAAATTCGTTGAAGTAGCTAGCTAATCTATCTCACAGTTGTAATCCTTAATGTTGCAGACTTAACAACTGAACTAAATGTTTACGTCAAAATTCTGTACCTTCAAGTTGTGAGTAACTTTTAGCTACTAATCGAGCTTTGTACCTTAACATTTTAAATGCCCATTTTGTGCTAACTACATTCATACCTGCATACCTGGGAACAAGACGCCATGTATCATTCTTTTTGAGTGTTTCCAGCTCCTCTTGCATTACTATATCCCAATGTGGAATAGCAAATGCTACATTCACTGAGTTTTGTTCAGCATGTGGACCTCCGGTATATTCTATCACAACATTGCAAGCAAAGTCATCAAGGTAACTTGGAGTTTTTGTTTCTCTTTCACTTCTTCTTGGTACAACAACCTCAATCGACTCATTTGTTACAGCCGTCTCAGTTGACTCCTCACTTGACCCATCTGATGTACTAGTATGATCAGTCAGCTCAATTGATACAATAGTAACGTCCAATTGGCTCAGTGACGTAACTCTTCACCTCTTGTCAACACTTACCCAGAAATAGTGGGATCCTCAGCTATGTTCCTGCATTCAAAATTTGAAGTGCTCACACTGGAGCTGAAGGACATTTGAGGCAGCATGAGTATCATACAATTTGAAAATGGGAGACTCCATCTTGAGAACTGATGAGGGAATCCTATTAACAAGAAATGTAGTCAAGAATGCATTTACCCACAAATAAAGAGGCAACTTAAATGAAACAATAGTGTTAATTAAACCAGTCTCCACAATATGTCTATGTTTCCTTTCCGCTACTCCATTTTGTCCAGGAGTATTTGGGCACGAAGTTTTTCTCACAATTTTCAACATGAGTAATAAGTTCAGCTTTAGAAAACTCACCCCCTCCATCACATTGAAAAACTTTAATCCTCTTTGAAAATTGGTTTTCTACCATTTTATGAAACTTAACAAACACTTCAAATACTTCAGATTTCCTTTTCGAATGATACAACCAAGTGTACCTAGTATGATCATCAACAAAAATGACGTAATATTTCATATGTTGTGACAATCAATAGGTGCGCGGATCCCCATACATCACAATGAAGTTTCAACAAGGTTCATTCTCAGTCTTATTTCTCAAAAGGTATCTTACAACCTTTGCGTATTTGACAACTAACACATACTCTCGGAGTTTAATTCAAACGTGTGCTATTAATACACTTATTATTACTCAAAAACTTTGTATTTCAGAATTTTATGCACTTCCAATATGTGTTATGTTGAGCTTTTAACCATTACCAACAACAATTCTATCGGGACCTTTGTAAGACTGAAGGTTGGACAAGTTACCTATAGAATTTATCATATGGTGTTGTTCTAATCACCTGTGTCTTGTAAGTTTACTGCAGCTAAGACTTGAGGAAGATCATCAGATGCTTGATAGGATAAATTCCATCAATAGAAACATTCAGTGTGACCAACAGCTAGATTAAATCCTCTACCACTAGAGGAGAAGCTGCCCCTTCGACGATTAGATCCACCACAACCTCGCTAAACTTTTGAGCTTGAAAAGCCATATTGTGATTTTGTTGAGTATCTTCCACCATATCATAGTTGTGTATCATATTATTCGGAGTTAGCTCATTCCATTTAGTAAACCAACGCATGTACAAAGCCCAAACATCCCCCTTTCTTGGGAAAATTTGTATAACACCTCTAGCCCCTTTCACCCACTTGACCTTGTGGGAGAAAAAATTGAACGTCTTAGTGATATCATGCTTGCCTATCCTGCACTCACTACTGGTCTTGAGGAAGCCAGAACCAACCCAATTAATTAAGCCGAGTTAGGAGATATTTTTGGAGTTCAACAAGCTAAATTTCATTTTAAATTGTTTTTTAGATATCATATCGTCAATCGGAGCATAATAACATGTCATGAATCATTGGCGTCATAAGCAGCCCAGACTTGATTATCATCGAAACATGTTTCCATTCTATCCTTGTAAAAATTATGGAAGTCAGAATGAGGAAGTCATTGACTTAGTTCTGATTTAGAACTAGAAGCTACGTCAATGACTATTCCTGATTCTGACTTCCACAATTTTGGAAAGGATATAACGAAAAAATCTTTTGATGGTAATCAAGTCTGGGCTGCTTATGACGCCGATGAGTGCATGCAGTGCAATTATGCTCAGACTCACTATGGGATATCTAAAAGCCATTTAAAGTGAATTTAGCTAGTTGAACTCCAAAAATAACTCTTGAACTCGACCTAATTAATTGGGTTGGTTCTGGCTTCCTCAAGACCAGTGGAGATATCAGGATAGGCAAGCATGATATCAATAAGACGTTCAATTCTTTCTCCCACGAGGTCAAGTAGGTGAAAGGGGCTGGAGGTGTTATCCAAATTTCCCCCAGAAAGGGGGGATATTTGGGCTTTGTACATGCATTGGTCTCCTAAATGGAATGAGCTAACTTCGAATAATATGATACACAACTATGATATGGTGAAAGATACTCAACCAAATCACAATATGGCTTTTCAAGCTCAAAAGTTTAGTTGAGGTTGTGGTGTATCTAATCAACAAAAGGGAAGCTTCTCCTCTAGAGGAAGAGGATTTTCTCCCTTAGATTCAACCAACAAATGGAGAAACACTCCACGACCTGGTTATTGCATGAAGTGTATTCACATAAATATTGTGGAGAAGAACTTTCTTTGACTCTTCAAACCCTAGAATACAATCATTGCAAAAATGAAAGTTAACAAAAGCTACAAACGAGAAACCGGAAAATAATATCATAAAAGAAAAAAAGGGTACTAGTAAATAGTAATACAAAGTAACAACAACCTAAAAATAGAAAGGCAATGAGGATAAGTTTGATTACATTTTTACATGGATTTCATGAATTAATGCACTATCCGATTTCCAAGATTTTTGTTAGATTCCTATGGAACAGTAGTGATGAGGGTAGAAGATGTGTTATTTTGAGATGATTCTGAAGTTTTGATGATTTAACAATCTTTGGGATCTAATAAGGAACCAGATCCCAAGAGAGACTAAGAGTTATGTACATGAAAACGATAGTTGTCAAAAGCTTGCAACTGCAACGCTGCAGCACCTGTTGTGGTTGGTGCGCGTCCTCCGTAGTGCCGGACTTCCAGCCAATGGTATTGATTCATGGTTTGTATCCAGTCCATAAAATGTCCATTCCACACAAACTAAGTTTTGCAAATCAGAAATTTCGAAAGCAAAAGCCATTTTTCTCTCAAGGAAATATTATTCGAAGAACAACAAGGGACAGTAATCATTGTTCTTAGCTATTAGGGTTTATATCTCAATGCTCATTCTTGTAAGATCTATTCCTAAGCTATAAAGGAATTAGATCAGTGTCAAGTTCTTGATTATCATTCTGAATTTTAGCTAGAGTTAGCTATGTTGGGATAGTGAAGTCTATATCAGCTAGAGTTAGTTGTTGTAGTAGGCAGCAAATATGTTGCTTAGTCTCGTTGGGTAACAGAGGTGTTACTGTAAGGGGAGGGGATTAAGAGTTTAATTCCTAGGTTACAAGAGTTTGTAATCTAAAGCTTAATTAGATCAGTGTCAAGTTCTTGATTATCATTCCGAAGTTTACCTAGAGTTAGCTATGTTGGAATAGTAAAGTCTATATCAGCTAGAGTTAGTTGGTGTAATGGGCAACAAAGGTGTTTCTTAGTCTCTTTGCGTAACATAGTTGTTATTGTAAGAGGGAAGGAATTAATAGATTTATTCCTATATTACTATGCGTGTAATCTAAAATTTTGCTCCATTCTGAGTTAAATGGAGCTGAGTTGAAAATCCTTCGAAGACAGGTTGTGGTTTTCTCCTCCCTTGAGCAAGGGGGTTTCCACGTGAAATCTCTTGTGTCTGATTTACTTTTAAATTATTTATTTTCTGTACAATTATTCTGTCATGGGATCTGGCCCATTGACTGTTAGTGACACATACATTCTATCAAGAAGACTATTGGATTCATGGTTTGACATTTATTTGCTCAAGGATGCAGGAGGTATAGGATTTAGAGCACTGTTTGATATTTCAGAAGCCTTGTTTGCTAAGTTCTGGTGGTTATTCAGAACCAAGAAGTCCCTTTGGACTAACTTCATATGGAATAAATATCATAAAAAGAATTTCCTCAAGAGGTGGAGTGGAGAGGGGGTTCACAATTATGAAAGCACATGGTGGAAGCTAGGGATTCTATTGACCAGGAAATCTGGTGGGAAATAAGATGCGGTCATTTCAATGTTTGGTTTGACAAGTGGAAAAGATGGGATAATGAGAAGATGTGACTGTTTCTGCAAAAAGTGTCTAATACTTGGGATAAGCCTTGGTGGATGCTCAATGAGTTTGGCAAGTTCTATGTAAGGAGTGCATGGGAGATTTTGAGAAGAACGAAGGTGAAGAAGGAAATATTTCATAACATTTGGGTCAAAGGGGTTCCTTTTAAGGTATCTCTTTTGTTATGGAGGATTCTACAAAATAGACTACCTATTGGAGAAGAGTTGATCAAAATGGGAGTATTAGATGATATGGGGTGTTATTGTTGCAATGAAGATGCACAGAAATCTTTCCAGCACTTGCTTATAACTTGTCCTACCACTATGAGAGTGTGGGACATTAACCTTTATTGCAGCTACTGGAATCAGATTCCATTGCTACAACTTCAAGAGACTATTTTAAAATGGTGGAAAGAGGATGGCCTAGCTAAGCTAAAACCTTTGTTCAAGGCTATTCCTGCTTTCTTTTGTGGCATGTTTAGATAAGAAGAAATGCTATAAGTCATGGTGAGAGTAGGACTTTTAGCAATCTGATTTTTGAAATAAATAGAAGTTTGTATAAGTTCGTTAGAACAAGGTATCCATGGTTGAAGTATTTACCTAAGCAATGGCCCCTGATTGTGCAAGTTTTTGAAGAGTATACACCACTGATCAGCAACAAGGTGATAGTTTAGGAGAAACCACAAAGAGATACCTTCAAACGCAACTGTAATGAATTCTCAAAAGGAAGGTTAGGGCCTAGTACAATTAGTTTATGTATAAGTGATTGGGTAAGGCAATTTGATGTATGTTAAAGCTAGGAAAATAACAGAAGGCACAAGTTTAATAGCTGAAGCAGGAGAAATTAAAGCTTGTATGGAGTTTTGTTTCAATAATAGGATGACCCCAGTGGTGGTAGAAATTCTTTAATTATGAAGAAAGTATTGGGTGGGGTTTGAGAGCTACCTTGGAGTATTTCTTTGGAGATCCAGTACATAAAAGGTTTAATGGATAAGGGACATATTTATGTGGAGCATGTTTATAGAGAGATCAAGCAGTTGTAGATTATTTAACTAACCTAGTTGTTCATTTTGTAGGTACTTTAATCTTTAGTAGTCTACAAGAGTTTCCCCCAAAAGGAAAGAAATTTTTACTCTTTGATAAAGATTAGATTGCAAACATCAAAATACAAAAATGCAAAAATTCTAATTTTGGCATTCAAGATACTACAACAATTAGATACTACAACAACATTAGTTGATATAGTCTAAACAGGGATAATGACGAACAGTGATCTCATGTTATAGATTTTGGTTCAAAATTTATTCTATTGAGAGGGAAATTTGATGGTTCGTACATGAATTGTCTTGGTAATTAATCCTCTATGAATCTTTTTTCTAACAGTTGTGGTATTAACTTCTTTTGAAGCTCAACTTGTTGAAAAGAGCAAATAATTTTTTTTAAAGCCATTGTCCTAGCTATTACTGAGGTTATATCTATGAAAGATTGAGAGATAATTTCTTACCAACATCGATTCAAAGAAGTCTTCAACAGAATCAATTACACGACATCAGTGAGGTTTTTTTTATGTCTAGGGTGAAATCAACCAACACATGCGGGATTTTGGTCATTACATAATCATTTCATGGTAGAAGATTCAATTTTGCATAGAGACTAGCTTTCTCGTGAAGATCTGATGGATCCGATTGAAAATTCATTTTCTGGGCGCAGCTTTTCCCTTTTGCTTCTTCCTTAGTTGTTTCTAGAGTTTTATTTGACTTTTCATTTTCCTTTACTATTTGATTTGTTTTTGTGTTATTTTGTTTCCTAATCCGGTGGGTATGGTCTTAGCCGGATTGGGCTTTGTGGACTTTTATTATTGTTTTGAAATAAAAAGGGAAAAACTACACAAATTGGACCCATTAGAAAAAATGTTTATCCTAATTGGATCCAACCCATTATACATACCCTGATTGGACCACAGCCCAACTATTTACCCGACTGCCCCCATGTTCTATTCACTAAATCACTGCTTCTTCATCCTTGATACCATTAGAGTATTTATATACTCTAATTGTATCTATATACTCTCATAGTATCTATATACTATAGTGGTATCAAGCAGTAATTGAATAATCTTTTCACTGAAACACTGCTTGTTCCTCCTTGATACCATCAAAGTATATATATACTCTAATGCTATCAAGGAGTAACTAAGTAGTATTTTCAATGAAGAACTGCTTCTTCCTCTTTGATACTATCAGAGTATATATATATATTGATTGTATTAAGCAATAAACGCGCATTAATAGTTAAAAACAGGTGGTATGTAAGTAAGGGGTAGCTGCTTGTAAATAGTTTTCCTTTTTGGGGTACAAACGTTTTTTTCAAAAAAAAAGTGTCCTTAGCAACGTCTCTAATTATAAAAGAAAAGAAAAGAGTGTATCATAATGTATAGTCATTGTATACTTTCTACGACTTTTGATATTTATTACGTAAACAAAAACTTGATTATATTTGTTGTAAGCTAATTACTTTGTTGTATATATTTGAAACTATCCCTTTTTGTTTTGCTAATAAAATTTTTACCCAATGTGTCTTTCAAAAATAATAATTAAAAAAAAACAGAAAAATAAAAACACAAGAACCATGAAAGATTCTATACCTTATGCAAACTAAACCTAATTAGTAATCAGACAAGGGTATTGATATAACAAAGGGGACCTTACAATAATGTTTAATATTATACCGTTCGATCTAAATGAAATAATTGCATATCACCTTCTAACATTAGACCTTTCTAAATCTAACCATGGTATTGTTCCATCTAAATGAAATAATTGAATATCACCTTCTAAATCTAACCATGTTTATTGAGAATCTCCATTTTTTTTTATTTCCAATGAAAAACGGATAGATTTCATCAATTAGTCAAATGTAAAGGACTTCGAACAAAAATAAGTAAGAACAAACAAAAATAGGACGTGCTTTCTTAAGCTTGCCCATGAATTTCATAAGTTTCTTATCTAGAAATTTATGAACAATTTTCCCATTTGATGGAAAAGAAAAATCGAACTTCGTGTCAGATGGTGGAATATTCATTCATTGAGTTTGGTTCAGCATGTGGACCTCCTGTTTGGTCTATCACAACATTGCAAAAAAATCCATCAAGATAACTTGGATTTTTTATTTCTCTTTGACTTCTTCTTGGTACAACAGCCTCAATCGACTCATTTGTGACAGTAGTCTAAATTGACTCCTCAATCGGCTCATCTAATATCCTCACATCAGTCAGCTCACTTGGTACAACAATAACACCAACTGGCTCAGTGATGTAACTCTTCACTTCTTATGAACACCTTCCCTGAAATAGTAGGCTCGTCAGTCGTCAGCTATATTCTATTGGTATTTGATAAAATTAGAGAAAAAAGTAAAGTTCAACAGGAGCTATTTTCATACATTTCAGACTGCAAAAGGCATACACATATCTATATCTATGTATCTATCTATCTATCTATATATCTATCTATCTATCTACCTTAAAAGCATGAACGCCAAAACTTAAAAGTCAAATTAGTTAAATACCTCTATCTAAAAAGACATAAAGTTAAATTACAAAAATACCCCTATCTAAAAATACCAAATAGAATTAAATTCACTATCTCTTCCAAATATTTTCAAACAGACACAACCCTTCACTTTTCACTCCTTAAAACAACCAAATGCAGATGTTCCTTCCCATCAAACATGTGAGACCCCATGGTTCTTTTACATAATATACGTAGCATGGCATGAGTGTATGAGGTGTATATGACTTGGTGTATCACGTCGGGAGAATAAGGTTGCAAAGGGGTTGTAAGATCAAAGAATTAGACTAAAGTTGTGGGTCAAGGATGCCCTTAAACAAGTTCGAGTTAAAAAATGCTTCTTGTAACACCACGCTCGTTCAGAAGGTTTAAATTAACTAGTACCTTCGGTTTAAGACTAAGAGTGTCTTATATGCTAAGAAGGATGTTTTATAAGGTAGTATAATTGTGCAATGATCGTAAGTTAAGTTTTGGAAGTCAACCAAGTTGTGAAATAAAAGTGGACAAATGTCTCGGAGATTTTCTCCCATTCTGTAAAGCTTTAGAAGAACCCCAATATCCCAAATCAAAGCTCTACGAGTCTATTTTCCAACGCACTAGACCGTTCTTACATACGATTTCAGAATAGAGAGATATTAACATTTTCGTGAGACTGCACAGGCAAGCACGTGAAGGTTGGCCCCATAGCTCCTATGTCGGTTTAACTTTATAAGAGTGGATATCCCATCGTTTTATCTCATTTTTTTCACACAAATACGAATAAAACATTCCTAAATCCTCTCTAAAAGTTCCCCAGCAATCCAAGACAAGGTCTATAAGATTTCAACGTGGTTTCACCCTCGGAATGTTCGTAGAGATTGTGTTACATCTTTCCTCCTTGCTGGTTGTGAATTGAAGGATTCTTCATGGTGAAGGAGTCTTGTATTTAGGTGGTGTTACTGCTGTTTGGAGGTAATATTTCTCATCCTTCATTTTATTGAGTGAATCTAAGTTATAGCTAAGCTATATAAGCAAGAACACACAAATAGACGGTTGGAAAATCGTATTTGGATAGTTATGTTATGTTGGGCTGTTTTGATGTATTTTCTGATACTGTTGTCGCTAGAATTTTTAGAAATGATTTGTATGTGTGTTTTTGTTGTTGATATGAATCTGGGAGAGAAGAAGAAGTAAAGATGGGTATTGAATTGTAAGATAAATTAGCATAGCGTTAGTTCTATTATTGCATTGTGATTTTCAAATGGTTTCTTCTGGTTTCAAGGTCTTGTGTTTGAGGAGACTTCTTGTTATTTAAGGGGACATGTTAAATTACTATAAAATCCATCAATTTTAACTTAAGGTTCTGCCCTCTTAACCTCTTATTGTGTATGAGGAGAAAGACATGATGCCAAATGTAATTATTGGACGAACTCACAGGATGGTGATCGGAAGCCGTGAGTTCGAGTTATTATGGTTATGTTCAAATATTACAGGACTGTATTATATATATATATATATATTTCTGGCTTAAATGGTTTGAAGACTCATGGTTGGGATTTGGTTATGGTTATTTTGGGGATGGAAAGAAGGGGTGTGGCGATATGCCGAGCTTTTATTATTGTGCAGGCATACTCTATTTGGTTGTGATGGACTATTTCATAGGCCTCCACTTGTTAATAGTTGCTGCAAAAATATATGTTATGTCATTAATTTGTGGTTGTAATTTGGAGAAGAAAATGTAATGAAGCATACGGTTAGAAAGGGTTTGACGAGCTAATCACTCTCCTAGTAATCTCTAAATTTCTACATTGACCCTGACATGTTAATATTCTGTCTGTAATGGTTGTGTCACATGATTTTGTGTAGATTACATACTGTAAGGAAGGGGTACAGTCCATATTAATACCGTAAGGCCCAAAATTGAGGTATGTTAAGGCTAAGCTTTGTACTTTCTTTGAGCACAAATTTTAGAAACCTAAATCGTCAAATGTTGTTTCACTAATCTATTGCTAGAAAGACCTTCTGTGAAAGGCATTGGGATTGCAGCTGAAGTATTTTCGTGACTACATTATGTTGATATTCCACTCGTTCTGTTATATAGGATACTCAGTGTCTTTATGTCATTTTGTCAATTCCCTTGACTATAGGTCCATGTGCATAAGTTTTTATTTTTCTTTAGGTGTTGTAACTTAAAAAGATTAGGGAGGAGCATTAAGAATTTGCAATTAGTCCTCCTTCCTCGCTAATTTATTTATTTATTTATTTTTAAGAAAAAAACTTTAAAACAATACGTCGATTTCCAAAACACTTAAGTGTAACTCGTATGTTTAAACTACTAAAGGACCTGTTTTTTTAAAAACTTTCTTTTACAAACTACTAAGGAAAAATATATGGAAACTAAGTGAAGCACCTTAAGCTCTTTATGAACGTCCTCAAGTTTAAGTTACCTTTCAAAATTCAAGCTAAGTGTGCTAGTTTAATCTACAAGCATATGAGGTTCTACGAGACATTTATATTTGATATGAAAGTGATTACGAAATTATGAGAACAAGAGAACCAACAGGCCAAGATTGGCAACATGATTATTGGTAACATAAATGCATTCCGAATTCATGGATAACATGCTATGCATTCTACTCCCGAGCTATAATTGGGAGGTATGGGGCCTATTGCCTATATTTATACGTACGTGACAAAGATGGCCACGAGTTGGCAAATATGATGTCGGTTAGCTACCGGAAGGCACCACCATTGCTAGCACTTGGTTGGGTATGACATGCATTTGCATCTATATATATATATGTATTCACGACATACGATTACACAATCATACCATGCATATTTAATTTATATAAAGTTGGATGTCAGCCATGGAGGTCTATCAGAGTTTTTGTTTCAGGTGGTATCTTTATTACCCCTTTTACAATAGATATTTACGATTCTACTTTCTGTTTTACATACCAGTACATTTTTATTCGTACTAACGTCCCGTTGCCTGGGGACGCTACATTTTTGTCTCGTGCATGCAGGTCCAGGTAGGGATTTTGATTGACCCCTCTAGTAGGATTGAAGGTTCAGCTGTGAGTTGGTAAGCTCCACCTTTTCCTGGAGCTTTCATAGGATGTTTACTTTTGTTGTACAGTTTGGGTATAGTCGGGGCCTTGTCCCGACCATTGCTTATGACACTCTTAGAGGCTATTGTGGAAAGGATATTCTAGGTTTCTTTCTACAACTTCCAGTCTCCAGCCCCATAGGCTTGGCATGTATATATATGTATGTACATATGTATGTCTTCAGTTGCGGCCTTGTCGGCCAACTAGTACTTTATTATTTTTGTCTTGTCTACCTTTGTCTATGACTTTGTTATTTAGGTTATGACCTTAATGGTCCGGGCTTAGTATTTTAGATGTTATGCTGCCCGACCTTCTAGGCCCACAGTTGAGTCAGTTAGTATGTTTCAGTGGCTTACTCAATTGAATAAGGTATCGAGTGTCAGTCATGCCTCCCCTAGTTTGGGGCGTGACAAACTTTGTATAAGAGCAGGTCGTATCCCAGGAATCCACAAGCCGTGTCTTCTAGATTCTTGTTTATGGGTGTGTTGTGCACCACACTTATAGTCAGGAGGCTATAAGGCATTTAGGACTTGTTACAATTCTTTCAATTTATAGATCGTGCTATAGATCAGAGTTATAAGTTTGTACGAAATCTAAATCGTGCTTTGTGTTTCTTATTTGACTGAGTACTTATGCTCAAGAGGATTTACCGAGGTTTTACTGTAAAGATTGTGGGTCGTCAGAATTTGTAGACCTGATAGAGCTAGAGATGCTCACTTTAGTATTAATATGGGCATGGATTGGCTGAAACCCTTTTATGAAATGTCGACTACCGAGAGAAGATTGTTAGATTTCCATTCCCAAGGGAAGTAGTATGAGAATGGAAGGCTAATGCATCAACACTGAAAGGCAAGTTCATTTCCAATCTTCAGGAAAAGAAATGGTTGCCAAAGGCTGCATTTATCATATTGTCCGAGTGATTTAAGACATTGATGCTAAGACATTGACTCTTCAGTTATTTTAATGGTCAATGAGTTTCTAGATTATTTCCAGGTGAGTTTCTTTGTATTCCCCTAGAGCAAGAGACTGATTTTTCTACTGATACATTACCAGATGCCCAGCCTATATCAATTCCCCCATTTAGAATTGCACCAGAAAAATTAAAGGTATTGAAAAAACAACTAAAGGATATATTAGATAAGGGCATCATCAGGCCTAGTGCATCACCGAGCGGTGAACCAATGTTATTTGTGCGGAAGAAAGATGACTCATTGCAGAAGTGTATAAACTACCAAAAATTGAATAAGGTGACTATAAAGAAGAAATATCTACTACAAAGGATTGATGGGTTTTTTGACAAACTATATGATGTCGGATGCTTCCCAAAGATTGATTTACATTTTGGGTACCACTAGGTACTTGTTCAAGAGAGTAATATTCCAAAGACAACCTTCATGATTAGATATGGACATTTTGAGTTTCTCGTAATGTCTTTTAGATTGACGAATGCCCCAACAGTAATTATGAACCTGATGAATAATATATCCATGCCATTTTTAGACTTGTTCGTAATTGTATTAGTTAATGATATTCTAGTACATTCTCATTCATAGGCAAAGCATAGAGATCATCTCCAAGTAGTGCTTTAGATACTCCAAGGATAGAGGTTGTATGCTAAGCTCTCAAAATATGAGTTCTTGTTTTGTTCAGTGGTTTTCTTTAGGGGGCATATTGTATTAGATGCTGGTATTCGACTTAACTTACAAAAAATTGAGGACGTGAAGACTTGGCCTAGACCTATGAACTTGGTAGAAGTTCGAAGCTTTTCTGGGGGTTAGTAGAGTATTACAAAAGGTTTGTGGAAGCATTTTTTTTTTACTTTCAGCACCCCTAACAAAGTTGACTAAGAAAGAAGCTAGGTTTCAATTGACAATAGCCTATGAGGGGAGATTCCAAGAGCTGAGAGATAGATAGACTTCAGCACCAGTTCTGACCTTACAAGACAGTCCAGAGGGCAATGCAATGTATTATGATGCTTCAAGTGTTAGGCTGGTTTATGGTGTGACACATCACAGAAAGGTAATTGCTTATGCTTCATGACAGTTAAAGAGAATTAAAAGAACTACCCGACACACGATTTGAGTTGACTACAGTTATTCATGCCTTGAAGATTTTGAGGCATTACTTGAATGTCTTTAATGTTGATATTTATACAATCATAAGAGCCCCCAATATATTTTTTTAGACTGAAAAAGTTGAACCTATGATAGAACAGATGGCCTGAATTGCTGAAAGTCTTTGATGTGGATATTTTATATTATCCAAGGAAAACCAATATAGTAGCGGATGCCCTCAATCATAAGTCTATGGGAAGTCTATCACCTTTGGAAGCTGAGAATCGAGAGATGGCCTAAGAGCTCCATCAACTAGCTGGTCAGGGTTAGATTATTACACTCCAATGAAACTATATAGTCATAGTTCAGGACTAATTAATATCATCTCTAGTTGCGGAGGTGAAGTGGCACGACCCAGGGTAGATCCTTTATGTAACACGGCGTACAAGACCCCGAGATGCCTCATACAAGCCCTTAGCATATAAACATACAAGATAATAGAGAATTAAGAGTTCAAAAGAGCATTTTATATCAAAGCTTTACTCAAAACAGCAGAAGTCTACAACTCATGTCTCAAAGCCTTCTAATATCATAGAATACGAATAAAAGTGATAGGGACGC
Organism: Solanum appendiculatum; assembly: GCA_018342035.1. NCBI lineage: Eukaryota > Viridiplantae > Streptophyta > Magnoliopsida > Solanales > Solanaceae > Solanum > Solanum appendiculatum. Next base: position 574,146 of record JAGDQO010000347.1, on the reverse strand, counting down.
AGCCCAATACAATATCAAACATAAGGAAAGACATCAATGTAAATCCAACAAAGCTATGTCCTCAGATGGATGAGGACTCACCAAGTCTTCTTCTCAACTCTAAGTCAATGCTCTAGCCACGAGTAGGAGAACTGCCACGTCCTACGCAAAAGAAGTTGATGCGGGCAAAAGTATGGGTTAGCACAATAAAGTACTAAGTATGATAGCCATGCATAAAAACTCATAAAACATGCTAGAAACTGAGATATAAACATGACATGCAATTGGCCAAGCTAAACATGATAAGACATATAAGCAAATAGCATAAAGCATACATCAAGGCCAAAGCAAGCTAAATCATCTTTCTATTACTCTTCTTTTCTTTACTTTACTTTTAGTAACCCATGCACCATTGTGCAAGCTGAAGTGTGGGAAAAGCCTCAAACCGATCTGTAGACCATGGAATAACTCAACATGGAATTCGGTGTCTGCCCTACACCGAAAAAGGGCCATTCTACTTGCTAAGGTAGAATCCTGAATCATAGCCTACGTGGATCCACTAGCTAAGCTGATATGGGCCTGTTAAGACCACCTATGGGGGCACATAGGCATAGGGCATGTGGGGACTTGTCACCCGTCCACCTGGTTCTATGCATAATTCCCACTATACAATCATAACTACTGATTTCCATAGAAAGGCACAACTGGGTTGCCAATCCAAGCTAAACATGATTTCACATACCATGGACAAGTCCAAGCTTACTTCATTGAGTGTTTCTTTTTTCATGGACTTGTCCAAGCTTACACCCCTAGAATAGCTTCTTTAAGCTCTTGATTCAATATTAGTTAAGCAAACCTTTTAACAAGTTATGAATCCTTTACATGTGAGAAAACCTTTCACAAGCTTAGGTTGAGCATTATATCAGAAAACCCTTTCAAGACTCAACATCAACATATCATAGATTTCACATAAAACATGCTTGATTCTATAATCCTCTATCTTCATGATTCTATCATGCTTTTTATTCATAGCTAATGGGTTCATATTGCCTTTATTTTAAACCATGCAATTCAATGCAAGCTAGCTCTTAAAAGTCATAATCAAGGCAATTTAGTCATACTTGAACTAACCCACATAAAAGAGGAAAATCATGCTTTTTACTTGAACATGCTAAATTCATGCACTTAACCCCAATTCATGCTCAATTCCATAGATGATCCCTCAATTTCATCAATTCTTATCTTAACCCAACAATCAAGGCATAGATTATCAAATTGGGGAGAATTTACTTGGGATCATGGGGGTTCATGCAATAATTACAACTAGACATGTAATTCACGCTAGATCGTGCACTAAATTACTTTACCTATACTAGATCGTGCACTACAAAGCATAAAATCAGTAAGTGGACTCATACTAAAAGAACCCATAACAAGTGATCAAACCCTAGCTTACTTGAAGGGAATTGAACCTTGAAATTCATGAAGAAAAGGGAGGGCCCAATGGAGGAAGCAACTCCATTGGTCAATACCATCATAACTTAGCAAAGCCCACTAGAAATTGGCAGAATTTGGGTGATCTTCAATGGAGGACTTACCTTCTTCTTCTTCCTTGAGCTTGAGAGGATTTCTTTTAGAGAGAGAATTATTTGAGAGGTGAATTTAGGGAATGGGTTAGAATGAAGTGATTTAGGTATAGAAAACTATATATAGGACCTTCATTAAGAGTAACACCGACATAGTTAATTAGGGAATTAACCAGGGAAAAGACCAAAAAGCCCTTAATTAAACACTGTCGGGGCCCATCTACGGTCAGGACCTACGGTCCGTACGTCCACTGACGGACCGTCCTGTTGAACCATCTAAAGATTCAGAGAGTTGGTATCTGGTACCCTACAACGACGGCTTCAATCTACGGTTGGTAGGTCCATCTACGGACCGTACACCTCAACTGTAGATCACAGCCTGAGGTTCAAGAATTTAACCAAGTCTGGGGGACATCTACGGTTACTTTCTACGGACCGTCAACTGACTTACGATCCGTCTTGCTACTACGTAGATCACTCTTCAGAGACTGAAAATTACTGAATTTGACAGAGCCATTGACAACTCCTCACCTATGGCCCGTCAACCTGACTACGGCCCGTAAGTGGCCTCCGTAGGTCACTTGCCTACAGGTAAATTCTGCATTTTCATTCCTTGGAAAGCTGGGATATTACAATATCTCCCCCTTGGGGACATTCGTCCTCGAATGAGAACCTGGACATCATGAGAAGGGCGATAGACTCGGACTAACAATCCAACCTAACATGTAAGCATATAAATGCACAAATCCGAGGAGGAAACATCAACTCCAACCTAAATCATGCTCAACACTAAATTCACGAAGACTTTATGCCACTCATACTCAATGCACACATATCAAATTAGACTCTTCATGAACATGCATAAAAATCAAGGAATCATGGAAATCAACTATGACACATGAGACCAAAAGAATGAACCATGATGAACTAGGTAGCTCAAGCTAGAGGAGGATCGAAAGGAAAAAGATGAGGGTAGCAAGACTTCATATCGGCCTCGGCCTCCCAAGTAGCACCCTCGACTAATTGATTCCTCCACAGAACTTTCACGAAAGCAATTTCTTTATTTCTCAACTTCCGGACTTGTCGGTCTAAAATCTCAACCGAAACCTCTTCATAGGAAAGACTATCCTTTATGCCAAGAGTCTCTATTGGCACTATAGAGGTCGGATCACCAACACACTTTTTCAACAATGAGACGTGTAAAACTATATGCACCGATGCCAACTCATTAGGCAAATCAAGCTCATAGGCAACCTTACCAACACGTCTCGTAATCTGATATGGGCCTACAAAGCGGGGACTAAGCTTCCCTTTCTTCCCAAATATCATTACACCCTTCATAGGTGAAATCTTCAAGTAAACCCAATCATCAACGTCAAATTCTAATTCTCTTCTTCTAACATCGGCATAAGAATTTTGTCGACTTTAAGCCGTTTTCAGCCTTTCTCTAATAAGCCAAACTTTCTCCATAGCCTCATGCACTAACTCGGGGCCTATCAAAGCAACTTTCCCAATTTCAAACCAACCTATGGGAGATCTACACCTCCTACCATACAGAGCCTCAAATGGAGCCATACCAATACTAGAATGGTAACTATTATTATAAGCAAACTCGATCAAAGGCAAATGGTCATCCCAAGTACCCTTGAACTCAATAACACAAGCTCTCAACATATCTTCTAAAGTCTGAATAGTACGCTCCGCTTGCCCATCAGTTTAGGGATGAAAGGCCGTGCTAAGGTTAACACGAGTACCAAGACTTTTTTGGAATGACTTCCAAAATTGAGAAGTAAACTGGGCACCTCGATTGGAGATAATGGATAAAGTCACTCCATGCAGCCTAACCATCTCCCTCATGTACAACTTAGCATAATCCTCCGCTGAATAAGAAGTTCTGATGGTAATGAAATGGGCTGACTTGGTCATTCTATCAACCAAAACCTAAATCAAATCATAGTGTCGCCTTGTGCGAGGCAAACCTACTACGAAATCCATATTCACATCTTCCCACTTGCAGGTAGGAATCTCAATGTCTTGGATCAAACCTCCCGGTCTCTGATGGTCAACCTTCACTTGTTGGTAATTAGGACACTTAGCCACAAATTCCGCAATGTCTTTCTTCATGCCATTCCACCAATAGATTTCCCATAAATCACTGTACATCTTGGTAGCTCCCGGGTGAATAGAATATCTAGAACTATGAGCTTTCGACAAAATTTGCCCTCTCAAATCATCAACGTCGGGAACACATAAGCGACCTTAGTAACGAAGTACACCATCTCCCCCTTGGGAGAAAACCTCTATGGACTTCTTGAGAACCGCTTCTTTCAATTCTATGAAATTAGGATCAAGGTCCTGCTTAGCTTTTACATCATGCATAAAAGAGGACTCGGAACCATTGTGAACGGTAACTCCACCCTTAGCGGAATCAATCAACCGAACACCCAATCGGGCTAAACTATGAACATCACGAACCAACTCTTTCTTGCCATCCTCAATATGCGCAACACTGCCCATAGACAATCTACAAAGAGCATCTGCCACCACATTAGCCTTGCCAGGATGATAGAGAACACTCATATCATAATCTTTTAGCAATTCAAGCCATCTTCTTTGGTTGAGATTCAAATATTTCTGCTTAAACACATACTGGAGACTCTTATAATCGGTGAAGACATCTACATGTACTCCATACAAGTAATGTCGCCATATTTTCAAAGTAAACACCACCGCTGCCAACTCTAAGTCATGAGTGGGATAGTTCTTCTCATGCATCTTTAGTTGCCTTGAAGCATAGGCAATCACTTTCCCGGTTTGCATTAGAACACACCCTAGCCCAATCCTTGAGGCATCACAATACACTACAAAACCATCGGTTCCTTCCGGTAGAGTCAATATCGGGGCCGAAGTAAGTCTGTCTTTCAATTCTTGAAAACTCTTTTCACAAGCCTCGGACCACATAAACTTAGCTTTCTTTTGAGTCAAAGCCGTCAACGGAGAAGCAATTGAAGAAAACCCCTCAACAAACCTCCTATAATAATCGGCTAAACCCAAGAAATTATGAATGTCCGAAGGTGATAAAGGTCTAGGCCAATTCTTGACCGCTTCAGTCTTCTTAGGATCTACCTCAATACCCTTACCGGAAACAATGTGACCAAGAAAAGCCACGGATCTCAACCAAAATTCACACTTGCTAAACTTTGCAAAGAGTTGTTGATCCTTGAGGACTTGCAACACAACCCTCAAATGACTAGCATGCTCATCCTCATTCCTTGAGTAGATCAAGATATCATCAATAAACACAATCACAAACATGTCAAGGTATTGCTTAAACACCCTATTCATCAAGTCCATGAATGCAGCTGGAGCATTTGTCAATCCAAATGACATAACCAAGAACTCATAGTGACCATACCTTGTTCGGAAAGCCGTTTTCGGAATATCATCTTCTTTCACCCTCAATTGGTGATAACTCGAACGAAGGTCGATCTTAGAAAAGTAACTAGCCTCTTGAAGTTGGTCAAACAAATCATCTATCCTTGGCAAGGGATACTTATTCTTGATTGTAACCTTATTCAATTGGCGATAGTCGATGCACATTCGGAGTGAACCATCTTTCTTCCTTACAAACAATACCGGAGCAACCCATGGGGAAATGCTTGGTCGAATGAAACCCTTATTCAACAATTCGTTTAGTTGCTCTTTCAACTCTTTAAGTTCTGCCGGAGCCATTCTATAAGGAGGAATAGAGATAGGTTGCGTATCTGGGAGTAGGTCAATACCGAAGTCTATTTCCCTTTTGGAAGGAATACCAGGCAAGTCATCGGGAAACACTTCCGAAAACTCACTAGCAATGGGGACTGACTCAAGAGTAGGGGTTTCGGAATCTACATCCCTCACCCTAACTAGATGGTAAAAGCAACCCTTAGAGATCATCTTTCTAGCCTTTAGATAAGAAACGAATTGACCTCGAAACAAAGAATTTCCCCCTTCCAATCTAGGATAGGCTCATTAGGGAACTGGAACTTGACAACTCTGGTCCTATAATCAATAGAGACATAACAAGCATGCAACCAATCCATCCCAAGAATGACATCGAAATCTAGCATATCTAGCTCGACAAGAGTAACTTTATGGGATAAGGAAATAGAGCAACCTCTATAAACCCTCTTAGCTAAAATAGACTCTCCTATCGGAGTAGAAACAAGGATAGGATCTAGCAATATATCTGGTACAATATCAAACCACATGACCACATAGGGCGTCACAAAGGACAATGTAGCACCGGGATCTAACAAGGCATAAACATCAAAATGGAAGACTTTCAACATACCGGTGACCACATCGGGTGAGCTCTCTTGCTCATGATGAGCCTGAAGTGCATAAAATCTATTTTGCTTAGGAGCACCTGAACCAGAACTACTTGGGGCAGCTTGCTTACCCTCTCTTCCTTTAGCCAAGAGAGATGGGCAATCTCTCATCTTGTGACCAGCCTTACCACAAGTATAGCAACCATCCGAACCAGCTAGGCATTTGCCTTCATGCCTCCTCCCACATCTAGTACAACTAGGCAAAGAAGATCCACCACCGTTCCCCCCTTGAGGCTTAGGGTTTGGCACCCTATCATTGTTGGATCTTGGAGGAACCTTGGAAGAACCTTGATTAGAGAACCTTTGGCGAAATCTTGAATGAACACATCCATCGGATTTTGCATGAGAAAAGTTGCCATCTCCGATTCTAACCTGCTTAGTCTCTCTAGATCTCCCTTTAAGCTTTTATTCTTCAAGTTGTTCAGCATAAACCATGAGGTGAGAAATATCCATGTCACGCACAAGCATGGCGATGCGGCACTTTTTCACCAACATATCGGACACTCCCGACACAAATTTGCTCATTCTTGCCCTTGGGGTCGGCAACTATGGACGGAGCATATCTAGCCAATTGTGTGAACTTCAATGCACATTCTTTCACACTCATACTCCCTTGACGAAGATTAATAAACTCAAGCACCTTGGCCTCTCTCTTCTCAAGAGGGAAGAATCGATCAAGAAAAGCACTCTTATACCTCTCCCATCCTATGGGACCTTCATCATTAGCCCTTTCACTCTTCCATTGATTGAACCAAGTTTGGGCAATACCTTTAAATTGATAAGCAGCCAACTCCGCCTTCTCTTCCGGTGTCACACCCATTATCATCAACACTTTGTAAACTTCATCAATAAACTCTTGAGGATCCTCTTCCACCTTAGAGCCATAAAATTCTGGAGGATTCATCCTTGTAAAGTCTCTCACCCTCGACGCCGCCGTACCCACATTTGGGTTCACGAGAATTACCACTTCTCTATTGGCTTAGGACGTCACGGCTTAGGCCAAACCTTGGAAAGCAGCCCTAAATTCTGCAGGGGTCACTTGCTCAGCAAAAGGGTCGGCTAGAGCTTATGGAGCTTGAGGAGGAGCTCATTGCCCTTCATTCACTCTTGTATTCCTAGTAGCGTAGGCCTTTCGAGATGTAATATCCTGAAATGCGTAGGATAGGTGTTAGGAGAGAGATGTAGAGTCAAACTCTATGGCACGACTCAAGAGGAACAAAAGAAGTGAAGTTTCCTAAACATCTTGTAGCCTCTCATTCATAAGTGTGGCGCGCTTCCCACCCATGAACAGACTCTACTCGATGCCGCTTATGAGACATCCTAGAATGTTTCTAAAACCTTGCGCTCTGAATACCAAGTTTGTCACGACCCAGGATAGCCCCTAGATGTAACACGACGTACAAGACCCCGAGAGGCCTCATACAAGCCCTTAGCATACATAACATACAAGATAATAGAGAATTAAGAATTCAAAAGAGCATTTTATATCAAAGCTTTACTCAAAACATCGTAAGTCTACAACTCATGTCACAAAGCCTTCTAATATCATAAAATACGAATAAAAGTGATAGGGATGCAGCCCAATACAATATCCAACATAAGGAAAGACATCAATGTAAATCCAACAAAGATATGTCGTCGGATGGATGAGAACTCACCAAGTCCTCTTCTCAACTCTAAGTTAATGCTCTAGCCACGAGTAGGAGAACTGTCACGTCCTACACCAAAGAAGTTGATGCATGCAAGAGTATCCGTTAGCACAATAAAGTACTAAGTATGATAGCCCTGCATAAAAACTCATAAAACATGCTAGAAACTGAGATATAAACAGGACATGCAATTGGCCAAGCTAAACAAGATAAGGCATATAAGCAAATAGCATAAAACATACACCAAGGCCAAAGCAAGCTAAATCATCTTTCTGTTACTCTTCTTTTCTTTACTTTGCCACGAGTAGGAGAAATGCCACGTCCTACACCAAAGAAGTTGATGCATGCAAGAGTATCCGTTACCACAATAAAGTACTAAGTATGATAGCCCTGCATAAAAACTCATAAAACATGCTAGAAACTGAGCTATAAACATGACATGCAATTGGCCAAGCTAAACATGATAAGGCATATAAGCAAATAGCATAAAGCATACACCAAGGCCAAAGCAAGTTAAATCATCTTTCTGTTACTCTTCTTTTCTTTACTTTACTTTTAGTAACCCATGCACCATTGTGCAAGCTGAAGTGTGGGAAAAGCCTCAAACCGATATGTAGACCATGGAATAACTCAAACATGGAATCTGGTGTCTGTCCTACACCGAAAAAGGGCCATTCTACTTGCCAAGGTAGAATCCTGAACCAAAGCCTACGTGGATCCACTAGCTAAGCTGATATGGGCCTGTTAAGACCACCTATGGGGGCACATAGGCATAGGACATATGGGGACTTGTCACCCATCCACTCGGTTCTATGCATAATTCTCACTATATAATCATAACTACTGATTTCCATGGAAAGGCACAACTGGGGTTGCCAATCCAAGCTAACCATGACTTCTCATACCATGGACAAGTCTAAGCTTACTTCATTGAGTGTTTCTTTTTTCATGGACTTGTCAAACCTTACACTCCTAGAATAGCTTCTTTAAGCTCTTGATTCAATTTTAGTTAAGCAAACCTTTTAACAAGTTATGAATCCTTTACATGTGAGAAAACCTTCCACAAGCTTAGATTGAGCATTATATGAGAAAACCCTTTCAAGACTCAACATCAACATATCATAGATTTCACATAAAACATGCTTGATTCTATAAACCTCTATCTTCATGTTTCTATCATGTTTTTTCTTCATAGCTAATTGGTTCATATTGCCTTTATTTTAAACCATGCAATTCAATGCAAGCTAGCTCTTAAAAGTCATAATCAAGGCAATTTAGTCATACTTGAACTAACCCACATAAAAGAGGAAAATCATGCTTTTTACTTGAACATGCTAAATTCATGCACTTAACCCCAATTCATGCTCAATTCCATAGATAATCCCTCAATTTCATCAATTTTTATCTCAACCCAACAATCAAGGCATATATTATCAAATTGGGGAGAATTTACTTGGGATCATGGGGGTTCATGCAATAATTACAACTAGACATGTAATTCACGCTAGATCGTGCATTAAATTACTTTACCCATACTAGATCGTGCACTACAAAGCATAAAATCAGTAAGTGGACTCATACTAAAAGAACCCATAACAAGTGATCAAACCCTAGCTTACTTGAAGGGAATTGAATCTTGAAATTCATGAAGAAAAGGGAGGGCCCAATGGAGGAAGCAACTCCATTGGTCAATACCATCATACCTTAGTAAAGCCCACTAGAAATTGAAAGAATTTGGGTAATCTTCAATAGAGGACTTAGCTTCTTCTTCTTCCTTGAGTTAGAGAGGATTTCTTTTAGAGAGAGAAATATTTGAGAGGTGAATTTAGGGAATGGGTTAGAATGAAGTGATTTAGGTATAGAAAACTATATATACGACCTTCATTAAGGGTAAAACCGACTTAGTTAATTAGGGAATTAACCAGGGAAAAGACCAAAAAGCCCTTAATTAAGCACTGTCGGGGCCCATCTACGATCAGGACCTACGGTCCGTACGTCCACTGACAGACCATCCTGGTGAACCATCCAAAGATTCAGAGAGTTGGTATCTGATACCCTGCAACGACGGCTTTAATTCACGGTTGGTAGGTCCATCTACGGACCGTACACCTCAACCGTAGATCACAGCATGAGGTTCAAGAATTTAACCAAGTCTGGGGGACATCTATGGTTACTTTCTACGGATCGTCAACTGACTTACGATCCATCCTGCTACTCCGTAGATCACTCTTCAGAGAATGAGAATTACTGAACTTGACAGAGCCATTGACGGCTCCTCACCTACGGCCCGTCAACTTGACTACGGCTCGTAAGTGGCCTCTGTAGGTCACTGCCTACAGGTAAATTTTGCATTTTCATTCCATGGAAAGTTGGGGTATTACATGAAGGCCTGACAAAACAAGGATCCTAGCTTAGATCAGCTTAGAGGCAAGGTGCAGCATCAGGCATTTTTAGCCTTTGATAGAGTAGGAGATACAATCTTTAGATTCAGAGATTAGTTTTGTTCTGAACGCCACATGACTTCTATAGAAAACTATAGGACATGCAAACCATTTTCGCTATCCTGTTCACATAGGATCCATGAAAATGTGTCATGGTAGTAAAGAGTTATATTGTCAACATATAGAGGTAGAGCATCAGAAGCCTAGTTTGCTGACTCCGGAGATAGTTATTCCATTGTGGAAAGGGAAGGAGATAAATATGAATTTTGTCACATGTTTGCCTCATTCGCGATGGAAGATCAATTCCATTTGGGTGATTATCGACAAGTTGATGAAATCAGCCCATTTCTATCTAGTCAGGGCTACATTCTATTTGAAGGTTATGTTGGGATGTACATATTAGAGAGATATTTAGACTTCATGGTGTCCCAAAATTGATTATTTCAGATAGAGGGGCACAATTTATAGAACAGTTATGGAGGTCCTGGTTGAAGGGTTTGGGGACTCAAGTTAATCACAGTATGACTTTTCATCTTCAGATTGAGGGCCAAGCCAAACGTATGATCTAGATGCTCAAGGAAATGTTATGGGTATGTGTGTTAGATTTTAGTGGGAACTAGTATGATCATATGTCACTGATTGAGTTTGCTTATAATAATAGCTTCCAAGCAAGTATTCAGATAGCTCATTATGAAGCACTATATGGGTAGAAGTGCAGGTCACCAATTGATTGGTTCATGATTAGGGAAGTAGAGTTTCTAGGTCCTGACCTAGTACAATAAGTGATAGAGAAGGTAAATCTTATTATAGATCGGTTGTAGACAGCATAGAGTCGGCAAAAATCTTATGCAGATGTTTGATGGTGAGACTTAGAGTTTGATGTAGAAGATTTGGTTTTCTTAAAAGTATAGCCTCTGAAGGGTATCATGCGATTCGTCAAAAAAGGGAAGCTAAGTTCAAGGTATGTAGGGTCATATAAGTTTATTCGGAGAATTGGCAAGGTGGCGTACAATCTTGATTTGACTTCAGAATTGAAAGCGTTCCATTCGGTGTTCCATGTATCTATGTTGTAGAAGTGAATTGGAAATGCTTTGCAGATTATGGCCATTGAAGATATTTGTGTCTCTAAAGACTTGTCTTATGTTTTGGTGTTAGTGGCTATGTTTGATCGGCAGGTAAGAAAGATTTGGATTAAAGAAGTGGTTTCTGTGAAAGTGTTATGGTGGAATAACAACGTCGAGGAAATAACTTGAGAATCCGAGGGGAAATAAGAAAGAAGTATTGACGACTTAAGGTGAGTTGCATTTCAATAATTCACAATTATTCATGTACACCAAGTTAATTGGATTTTAAATAACTTTAAAATGCAATTTATATGACTTGTGGCGAGGTAGCTATACGAAGCCTTGTAAATGAAATTTTCAGAATTGGATTTAAGATTTACAAACATAGCAAATATAGCCTCGCAAATAACAAAGTAGCAGCAAAGAAACGCAAGAAAGAAATTGTTTGGATTCATTCGCGGATGAATGTTCTTAAGGGGGGAGAATGTGAGACCCCGTGGTTCTTTTACGTAATATGCGTAGCATGGCATGAGTTTATGAGGTGTATATTACTTGGTGTATCACGTCAGGAGAATAAGGTTGCAAAGGGGTTGTAATATCAAAGAATTAGACTAAAGTTGTGGGTCAAGGATGCCCTTAAACAAGTTCGAGTTAAAAAATGCCTCTTGTAACACCACGCCCGTTCGGAACGTTTAAATTAACTAGTACCTTCAGGGTAAGACTAAGAGTGTCTTATATGCTAAGAAGGATGTTTTATAAGGTAATATAGTCGTGCAATGATCATAAGTTAAGTTTTAGAAGTCAAGCAAGTTGTGAAATAAAAGTGGGCAAATGTTAGAGTAAGTTTCTTTGATAAATTTTCTGAAATTTGGGTTAAATGTCTCGGAGCTTTTCTCCCAATCTGTAAAGCTTTAGAAGGACCGCAATATACCAAATCAAAGGTCTACGAGTCTATTTTCCAACACACTAGACCATTCATGCATATGACTTCAGAACTTCAAAATAGAGTGATATTCACATTTTTGTGAGATTGCACAAGCAGGCACGTGAGGTGGGCCCCATAGCTCCTATTTCGGTTTAGCTTTATAAGAGTGGATATCCCTTCGTTTTATCTCATTTTTTTCAGACAAATAGGAATAAAAATAGTCCGAAATCCTCTCTAAGAGTTCCCCACCAATCCAAGACAAGATCTATAGGATTTTAACGTGGTTTCACCCTTGGAATGTTCGTAGAGATTGTGTTACTTCTTTCCTCCTTGCTGGTTGTAAATTGAAGGATTCTTCATGATGAAGGAGTATCGTATTTAGGTGGTATTGCTACTGTTTGGAGGTAATATTTCTCACCCTTCATTTTATTGAGTGAATCTAAGTTATAGCTAAGCTATATAAGCAAGAACACACGAATAGACGGTTGAAAAATCATATTTGGATAGTTATGTTATGTTGGGCTGTTTTGATGTATTTTCTGATATTGTTGTTGTTGGAATTTTTAGAAATGATTTGTATGAGTGTGGTTGTTGTTGATATGAATCTGGGAGAGAAGAAGAAGTAAAGATGGGTATTGAATTGTAAGATAAATTAGTGTAGCGTTAGTTCTATTATTGCGTTGTGATTTTCAAATGGTTTCTTCTGGTTCAAGGTCTTGTATTTGATGAGACTGTTTGTTATTTGAGGGGACATGTTAAATTACTACAAAGTCCATCAATTTTAAGTTAAGGTTCTACCCTCTTAACCCCTTATTGCGTATGAGGAGAAAGATATGATACCAAATGTAATTATTGGACGAACTCACAGGATGGTGATCGAAAGCCGTGAGTTGGAGTTATTATGGTTATGTTGAACAATTATAGGACTATATTATATATAAATTTTTGGATTTAATGGTTTGAAGAATCATCTTTGGGGTTTGGTTATGGTTATTTTGGGGTTGGAAAGAAGGGGTGTGGCGATACGCCGAGTTTTTATTGTTGTACAGGCATACTCTATTTGGTTGTGATGGGCTATTTCATAGGCCTACACTTGTTAATAGCTGCTGCAAAAATGTATGTTATGTCATTAATTTGTCGTTGTAATTTGGAGAAGAAAATGTAATGAAGCATACGGTTAAAAAGGGTCTGACGAGCTAATCACTCTCCTAGTAATCTCTAAATTTCTACTTTGACCCTGACGTGTTATTATTCTGTCTGTAATGGTTGTGTCACATGATTTTGTGTAGATTACATACTGTAAGGAATAGGTATAGTCCATATTAATACTGCAAGGCCCAAAATTGAGGTATGTTAAGGCTAAGCTTTGTATTTCCTTTGAGCACGAATTTTAGAAACCTAAACCGTCAAATGTTGTTTTAATCTATTGCTAAAAAGACCTTTTGTGAAAGGCATTGGGATTGCAGCTGAAGTATTTTTGTGACTCCATTATGTTGATATTCCACTCGTTCGGTTATATAAGGTACTCGGTGTCTTTATGTCATTTTGTCGATTCCCTTGACTATAGGTCCATGTGTATAAGTTCTTATTTTCATTTAGGTGTTTTAACTTAAAAAGATTATGAAGGAACATTAAGAATTTGCAATCAGTCCTCCTTCCTCACTAATTTATTTTTATTTTTTAAAAAACTTTAAAATAATACGTCGATTTCCATAACACTTAAGCGTAACTCGTATGTTCAAACTACTAAAGGACATGTTTTTTTTAATACTTTCTTTTTTAAACTACTAAGGAAACATATATGGAAACTAAGTGAAGCACCTTAAGCTCTTTATGAACATCTTCAGGTTTAAGTTACCTTTCAAAATTCGAGCTAAGTGTTCTAGTTTAATCTACAAGCATATGAGGTTCTACGAGACATTTATATTTGATATGGAAGTGATTACGAAATTATGAGAACAAGAGTACCAAAGGGCCAAGATTGGCAACATGATTATTGTTAACATAAATGCATTCCGAATTCATGACATAGCATGCTATGCATTCTACTCTCGAGCTATAATCGGGAGGTATGAGGCATATTGCCTATATTTATACGTATGTGACATAGAAGGCCGCCAGTTGGCAAATATGATGCCGGTTAACTACCAGAAGGCACCACCATTGCTAGCACTTGGTTGGGTATGACATGCATTTGCATCTATATATATGTATTCACGACTACGATTACACAAGCATACCATGCATATTTAATTTATATAAAGTCGGATGTCAGCCACGGAGGTCTATCAGAGTTTTTGTTTCCGGTGGTATCTTTATTATCCTTTTTACAGCAGATATTTATGATTCTACTTTCTGCTTTACATACCAGTACACTTTTATTCGTACTAACGTCCCGTTGCCTGGGGATGCTGCATTTTTGTCTTGTGCGTATAGGTCCAGGTAGGGATTTTGATTGACCCGTCCACTAGGATTCAGGGTTCAGCTGTGAGTTGGTAAGCTCCACCTCTTCCTAGAGCTTTCATAGGATGTTTACTTTGTTATATAGTTTGGGTATAGTCGGGGCCTTGTCCCGACCATTGCTTATGACACTCTTCGAGGCTATTGTGGACATGATATTCTGGGTTTCTTTCTGCAGCTTCGAGTCTCCATCCCTATAAGCTTGGCATGTATGTACATATGTATGTCTTCAGTTGCGGCCTCGTCGGCCAGCTAGTACTTTATTATTTTTGTCTTGTCTATCTTCATATATGACTTTGTTATTCAATCTATAACCTTAATGGTCCAGGCTTAGTATTTTAGATGTTATGCTGCCCGACCTTCTAGGCCCACAGTTGAGTAAGTTAGTATGTTTCAGTGGCTAACTCGATTGAATAAGGCATCGAGTGCCAGTCACGCCTCCCCTAGTTTCACTACTAAAAAACTGCTAAAAAACGATAGCCAAAAGTGACGAACTGCGTCGCTTTTTCAGTCAAAATCGATGAAAAAGCGACGTAGTCATGTTCGCTGCTTCTTGGCTCGACGCTTTACATAAAGCGACAGACAGCGTCGCAACAAAGGGACCGACAATGTCACTTTTTTAAAAAACAAAATTAAAAAAATAATATTTTATGGAATAATGCGACGTTGTCCGCCGCTTTATTTTAATTTTTAATTTTTTTTAATCTCCAAAAAGCGACGCAGTCCGTCGTTTAATCTTTATTTATAATTTTTTAAAATGTTAAAAGCGACAGACAAAGAGACTCTGTCCGTCGCTTTTATTTTATTTTATTTTATTTTAAATTCACAAAGGAGACGTTGTCCGCTGCTTTTCTAGAAATTAAAATTTTAAAAACCTAGAAAAGCGGCGGACTCAAGGGCCCTGTCCGTAGCTTTTCTGGGTTTTTTTAAAAAAAAAGTGCAAAAAAGCGACGGACAAAACTACCTTATCCTTCGCTTTTTCTGCATTTTTTAACAACAAAAACTGGCAGTTTCTGCTGCCCACCTGCAAATGCAATTCAATTCAAATCAAAATAATTCAACCCAATCAATCAAAACACATAATAAACACAAAATATCAATAAACAAACTTAAATTAAACTTCAAAAGTACTTAAATTACAATTAAAAGACTTATAAAGTCTTTCAAAATTCATTTCAAAATTCCTAAAAAGTTCATAAACGAAAGATATGAAAGCTAATAGATTGCTAAAAAGTTCATAAACGAAAGATATGAAAGCTAAGGAGTGCAATCTATGTATTCATCATCATCCTCCCCACTCTCATCTTCTATGTCCTCGGCAGGAGACGATGTAGTAGGTCGACGAGCGAGGTTCAACACTTGTTCTTTGATTTGCTGAACGGTCGCACTCATGCTTTGTTGTTCAGCAACTCTTTTTTGCTCAGACTCTGCCAGTGCTGCTATAAGTTTTGCTATTTGATTTGACATAGCAGCTATCTGAACACCGTCAAGTGCCTCGGCTTGACATGACGATCCAATACCTTCTAAGCCTGACTGAAGTCGTAGATCATTTTGAGAGCCTCGACCATAGATTCTACCCTTGTTTGCCCCCCCTCCCCCAACAACTTTTTTTGTCCAAATTTGAGTGGACAATTCAGGCGTCATTTGGACCGAACTATCTAGATTCTCATTCACGTAATTATAATACTCTCCCTGCATATTAAAAATTAAAATTAGCATCAAATTATATACATACTATATATATATATATATATATATATATATATATATTCACTATTCATATTCATTTTTCATATTAAATTAAATAACTTACAAAAGTTCGTTCGGCCCTTTCCTCCACCCACACATCTGGATCCGACTCATTTTCTTTCTTCTTCACATGAGTCTTCTTGAAAACGAGTGCGCCC
Source organism: Solanum appendiculatum (assembly GCA_018342035.1). Classification (NCBI taxonomy): domain Eukaryota; kingdom Viridiplantae; phylum Streptophyta; class Magnoliopsida; order Solanales; family Solanaceae; genus Solanum; species Solanum appendiculatum. The sequence continues at coordinate 557,765 of JAGDQO010000347.1, read as the reverse complement.
CAATTCTTTTTCCTATAAATAAAAATAAAATATATGATGATATTAATCAACTAATTATATTTAATCAACTATTTATTTATTTAAAAGTTTGAATTAGAACTTACCATCTCTTTTAGAATTGTTCCAGCTCTCTTTGCACCCCCGGTGTGTAACGAGCCACCCTTAAGACTGCCTCTAGCCTTTTTAGCTTGTTCGGACATTGCCTTGAATTTTTCTGTGCTCCAATACTGGCGCAATTCATAAAAACCATGAGGCAACATCCAAGCCATACATTGATTAGTATCCCAGACTTTCTTTAGCCAGCTAGACAGTCTCATGGATGCCCTCCTCTCAAATGTGGTCGGAATGACCATATTGTATCTCGGTTCCCAAGTACACACAGTCTGAAAAAAGAGAATAGCGTTAGATGATTAAAAAGGTAAAGTATACTAAAATTATTAAAGTTAACTAAACATATATTTACCTTAAATTCATTAAACATCGTCTGCCGTACACTGTTTGGGATCTCACTCCAGGAGTGATAAGCCTGTGTAAAAAGCCTCCTAACACACTCTTTTAAAGCCCGGGCAGCATCCTTTGCAGGATGTCACCTACAAAACACACAATAAACTTGTTAGTTCATGAATAATATATTAAAGTATAAGAAATAAATAAAATAAAGTAAGAAGTAGATAACAAAACAAACTTACGATGATCCATCCTGCTCAATCATGACTCTGCCAAGCCTGTCCTACTGACCAGGTGCAAGGCAGACGTCTCATCTAGTGTAGGTGAAAGTGATACACCAGGATGCACATAATGTTGGGTCAATGGAGGCGTACCGTCCATAATATCGGATTGCTCACTACTAGAATCTCTAATCCTCATGGCAGATAGTTGAGGAGATGTACCTGTGGGAGATGGAGAGGGAGACGATATCCTACCTGCCGATAAGGGTCGTGATCGACGAATAGCCTGTAAAAGTAGGTCCTCATAGCGTCGTGGAGGCAATGGCTGTGAAGTAGAGGAAGCACTGACTGGTCGACGGTAATTACGATAATAAAACCCGAGGATCCACCGTACCAAACGAAACAACAAATAAATGAGTGTCATGAGTAATGCGCTCCGGTGCAGAAGAAAGAGATCCTAGAATATCCTCAGGATCTATGGGTCTCCTAGACTTCTTCTTTTTAGCCTTGTTAGACTGGCTAACTCCAAGATGCTCGGGAGATCTATCACCGTCACCCCATGATGACATCTGTATGCAAATTTACATGGATAATATAGAAAAATTCATAAATTAAATAAAGTTAGTATTAGCAAAATAAATTAACTTACATACTAGCTATCATTCTACTTCTATTCCTCTTCGCTTGTTTCATTTCCATCATTCTCCCATTCTTCCTCCTCAGTTGTTTCATTTTCATTGTCCCATTTTTCTTCCTCATCGAATGATTCATTTCCCTCATCCTCATTTATTTCTTCCTCAACTTTTGTCATTATCTCATAATTAGATACTTCTTCTAATATGTGTTGAGGATGTTCTAGTGTGGTTTCCAATTCAATATCAACTTGTTGCTGAACAATTGCAACCTCATTTTGATATGCCACATCTAAGACATTGTCAATTTCAATTCTTCCCATAGGTTTAGTCTTTATAACAATCCACCAATCAGCTTTGTCTCTACGCAATGGATATGGAGTGTAATACACTTGTTTAGCATTTTGTGCAATGATGAAAGGATCATAACTTCTATATTTCCTAGTGTGCCTAACTTCAATTATATTATGTTGTTGGTCCACCTTTGTGCCTCTAGGTGATGGGTCAAACCACTTACACCTAAATAATATGATCTTCTTTTTAAACCAACCTGAATACCTTACTTCAATAATCTCATGAATGACACCATACTATTCAATAGTTTGGCTAGTACCATCATCACCTTGTATGCAGACACCGCTATTATTTGTTTTCTTATTCTTATAAACTTCTTCAGTTTGAAACTTAAAACCATTGACACAATACTTATTCATTGTCTGAATTTGAGATTCAGGTCCAAGTGTAACTTCTCTCACTAATTGCAAATGTTCGACATTTGAGTATTCATTGTAAACCTATATATTGTTATTCAAAATAATACAATTTAGTATAACATGAATACATTATTAAATACTTATTGATTCAATATAAGCTTGCACACTTACATATTCTTTTAGCCATTTGGAAAATCCCGTATAGATGGCTTCATTACCCCATGTGTTTACGAACAAGCTGATAATTGTGCATTCAGATTTTTTGTTAATTAATAAACACTTATTAGTATGTAATTTGATAACATACTTTAACATTTACTTGAGATATGGTTGAATCTCTGGACAATTAAGCAAAATATGTGTCACAACTGATTCTATTTCCATACTAGTGAAGCCTCGCTTTCCACGCTTTTTAGATCCTCGACCATTTTGATTAAAAATTGATATCGATGGAAACAAAGGATCGACATCACCTTCATCATTGCGATTGGGCCTGTTTCTCCTACATGAAACTTCTTTCCCAAAGTAATAAGAATAAAAATCGCCAGTTTCTCTCCCAATATGACCTTGAACAACTGATCCTTCGATCTTTCCTCTTTGCTTAATTGTTTTCTTGGAACTGCCAATTTTTCTGCATGTATATATCTATATATGTTAATTAAGAAAAATAAACTTAGTGAATATATCTAACTTAGTGAATATTTCAATGTTAACTCTCAAATGGATACATCCATCTTGTTTTAATTGGACCTCCGAGGCGGGCCTCTTGGACAAGGTGAATTGGAAGATGCTCCATCACATCAAAGAAACCACTTAAAAAGATCTTCTCCAACTTAGTAGTAATAACAGCAATATTTTCCTCCATCCTATCTAAACTACTCTCCAACAACTTTCCAGAACACAAATCTTTAAAGAAAAGACTTATCTCTGTGATTGGTTTCCATATTCTTTTGGGTAGATGGCTAAAAGCGATAGGTATTAAAGTTTCCATGAATACATGACAATCATGACTTTTCATACCTATCAATTTTCCTTCATTCATATCTGCCCGCTTTCCTAAATTCAAAGCATAACCCTCCAACATCCTCAAATTTTTAACCCACTCACAAATTTCACGTTTCTCATCCAATGTGAATGAAAAACTGGCTTTGGGCTTAACTATTTTACCATTTTGTAATTCCTGCAGCCACAACTCCCTTCTCCTACAATATTCCTTTATGTCCATTCTAGCTTTTGGATTGTCTTTTGTCTTGCCCTTGACATCCATTACTTTGTTAAACAAATTGTCAAAATAATTTTTTTCAATGTGCATCACATCAAGATTATGCCGTAGCAGATTGTCCTTCCAATACGGCAACTCCCAAAATATGCTCTGTTTGGTCCAATTATGTTCAACACCATATCCAGGAAGTCTAGAAGGTGAAGCTTCTGTAACTTTAGGCAATTGAGAAACACTCTCCCAAATTTGATGCCCTGTGAGTAATGGAGGTGGGGGGGTCATTTTCAATCTTATTTTTCCTGAATACATTTTTCATCTTTCTAAAGTCATGGTCCATTGGCTAGAACTGACAATGACAATCAAACCATGTATTTTTTTCTGCCATGCTTTAAAGTGAATCCCTTACTATTTTCCATGCAATACGGACAAGCTAGTTTTCCAGCTGTCATCCAACCAGACAACATCCCGTATTCAGGAAAATCATTAATAGTCCACATTAAAGAAGCACGCATAACAAAATTTTGCTTAGTTTATATATCATAAGTCAGTACGCCTTCAAACCAAAATTGTTTGAGCTCATCTATCAATGGTTGCAGATAGACATCAATCAAACTTTTTGGATTACGGGGACTTGGAATAACACAACTTAGAAAGATGTAGGGACTTTTCATACACATTTCAGGAGGAAGATTATACAGAGTAAGAAATAATGGCCAGCAAGAATAAGGCGAAGCAGCATTAGAGAATGGTGTAAAGACATCTGCACACAATCCCAATCTAACATTTCTTGGTTCACTAGCAATATCAGGTTATACGTTATCAAAACGCTTCCATGCTTCACTATCAGATGGATGAGACAAGACACCCGGCGGCCTTCTGTAATCACGATGCCATCTCATATGTGGAGCAGACCGCATCGATGCATACAACCTCTTTAACCTAGGTATAAGTGGTAAATAATGCATCGCCTTAACTAGGAGCATCTTTCCGGTAGGAGTCCTCTTATAACGAGCATGTCCACAAAACTTACAATTATCTAATTCACTATCAGTCTTGTAAAACAACATGCAGCCATTAACACAACAATGAATTCTATCATGCGTCAATCCTAACTTAGAAACCAAACGCTTTGCCTGATAGAAGTTCTTAGGTATGTTAAACTTCGGATTAACTAGTTCACCCAAAAGATCAACCATTTAGTCCAAAGCCGTATTAAGAACATTTCAATCTGATTTTATATTCAATAATCTAACCGCAACTGACAAGGCAGTATGCGGACTCCCTTCACATAATGGACGACTAGACTCTTCTAATTGATCATAGAAGCGTCTTGCTTCTTCATTAGGAGCTTCATGCAGCCATTAACACAACAATGAATTTTATCATGCGTCAATCCTAACTTGGAAACCAAACGCTTTGCCTGATAGAAGTTCTTAGGTATGTTAAACTTCGGATTAACTAGTTCACCCAAAAGATCAACCATTTAGTCCAAAGCCGCATTAAGAACATTTCAATCTGATTTTATATTCATTAATCTAACCGCAACTGACAAGGCAGTATGCGGACTCCCTTCACATAATGGATGACTAGGCTCTTCTAATTGATCATAGAAGTGTCTTTCTTCTTCATTAGGAGCTTCATCAAAATATTGTTCGGGTTCCATACCATCTTGAACCCCGAAAGCATCATTGATCATTTCATGAACCCTATCATGTTCAACCCTATTATCTTGTTCAACCATAATTTGACCATGTGGTGCAAGCATATTATATTCATCCACGGGCATCGAATTATAAAACTTACCATTCAATCCATCTCTTTCTTCATGATCAACCCATACAAAATATTTAGGCTTAAATCCATTACGATACAAATGAACCATGACTATATATGGTTCAAAAAATTTTAAGCACCTACATGCACTACAAGGACACCTAACCAATCCATTATTCTTGTAAATATCAAGTGTCATTGTATGTTCAATAAAACCTCTAACACCGTCAACAAACTCAGGTTTCAAACCACCACCAGTTTCATAATGCATATTATGCATCCATAAACGATGATCCATCCACAAAAATATAGATATTCAATTATAATAATTTAACTACAAATTTGTTCAAGCTTAGTTAATTCACAAACACTAATTAAGTTTATCATTTCAAATAATTAATTATATTCCTAATTAAGTTCAAGTTATTATAAATTAAATTCAAAGTTCTAATTAAGTTCAAGTTCTAATTAAGCTCAATTATTAAGTTCTAATTATGCTCAACAAGATTTTAAGTTCATATTCCCAATTAAGTTCAAGTTATTATAAATTAAGTGCAAAGTTCTAATTAAATTCAAATATACAAAAATCAATAACATTTCAAGTAATTCAAATTTCAAATTAAGTTCAAAATTTTAATGAAGTTCAAATTAAGTTCAAGCTTAATTAAATAGTTCATAAATACTATATTTTATCAAGATTTCTAAAGTTCACTACTTATAATTAGTTCATAAATTCTACAAATCAAGACTTCTAAAGTTCACAACCTAAAGTTCTAAAATCCTATAATAATTCAACATTTCTAAAGTTCACAACTTATTAAATTTCTAAAATCCTATAATAATTCAAAATTTCAAGTAATTCAAATTTCAAATTAAGTTTAAAATTTTAATTAAGTTCAAATTAAGTTCAAGCTTAATTAAATAGTTCATAAAGACTATATTTTATCAAAATTTCTAAAGTTCACAACCAAATAATTAGTTCATAATTCTACAAATCAAGATTTCTAAAGTTCACAACCTAAAGTTCTAAAATCCTATAAGAATTCAAGATTTCTAAAGTTCACAATTTAAAGTTCTAAAATCCTACAATAATTCAAAATTTCTAAAGTGCACAACCTAAAGTTCTAAAATCCTACAATAATTCAAGATTTCTAAAGTTCATAACCTAATTCTAAAATCTTACAAAAATTCAAGTTCTCTAAATTAAAAGTTCACAACTTAAAATTCTAAAATCCTATAGTAATTCAAGATTTCTAATTTCAAAGTAATCTAACTTTCATGTTTTCTAAGTTTTAAAATTCAACTAATCTAATTTCAACTTTCATATACTATCCAATATTTTTCTAATTAGCTTCAAAGTAATCTAACTTTCATATACAATTCAATATTTTTCTAACTTCAATTTTTAAACATACTAAAATTCAAGAATTTCAAAGTTGGAAAATTCAACTAATCTAACTTCTAACTTCTAATTATTTGTTAGTTCTAACTTCAAATACTCAATTCACAATCATATTTAAAAAATCCCCAAATTTAAAGAAAACCCTAAAATCAAAAATTCACAATTCTCTCCCTAACTAACAATAATCAAATATACAAATTAACAATTGAACAACACAATTCAACAAACTAAAACAATATACTAACTTATAACAAATCAATTATTACTAGAATTGAAAAAAAAAATGTCACGCCTTGAGAGGGTACCCTAGGCGTGGCCGGCACTCGGAGACCATTGTTGGTCCCAAGCGAACCACTTGGTCTGATCACTCATTCAATCACTCAGCGGAAGACTTAGATAAAGCAAGGAAGACACTCGAGTGGGCTAACATTCAACAACTCAATACAAGGATAATTTAAACACTCAAATCAAATCAACTCAACATCATAAGAAATTCAAAATGGAAACATCAACTCTACTCTTTCACTGTCTCTGTCACTGTCTATGAAGCCTCTAAACTCATCATAAGAAGGTACCAGGACAGGCCCACGGCTACCTCAAAAGACTATTCTAATAAATGAAATCAACTAGAATAAAAAGGTCTCTCCGAAAGCGAGGAGGTCTCACCAAAAGATGGAATGGAGTAATCTTCAACGGAGCGCTTGTTGAGGATCTCTAACACCTGTATCTGCATCACAAAGGACGGTATGTAAAATAGCTGAAAGGAAATTCGATCAATAATACTCAACATCATGCAACTCGACTTAAGGGACTCAACTCACAAATCAACTCAACTCAATAAGCATGCGAGTTTAAAATTAACCAATGCTTTGAAAACAGACTCAATGATATGCACCTCAACCAACTCAAACCATTCATTTTTAGGGAGTTTCTCTAACCGACAACCATCACTTATGAGCTAGTGATGATACAACGCCTTGCACTGCCATTGCCGCAGCCGTCCAATACCTTGCCAGAGTAAGGGATGATCAACCTCATTAGATCCACAATCAATCAAAGTCCTCTTTTTGGGACTAGAGAAGCATAGCCTCTATCCTACGTTGGCTACGTAAGTTTATGGGGTTTGAGTTGTTATTTACTCTTACCTAAATCGGTGCTCAATACTACTCCCAAAAGACTCAATGTGCTCACATGCTTAATCAGATCAATTTATTCGAATCATTTCATCTAGTTTCATTGGACTCTCATCATACTCAATCTCATCTCAATCATCAATTCTTTCATTTAAAACATGCTTTCAAACTCATTCATATCTCCTCAAGACTCTATCTCAATCAATTATTTATAATCAAAATACTCGTGTTCAAAATAATAGAAGTTTAAGAACCTTTCAGACTCAACTCGAACTCGACTCATTCTCATTCAAAAACGTTCACAAATCATGCTTTAAAAACTCCATCAATGCATAACATAACCAATGCCAAAAACTCAATTAAGGTTCATGTGAATGAAGACATGAATGTATACCTCAAATACTCAACTCATAGACATCATCAATACCTATGTAATTATACACAAGAACTCAATAGAATTTACAAATAATTCAAGAACTCAATTGATGGAAACTAGAAACTCAAACTCAATTCGACTCAATGAAGATGTATGGCAAGTGGACGAACTCAATCTAACGTTATGGGTAGCCTTACATACCTGGGAAGAACAAAGCTCTTGGCAGGATCGATGAAACTCGAAGAACGCTTGAAACCCTAGCTTTTCTCCTCTTGGAACCTTGCTCTAATGTCTTGAAGTGTTAATAAACGTAAAAGATTGATTAACACTTTCTAAGCCCTTAATTTGGTGTGAAACGATGTAGTTTAGGCTTAGAATAGGGTTAAAACGACATAGTTTGGGATACCAAACACTTTGGGAAAAGACCACATTGACCCTAACTCAAAAACTGACGAAGGGCCTCACAGGAAAGGCTTCACGAGCCGTCTAATGCTTCACGGCTCGTACAGCCGGTCGTGAAGCTTCACCATCCTGATAGTGCTCCACTAAAACGAGCATAACTTTTTACTCCAAGCTTCAAATGGAGTAAACTCGGTGGCGTTGGAAAGAGGACTCAAAGACCTTTAATTTGATAGGTGATGAGCCACCTAATTTATTTTACGCTGAAAGATATGGTTGATAGAAGTTGACCCAAAACTCCAAGTCTAACAAGCCTCTTTCACGAGCCACTTCACGGTTTGTGTGAAGCTCAACGGGCCGTTTAGGCGACCGTGGTTCTTCACAGTAGCCTTAGGAATGAAACCTCACTTAAAATTGATGAAGCGACCTTCAAGACAGGCCTCACGGGCCGTCTAGAGTACCACGGCCCGTCAAGTGGGTCGTGAAGATGCTCTGCCCGATAGGGCTTCACTAAACCAGCATAACTTTTTACTCCGGGCTCGGAATTAGGCAAACTTGGTGGCGTTGGAAAGATAACTCAAAGGCCTTTGATTTGATAGGTCATAAACTATCTAATTCCTTATATGCTGAGAGATATGGTCATTTGAAGTTGACCCAAGTAAAATCTCATATTAACATTTATCGATAAGAAAGGTTTCAACTCAGTTTTGTGCTAGGGGTTCTTGTGACCTTAATTAGTATTCAACTTCATTCACACACTAAAGAATTGACCTTAGAATCCAAGAACAATTAAGAATCACTCGGTACGACCTTATACGAATTTTCAAAAATGGTTCGAGTCTTAACTTAGAAATTTTCGGGGTGTTACAAAAAAAAACTAAAATTAAACCCTAACCTTATCAAGGAGGAGAGAGGCAGTGGGGACGATGGGGTGGCGGCGCCGGCAGGTCAAGGTGGCGACGGTACTAGTGCTCAGGGGACGAAGGGCGACGGCGTTGGGTGGTGGCGGCGGCGGCGGCGACGCGGGAGGTCAGCTGGTTTTAGAGAGAAGGGAGAGAAGAGAGAAGAAAGAGAAAGAGAGATGGAAAAATGAGAAAAAACCCGTTTCTAATTCAACATAATTTTAAAAAAGCGACGGACCACGTCTCTTTGTCCGTCGCTTTTTTAAAAATATTTGACCAACATTTTGACCAAAAAGCGACGGACAAAGAGACTTTGTCCGTCGCTTTTTTTAAATGTTTGACCACATATTTTGACCAAAAAGCGACGGACTAAGAGATGATGTCCGTCGCTTCTTTTAAAATATAATATAATTAATTAAAATTAATTAAAAATGACGGACAGCGTGCTTATTGTTTAATTTCTAAATAATTATTTTTAATAAAAAGCGACGGACGGCGTCTCTACAAATATTAAATAAATAATTCTTCATTATATATATTTGGCGCAAAAATTCGCGAAAAAAAAGCGACGGACTAAGAGATGCCGTCAATCGCTTTTTGTAAAATAATTTTAAAATAATTATTTTTATTAAAAAGCAACGGACAGTGTGGAAAATGGCATCGCTTTTTGGAGCGACACCGTCCGTCGCTTTTCTGTCCGTCGTTTTTTAGCATATTTTTAGTAGTGTTTGTGGCGTGACAAAACATCCAATATCTGCATTTAACAAACAGATATGCACTTTTGGAATATATGGAGTATCTATCTATATCTATCTATACTACCTTAAAAGCATGGATTCTAAAACTTAAAAGTTAAATTACTTAATAACCCTATCTAAGAAGACATAAAGTCAAATTACAAAAATACCCGTATCTAAAAATATCAAATAGTATTAAATTCACTATCTCTTCCAAATATTTTCAAACAGACGCAACCCTTCATTTTTCACTTTTTAAAACAATCAAATGCAGATGTTCCTTCCCATCAAATATCCAATATCTGCATTTAACAAACAGATATGCACGGTTACTGCCGCTTATTCAAACTTTCAAATGTACTGCCTTAGCGCAGATGTTCACGCTTTGCTGTCAGATCTCACGTAAGTCTCTAGATGTGTCCCCGTTTCTGCAATTCCATGCAGTGTTACCATCAAAGTAAAGACATTTTCTTGTTAGTAATTTAACCTTTACTGGCTTAACAGACAGTGTGGGTTCTATATATGTGCAAAATAAATTGTTAAAGCTTGTATTGTAGTATATCACTGTACCTTTTGATTAAATTAGAGACGTGACATCAGGCAAAATTAAAAGACACAACACTTCGGCCTACTAAAACCTTCAATGTACGGTGTACCAGTGCGCTTCAGATTTGAAAAAAATTACATGGATATTATTGAAGTTGTTTCTCCGTTCCTCGCTCTTCATCTTACCAAGACAATGTTGGATTTTTAAAGTCAAAAATTCAAAGCAAACATTTGGTAAGTTATAATATTTTCTACGACTCACTTTTTTAAAAAATAAATAAAAATTCTCTTCTTCATTCTTATAATTCAATTTGAAATTGTTGGGTTCTAACTTTTAAGAAATTCAGTGTATATGTAGTATGTACTATTGATTTTTTTTTTCTTGGTGGGGGCAACCTGTATGGCGGTGAGAAGTTACAATACAATTAGGTCTAGCCATTGTATACTCTTCCCAAACTACATTGTACGTTGGTGTGGAGTACTATGAAATAATTAAATTTTTTTACCTGCATTATTTAATTTGTCATTGGGTCCCGTGTTAGTATAGGCTTTAGGGACATTTACAAAGAGTGTTAATTACCTCTAAAAAAATTATATTTAGTGGCAGAAAAATTATTATCATTAATTATTTGTCACTAAAGATTATTTTTGGTGTAGTGATAGTTCTCTATCCTGATTATTAGTTCAATTATTTTTGTCATGCTGGTATTTGATTATTATCTTTACTTTTGGAAAAATGATTGCTTCGTAGGAGATGAAATTAATGACTTGCCGGCACTTTTAGTTGCAGACATTAAAAATAAAAGAAGTGCAATATTAACCTATATATAGATAGTGATATTTTGAAGTGTCAAATAAATTGGAAATGTCAAACTTTTGGTAGAATTAACCTAAACTACTTTTATGCTTTGGGTTATTACCATATATACATCTCAATTACAAGAAAACCTTCGCTCCATTCACTATATTTCAAATGCCACCATGAACAGATGGAAAGCAAATTATGGCTGCATTACTGAGTTCCATCTTTAATTCTTTCTATATGTTGAGATTGAAGGCATAACTATTGAGCCATAATGTTTGTAAATGCTTAGCCTCTTCTTACTTCCCTTAGGAATTTCTCCATTCAACAGTTACAGCCATGATTATTGCTTGTTCAATACTAATTTGCAACAACTAAAGCAAGAATTGTTAAGTCCAATTTAAGTGATGGACCATAATTTTGTGCAAACTATATTGTAAGTGATTATGAGAATAGTAAGAGATATTTTGTTTTATAAGTCAATCGCAAAACTCAAATTGAGAAGTACTATGTTTTGTTTGGTATAAATAGAAACAAATGATGAGGTAGCTTAGTGTTCGATGTTGTGATTTAATTTGTTTACATTCTTTAACGTTATTATTTAGCAAAAAGATAATGAAGTCTCTCCACATGAGTTATTAGTTTGAGATGAAATATGTGACATGTAATTTCCATTTGAACTAAAACATGTATAGTTTTATGTTGTAAAGCATTTACTATAACAAAACTTTCCAGTACTAATTTTTTAGTGACTACAATCTTGTCGTATATGCTTTTGGATTCCTGCAAAGTTTGTTTAATGACCTTAGTTTTCTATTATTCAAAATCTTGAATTCTTTAGGAGAACTTTGACCAACATTTTTTAAAATTTTTTTTAATCGAATTAACATGAAAAAATTGTAACATATAGTGCTTTTTGAATATATAAACTTTAATTGTAAGAAATTTTATTGATCAAATCCAATCTAGATCTGAAAATTAGTTAACTTGACTTACAGAAAGCGAACATAATAACTAATGTGGGACAGAGATAGTAACTACAGTTAATTAGTCACGGATCTTAACAAAGAGTGACATATATTTTAAGGTGTAGACATGTGTCTTGTATAGATACCAATTGCGTATTTGCGGAAAATATTGGTATGCTACATATTGTGATGGTTGAAAGAGGATTTCAGAGGACAATTAACATTTGTTTTTCATTCATAGGTGGATTTTGGTGTCTGGATAGGAAGAATGTGATTATCTATTTGAATATTTTAAGAGATTGCAGAATGGATTAGCTTATGTACTAGAGTATTGAATAATCTAATATCTAAAATTTGGTCATCTTATCTAAATAATTGAATTGACTGATAATTAGGCATTGCAAATTGGTAGTTTACATTTGGGTTGGCTTACAGAGTAGCTTACATTTCTTCTTCTGTTATGTACATGTCCATTTTTGTGTACGATGACACTGTTTATTTCATACAGTTAAGTTTATATTGCAATTTTAAAAGAGATATATGTGTTATCTAAATAGGTAAAAGAAACATATATCTTATAAAGAAGTATTAAGTGAGATACACTTCATTTTATATTTGCACCTTATAAAAACAAGATAAGTATAATTATCTCATATATCTAATGAAATAATGAATTTACATCTTCGTAGGTTCATATAATATTAAGCATGATCTTGATAAATAAGTTTATATACGACCATCTACATTGCTCATTCACAAAACTATTACTTTATTCAATCATTTATAATTACTTTCTCAAACATTTGTGTAAATAATAATAATATTATGTATTACATTATGTATTATAAAATTCAGTGTACCACGTGCAATGTACGTGTTGAGAGGCTATTACCTATATAAGTTTTTCAAAAGTTAGTAGAGTGCCATACATGTAACACCCTTGACTTTGATAAGGGTTAAAGAGGGATCCGTACAAGTCACCATCAGTTTTTAAGTTTTGGGTCAAATTCAAATGATCATATCTCTCCGCACATGAGGAATTAGGTGGTTCATCACCTATTAAATTAAAGGTCTTTGAGTCTTCTTTCCAACGCCATTGAGTTTGCTTTATTTCGAGTTCGGAGTAGAGAGATATGCCTGTTTTAGTGAACCTTCCTTTAAAGGCATCTCGTCAGATTTTCTAGAGGGGTAGTTTGGTCTTTTTCTTTTTCCTTCTAAGCCTAACCACTTTTTTCTTCACCCAATTAAGGGCTACATTGCTCATTCACAAAACTATTACTTTATTCAATCATTTATAATTACTTTCTCAAACATTTGTGTAAATAATAATAATATTATGTATTATAAAATTCAGTGTACCACGTGCAATGTACGTGTTGAGAGGCTATTACCTATATAAGTTTTTCAAAAGTTAGTAGAGTGCCATACATGTAACACCCTTGACTTTGATAAGGGTTAAAGAGGGATCCGTACAAGTCACCATCAGTTTTTAAGTTTTGGGTCAAATTCAAATGATCATATCTCTCCGCACATAAGGAATTAGGTGGTTCATCACCTATTAAATTAAAGGTCTTTGAGTCTTCTTTCCAACGCCATTGAGTTTGCTTTATTTCGAGTTCGGAGTAGAGAGATATGCCTGTTTTAGTGAACCTTCCTTTAAAGGCATCTCGTCAGATTTTCTAGAGGGGTAGTTTGGTCTTTTTCTTTTTCCTTCTAAGCCTAACCACTTTTTTCTTCACCCAATTAAGGGTCTAATCAGTGTTAAACCATCTTTTCACATTCTTTAACACTTAGAGAAATTAGAGCAAAGTTCCAAGAGGAGAAAAAGCTAGGTTTCAAGGGTTCTTCAAGATTCCATTGATTTTTGCCAAGAACATTGTTCTTTCTAGGTATGTAAGGCTTCTCACAGTGTTGGACTTGTTCGTCCTCACGCCCTACATCTCAATTTAGTCAAGAAATCATTATATCTAAAGGATCCATTCGTAGTTCTTGATATTGAGTTCAATTCTTTAACAATGGAGATTTTGATTCTTTTGTTTTGTGAATCTTTGGTAAAGTTATGTTTCCAAGGGAATTATATGAAAGTTCTCACGTAATTGTGTTGGGTTTGAGAATCAAGAAGAGTTTAGCAGAAATTTCTCGATTCTAAACTAGTTTGGGGTCCTAACTTAAGCTTGAAAATTCGTCGGGATGCTGGGGAGGGGCCTAGGGCGACGCACCATGATAGTGCCAAGGCTGACCCTCAGTAGTTCAGGGCCTGGGGCGGCGCGCCAACAATGCGCCCCAACTTTTCCTCTGAAATTTAGGGCCTGGCACCCCGCGCCAGTTGTGCGTCAGGGGTCGCCTGGGCCCATTTCTTCTTTGTTCATCTGGACGTGTTCCTTTAAGTTGTGGCTATGCTTTCCTTCTATGTATTAGCTACTATAGGCTTCAATTAGCTTTGAAAATTCATGCATTATCCTACTCATATGTCTTAATGCAATTTCAAAACTAAAGTGAGTTTAACAGAAGAGTCAAGAGCTATTATTGAGTTATTATTGAGAACGCTTTTTAACCAACAATGATCTTAAACTGAGTTTTTGAGAAAGTAAAGAGGAATTTGAGAATCTTTTTAGAACAAATGCTTTGTCTTTAAAATTGATTCTAAGAAAAAGTAAAAGATGAGTTTCGAGAAAAGTATAGGAAACTAAGTAATTCCCAAAGATAACAGTTTTAAATTGAGAAAAGAGAAAGTTTGCTTTCTATATGAGTTTATGAGTATAGAAATTCTTCATAGCAGTTACCTCTATTAAGAGGATCTTTTGAGTAATTATCTCAAATTGAAAAAAGAGAATGCTTTTAAATATTGAGCATGAGTATATATGTTTATTGGGAGTAGTATTGAGCATCAATATGGTGATGATTTCAGACAACTTACATTCCTCATAAACCATGTAGCCAACATGGGTACAGGATCATACGTTTTAGATGAATCCTTAGTGTCATCGAGCAGAGCTTAGTGGATCTACTTAGTTGATGTGTTCTATACCCCGGCAAGGTATAGAACAGTTCTGGCAGCGTGGGCGAGATGTTATATCATCACCTAGCTCATAGTGATGGTTGTCGGTTAAAGAATCTTCCAAATAAGAGTAAAGAGTAATTTATTATATTTTTATATACATCCTTGAGTTAGTATCGTTTATTTACGAAGCTTTAAATATTTCATCTCTTATTATTGTTTTGTATTGAGTTGAGTTGAGGTGAGTATTCTCCCAGCCTTATTTAGTTGAGATGTTATTTTTCAGCCATAGTACGTACTGGTGCATTCAATGTATTGATGTCATTCGACCTACATCTTTTTATGATGTAGATACAGGTGTTCAGGATCATCAACAGGCGCTCCGTTGAGATTTCCTTGCACTTTCCCTTTGAGAGTTTTTCTGAGTCCTCCCTGCATTTCAGAGGGCCACATTCTTTTCATTTCAGTATTTACTTTGGGGTGTCGAGGGTCTTGTCCCGACGTTCATGTTGAACTTAGAGGCTTCATGGATAGTTAGATTGAGATGTCCTCGGAGTTATTGTTAAATTGTTTTGCAAAATGACTATTGCAATGAGTATTTTCAGACATTTCAGTTGAGTTATGTTGAGATAAATTATGTTTTAAGCCTTTTATCACTTTAGTAGTCTTCCGCTAAGTAGTCAGCCAGGCCAAGAATTCACTTGGGGATCAGAAATGGTTCTCAATTGCCGGCCACATCCAGGGTGTAGGCTCGGGGCGTGACAAACTTGGTATCAGAGTACAGAGTTCAAGAGTCCTAGGGCGTCTATGAAGCCCTGTCTGTAGAGTTATTTTTATCGGTGTGAAGCGCGCCACATCTATAATTGGGAGGCTACGACATTTAGGAACATTTCACTTTCTTCTTACTCCTTTTCGTCCGATAGAGTTCTACTCTATGAAAGTTTCCTCTTACTCATACTTATGCGTGTCTTTTCAGATCATGCCTCCACAAAGAGTTATTTGAGGACGTCCTGCTAGGAGGAATGCTAATCCTCAAGGTCAAGAAGCTCCCAATGCACCAGAGGTGCAACCCCCTCAGGGAGATGTCACCAATGTTGAGTTCAGGAATGCTATTCAGACATTGACTCAGGTTGTGGCAAATCAGGATGGTCAACAAGGAGTAGGTTGTCAGGATGTGGCTGATACATCCAGAATCCGTGAGTTTTTTAGGATGAATCCCCAGAGTTCATAGGGTCGAAGATCACTGAGGATCCGGAGAACTTTGTGGAAGAGCTTCAGAATGTGTTTGAGGTCATGTGTGTTTCTGATGTAGAGTGTGTGGAGTTAGCCTCATAATAGCTCAAAGGTGTTGCTAGGATATGGTATGATCAATGGAAGAAGAATATGGTAGAGGGGGCACCACTTTTAAGCTGGGTTGTGTTTGCGAATGCTTTCTTGGGGCATTTCATTCCCCGAGAGCTAAGGGAAGCTAAGGTGAGAGAGTTCTTGAATCTGAAACAGGAAGTTATGAGTATGCAGGAGTATAGCCTTAAGTTTACTCAACTCATACTCCAGAGATGGTGGAAAATATGAGGAGCAGGATGAAATTGTTCATGTCCGGACTATCTCGTTTATCGAGTAAGAAAGGTAAGGCGGCTATGTTGATAGGGGACATGGACATAGCCAGACTAATGATTCAAGTGCAACAGGTTGAGGAAGATAAGTTAAAAGATAGAGAAGAGTTTCGCAACAAGAGAGACAAGACAACGAGTAATGAGACTGGCCTGCAAAAAATGGGAATGGGAATCGGTCATCTTTTCAGCAGAGGTCTGGACCTGCTCCATTTTTAGCTAGTGCACATGCACCAAGGAACAGGAATGATCGTAGGAATCAGAGTCCCCAAAAATTCAGAGCTCAAGGTACGTAGTCTCACGGTAGTGTGGCACAAAGGGATACTTGGACTCCTGCATGTGCTAAATATGGTAGGAACCACCCGGGAACGTGTCGTGATAGCTCCAATGGATGCTTCAAGTGTGGTCAAATGGGTCATTTTATGAAAGTGTTCCCTAAGAACAGGAAGGGTAATGGGGGCAACAGAGCCCAATCTTTTTCAGCGGCTCCGGCAAAAAGAGCTGCTCCGAGAGGAGCTACTTCAGGGACAGGCGGAGGAGCAAATCGTCTGTATGCTATAGCTAGTCGCCAGGATCAAAAGAACTCACCAGATGTTGTCACTGGTATGCTTAAAGTCTTTTCTATTGATGTTTATGCTTTACTTGATCCAGGTGCGAGTCTGTCTTTTGGGACTCCATATGTAGCGGTGAGGTTTGACATTTTTCTCGAACGAATTCTTGAGCTCTTCAGTGTTTCCACGTCTCTTAGTGAGTCTATTCTAACATAGAGAGTCTATTATGATTGTACCATCTCTATCAATCACAGGGACACCATGGCTAACTTAGTCAAGCTAAACATGGTGGACTTTGATGTTATTCTAGGTATGAATTGACTTCCTGCTTGTTATGCCTCAGTTGATTGTAGAACTCGAGTAGTTAAGTTTCAGTTTCCTAATGAGCCAGTTTTAGAATGGAGGAGCAGTTCAGCAGTGTCTAAGGGTCGTTTTATTTCATACCTTAAGGCCAGAAAGTTAGTTTCTAAGGGGTGCATCTACCACTTAGTCCAAGTTAATTAATATAGTGTTGAGACACCGCCTATTCGGTCAGTTCCAGTTGTGAGTGAGTTTCCAAAGGTCTTTCCAGATGATCTTCCCGGAGTCCCTCCTGAGAGAGAAATAGACTTCGGAATAGACATTCTTCCTGATACTCAACCTATCTCTATTCCGCCATATAGAATGGCTCCAGCAGAGTTAAAAGAGTTAAAAGAGCAGTTGAGAGATCTTATTGATAAGGGTTTCATTCGACCTAGTGTCACACCTTGGGGCACTCTAATCTTATTCATGAGGAAGAAAGATGGTTCCCTTAGGATGTGTATCGATTACCGCCAATTGAACAAGGTCACCATAAAGAATAAGTATCCCCTTCCAAGAATTGATGACCTTTTCAACCAACTTCAGGTGCCACTTGTTTCTCTAAGATAGACCTTAGATCTGGCTGTCATCAATTGAAAATGAGAGAAAGTGACATCCCGAAGACAGCGTTCAGGACCCTTTATGGTCATTATGAGTTCCTTGTTATGTTCTTTGGTTTGACTAATGCTCCTGCAACATTCATGGATCTTATGAACATAGTATTTAAGGGGTATCTCGACATGTTTTTCATCATGTTCACTGATGACATATTGATTTATTCGAGGAATGAGGAGGACCATGCTAGTCATCTCAGAATAGTCCTATAAATCTCAAAGATCGAGAGTTATATGCCAAGTTTTCTACGTGTGAGTTCTGGCTCGAATCTATGGCATTCTTAGGCCACATTGTGTCTGGTGAAGGAATTCGAGTCGACACTCAAAAGATTGAGGCAGTGCAGAATTGGCCCAGATCCACGTCTCCAACTGATATAATGAGTTCTTGGGGTTGGCTAGTTACTACAGAAGGTTCGTCAAGGAGTTCGCATCTATTTCTTCCCCATTGACTAAGTTGACTCAGAAAACAACTAAGTTTCAATGGTCTGAAGCTTGTGAGAAAAGCTTTTAGAAATTGAAAACTCGTTTATTGCTCCAGTGTTGACCCTACCAGAGGGTACAAAAGGCTTTGTTGTTTATTGTGATGCGTCTAGAGTTGGACTTGGTTGTGTATTAATGCAAAATGGTAAGATTATAGTCTACGTCTCAAGACAGATTAAGATTCACAAGAAGAATTACCCGACTCATGATCGTGAGTTGGCAACAGTAGTGTTTGCTCCCAAAATATGGTGTCACTATCTCTATGGTGTCCATGTGGATGTGTTCACTGACCACAAGAGTCTCTAGTATATTTTCAGTCAGAAGGAGCTTAATCTCAGACAAAGGTGGTGGTTAGAGTTGCTCAAGGATTACGATATGAGTATCATCTATCACCCATGTAAGGCTAATGTTGTTGCTGATGCTTTGACCAGGTTGTCCATGGGGAGTACTGCTCATGTTGAGGAAGGCAAGAAAGAAATGGCTAAGGAAGTTCACAGACTTGCCCGTTTGGGAGTCTATTTGCTATATTCCAGTGAAGGTGGAGTTGTGGTTATGAATGGGACTGAATCGTCACTAGTGTCTGAAGTGAAGGAGAAACAAGATAAAGACTCTCTTTTACTTGAACTGAAGGCAAATGTTCATAAGCAAAAGGTGATGGCTTTTGAACAAGGGGGAGATGGTGTATTGAGATATCAAGGTAGATTATGTGTACCAAAAGTGGATGAGCTACAGGAGAGGATTATGGAAGAAACTCATAGTTCCAGATATTCGATCCATCCCGGTTCCACAAAAATGTACCATGACTTGATAGAGGTCTATTGGTGGAATAGTATAAAGAGGTGCATTGCAGACTTCATTGCTAAGGGCCCAAATTGCCAACAAGTCAATGTAGAACACCAAAGGTCAGGTGGTGTGGCTCAGAACATAGCTCTTCTAGAATGGAAGTGGGAGATGATTAAAATGGACTTCATTACTGTCTTGTCGTGATCTCACAGGCAACATGATTCGATTTGGGTGATTGTAGATCGGATGACTATATTAACCCATTTCTTACCGGTAAAGACTACAAATTCAGCAGAAGATTATGCCAAATTATACATTCAAGAGATAGTCTGACCTCACGGAGTTCCAATGTCTACCATTTCAGATAGGGGTGCACAATTCACCGCTCAGTTTTGGAAGTCTTTTTAAAAAGGTTTGGGCTCGAAGGTAAACCTTAGTACTATTTTTCATCTTCAGACTGGTGGCCAAGCAGAGCGCACTATTTAGACCCTAGAGGAAATGTTGAGGGCATGCGTCATGGATTTCAAAGGCAATTGGGATGACCACTTGCCTCTTATAGAGTTTGCATACAATAATCGTTATCACTCCAGTATTCAAATGGCTCCTTATAAGGCTCTCTATGAGCGAAGATGCAGATTTCCTATTGGTTGGTTTGAGGTTGGTGAAGCTGAGTTGATAGGGCCATACTTGGTTCATCAAGCCATGGAGAAAGTGACGACTATTCAGGAAAGGCTGAAAACAACGCAAAGTCGCAGAAATCCTATACAGATGTTAAAAGGAGAGACTTGGAATTTGAGGTTAATGATTGGGTCTATTTGAAGGTTTCACCTATGAAAGGTGTTATGAGATTTGATAAGAAAGGAAAACTCAATCCCCAATACATTGGTCCTTACAAGATATCCTAGAGAGTTGGCAACGTAGCTTATGAGTTGGAGCTACCATCAGAGTTGGCAGCAGTCCATTCGGTATTCCATATCTCTATGCTAAAGAAGTATTTGGGCAATCCTTCGCTTATTCTACCTACCGAGAATATTGGTATCAAGGACATCCTATCTTATGAGGAGATCCCCGTTCGAATTCTTGATCGTCAGGTTCACAAGTTGAGAACCAAAGAAGTTGCAATAGTCAAGGTCTTATAGAGAAATCAATTTATTGAGGAAGCTACTTGGGAGGCCGAGGAGGATATGAAAAATAGATACCCTCACCTCTTTCCTTTCGAATCAATTCCAGACCAAGGTACTAACTCTATGTAAAGTACTCTTTAAGTTGATATGTTGAGTTTATGTTAATTGCAAGTTATGTAATTGTGTTGGGTTGTTAGACACTTCTAACCCCTGTCATGCTTAGTTTGATCTCATTCGAGGACGAATATTCCTAAGGGGAGATATTGTAACACCCTTGACTTCGATAAGGGCTAAAGAGGGATCCGTACAAGTCACCATCAATTTTTAAGTTTTGGGTCAACTTCAAACGGTCATAATTCTCAGCACATAAAGAACTAGGTGGTCCATAATCTATCAAATTAAAGTTCTTTGAGTCCTCTTTCCAGCACCACCAAGTTTGCTTTATTTCGAGTTTGGAGTAGAGAGATATGCCTAGTTTAGTTAACCTTTCTTTTAAGGCATCTCGTCAGATTTTCTAGAGGGGTAGTTTGGTCTTTTTCTTTTTCCTTCTAAGCCTAACCACTTTTTTCTTCACCCAATTAAGGGTCTAATTAGTGTTAAATCATATTTTCAAATTCTTTAACACTTAGAGAAATTAGAGCAAGGTTCCAAGATGAGAAAAATCTAGGTTTCAAGTGTTCTTCAAGATTCCATTGATTTTTGTCAAGAACATTGTTCTTTCTAGGTATGTTAGGCTTCTCACAGTGTTGTACTTGTTCTTCCTCACGCCCTACATCTCAATTTAGTCAAGAAATCATTATATCTAAAAGATCCATTCGTAGTTCTTGATATTGAGTTCAATTCTTTAACAATGGAGGTTCTGATTCTTTTGTTTTGTGAATCTTTGGTAAAGTTATGTTTTCAAGAGAATTATATGAAAGTTATCGTGTAATTGTGTTGGCTTTGTGAATCAAAAAGAGCATAGGAGAAATTTCCCAATTCTAAACTAGTTTGGGATCCTAATGTAAGCTTGAAAATTTGTCAGGTGCTAGGGAGGGGCCTGGGGCGGCGCGCCATGATAACGCCAAGGCGACCCTTAGTAGTTCAAGGACTCAAGTGGTGCGCCAACAATGCGCCCCAAAGTTTCCTCTGAAGTTTGGGGCCTGGCGCCCCGCGCCAGTAGTGCGCCAGGGGTTGCCAGGGCCCATTTCTTCTTTGTTCATATGGGCGTGTTCCTTTAAGTTGTGGCTATACTTTCCTTCTCTGTATTAGCTCCTATAGGCTTCAATTACCTTTGAAAATTTATGCATTATCCTACTCATATGTCTTATTGCATTTTAAAAACTAAAGTGGGTTTAAGAAAAGAATCAAGAGCTATTATTGAATCATTATTGAGAATCATTCTTAACCAACAATGATCTTAAACTGAGTTTTTGAGAAAGTAAAGAGGAGTTTGAGAATCATTTTAGAACAAATACTTTGTCTTCAAAATTAATTCTGAGAAAGAGTAAAAGATGAGTTTCAAGAAAAGTATAGGGAACTAAGTAATTCCCAAAGATAACAGTTTTAAATTGAGAAAAGAGAAAGTTTGCTTTCTATATGAGTTTATGAGTACAGAGATACTTCAGAGCATTTACCTCTTTTAAGAGGATCTTTTGAGTAATTATCTCAAATTGAGAAAAGAGAATGTTTTTAAACATTGAACATGAGTATATATATTTATTGGGAGTAGTATTGAGCACCGATATGGGGATGAGTTCAGACAACTCACATTCCTCATAAACCATGTAGCCAACATGGGTACAGGATCATGCTTTTTAGGTGAATCCTTAGTTCCTTTGGGAAGAGCTTAGTGGATCCACTTAATTGAGGTGTTCTATACCCCGACAAGGTATAGGATAGTTCTGGCAGCGTGGGTGAGACGTTGTATCATCACCTAGCTCATAGTGATGGTTGTTGGTTAGAGAATCTCCCAAAATAAGAGTAAAAGGTAATTTATTGTATTTTTATATACATCCTTGAGTTAGTATCTTTTATTTACGAAGCTTTAAATATTTCATCTATTATTATTGCTTTGTATTGAGTTGAGTTGAGTTGAGTTGAGGTGAGTATTCTCCAGCCTTATTAGTCCAGATGTTGTTTTATTCAGTCATATTACATACTCGCGCATTCAATGTACTGATGTCATTCGACCTGTATCTTTTTATGATGCAGCTTCAGGTGTTCAAGATCATCAACAGGCTCTCCATTGAGATCTCCTTGCACTTTCCCATTGAGAGTTTTGGTGAGTCCTCCTTACATTTCGGAGGGCCACATTCCTTTCATTTCAGTATTTACTTTGGGGTGTCGAGGGTCTTGTTCCGACGTTCATGTTGAACTTAGAGGCTTCATAGATAGTTAGATTGGGATGTCCTCGGAGATATTGTTAAATTGTTTTGCAAACTATTATGACTATTGCAATGAGTATTTTCAGACATTCCAATTGAGTTATGTTGAGATAAATTATGTTTTAAGCCTTTTATCGCTTGAGTAGTCTTCTGCTAAGTACTCAGCCAGGCCAAGGGTTCGCTTGGGGATCAGAAATGGTTCTCGAGTGCCGACCACGTCCAAGATGTAGGCTCGGGGTGTGATAATGCATATCCAACCACTATTGTACTTTTCTTACAAGACATATTCCATAAAAACAAGGACTATGATTCCTTTACAAACTAAACAAAATATTAAAAAAAGAACTATTACACTAAAGATTATCTAGAAACTAGAAAATCTCATTTTCTAATACTCCTCCAATTTTTTCTTGGATACTTCAAATTTCCCTTAGGAAGAGCCTTGTTCTGATGTCTGCAATCTTTTGATATGAGCCGCAATGAACAAGTTTAGCTTTGCTATCGTTCTCTGCTTGCCTGATAGCGTTAAACTTCACATTTATATGCTTGCTATGACCATGTTGCACTGGATTTTTGGCCATAGATATTGCTGACTTGTTGTAAACCTTAATGACATTAGCTTCAATGTCATTTTTCTCTTGATCACATGGAATTTTTCTTAACCATAAAGCTTGATTAGTTGCACCAGTACTGGCAATGTATTCTTCTTCTGCAAAAGATTAAGCTACCAAATCTTGCTTCTTTGAATTTCATGAGAACATGCATAAACCAAGTGTAAAAGCTATCCAGAACTGTTTTCATATCATCAACACTTCCTGCCCAATCATTGTCTGAATAACCCATCAATTATCCTTGATCTTCCCTTTTAAACAAAATACAATAAGCAGCAGTTCCCTTGATATACCTCAACTTTCACTTAGAGACACCAAGATGAACTTGACTTGGAGCATACCTAAATCTCGACATAGGGGGATCGCCTAGTTGCTTGAGAGTTACTCATTGTTCAACACAAGTAGAACAATTTTGGAATTTCTTAAAGAAACAGAGCATTAGGAAATAGAACGAATTTGGGATTTTTTTTTAGTTGTTTGAAGGAATAGAGTATGAGAAAACACAATTTTATAGTAACTTATTAGAGACTTTCAATGGCATTATGTAGGTAGTATATATCTTATCAGTTTTATATCACTTCGTTTACTTTTTTCCTGTTATTATTGAAGTTACTGATTGATTGGTACATTTTAGCAGGTGTATTCTTTATGTTTGCATTTGTTTTTCCGTTACAAAATTGATGCGCCTGAGCCTAAGTAGGGAGCGTTAGAAGAAATTAAAGCATCGGTGACACATTACTACAGTTGTGGAAAAGACAGATCATTAAAGTACAAATCACTTGTATACTATATGTATGTTAGAGTGTCTACACAAGCTAAATGTTGATGATATTGTGTTTTGCTAGTGGTTCTTGTGTGTATCAAAGAAGTACAGTGCGAGACATCTACAACTTCAAAAAAAAAACTTATTATCTTACTAAGTTTAATGTGATGAGTTTTAAAATATTCGTCCACAAACTAGTATCGCTCTTACAAAATTATAGAATGAAAATTTCAGATTAATACAATAGAACTAATGAGTAAAATAATCTCTAAATGCTATTCATTTCAATAGTTACCTTTGTTGATGTGATGGGCAAAACTGAAGCTCGGCACATGAGTAAAAAAGATTGTCCCATGTGTCGAGCTTCAATTTTTCCCTTCGCATCAACAAATATAACTATAGAAATGCATAGTACTTAGAGATAATTTTATTCAGAAATTATGTTGTAGTAATCTAAAGTTCTGACCAATACTTGTGTGTGTATTTTGTGGATCTCATCTCATTAAACTTAATAAGATAGTTAGTTGTTCTGAAGTTGTGGACGTAACGCACTATACATCTTTAATATATACAAGAACAATTTGTTTCCTGTCTTATATTGTTAAGAGATCACTACCATATCGACATTTGTACCATATTGTACCAAAAGCATTATAGACATCTCCAACCTGACAATTGTAGCATGCAAATACAAGTAACAAGTTCAGGCTAGTATATAGAACAATTGAAGTGATTGATATTGTGCAGCATTTTTCCTTAAATGTGACTTCTCAGGCACCATATATATATCCTGTCACTCCCACGAGCTCTGTTTTCATGCCTAATGTATCCATTTCTTTATCATGACTGAAATTTGCCATCTTTGTTCGTAAGTTGCTGTCAAGGAGAATGTTTCTACTGTTGAAGATAGTGATAGCATCGTGAGACTTGGTTCTATGCTCAGCCATTCTCTGAGAGAACCATTTTTCATGTATGCAAAGACAAGAAGAAGCAGCCTTTATGTTTACAATAGCAACAAAGACTTTCTTAGATTGAAGTGATTGATCTTGTGCAACATTTTTACTTAAAGGTAACTTTTCAGAGAAAGACTTAACAGGAATTACAACCTAAGTTGTTCGGACTCGGGTGTGGATCTAGAGGTTGGGTCGTTCATCATCTAAATTTTAAGTTTTGGGGGTGCGAATCCAGGTACGGATACGGGTGCGGAGATTCGACTAAAAATAATTCAAATATAAAAAATAAAGTTATAAAAAGAGATAATGCATAAGTACCCCTTGAACTATACACGAAAGCCCAGCGACACATTTAAACTTAACTAGAGTCCTATTACCCGTTAAACTATTTTACAAGGGAATAATTACACCATAATGCTAACGTGGCATAGATAACCAAATGAGTATCCTTTGTGTGTATTACACGCGCTTCACATTTTTTTAAGCATTAAAAACCTAGTTACTACGTGAAGTTTATTCACATAAACACTGTGGAGAAGAACTATCTTTGACTCTTCAAACCCTAAAATACAATCATTAAAAAATGCAAGTCACAAAAGCTACAAACTAAAAACCCGAAAATGATAAAGAAAAAAGGGTACTAGTAAATAGTAATACGAAAATACAACGACCTAAAAAAAGAAAGGCAATCCGGATAAGTTTGATTACATTTTTTTTTATGGATTTCATGAATTAATGCATTATCTGATTTCCAAATTTTTTGCTAGATTTGTATGGAACAATAGTGATTAGGGTAGAAGAAGACATTGGAGAAGAGTTGATCAAAATGGGAGTAGTAGATGATATGAGGAGTTGTTGTTGCAATGAAGTTGCACATGAAACTTTCCAACAATTGTTTTAAACTTTTCCTAGGTGGAAAGTGGATTTTGCCCAGCTAAACTAAAATCACTGTATAAGGCCATTCTTCTTTCATTTTGTAACATGTTTGGAAAAGAAGAAATCTTATAAGTCATGGTGAGAGTAAGACTTTTAGCAATCTGATTTTTGAAATAAACAGGAGTTTGTATAAGTTGGCTAGAACAAGGTATCCATGGTTGAAGTATTTACCTAAGCAATGGCCCTTGATTGTGCAGTTTTTAAAAGACTATACATCACCAATCAGCCACAAGGTGATAGCTTAGGAGAAACCACAAAGAGATACCTTCAAATGCAATTATAATGAATTATCAAAAGGGAGCCAGGGCCTAGTGCAATTAGTTTCTGTATAAGTGATTGGGAAAGCCAATTTGATGTATGTTAAAGCTAGGAAGTTGACATAAGGCACAAGTTTAATAGTTGAAGCAGGAGAAATTAAAGTCGGTATGGAGTTTTGTTTCAATAACAGGATGACCCTAGTGGCGGTAGAAATTGATTCTTGTATTAAGAAAAAGGTATTGGATGGGGTTTGAGATGTACCTTAGAGTATTTCTTTGGAGATCCAGTACATAAAAAGTTTAATGGATAAGAAGCATATTTCTGTGGAGCATGTTTATAGAGAAGGAAATCAGTTGTAGATTATTTAACTATCCAAGCTGTTCGTTTTGTAGGAAATTAGTTGTAGATTATTTGATAAAAATCATATTGCAAACATCAGAACACCAAAATGCCAAATTCTTATTTTGACATTCAAGATACTACAACAACCATATACTACGACAACATCAGCTGATATAGTCTAATCAGGGATAACGATGGACAATAATCTCATGTTATAGGTTTGAGTTCAAAATTTATTATATCGAGACAAAAATTTGATGGTTTGTACCTAAATTTTCTTGGTGATTAATCCGCTATAAATCTTTTTTCTAACATCTATAGTATGAACTTCTTTTGAAGCTCAACCTGCTGAAAAGAGCAAACAATGAATTTGTTATCAAATATTTTTTAAAATCCATTGTCCTAGCTATTACTGAGGTTATACCTATGAAAGATTGAAAGATGATTCCTTACCAGCATCGTGTAGAAGAAGTCTTCAATGGAATCAATTACACGACATCAATGAGGTTTTTTAATGTCTAGATTGAAATTGACCCAACACATGCGGGATTTTGGTCATTGCACAATCGTTTCATGGTAAAAGATTTAATTTTTCACAGAGAATAGCTTGCTCATGAAGATCTAATGGATCCGATGGGAAGTTCATTTTCTTGGCGCAGCTTTCCCCTTTTGCTTTTTCCTTGTTGTTTCTAGAGTTTTCATTGTCTTTTTGTTTCCTTTTTTGTGTTGTTTTGTTTTCTAATTTGGCTGGGTATGGGCTTAGCCCGATTGGGCTTGATGGACTTCTGTTGTTATTTTGGAATAAAAAGTGGCATTTGCCACATCTTTAATTGAAAAAGAAAAGAAAAGAGTGTATCATAATTAATGAATAGTCAGTGTACAATCAGTTTATACTTTCTACAACTTTTGATATTTTTTACGTAAATAAAAGCATATCTATATTTGTTATAAATTAATTACTTTATTGTACATATTTGAAACTATTCCTTTTGATTTTGCTAATGAAACTTTATACGTTCCAGCTTCTCGCTGATCCTTCCTAGGTTTCCTGAAGTGAGGATTATTCCCTTTCAAGTTTATTTTCCCCTAGAGGGAACATTTGGATTTGAGTAGTGTTGGCGGATTCCGGAAGTATTCATGGGACAAAGAGAGGGCTCTGTGGACTGGGCATTTGTGGGTGGACAGAAATAATGGGAGACTCTGGGACGTTTTGACCCATTAGGGTATTGATTTCTTGCATGAACATCATATTCATTCTCAAAGAGCTGTGATTGCCTCGGGTTTTGGAGACATATTTTGTGCCTTCTCCCTTATATGGCATGGTCTAGTCCTTTATTAACTGGGCTAGATATGTTGGGTCTAGAAGAATCAGAATCATCGGTAGATTTCCAATTTTAGATTGATGGCCAGAGACCCAACTTGCACCACAACTCCAACCACAAAGTTGGAATATGTGGTTTGGAAGGGGCGGTGTTATTATAAGCACTAGTGGATTGCTTAATGGCTATTGAGAGGAGGATGAGTGGTTTACAATTGTAGGAGGTTGTGGAGATTGGGGTGGTCCTAGGGATTTCGATTAAATGTTGTCAACTCTCTTTACTATAAAGAGTAAGAAGGGTGGAGTAAGCTTATGCAAATATCATGGGTACTTCATTTGATCTGGTGTAATTATTATTCTTTGCAGGGTAGGAATTACTCTAGTTGAGGGGAGGGTATAGTGGAAGTGCCGGAGGCATCCATGAGAGAATCTGTATGATGAGCGTGGGTGGTTGGGTCCTTAGCCCCTTCACATTAAGGGCAAAGTCGTTAGGGGATTTGTCAAATCCCTTTTTGTTTTGGGGTTGCCTGCAGACACATTTTGGGGGTTCATCAAAGTCCCCTCATTTAGCATGCCATTAAGAGATTGGCGGACCTTGAGATTGTATTTCAGGGCCTATTTTTGTATTTTCTTTTTCATTTCTAATTTCACTAGGAATGGTTTTCCATCCATCTTTCATTATTTGATTACAAATCGGATCTGATGTGATTGGAGTTTTCTTGATAGGGTTGAGGAACTTACCTGTTTGTCCATCGTATGCTTTTACATGTGTCTAAATTTGTCCCTTGTGTACTTTGTTCTATTCTAGAAAATGTCCATTGAGCTTAAGATTTTTCTTCTTTTTTGGGGGGGAGGGGAGCGGGGAAGGAGGATACTATTTGTCATGTATCTATTGGTGTTTCCACCTTGGATATGAATGATGTGTGTTGGTCGGGAATTCATCATCATATCATATATTATTAAAAGTGGGAAGCTTCAACCTTCAAAGTTGGATTACCATTTTTTCCCTCCACTAAATTAAAATATGATTAAATATCTAATTAAATACATATATTTTAATTACATAATGAAAGAATTTGAAGTCCAATAGTTGTACTTTAATTTCATAATTATGACATTATAAATTTCCTTAGTTATTACTATATATATTCCTATAGTATATGTTAATAAGTTAAACAAATTTTTTAATTACATTCTCTTAATTACTCCAATAAAACTTTAGAATCAAAATAAAAGAGGAAGAATTGAATCATTTTTCAGCTAAAACAAAAATTCCAGCAGCCACACATTTTTAAACCCTTCATTTCCTCTTCTTTTCCTACATTAATATTATATTCATCTATTATCTTTCAAACTTTGCTTTCCCTTATAAATTTTCTTATTAATAACATAAATTTGTAATTCTCAAAATTTATTTAATGAACTTCATTATACCTTCTTACATTACTAGTAAGTATATATACCTATATAAGTTCATATAGATGGATGGTTTTTGAGGTGTGCAAGACGTAAATTTCATATTTTTCCCAACACTTATTACAATATCTTGAATTCAGTTAGAAGTCATGATTTTGATATTCTAATTTTCTTGTTCACATTATGCGTGATTGCTTTATCAAATTTCTTTTGTTTCATGCTTATATTCTATTGTTCTATCTATTATTGTTGGTGCTTCAATTAGCGCATTCTATTTCTTTGTTATTGTTGTTAAATGATATGTAAGACTTTCTCTATTATTTGTTGTATCTTTTTTACTTTTGTACGTATTTTCTTTTCATATTGCTTTGATATGCATTATTTGAGTTGGAAATCTTTCAAAAACATGTTTTCTTCCTCCATGAGGTTATAGTGTAAGTTTTCATGTAAATTATTACTATACTAAGATCAAAGTTACTCTGTTGGATTTGAACGAATGCTATTAAATGAAAAAAGTAAAGATAAACTATTTAGATACGTTTTCTTTATGAATATGAGTGTTAATTTTGACTTGTGATTTGTGATCTTCCCTTAAATTCTTCAAAAGTTCAATATTACTGTTTTGAATACTAGATTTGGATACACGCGCAAAGCCCGTGTCAAGAAATTAGTCTAATAATAGGTGTACAATTCGTTAAAATGTGGCCCAATATCCCCCAACGAATTCATACGATTCCATCCCTTCCATAAATCACTTTTTGTTTATGGAATCCAATAGTGACATCGATTAGTCCTCACCGAAATTTTTAGTGGAACCTGAATACAGATCCTTGCATACCTTCTCCTTAGGATAGTTGATGTCAAGTATCAATTTTCACGATTGATACCAATTTCATCCCAACTTTTTCTAGGATTCTGACATAGAACTTTGTTGGTAATTGGGCCTCACTCTAGGTTCCCGCTCTGAATATAGAAGAAATGAGTGATTGTCTCTCAGCTGGGGTATTTTATAAGTTCACTTTTCAGAAAGGCATAATTCTTTCTCATTTGTAGAGGGAAATAAAAAGATATGAACTTTCAATCAAGATTTTTCTTGCAAGCCTATTCCCATAGGTGCAGCAAATCTTAATGTATAAAACATATATTGAGGAGTAAAGATAGTCTGATAACGTTATGTGTTCACATAGCTACCTCAGGAACTAAGTTTAGTTCTCTTTCTCCAAAAATAGGAAGTTCCCTGCCACAAACCACGACCCTTCATGTAGTGCCTCATGCATATTTACTTGATTGAATTTTGCTATATAAAAGTCCTAGCCTGGGTCAGTGGAAATGTCGAATAGGGAACTGCAATGGCCTCCTCAAATTCCAAGATTTTGGGGAACCCCCAAACACTTAGGCTAAATACGTCCTAAATCAATTTGATAATTCCCATTAATTTTATATCTCTCTCGATGATGGATTCAATGTGCCGATTCAATATTCAATTTTTCTTTTCCATCAAATAGGAAGATTGTTGAGACGTTTTTGAATAAGAAACTTGTGAAATTCATAGACAAACTTAGAGAGCATGTCCCAGTTTTGTTGGTTTTTATTTTTGTTTGTCCAGAGTCCTTTACATTTTGCTAATTGATGAAATATATTCTTCTTTTTTTTTTTGGAAACTAAAAAATAGAGATTCTCAATAAACATGGTCAAACTAAGAGGGTGATATGCAATTATTTCATCTAGATCGAACAGTATAATGTTAGACATTATTGTAAGTTCCCCTCTGTTTTATCAATACCCTTGTCTTATTAATAATTACGTTTAGTTTCTATGAAGTTCAGAATCTTTCATGGGTTCTTGTTTGTGTTTTTTCTGGTGTTTGTGAAAATCGGATAGTGCATTAATTAATGATATCCATAAAAACAATGCAATCAAACCTATATTTCGGACTTAATTCGACTTGCCTTTCTTTTTTTTAAGTCGCTATTTTGATAACTAGTACCATTTTTTGTTTTATGGTATTGTTTTTGTCTTTCAAGTTTGTACTTTTGTGACTTGCTTTTTTATAATGTTTGTATCATAGGGTTTGAAGAGTCAAAGGCAGTTCTTCTCGGCAGTGTTCAATATAGTTTGCTTAGTTGAGTTCTGCCAAAGTTCTAGACAAATGGAATGTAATAATGATGAAGCTGTTCATGCCAAAGAAATTTCTGATTAGAAATTAACGGAGAAGGATGTAAAAAAAGAAGCATGGCGAGTAGTTTAAGGGAGTTGTCCCCTTTAGAAACTCTTCTGGTGAATAAGGCTAGGATGAAGATCCCAGCCTTTTTATCTAAGAATTAAAAAGAGATGGAAAAGAAGAAACAAGGTGGTGCTGCTAAGGGTTGAAGCCAAGAGAGAAACAAGCTCGGTTGCTACTGAGGCTTCTAGTCTATGATCAAGTTATTTTTTTAAGTAACATTTGGACAATAAATTTTTTCGACCATTTTAAGTTTACTAGTTCTGGAGCACGTGTGTTGCATGTGTATTCTGTGTCAATTAGTACAAATTTCTTAGAATAATAGAGAAGGAAATGAAGAGCTTGAGCAGATGCAAGAATTTCAAAAAATGACCGAGCAAAATAAGTCATATAATATAAAACAAAGTCTGAAGATTGAAAACGCAAGCAATGAACAACAAATAACAAAATAGAACAAAAAATATTAAGAGCAAAACAAAGGTCTAAGAAACTAATATAAAAAGAATATAGCTTTGTTGCAAAACGTGATAAGAATACACCAAATATTAAGTATTTAAAAAAAAAGCATATAATATAATTTGAAAATGGCCCAAAGGCTAAAATTATTGATTTTATAGAAGGTAAAAGAATATGAAAAGTTCTTTCAACTGATGGAAGCTAAAAAGAAGTAGAAAATAATATTCATTTAAGATGATAATGTGTGAGTTAAAGGCACAAGATTAATGAATATTATTAGATTATAAGTTATAAAAATAAAGAAGTGTAGTTATGGAGTTGATATTAAACGGAAAAGTAATTTTTTAAACGGAAAAGGGCCTAAAATACCCTCGAACTATTGGAAATGGTACAAAACTACCCTTCATCCACCTATTGGCTCCCAAATACCCCTACCATCCACCTATTAGCTCCCAAATACCCTACCATCCACTTATTGGCTCTCAACTACCCTGCCATCCACCTTTGGGTCCAATATTGACAACTTTTATAGCGCATTATCATTTAGATATTTTTTTTAAAATACGTGGCGACCATCTATTGGTTACAATATAATTATTTAAATTAATTTATGAACTCACCCATTACTAATTATACCTGACCCAAATTGACTACACTTGACTCAAGTTAACTACACCCGACCAAAATTAACTACACCAGCCCCAAATTACGTTTACCTCACCGATTAAAACCAATACACCCTTCATTTCCAATATTTCACTTCCTCTTCCAATCTTACTTGCCCAATATATATGCCTACAGTCTCGAAAAACACAACCTAAATACACTCATGTATCACCATAAAAAATCATGAGTGTTTTTGTGATTTTTTATGGTGATACATGTGAGTATTTACGTAGTGTTTTTTGAGATTGTAGGTGAATCTATTGGGGATGATGAAGTGAAATGTTAGGAATGAAGGGTGTATTTGTTTTAATCGGTGGGGCAAATGTAATTTGGACGGGTGTAATTAATTTGGGTCGGGTGTAGTTAATTTGAGTTGGGTATAAATAGTAATGGGTGGATTTGTAAATTAATTTAAGTAATTAAATTGTGTCCAACACATGGTCGCCACTTATTTTAAAAATTATTTAAATTATTAAATGATAATCTATTATAAAAGTGGTCAATATTGGATCCAAAAATTGATGGCAGGGGTATTTGGGAGCCAATAGGTGTATGACAGGGGTATTTGTGAGCCAATAGATGGATGTAGGGTAGTTTTGTACCATTTTCAATAGTTCAAGGGTATTTTAGGCTCTTTTTCATTTTTTAAAATAATTTTAAGAATATAAATTAATAGGTAAAGGGTATTTTCATAATCCAACTTCTGATTTGCCATCGAACTTTGAGAAAAGGCTCATCTATGTTATCCGTTAAAAGTTTGGCTCATCTATGTCATTTTCATTTGAGAAAAGGTTCATCCATACCATTATTTGTTAACTGAAATGGCATAGATGAGCCAAACTTTAACGGATGGCATAAATGAGCATTTTCTCAAAGTTTGACGGCATATTTGAGCCTTTCCCCTTTTTAAAAATAATTTAATTAATGGCGTGGCTGAATCATAATTGACCATGTATAAATAATATTCTTGCAAAATCAAAATTGTTTTCAATTAACAAATAATGGCATGAATGTGCCTTTTCTCAAAAGGAAATGACATAAATGAGTCAAACTTTTAACGAATTACATAGATGACCCTTTTCTCAAAGTTCGATGGCATATTTGAGCCTCTTTCCTTAATAATATATGATGATAATTGCTTTCCTTTTTTGGTTCGTTTTAGTGGATTTGATGGTCTATGTGGTGTTGTTCTTGTGAAAGTGGATTTCAAATCATTTGCAGAATATAAAGTGTTTGTGTATGAATATCTGATGGTAAAACATTTACGAATGCAACCAAACAGACAAGAAACTCATCCCATAGATGAATGCCTATTCTAGCATCATACTTTGAAAAAACGATATTTTTCTTTAAATACTTTAAAGTACCCGAATCAAACACTTCAAAACAATTCCGAGCATTTCAATTCTTATCAAATCATACTTTTAAACTTAGCGAAAAACACTTGTCACAATTTTTATTTTTTCAAGAAACAATAATATCAGTAATGCAACGATAATCACATCTTAAGTAAATGGTAAAACATTTAAAATAACCCATAAATATCTCAAGTAAGATTCAGTACCATATCAAGTAAAGAACTCATCCCACATGGAAATTCCAAATGATAACAATCCATATGATTTCCTTCTATCAATCTATAATCACATCATATCAATCTCGTGCTAATTCTTCCTTTATTTAGATTAACTCATAACTAAATTAGAGTACCCAATCCCCTGGGGGTTTCGTGTTTGAATCTCAATTAGTCCAATTATATTATCCCTCCTTTTCCATAGCCACTTGTTGGCGTATTTAACACCTTTTGTTGCTGCAGAAATTCTTGCTCCGTAACCCCCTTCCTCCGTAGTTAGCCCATGAATCATATTCTTCTTCTTTTTTTCTGTCTTTTTGGGCTTTGTTTTGTAATTATTTTTCTTTTATATATTTTTTTGTAATAATAATTTAAATACCCTCTATTTACAAAATATTTAGTGGGAAATTAATTATATTCCCTCTCCTTCTCCTTCTTGGACTATGATTCTTTTACCTTAAATCTTATTCTTAAGAAAGTAGTTGGAATAAATGAATTAGGAAACTTTAGTTTCTTTCCACGTTAAGTTTCCAAAAAAACTAAAGGGTTATAACGTTCCTAAACAAACTAGGAATATGGTACATTATTATCTCTTTAGAGCTCGATCAGTGTCTCTCAATTTTATTATAAAATTGTGTTTTCCAATACTCTGTTCCTTCCAACAACTCAAAAAAACACTGAGTAACTCTCATTCTTCTTCAGATTATCATCAATGTTCGCAACATACCTCTGTCTAGCAGTGGAATTACAATTAGGCGATCCCCCCTATGATCATTCTTCTAGAAGACGACAATACACATTAGTTGATCATCCCTTCGTTTCAAGGCATAAAGCCACAATTACTCCACACAGCTATCAATCGGTGGCTCACAGTGTCGGGATCAGAATAACTAACGTGAGTAGTCGTGATTTAGTGGAAAGTCTCTTAAGGCGGCAAGATGTAACAAATAATTTGAATGACCTATCATCACAATATTGGGGCAATTCTCCGGATTATCCTCAAGCAACAAGTGAACTAATTGATGATCAAGAGGCTTACAGGGAGGAGAAAGAGGATGATGCTATATTATTGGGGTATTTTAAAACAAAAACTCATAGTGTTGCTGCGCCTAAAGACGGGGTAAATAATCCCACAAAAACCGAAGAGATTTGTTCCATAAGTCAACCGGAATTTGAGCATGAAGAGTCCATTGGGACACTTGGCTGCGGACGTGAATATCATACAGGCTGCATCAAACAACGGTTGCTGAAGAAAAAAGATTGTCCCATGTGTCGAGCTTCTATTTTGCCTTGAAATACATAGCATTTAGAGATTATTTTATTCAGAAATTCTATTGTAGTAATATGAAGTTTTGACGGATAATTGTTTGTGTATTTTGTAAAACTCATCTCATTAAACTTAGTAAGACAGTTAGGTGTTCTGAAGTTGTGGATGTAACGCGCTATACATCTTTGATAAAAACAAGAACACTTTGTTTTATGTCCTAAATATTGTTAAGAGACCACGAATTACAATATCATCGAATTCAACTTAAGTAGACACTCTAACAAACATATATTAAACAAATAATCTTAACGGACGTAATCTGTCTTTTCTTATAATGTTGGTCAATTAGCTTATTTTCGGTTGATTGTCCAGAATCTATGCCAGATGTCGTATAAATACCTAAAGCTTCACCGAAACAGAAGTGTTTTTTGGCCCAAATGTAACCAGATTTTTTGGGCATGGGCAATAGGTGCTCCTGTGAAAGATCAAGCTTCATCCTTTCCCTAAGTCTTCCCGCCAGCAGCAGCAGTTACAAATTATCCTTCATATTTGCTCACAGGTCAAGAAGCTCCAAATCCTCCCACTGGTTATTGGGAGTTGGATCCTGCTGCCCTGCCATTAGAACTTCTTAGAGTCATGACAGATGCCGAAATAAAGAGGGTTTGGAAAAAGATACAGATACTGTGAAAATTAAAGTTAATTTTTTTGAGGTACTAAAGATATCTTAGATATTTAGTAGAACTTTCTAGAGTTCTATAGAGATATCTTTAGTATTTGTTGTATTTAAGAAAAGTCTAGATATTCTAGAGAACTAGATATTTGTAGTTGGGAAAAATCTAGATAGTCTAGAGCATTGGATATTTGAGGGAGATATTTGTAGAAGAGGTTAGAATAGTCTAGATTGTTAGTATCAAGAATCATCCCCACACAAGTATAAATAGGGGTGGCCTTATTCATTTCTAACCAACCTAAACAAATCCAATTAAAGAGTCTTCTTCCATTACAAAGCTCTCCTTTCCAAAATACATATTCTCCTTTCTAGCTTCCTCTTCTTTATTTGAATCTTCCTATCTTAGTTAACGATCTTGGGCTAGCAGAAGGTTCCCCAATTATACTTTTCTTCTGCTATTCTCTACATAGGATCAGAGCAATAGCCGTAGATTGGCTTGAGAGTGTTATTTCAAGATCGGGGTTGCTGGTAGATTCAACTAGTTTGTGTAGATGGATTTTAGCGGTCGTGTTGGACTGGGGATGGAGTTGTTGAATCAGCCAAATTACAAGGTATGGGAAACATACCTTGTGGGAGAGGATTTGTGGGATGTTGTGGATGGGAGTAACACAAGTCCTCCTGCTGACGGACCAA
Organism: Solanum appendiculatum; assembly: GCA_018342035.1. Classification (NCBI taxonomy): domain Eukaryota; kingdom Viridiplantae; phylum Streptophyta; class Magnoliopsida; order Solanales; family Solanaceae; genus Solanum; species Solanum appendiculatum. The sequence continues at coordinate 520,487 of JAGDQO010000347.1, read as the reverse complement.
AAAATAGCAGTGCGTATAAGAAGTGGAAGCATATAAATGTGAAGGCAGAGTTCATTCTGAGGAGGACAATCTCCTCCGGTTTAATCGATCATATTATAAAGTGTAAATCAGCTCATGAAATATGGAGGACCCTCGATCGTTTGTTCAATAAGAAGAATGAAGCTCGGCTGCAGATATTGGAGAATGAATTGGCTAACACCACTCAAGGTAATCTTTCTATTGCCGAGTATTTTTTAAAGATTAAGAACTTATGTTCAGAGATATCTTTGTTGAATCCGGAAGAGGCTATTTCTGAAGCACGAATGAGAAGAATAGTCATTCGTGGTTTAAAACTTTAATATATTCCATTTGTCGATTGAAGGATGGGCTCAACAGCCATCCTTGGCGGAATTTGAGAATTTTGTGTCGTCACAAGAGTTACTAGCCAAACAGTTGGCGGGTGTATTCGTCAAAGATGGAGAAGAAAATGCCCTTGTAGCCAACAAGAGGAACTTCAAAGGAAAACCAAGAGATGTATCGCACTCTGGATTATCAGGTGGTTCAAGCCCGCCTGGAAAGAAGGAGGAGTCTTCTAACTATTATGGTAAGAAGCCTCTCAGATGTTATCGTTGTGGTTAAATAGGAAACATACAAAGATATTGCTGAGCAAGGAAAGTAATATGGCTCAAAAGATTGCTAAAGAAGAAGAAGAGTGGGGAAAGTGTTTATTAGCTGAGGCTTGAGCAATAGATGCTATGGTTTCCATCAACCTTGAAAGAGACTGGATCGATGATCTAGTAGAATATAATGTAGTCATTCACGTGGAAAAGCAAGACACTGATGTCATCAGTGTGAAGCAGGAAACTTCTGAAGCTGTTCATACCAATGATATGGTAGCTGCTATTGAAGAAATCAAGGAAATAGATTCTGAACAAGCCATGTCTGAAGCTATATATGCCAATGGTGAGCATTCCAGAGAAAGCATTGAGACAGATGTATTGGAAGAGGAAGTATCCGGTCAATCATCTGCAATATCAAGGCCATTTAATGACTCAGAGCAACTTTTAAATGCAGATGGAGAAGATAGAGATCAAATAGTGGAAGAAGCTGATATTGAAGTCTCAGAGGCAAACAATATGATTTTTGAATGCTCGGAAGCTGCCAAAAAAACTATCAAGGAGATGGTAAGAGAATACGGCAGTGGATCCTATGTTGGTGTTGAGACTTCACAGGAAATTGATAGTGTTTCTCTGAATAATATAATTTTCGAAAAGTTAAGAGAAAGGAGGAGTTCAGGAACTCAGCAAGGAGATAATTTACATGGACCATTCAATAAGGAAAAATCTTTATCATTTATAGAAGGAAGAGGAGTCCGGAGGAAATTGCTGCGACTTTCACCAAGACATGGCTCAAAGCTTCGTTTAAGCTCTTCCATGACAAGTGTGGGGTAGTTTACAAAAAATCACTTTAAGGGGGAGCATTAAAATTAAAGTTAAATTTTTGGAGGTACAAAAAATATCTTATATATTTAGTAGAAATTTCTAGTGTTCTACAGAGATATCTTTAGTATTTGTTGTATTTAAGAAAAGTGTAGATATTCTAGAGAACTAGATATTTGTAGTGAGGAAAAATCTAGATAGTCTAGAGCTTTAGATATTTGAGGGAGATATTTGTAGAAGAGGTTAGAATAGTCTAGATTGCTAGTATCTAGAATCATCCCCACACAAGTATAAATAGGGGTGACCTTATTCATTTGTAACCGAACCTAAACAAATCCAATTAAAGAGTCTTCTTCCATTACAAAGTTCTCCTTTCCAAAATACATATTCTCCTTTCTAGCTTCCTCTTCTTTATTTGAATCTTCCGATCTTAGTTAACGATCTTGGGCTAGCAGAAGGTTACCCAATTATACTTTTCTTCTGCTATTCTCTACATGGTATCAGAGCCATAGCCGTAGATTGGCTTGTGAGAGTTATTTCAAGATTGGGGTTGCTGGTAGATTCAACTAGTTTGTGTAGATGGATTTTAGCGGTCGTGTTGGACTGGGGATGGAGTTGTTGAATCAGTCCATTTATAAGGTATGGAAAACACATATGGAATCATACCTTGTGGGAGAGGATTTGTGGGATGTTGTGGATGGGAGTAACACAAGTCCTCCTGTTGACGGACCGAAAAATAGCAGTGCGTATAAGATGTGGAAGCAGATAAATGTGAAGGCAGAGTTCATTCTGAAGAGGACAATCGCCTCCTGTTTATTCGATCATATTATAAAGTGTAAATCAGCTCATGAAATATGAAGGACCCTCAATCGCTTGCTCAATAAGAAGAATGAAGCTAGGCTGCAGATATTGGAGAATGAATTGGCTAACACCACTCAAGGTAATCTTTCTATTGCCGAGTATTTTTTAAAGATTAAGAACTTATGTTCAGAGATATCTTTGTTGAATCCGGAAGAGGCTATTTCTGAAGCACGAATGAGAAGAATAGTCATTCGTGGTTTAAAACTTTAATATATTCCATTTGTCGATTGAAGGATGGGCTCAACAGCCATCCTTGGCGGAATTTGAGAATTTTGTGTCGTCACAAGAGTTACTAGCCAAACAGTTTGCTGGTGTATTCGTCAAAGATGGAGAAGAAAATGTTCTTGTAGCCAACAAGAGGAACTTCAAAGGAAAAACAAGAGATGTATCGCACTCTAGATAATCAGGTGGTTCAAGCCTGCCTGGAAAGAAGGAAGAATCTTCTAACTAGTATGGTAAGAGGCCTCTCAGATGTTATCGCTGTGGTGATATATGACACATACAAAGATATTGCCGAGCCAAGGAAAGTTATATGGCTAAAAAGATTGCTGAAGAAGAAGAAGATTGGGGAAAGTGTTTATTAGCTGAGGCTCAAGCGATAGATGCTATGGTTTCCATCAACCTTGAAAGAAACTGGATCGATGATCTAGAATATAATGTTGTCGTTCACATGGAAAAGCAAGACACTTATGTCATCAGTGTGAAGCAAGAAACTTCTTAAGCTATTCATACCAATGATATGGTAGCTGCTATCGAAGAAATCAATGAAATAGATTCTGAACAAGCCATGTATGAAGCTATATATGCCAATGGTGAGCATTCCAGAGAAAGCATTGAGACAGATGTATTCGAAGAGGAAGTATCCGGTCAATCATCTGCAATATCAAGGCCATTTAATGACTCAGAGCAACTTTTGAATGCAGATGGAGAAGATAGAGATCAAATAGCGGAAGAAGCTGATATTGAAGTCTCAGAGGCAAACAATATGATTTTTCAATGCTCGGAAGCTGCCAAAAAAACTATCAAGGAGATGGTAAGAGAATACGGCAGTGGATCCTATGTTGGTGTTGAGACTTCACAGGAAATTGATAGTGTTTCTCTGAATAATATAATTTTCGAAAAGTTAAGAGAAAGGAGGAGTTCAGGAACTCAGCAAGGAGATAATTTACATGGACCATTCAATAAGGAAAAATCTTTATCATTTATAGAAGGAAGAGGAGTCCGGAGGAAATTGCTGCGACTTTCACCAAGACATGGCTCAAAGCTTCGTTTAAGCTCTTCCATGACAAGTGTGGGGTAGTTTTCAAAAAATCACTTTAAGGGGGAGCATTAAAATTAAAGTTAAATTTTTGGAGGTACAAAAAATATCTTATATATTTAGTAGAAATTTCTAGTGTTCTATAGAGATATCTTTAGTATTTGTTGTATTTAAGAAAAGTGTAGATATTCTAGAGAACTAGATATTTGTAGTGAGGAAAAATCTAGATAGTCTAGAGCTTTAGATATTTGAGGGAGATATTTGTAGAAGAGGTTAGAATAGTCTAGATTGCTAGTATCTAGAATCATCCCCACACAAGTATAAATAGGGGTGACCTTATTCATTTGTAACCGAACCTAAACAAATCCAATTAAAGAGTCTTCTTCCATTACAAAGTTCTCCTTTCCAAAATACATATTCTCCTTTCTAGCTTCCTCTTCTTTATTTGAATCTTCCGATCTTAGTTAACGATCTTGGGCTAGCAGAAGGTTACCCAATTATACTTTTCTTCTGCTATTCTCTACATGGTATCAGAGCCATAGCCGTAGATTGGCTTGTGAGAGTTATTTCAAGATTGGGGTTGCTGGTAGATTCAACTAGTTTGTGTAGATGGATTTTAGCGGTCGTGTTGGACTGGGGATGGAGTTGTTGAATCAGTCCATTTATAAGGTATGGAAAACACATATGGAATCATACCTTGTGGGAGAGGATTTGTGGGATGTTGTGGATGGGAGTAACACAAGTCCTCCTGTTGACGGACCGAAAAATAGCAGTGCGTATAAGATGTGGAAGCAGATAAATGTGAAGGCAGAGTTCATTCTGAAGAGGACAATCGCCTCCTGTTTATTCGATCATATTATAAAGTGTAAATCAGCTCATGAAATATGAAGGACCCTCAATCGCTTGCTCAATAAGAAGAATGAAGCTAGGCTGCAGATATTGGAGAATGAATTGGCTAACACCACTCAAGGTAATCTTTCTATTGCCGAGTATTTTTTAAAGATTAAGAACTTATGTTCAGAGATATCTTTGTTGAATCCGGAAGAGGCTATTTCTGAAGCACGAATGAGAAGAATAGTCATTCGTGGTTTAAAACTTTAATATATTCCATTTGTCGATTGAAGGATGGGCTCAACAGCCATCCTTGGCGGAATTTGAGAATTTTGTGTCGTCACAAGAGTTACTAGCCAAACAGTTTGCTGGTGTATTCGTCAAAGATGGAGAAGAAAATGTTCTTGTAGCCAACAAGAGGAACTTCAAAGGAAAAACAAGAGATGTATCGCACTCTAGATAATCAGGTGGTTCAAGCCTGCCTGGAAAGAAGGAAGAATCTTCTAACTAGTATGGTAAGAGGCCTCTCAGATGTTATCGCTGTGGTGATATATGACACATACAAAGATATTGCCGAGCCAAGGAAAGTTATATGGCTAAAAAGATTGCTGAAGAAGAAGAAGATTGGGGAAAGTGTTTATTAGCTGAGGCTCAAGCGATAGATGCTATGGTTTCCATCAACCTTGAAAGAAACTGGATCGATGATCTAGAATATAATGTTGTCGTTCACATGGAAAAGCAAGACACTTATGTCATCAGTGTGAAGCAAGAAACTTCTTAAGCTATTCATACCAATGATATGGTAGCTGCTATCGAAGAAATCAATGAAATAGATTCTGAACAAGCCATATATGAAGCTATATATGCCAATGGTGAGCATTCCAGAGAAAGCATTGTGACAGATGTATTCGAAGAGGAAGTATCCGGTCAATCATCTGCAATATCAAGGCCATTTAATGACTCAGAGCAACTTTTGAATGCAGATGGAGAAGATAGAGATCAAATAGCGGAAGAAGCTGATATTGAAGTCTCAGAGGCAAACAATATGATTTTTCAATGCTCGGAAACTGCCAAAAAAACTATCAAGGAGATTGTAAGAGAATACGGCAGTGGATCCTATGTTGGTGTTGAGACTTCACAGGAAATTGATAGTGTTTCTCTGAATAATATAATTTTCGAAAAGTTAAGAGAAAGGAGGAGTTCAGGAACTCAGCAAGGAGATAATTTACATGGACCATTCAATAAGGAAAAATCTTTATCATTTATAGAAGGAAGAGGAGTCCGGAGGAAATTGCTGCGACTTTCACCAAGACATGGCTCAAAGCTTCGTTTAAGCTCTTCCATGACAAGTGTGGGGTAGTTTTCAAAAAATCACTTTAAGGGGGAGCATTAAAATTAAAGTTAAATTTTTGGAGGTACAAAAAATATCTTATATATTTAGTAGAAATTTCTAGTGTTCTATAGAGATATCTTTAGTATTTGTTGTATTTAAGAAAAGTGTAGATATTCTAGAGAACTAGATATTTGTAGTGAGGAAAAATCTAGATAGTCTAGAGCTTTAGATATTTGAGGGAGATATTTGTAGAAGAGGTTAGAATAGTCTAGATTGCTAGTATCTAGAATCATCCCCACACAAGTATAAATAGGGGTGACCTTATTCATTTGTAACCGAACCTAAACAAATCCAATTAAAGAGTCTTCTTCCATTACAAAGTTCTCCTTTCCAAAATACATATTCTCCTTTCTAGCTTCCTCTTCTTTATTTGAATCTTCCGATCTTAGTTAACGATCTTGGGCTAGCAGAAGGTTACCCAATTATACTTTTCTTCTGCTATTCTCTACATGGTATCAGAGCCATAGCCGTAGATTGGCTTGTGAGAGTTATTTCAAGATTGGGGTTGCTGGTAGATTCAACTAGTTTGTGTAGATGGATTTTAGCGGTCGTGTTGGACTGGGGATGGAGTTGTTGAATCAGTCCATTTATAAGGTATGGAAAACACATATGGAATCATACCTTGTGGGAGAGGATTTGTGGGATGTTGTGGATGGGAGTAACACAAGTCCTCCTGTTGACGGACCGAAAAATAGCAGTGCGTATAAGATGTGGAAGCAGATAAATGTGAAGGCAGAGTTCATTCTGAAGAGGACAATCGCCTTCTGTTTATTCGATCATATTATAAAGTGTAAATCAGCTCATGAAATATGAAGGACCCTCAATCGCTTGCTCAATAAGAAGAATGAAGCTAGGCTGCAGATATTGGAGAAGGAATTGGCTAACACCACTCAAGGTAATCTTTCTATTGCCGAGTATTTTTTAAAGATTAAGAACTTATGTTCAGAGATATCTTTGTTGAATCCGGAAGAGGCTATTTCTGAAGCACGAATGAGAAGAATAGTCATTCGTGGTTTAAAACTTTAATATATTCCATTTGTCGATTGAAGGATGGGCTCAACAGCCATCCTTGGCGGAATTTGAGAATTTTGTGTCGTCACAAGAGTTACTAGCCAAACAGTTTGCTGGTGTATTCGTCAAAGATGGAGAAGAAAATGTTCTTGTAGCCAACAAGAGGAACTTCAAAGGAAAAACAAGAGATGTATCGCACTCTAGATAATCAGGTGGTTCAAGCCTGCCTGGAAAGAAGGAAGAATCTTCTAACTAGTATGGTAAGAGGCCTCTCAGATGTTATCGCTGTGGTGATATATGACACATACAAAGATATTGCCGAGCCAAGGAAAGTTATATGGCTAAAAAGATTGCTGAAGAAGAAGAAGATTGGGGAAAGTGTTTATTAGCTGAGGCTCAAGCGATAGATGCTATGGTTTCCATCAACCTTGAAAGAAACTGGATCGATGATCTAGAATATAATGTTGTCGTTCACATGGAAAAGCAAGACACTTATGTCATCAGTGTGAAGCAAGAAACTTCTTAAGCTATTCATACCAATGATATGGTAGCTGCTATCGAAGAAATCAATGAAATAGATTCTGAACAAGCCATGTATGAAGCTATATATGCCAATGGTGAGCATTCCAGAGAAAGCATTGAGACAGATGTATTCGAAGAGGAAGTATCCGGTCAATCATCTGCAATATCAAGGCCATTTAATGACTCAGAGCAACTTTTGAATGCAGATGGAGAAGATAGAGATCAAATAGCGGAAGAAGCTGATATTGAAGTCTCAGAGGCAAACAATATGATTTTTCAATGCTCGGAAGCTGCCAAAAAAACTATCAAGGAGATGGTATGAGAATACGGCAGTGGATCCTATGTTGGTGTTGAGACTTCACAGGAAATTGATAGTGTTTCTCTGAATAATATAATTTTCGAAAAGTTAAGAGAAAGGAGGAGTTCAGGAACTCAGCAAGGAGATAATTTACATGGACCATTCAATAAGGAAAAATCTTTATCATTTATAGAAGGAAGAGGAGTCCGGAGGAAATTGCTGCGACTTTCACCAAGACATGGCTCAAAGCTTCGTTTAAGCTCTTCCATGACACGTGTGGGGTAGTTTTCAAAAAATCACTTTAAGGGGGAGCATTAAAATTAAAGTTAAATTTTTGGAGGTACAAAAAATATCTTATATATTTAGTAGAAATTTCTAGTGTTCTATAGAGATATCTTTAGTATTTGTTGTATTTAAGAAAAGTGTAGATATTCTAGAGAACTAGATATTTGTAGTGAGGAAAAATCTAGATAGTCTAGAGCTTTAGATATTTGAGGGAGATATTTGTAGAAGAGGTTAGAATAGTCTAGATTGCTAGTATCTAGAATCATCCCCACACAAGTATAAATAGGGGTGACCTTATTCATTTGTAACCAAACCTAAACAAATCCAATTAAAGAGTCTTCTTCCATTACAAAGTTCTCCTTTCCAAAATACATATTCTCCTTTCTAGCTTCCTCTTCTTTATTTGAATCTTCCGATCTTAGTTAATGATCTTGGGCTAGCAGAAGGTTACCCAATTATACTTTTCTTCTGCTATTCTCTACAGATACTTCAAACTTAGAAAGGACATGTGGTGAAAGCAAAGAGAAGGAGAAGTCCTATGTTGTTGGCTAACAGAGATTCCAAGATAGAATAAATAGAAGAAGGCTGAAGTAATTTTTGTGCTTTCAGTAATTTCAGATCCCTTTGTTTCATTGTCTATGATAGAGTAGTGTAGATGAACTGTAACTTCCATAAACGGAAGTAGATTTTTAATATCATAAATTACTTATCAGTTTAGAATGGTTTAATAATGAAGATTTCAAATGTCTCTTTAATAGTTCCGTAGAAAACAATTAATACAGCCGTCCAGCTTTATCCCTCAAATAGTACATTGATATCTGCAAACGGAAGTTGAAAGAGTGACAAGGTCATCATTATAGAGGCAACACCAACCGAACATTAACTATTGCAAACGAGTTCTAGGAGCAGGGCATACCACTCCAAATTTGGGTACCAGTGGAATCTCTTACTATCAGGAGCGGATCCAAGGTGCCAGGTGGAGGTTCCTGAGAACCCGGTAACTTGCTATCAGGTCATTTTTTAAAGAATTTAATAAGAGGGGATAAAAAGTCTAAGACTAGATACTTTTTGAGACATCACATATCATTTCCTTAACAAGTATCCCAAATTTTCATAGTATGATCTAGTAATCAATCATATAGAAAGTTTCTCATAAATTAATATGCAGAGTTGATAATTGTAAAGTTTTTACTACAGTTGTTTTATTAAAATAGACATATTCAACTAGTTAGCTCTTTTAATTAGGAGTTGGAGTTTATTTGAATTTTGAATAAATAGTACTTTAGTGACTTTAGGAGTTTGGTATTTTCAGCAGATCTTTTTGCTTAATGTTAGGTTTAGAAATTATTTGTTTTATTATAAATTGTATTCTTAAACAGTAAAAAGAATTAACCATTCAACGTTAAAATATTCTAAGCTTTCTTTCCTTTTATTCTTTTAATATTTTTATTCATTTATGCAATTTCTTCTCTTTTAAAACCAACAATTGGTATCTAGAGCCATTTTTCTTGAGGGACCAGTGAGTGAAGAGATGGATTCTGAAAATAGTTTTTCACGAATGGCTCTATCTGTTTTTTATGGTGAAAATTATCAGTTATGGGCTGTGAGAATGGAAACTTACTTGGAGGCTCTTGATCTTTGGGAAGCTGTTGAAGAGGATTATGAAATTAATCCGCTGCCAAATAATCCCACCATAACTCAAATCAAGAGTCACAAGGAAAAGAAAACCACGAAGTCTAAAGCGAAGGCAACTTTATTTGTTGTTGTTTCAACAACTATTTTCACAAGAATTATGTCTCTGACATCACCTAAAGAAATTTGGGATTATCTAAAGAAAGAATATGCTGGAGATGAAATAATTCGAGGAATGCAAGTATTGAATTTAATAAGAGAGTTTGAGCTGCAAAGAATGAAAGACTCTGAGACAGTCAAAGAATACTCGGACAAATTGCTTGGCATTGTGAACAAGGTAAAATTACTAGGCGCTTAATTTAAAGATGCAAGAATTGTTGAAAAAATTCTTGTTACAGTGCCCGAAAGATATGAAGCAGGTATAACTACCTTAGAAAATACGCAAGATTTGTCCAAGATTACCTTGGTAGAGTTGTTAAATTCTTTTTAGGCAAAGGAGCAAAGAAGACTTATGAGGCAAGATGTTATGATTGACGGAGCCTTAACAGCTAGCCATAAAATTCAGAGCAGGGGTAAAAATTTGAAAAATTACCCACCTTGTGAGCACTGTGGAAAAATAGGTCATCCACCATACAGATGTTGGAAAAGTCCAGACACAAAGTGTAGCAAGTGCAATCAACTTGGCCATGAAGCATTGGTTTGCAAAAATAAATTTGAGAACCATGAAGTAGATGCACATGTGGTCAATGAAGAAGAAAAAGAAGACCATCTTTTTGTTGCAACATGTATCGCAAGTAAGGTTTCAACAAATTTTTGGCTGATTGATAGTGGTTGCACTAACCACATGACTTATGACAAGAGTTTGTTTAAAGAATTAAAGCCTACTGAAATATCAAAAATTAGGATCGGAAATGGTGACCAGATTCTTGTTAAAGGAAAAGGAACTGTTGTCATCAAACAGATTCCGGTAATAAGACAATTTCAGATGTTCTTTATGTACCTGGTATTGATCAAAACTTATTGAGTATATTTCAGTTAGTAAAAAAAGGATACAAAGTATCTTTTGAGGATAAGCATTGCTTCATCAGTGATGATGTTGGAAAAGAAGTTTTAAACATTAAGATGAAAGGTAAACATTTTTTTATTTTATCCAATGGAAGATGTTTCTGTAGAACATGAAAAAGATCATAAAAATTAGAAGATGATCCTCCAATTGTAAAAGTACAAGCAAAATGTGAACTTGCTAGGTTTAAAGGAGCTTTCAATGTTTCTAAAGGAATTGAAGCAATGGAGGAGCGATCTATGTTTCAGAAAAATAAAATGGGTAAGTTTAAATTCAAGATGCAAATGAAGCAAGATGGCATGTCAAAAAGATTTAGTACTCAAGACCTGCATTCAAAATGAGAAGTGAATTCAGTTCACTACAAGCCCAAAGATGAATCTGCAGATCTATTTACAAGGTCACTTTCGGTTATCAAGAGTGGAGATCCCAAGATAGAAGATCAAAATTTTGCAATTTCTAAAGCTAGGAGGAGTGTTGAATATTTGCTTTAGAATTGTAAAGTTTTTACTGTAATAGTTTTATTAAAATAGACCTAGTCAACTAGTTAGCTCTTTCAATTAGGAGTTGAATTTTATTTGAATTTTGAATAAATAGTATTTTAGTGACTTTAGGAGTTTGGTATTTTTAGCAGATTGTTTTGCTTAATTTTAGGTTTAGAAGTTATTAGTTTTATTATAAATTGTAATCTTAAACAGTGAAAAGAATTAACCATTCAACGTTAAAATAGTCTAAGCTTTCTTTCCTTTTATTCTTTTCTGCAATTTCTTCTCTTTTAAAACCAACAATATCATCTATTTTACAGAATGAACTTTCAAATGGAGAACATTATAGTGTTTACAGGCAACATAGCTTTTTTCTTAGAAAGAACAATTATACTCCCAAGTCCTACCCAACATCATCAACAACAACAACAAACGTCATGTAATATTACAAGTGAGGTCTGACAAAAGGTAGTATGCACGCCAACCTTACCCCTACCTTAGGGAGGTAGAGAGGCTCAACAACTGGAAGATGGAAACAAATAAACATCAAGAACATCAAATAAGAACTTATTCTTCAACAAACAAAACAAACTGACAGACCAATAACATTGCCTAACATCAAATGACTGGATATCAGTTTCAGGAACATGTAGGAGTTTATTAATAAGGGACAAACTACAATAAAAACCAATCCAGCTTTAACAAGTCCGAAATCGATCCACAATGTTGAAGGCTGAACCTTGGCAACTACTCGATTCCCAACAGCACTTTTATGTCCCTCGGCAATAAGAGCATGAAGTCATAAGAAAAATCATCTTATATAGAAAAGTTGCATCGAGTATTAACACACAAACTTTACCTCAATTGAGAGAGTGTTAGGAGTCTTTTACTGTTTAGTGTCTATTTACTGTTTAGCTTAGTATTCGGTTGATAAAATTCATATTGTTACGGAATTCTTATCTGTTAAGTTGTTTGGGTCATTAGAGTTTGTTGGACTCAGGAAACTTAGATTTAGCCTGAGTTAGTTGTGTAAGGCTACATATACCCTAGTTTGTTTCAATAAAAATCTATCGATCTTTCCTCTCATATTCTCTTTCGCAGTTTTTTCTTCATTCTTAACATTTGGTATCAGAGCCTCGTTAGGGGGTTAGAAGCAGCAGTCTTCGAGGTATTTTTTTCACAGTTCGAACATGACATCAGAGAGTTCATTTGTCCAACCAGCAGTACCAAAGTTTGATGGGTACTATGATCATTGGGCAATGCTCATGGAGAAGTTTCTGCGATCAAAGGAGTATTGGGGCCTTGTGGAGAATGGGATTCCTGCAATAGTAGAAGGTATGACAGACGCACAATGGCAGAACGTTAATGATCAGAAGTTGAAAAATGTAAAAGCAAAGAACTATCTATTTCAGGCATTAGATCGTCCAGTCCTAGAGATGATTCTAAAAAAGAGTACATCAAAGGATATATGGGACTCTATGAAGCAGAAATATGAGGGTAATACACAAGTTAAGCATGCACAATTGCAATCTCTTCACAAAGAGTTTGAAACTCTTCACATGAAGGTCGGGGAAACAGTGAATGCATATTTTGCTTGAACTCTCACCATTGCTAATAAGTTAAAAGCAAATGGTGAGGACAAGGGAGATATAGGAGTTGTGGAAAAGATCTTGAGATCCATGACTGCCAAGTTTAATTCTGTTCTATGTTCCATTGAGGAGTCGAAGGATACGAGCACATTGACCATTGATGAACTTCAAAGCAGCCTACTTGTACATGAACAACGAATGATTCCTTTAATTGAGGATGAACAAGCCTTAAAAATTTCCCATGGAGAACTATCTGGTGGAAGGGGTCGAAGCTTTGGAAGAGGAGGTCGTGGAGGGGGTATAAGAAGATTTGACAAGGCTACAGTAGAGTGTTACAACTGTCGCAAACTTGGGCATTTTCAATGAGAATGTCCACAAAAGGAAAAAGAGGCAATTATGCAGAAACTCAAGAAGAGATGTTGTTGATGGCGTATGTTGATAATGCTGACAAAGAAGATACATGGTATCTTGACTCAGGATGAAGCAACCATATGTGCGGAAATAAGGAATACTTCTTCAATTTTGATGGAAGCTTTAAAGATTCAGTGAAGTTAGGTAACAATTTAAGCTTGAGTGTAGTAGGAAAGGGCAATATAAGGCTTTAGGTGAAGGAAACAATACAGGTCATCACAAGTGTGTTTTATGTACCAGATTTAAAAAATAATTTGCTGAGTATTGGACAGCTATAGGAAAAGGGGCTTGCCATTTTGTCTCAACGTGACCAATGTAAGGTTTATCAGCTAGACAAAGATTTAATTATGGAGACAATAATGGCTTCAAATCGGATGTTTGTTGTGCATGCTATATCTCGCCCCATATCATCTGCTTGTTTCAATACCATCACAGAAGATATGGTGCAGCTTTGGAATTGTTGGTATGGACACTTAAGCTTTAAAGGCCTAAAGATTCTTCAGCAAAAAGGGATGGTGCATGGTTTGCCGCAACTCAATTCTCCTTTGAAGCTATGCAAAGATTGTTTGGTGGGAAAGCAACAACGCGATCCATTTCCAAAGAAGAGTAATTGGAGAGCTTCACAGATACTACAGCTAATATATGCCGATATTTGTGGTCCAATCAAGCCCATCTCTAACAGCAAAAAAAGGTATTGCTTAGTTTCATTGACGATTTTAGCAGAAAATTATGGGTTTATTTTTTGACTGAGAAGTTTGAAGCCTTTTCTATGTTCAAAAGGTTTAAGACCCATGTTGAAAAAGAGACAAATTCTTTTATTAGGGGTTTTCATACAGATCGGGGAGGAGAATTTACATCATATGAATTTTCTACTTTTTGTGGTGAGAATGGAATAAAAGACAATTGAAAGCTGCTTACACGCACCAACAAAATGGAGTTGCGGAGTGGAAGAATAGAACCATTATGAATATGGTTCGTAGCATGCTCTCAAAGAAGAAAATTCCCAAGACTTTCTGACCCGAAGCAGTAAATTGGACAGTCCATGTCTTGAATCGGAGCCCCACATTGGCAGTAAAAAGTAAGACACCAGAGGAAGCATGGAGTGGAGTTAAACCCTCAGTTGAGTACTTTAGAGTTTTTGGATGCATTGCTCATGTTCATGTGTCTGATCATACTAGATCAAAATTAGATAATAAGAGTGTGTGTTGTATTTTGCTGGGAATCAGTGAGGAATCAAAAGCTTATAAGCTTTACGATCCAATTTCACAAAGGATCATTATAAGCAGGGATGTTGTGTTTGAAGAAGATCGAAGCTGGATTGGGATAAGAGTCATGAAGAAACAATTGTGTGCGATTTGGAATGGAATGAAGGTGGAAATGAAGCAATTCAAGCAGTTCATGCTGCTATAATACAAGAAGCTGATGAATCAGGTTTCAAAGGAACAGAGGGTAATTTGCCTTATGATCCACTGCTCGCAGACCATCAATCTTCTATTGTGTCACATGGGAGAATTAGGACACAACCAGTTTGTATGCGAGACTATGAAACAGGTGACGGCATCTCTGAAGAAGAAAATGATATGGTTATGTTTACAGCAATTACTACAGATCCTATTTACTTTGAAGATGCTGTAAGAAATAAGAAGTGGAGAAAGGCCATGGATGCAGAGATAGAAGCAATAGAAAGAAATGGCACTTGGGAATTGATGGATTTGCCTGAAGGAGGAAAAAAGATTGGAGTTAAATGGGTTTATAAGACTAAATTTGATGAAAATGGAGAAGTAAATAAATATAAGGCTGGGCTTGTAGTGAAGGGGTATGCCCAACAACATGGGATTGACTACACAGAAATATTTACACCTGTGGCGCGTATGGAGACAATTCGGTTGGTGATTGCACTTGCAGCACTAAGAGGATGCCCTTTGTACCAGCTAGATGTATAGTCTGCGTTTTCACATGGCGAGCTACATGAAAATGTTTTTGTGGAATAGCCTTGTGGTTATGTGCAGAAGGGCAATGAGCAGAAGGTGTATAAGTTAAAGAAGGCACTTTACGGGCTTAAGCAAGCGCCGTGAGCTTGGTACAGTCGCATAGAAGCCTACTTCATGAAGCAAGGTTTTGACAAATGTGACTATGAGCATACTTTGTTCATCAAGATGAAAATAAATGGCAACATATTAATTGTAAGTTTATATGTTGATGATCTTATTTTTACTGGAAAGATGAATTATCATTTGCAGAATTTAAAAGTTCTATAAAGGATGAATTTGACATGATAGACCTTGGAAGGATGAGATATTTTCTTGGTCTGGAGATTTCTCAAAGATCAGATGGAATTTTTATCGTTCAGAAGAAGTATGCATTGGAGAAACTACAAAGTTTGGGATGGATAAAAGCAATGTTGTCCATAATCCAATTGTTCCAGGCTTTAAGCTCACAGAAGATGAGGGTGGAATCAAGGTGGATAAAACTTACTATAAACAGATTGTGGGCAGCCTCATGTATCTAACATCAACTCGGCCAGATATGATGTTTGTAGTGAGCCTTATTAGTCGGTATATGGAGAATCCTATTGAGCTTCATTTACATTCGACAAAGAGGGTGTTGAGGTACCTAATGGGTACAACTGAGTTTGGGATCTTTTATAGAAAGGGAGGAGATGATGAACTTGTTGCTTACATGGACAGTGATTATGCTGGAGACTTGGGAGACAGGAAGAGTACATCAGGCTATGTGTTTTTATTGAGCTCAGGGGCAGTATCTTGGTCTTCAAAATAACAACCACTTGTGAGTTTATCTACTACAGAGGCAGAGTTTATTGCTGCTACCTCATGTGCATGCCAAGCAGTTTGGTTGAAGAGAGTTTTGGAAAAGCTTGATCCTAATCAAGGCAAGACATCTACTATTCGTTGTGATAATAGTTCTACAATTAAGCTTTCGAAGAATCCAGTTATGCATGGTCGTAGCAAGCACATAGATGTACGTTTTCACTTCCTGCGAGAACTGACAAAAGCAGGCACTGTGGAACTTGTTTATTGTGCTACACATGAACAATTGGCTGATGTGATGACTAAACCTCTCAAGCTGGATGCTTTCCAAAAGTTGCTAGAACTATTAGGAGTTTGCTTCAAGTCTAGTGTATATTGATGCTCATATATTCAGTTTAAGGGAGGAATTGTTAGGAGTCTTTTACAGTTTAGTGTTTGTTTATTGTTTAGCTTAGTATTCGGTTAATAAAATTCCTATTGTTATGGGATTCTTATCTGTTAAGTTGTTTGGGTCATTAGAGTTTGTTGGACTCAGAAAACTTAGATTTAGCCTAAGTTAGTTGTGTAAGGCTACATATACCCTAGTTTGTTTCAATAAAAATCTATCGATCTTTCCTCTCATATTCTCTTTCGCAATTTTTTCTTCTTTCTTAAAAGAGAGGAGATGTGGTAGGATAATAGCGATCAGAAACTTGTCCATTCTTATCAACGAGGAACTTAGCAAAATTCCACTGAATATTATCCCCAAGTAATCCCCACTTGGCTAATTTCAAGAACTTATAAAAAGGAGATATGTTTTCACCATTCACTTCAATCTAGCTCAAGAAAGATACACACTTGTGAATACAAAGATACCATGAGCTATAAGAGAAAAAGTAATTTCTGAACACGATGGTATCCCTTAAGAATGCAACTTTAACATTTGTAGTCAACACAAGATGCGCACTAATTTACTGTGAATAATCGAATTGTTGGATAAACCGCAGCTTTGAAAATATTCTACCAAATTATTAAACATTCAACTCACATGTTTACATGGGGAGAGAAGATGTATTTAAAAGAAGGGGCAAAATACCATGTAAATCACCAAAGGTTTTGATAATGCAAGAAAATAAAAAATTAGTAGTTGAAACAGTAGTAACATCTACGAGGATTATTGTTGTTTCATTACCTTGTCAAAGATAGGGAACTCTGACTTGAAACGCGTACAAGAAAATTCTACAATCTCATCGTTGCTCCTTGGTTCTTGAGCACCAAATTGATTGCAAGGAAATGCCAATATTTCCAGGCCTACATTAAAATACCCAAAGAAAGAGAGATGTGAAGGCAGTTTTAGTGATACTCAAACCATAATAATGGGATGATTTTGAAACTTCGGTTCAAACACTAGCCTTTTTCTTCTTCTTTATTGATAGAGGAATTTGTTATGAGATAACGATTAATGACAGCAATAATAATGAAAAGAAATACCACACAATTTAATATGGGAAACTCTTAAAGGGAAGGAAACCCACGGCCAGTCACCAACTCTTATTATTTCTCAGTGAAAGATGATACGAATAAACCAAGTAAACCGTGTTTATATAGGCTGCAAAAAACCTGAATCCTAGACTATTTAGGATGTGCTCCTAAAAATTTTGCTGAGTAACCTACGAACTACTTAAAAAATAGGCTGTGAAAAATCCCTTGCTTCGTCGGGCCCACAAACATAACAGAATTGGTCCAGGAACAGAGAGATATAAGTTGTGAAACAACCAGCAAGAGCAAAATGGTAACTTGACACATACCTTGATCTTTGTACTTCTCATGTAAATGGTTGAGATCATCGTAGTTTGAATCAGTCAAACCGCTGTGGACAGCAAAACAGACAACAGTTGAATCAAAATATGTCAGATGACAGTTGAAGAATTCAATGAAGTGAAAGATTATATGAATCACAGAATGTGTAAAAGAGAAAAAACAACTTTTTAGTGTTATGATTTCATCTGGTACAGGAGATATTACAAAAGGAAATCATACAACTAATAGATATGATGGGTGGAAACCATTTGGACGCAACATTCACAATAAGTAGGACCTTTCCTTTGTAGGTACTAAGATCAATATCATTTCCCTTTGCATCCTGTGAGCAAAGGAGACAGTATGCTCAGAAAAGGGAACAAGATACAAGTAAATGAAGCATTTCACTGTGGTCACTTGTATCAAAAATGTCGGATCCTCCGAAACTAGTGCATTTTTGGAGTATTCGACACGGATGCAACATCATTTTTGGAGAGTCCAAGCAACATAGATTGTACATTTTTATGATATATTATCGTTTGCAGACTTAATGAAGTCATTTCATTATTTTATTATGGACTTTCCCTGTGCTTATAGGGCAAAGTCACATAAAGGGGCTATTTAAGCACGGGGAAGAACTAGAGCCCTGAGGAATGGGGCAAAAGCTAGCTCCATGAATAACAACAACAACATACCAAATAAAATCCCCAAAAGTGAGGTCTGCGGAGGGTAATGTACACATACATTACCCCTACCTCGTGGAGGTAGACAAACTCCATGAATAAATGAATTAAAAAAATTTAAAAGCAAATAAGGCACAGAAAAGTTAGTAGAAATATCTAGGCATGTGAGCAACCGCTATATGTTTTCTTCCTATTTGTTTAAACCTCGGTAGGCATAGTGATCCCGTAGGTATGCTGGTGAAGTTTATGTGAATTTTCCATTTGTTACAGTTTTCCTAGTATAATTAGTTGTTTAGTTATAAAAGGAATTTACCTTTTTATTACTCAAATATTTGGTGTATCAGTTGCAATGCGATTCTAATACTTTAGTTGTTGGAAGAGAGACAGACTCCATCCATATTTTTGACATTGCTGCTTGAATCTCTATCATAACAATTAGCAGGTAAGCTATGAAATAGTCCAGGGGCGTACAAATTGAACTGGAATACTCCTGGACTATTGGAAAAACGAAAAATGGTTCTACTCAAAGATAAGGTATATCTCATACTTCCATCCACTCTACCCCTCAAATTAAAACTCTTGATGACTAACCATTTACATATTGCAGCAAAATTCCTTCCACATATGCCTATTCTAGCATCATAATGCTTAGCTCCCATTTGGCCTGGGATTTGAACAGGTTGGAAATCATAGTAGCTCAGTTGATTGACTACCTGTACTTTCACCTTGTTGGTGAGCGCTTGTAATCCCATTCCCCTACCTCTATATTTTCAACTTGTTGGTAAGGGTTGTCCCCCTATGTTGCTCGAACTCTTCAAAAATATCGATGGGTACATGTCTTATCCTCCAAAATTAGTGTATTTTTAAAGGATCCGAAGCGGATGCAGCAACATTTCTTGAGAGTCCGAGCTACTTAGTTGTTCCCTGCCCTCAATTTGAAAGAGAAAAAAAAGATTTGAACCAGTTTTTGGGTGAAATTTTTCTTCCTCTCACAGGACTTCAAATTTCTTTCAAGTATAATCATGTCCAAATACAACTTCAAGTTTCAAAAACTATTTTCCTAACACAACTTCAACAACTCTTCTTCATCTCAAAGTTCCACAAAATCTATAGTTAAAAGCTAGCTCAAAGAAAAAAAATTATTTTTCTAAGGGCAACTTCAAAAACTCTTTTTCTTCAAGTTTCACAAAATATATAGTCAAAAGCTAGCTCAAAGAAAAAACTATTTTTCGAACACAAATTCAAAAACAAAAAAAAAATTCGAGTACGAAAAAACCTAAGTCAAGATTATTAGGAGCTAACCTTTAGAGTAAAGTCATAGACAGATTCTGGCTTCTTCTCCGGTTGGACAGCCATCCTCGTCGTTGTCGGAATTTGGTACTCTTAAAGTTTGAAATAGTAAGTCAAACTACCAAATATCCAATCACACATCCATCTATATATTAGCACCTTGTTTGGATGGTTATTACCTATTGTACTGTATTGTATTGTTAGTTTAAGTACAATGTTTATTTTGATTGTTATTTAAACTATATTGTATCATGTCGTTTAAATTCATTGTTAAGTAACAATGAAAAGATTCATTTTATGTAACGGCCGATTTGGTGTGATCACGTCGTTACCTTAATATTTTCTTCTCATTTTGTGATTACTTACTATTTAATAATTCTATTTTATCATTTACCTTACCTTTTTCATAGTAATTCTATCTCACGCGCTACTTTTCTTGTAGGTTTAACATTCAAATTGTGGATATGTAGCATTATGTAATGATGGAGAACGATACAATCTATCCAAACATTGTATTCATTAGAACAATATAGTATGATATAATACAATACATTATGAAACAATAAGTAACAACCATCCAAGCAGAGTGTAAGGGATCAGGAGGGATAATTTATAATTAATTCTGAGGATAAGTTTGTCTCATATTTAATTGATATAAAATTGTGGGATATATTATTTATTTAGAAACTACTTATTTTGGGATTATATTGTTATTTTTATTTATATTATACTAGGTAAATTACCCGTGCTTCGCACGGAATTGAACTATTTTATTAAGCTTACATATGATCATTTGGTAATATTCGTATTTTCGATACATACAATATATTGTCAAGAACATTTTATCTTAAGGCAAAGCGTCCTCCGAAATCTTAAAGTGCTACATTTTTTTTAAATTTTCATTTTTGCTATACAAAAATTATGAGTCATAGAGAGATTTTAAGTATAAGAAAGAAGTCTAAGAAAATCTCCATGGAAATAGTTGGTCAGAAGTAACGAAATTTTCTAAATTCCAAGAAGTCAACATCAGACATTAAAGAAGAGACCAAGAAGTCTCGAACAACAACACTCCCAAGTAAAGTGGAACATCACGTTCATACAAAAACATAATTAACTAAATTCAAATGGAGGACCTTCGGCTCCTTTCTTATGAACCTACACCAATCTCTTTTTTAAAATAGTATGTCATATCATGTAGATGTTAAAAATGACTCTAAAATTGTTAGTATCATAAAAAAATTTCCTCATTGTCTCAGAATAGTCGTTACTATTGCTTAGGCTTCATATCACCGGCCCCAACTTATTTGAAATTGAACCATAGTTATTATTGTGGTTATTGTATGCAGTTACAAAGAATTAATGCAATGATCAACCAAGCAGTAGGTGACATCTAAATAGAACTATTCACAACTGGATATTCTAAATAAAAATTTTGATACATAACATATTAAAATCTCACAGCATAATTTTGCGAGCACTTGAACTCACGAATATCTACAAATATTAATAAAAACGACCTTAATTTCCTAACAATCAAGAAGAAAAAGGCATGTTGCTTATCATATTTTTTAAAAAGATAGTCTGTTGGGATGTATCCAAGTTTACAGTTCACAAATTTAATTGAAAGAAGCCAAAAGGAAAAGTTATCACTACAGCAAAAATGATCTTTAACAGTAATTCATAGCTTAATTGCTCCTAAATATGTATTTTCAGAGGCAATTAGTACTCTTTATAAATGTCCTTAAAGTCTATAACAACATTGAATCTAATGACAATTAATTAATGCTGGTAAAGGCTCTAGCACTCTTCGTTAATATGCATATTTATTACTGATAAAAATTATTTTTGTTATAGTATATTTTGGGCATCTGTTAGTTTAAAAAAAACTTGATCTCTTATTATTTCCAAAAAGAAGATAGGATGAAATATGGCAAATTAGTCAACTTACGATAAAAGAAGTGGACTAATGGTCTCTATACTAATATTTTAGGAAGAGTGCAATGGCATACAAAATGGTTGAACCTAAGATAAAATAATCAAAATAATATATTAACTGTGGCAAGCAAGAGAGCAATCTGTTTGGTTCTTTTAACAAACTTCACCATTGATTCCGTATTAGTTATCACATATTTGATTTTGTGTGCTATCAAATATAGCACAGCCCACAAATAATTTTTCCAAAATTTATATGAAAAAACCTGTAGAAAGGGAAAGAGAAGATCAATTTTCAATCATCCTTGCTGGAATTTTCAACAAAGTTAAACAAAAGTCACCAAAATAGCAAAAAAAATTGCAATAGTTACATGAATCACTATCACTTACAGTAAAAGATTATGCTTCACGAAATAGAAGGAAGAAAACTTTGAGGAATGAAACACACTTCAAAAGAAGCTTAATTAATGTATTTGAATTCGACTCCCCTATAGCAGAAAATAAACCTACAAATAATAGTGGCAAAATTAGAAGTTTTGTTTACTAAAGAACCAAATGTAATGAATTCAACCATTCAAGCAGTGTTATGAGTTGTGGACTGAGAGGTGCAAGAGTAGTAATGTCACATTTCAATTGAAATCAATTTTCTTTGTTGATTCTTTCTTCTTTTGGTGCCTTGGAATTAAGTGGTGTGTTTTAAAAGGTGTGAATGAAAAATGAAGAGTTGTGATTTTTGTGAAAAAGTCGCGACTTTTAAGAAAACTAAATACGACAATAATGCGGAAGCTCAAATCTTATTAAAGTAAATAACAAAAAAACCTGTAGAGCCTATTACATATTATTCTCATACCTGAAGGTCATCACATCAAGGACATATACTCTCAAAATGTCAAGTTTAAGAGTACTAAAGACATCAAACTAAATAAACAGAATAGTCTATACCCGAAATCTAAGGACACCATGCCATGACCGAGAGAATCCAACACGAGCTAGAAGGAATAGCTCACCCTGAAATCTAATGTGCTGGAGATAGGCTAGAACTGAGGGAGAGTCGAAGTAGATGGTATACTCGCTGCACTCCACAAAAGGAAAACAAAGAAAACACAAGTAGGAGTCAGTACAAGGCAACATGTACTGAGTAGATATCATCGGCCAACTCAAAATAGAAACTAATATGCAATAAGTAACAGTATGAAACCAACTATGGCACTTAGCAGGTGGCAAGCAACGAACAACATGAACAAGTGACAACAGCACTGAAGCAAGTACGTAATCAATCACAATATCAAGCACACACACGAGGACTCATGCCTCCACAGCACGCTCATTTGGTAAATGAGTTCTTTGAGATTGAGTACATTAAGTTAATTCAATATGTTTTCCATTAATGTTACCATGTCAGAACGTGACACCCGATCAAATAATACCGTGTAGGAACGTGACACCCGATCAAATAACATCGTGTCAGAACGTGACACCCGATCCAATAATACCGTGCCGGCTCGTGGCACCCGATCCATTAACTCCATGTCGAACGTGACACCCGATCCAATAATACTGTGCTGGCTTGTGGCACCCGATCCAAATATATCGTTAATTCATTTGTCATTCTTTATCATCTCTTTCCACTTCCTTAATAATATTTCATTACGGCTTCTTTATTCAAGGCATCACTTTAATAAAACAAGTTCAAGATTATGAATTTTGCGGTCTTGGGATTACAGATCAATCACAACAACACATCCATCATCCAAACCACAACAATTAAGTACATAGGAAATTTCACAAAATTACTCAATGACTATCAATCACTATTAAGAGTCTCTTTATCACATAGAATAAACCATAACCTACCTCCACCGAAGAGTCGAAGTCAAGCAAGCTAATTCTCCAATGCCTTTCCTCTCCTCAATGTCTCAGAACGTTTCCAATCGATCAAGTATACAATGCTCATAAGCAAACGAGTCCATATACATCCATATTACTATATATCTAGCCTAGACTCAATAATTTACCCAAAAGCTATAGAGCACGAATCTATAATCAAATTCCTAAATTTTGATACCAACTAATATATCAAGTCTTATATGTTCCTAATTTTTCAAGCCTAAGATTAATTCTCAATTCCTCCAAATAATAATTTTAATGGAATTCATATAATATCATACGCCGAATATTTAATTACCTACCTTAATATGTCAAAATTTGAATTAAATTATTATGGTACCATACGGAAAATTCCTTTTTAGCTTTCAACTACAGAAAGGAACGAATCTTTTTATACACTAGCACACGTATATCAACCCACCATTATCTAATAATTTCTTAACATTTATTATCCCCCTTAGTCTTCAATTTTTCTTATTATCCATTCTGCCATAACATGGCCCTAATTAGTATATGTAATGATATAAGCCCCACACCCAACAATCAATATGTGTAGAAAAATATTAAGGATAGTTGAAGATTAACCTTTAGGCACATCCGCCTCATGATGCCTCAGGTTAGGTTTCTATTGTTCTCCGCTTCTCTCTTTTCTTTTCTAAATAAAATAGCTATGTATCAAAATTGCTAAATTTTATTATTTTAATTTCTACATATGGGCCAAGTTACATTGTGTATTAAATAAATTTCAAACTTGGCCATTTACAATCAACTAAAAACTAATTGTTTAATAAATATCCACAAACTAAATAATCGTAGTTAAATAAATAGTTCAAAATTACCATTTAAAATTTACGGGAAGGTTCTTTTATGAAAGAGATAGGTCTAGTGTTCCAAATTACCTACGGGTCGTTACTTCAGATACCAATTTACCCATCGTTCGTCCTCGAACGATCAAAGAAGGCGAGGGTAAGAAAGGGTACCTGAATCGATAAAAAGGTGTGGATATCTTTCCTGCATATCATCCTCAGTACTCTAGGGTCTCACCGCAAATGCATCAAATCAACCAATGGTAGACCTGCATCTCCTCACATACAATGCCTCAAATGGAGTCATATTAATACTCGAGTGATAGCTATTGTTGAACGAAAACTCAACTAACAACACATACTATTCCCAATAACCACAAAAGTTAATCGTACACACATCCACAACATATTCTCAAGGACCTTGACACAACCATGAGGATGAATCTTTTCTCACATAACCATGATGAATCTTAAATCAATACTGGCTACAACCAGAAGTGGACCTGAACCAACTACCACACACATAATGCACAAACCATCATAGGTCTTATAAATATTTCCTTTTCACAACATAAACTTTCCACGAGCTTAAGTTATAAAAATTTGATCTTTAGACATCAGATACCCATCAAGGGAGAATCAACTTATCTAAACCAAAAAAAGAAATGATCAAGTAACCACCTATTGAGCGATATACCCAAGCATACAGAACCTCTAACAACACTATCAAAATGCTAGATAGTAGTTGTTATTGTAGATAACCCTTAAGAACAGTAGAACTAGACTCAATGGTCCTCACATTCAACCACACAAAATCAGAACTTGACCTCGATGACTAGATGCATATTAAGATTGTCGGACAACTGTAAATACCCATGGTACCTCTTCTATAAATTCTCATAAGCAAGGTGGTACATGTAGAACCACTAAAATATTTCAACTCCAAACAACACAAAATATGTAATCTAAGATAACAAAGTCTGCCCAAACATCCTACCCAACCAAGAGGATATCGCAGGATTGGTACATCCGATCCACCACTAGGGATCCATCCACAAAAGTGAAAACACGCATGGACATAGCTAGTGAATCATACTCCAAACCATGTATAGAACGAAATATGTGATCATATAAGAATGTATGGAACCAATGTTGAATAACACCTAATGCTTTCTCTAAAGAGCTCATATGAAATGTTTTGATTCAGTTGACTCCATTTATTTGATTTTTAGCTACCCACAATCCACCGGTCTGGTCGCCATTACGATCGTACCTATACTCTATTTTTCAGACTCCTCATACTCTTCACATCATTCCACTGAAGCCCATACTCTCAATACTAACAACCATCATAACCACTCCAGCCATTTACCTTACTATAAACCAACACTTTTAAGTGAAGCCCTTTCTTAGGTTCTTTAACAATCCAAAGTATCACACTTTATGACCCAAACCATGCATAAGTCTTTCCAAATGCTCAATACTCGATGCAATCAATCATTTTTTTTAACCTTACAAATTCATACCTTGACAAAACATACCACCACAAATGTAGACTTACAATGAAAAAATTGAATTGTGAATCCAACTGCATAACCTAATCCCTTTAGCTATCAACATTAGCTCATACCTTGAAGATTTTTATGAATTCATGTATCTTAGCTTATCATTGGTCGTCTCTCTATTGACCTTACCATATCCTTCGCTAAAAATCCAAACGTACTCATTACCAAATTCAAAACCACAAAACAACTTATCATCACACTCGAGTAGAACATTTGTACACTCCTTTCTCAAGTCTTATTCAATAGTTTTTAACTAATCTGATGAACCCGTGGAAGTATTACCATAACCAGAGCAAAACAAATGAAACCACGCTGTCTCTGAATCCAATTCTCAAACCCTCTGAAGATACCTCTTTAGCCCTTGTAATCAGAGAAAATATTTTTGCTCTCACCTCTTTCTGAAGGCTACACTACATCCCACAAATTATTTTTTTTTACTCTAGCTCCTTTACATTCTATTCGAGCTGTGTCCCAACATCTCCTAAAACTTTTCGTATAGCCACGTTACTCACCAAATAGTAGAAAATCACAACCTTAGATATTCGAAAGTCGTTATTACCATAAAAAATTCGTTTAACCAATAATCCTTATTATATAGTTGCATCCCAATCATAATCCATCACGAACTCTTATTACCATTATGCTCAGTTAGCCATTGCTATCATCATGAAGTCAACCTTTTCATCGACATGACACCTCAAACCCAGTTATACCAATCAAATTCAAAAGTCTAACCCAATTTTATACGCACTTTCTTACTAAAATTTTCAATTGCCTTCACCCAAGTATACTCACTAGGGCTTTCTTTACCCATAAGCTTATCATTCCAGTATAGATCCACTCCTTTAGAGCATAAGATAAAACCACCAGTCCTCATTTAGAATCCTCAAGATACACTTCACAACCTAAATGCACTAATATCGTACCAAAGATCCACTACTAAAATCTTTCTCAAAAGCAATTCTTAACTCAAGCGTCCATAGTAACAAACTGGTTGGTTTCTCCAATGTGAATGCAACACCGAATCTCATTATCTGAACATGTCATACAACTGATAATTCCTTAAGTAGTTAATATTCACACTTGACAACCGATGAATTCGTTTCCACACAACACCAGTACCACACCGTGAAAGTCCATTAGATCCATCACTAGAACACGTCATACCTATGAGAAGATCGTACCAAAATAGCCCACATATTTCTACCCATTGAACAACTGCAAAACATTTGTAAATCCGGTATATCTCTAGCCCACGTGATTTGCATTCTTTCTTAGATTAGGTCGATAACAAAAGTAACGTACTTAATAACTCTAACTAAGTAAACATCGGTACTGTTGTAGTAGTCGTATCTTGACCCTCTTTGATATACACTCAATCTATGAAATTGTAGTAGATATTCTAACCTCAATTGGCGCAACATAATTTCATCATTCGCTAAGCAACTCATACATATTATGACAACTTTACTAAATGTATTTTCCCAAAGTAATGGTGTTCATTATCTAGTCCCTTATGAAACTTCTTGAATATTGTCGTCACCTTTGTAAAGTCATCTGGCTTCACCCCCTTTACCCCCATCACAAAATCAACCACTTCCTGAAAAGATTTTGCTGAAGAGGCCACCTATAAAGCTTGAATCTGCAAATCTAACCTCAATTCTTTCAGAAGCAGCGAGTTTGCTCTTACAGATTGAAGCAAAGCTGAGTCGCATATTTGGATAAAGCATGAAATTTGGCCTCATAGGTTGCAAAAGATATCTTCCGTTGCTCTATATTTAGAAACTCATCTCTCCTTCTATCCCTCAAAGTCCAGGCTATATACTTCTCCAAAAAGAAGCTAGAAAATATTGCCCAAGTCATAAGTAGTGCCTTTACTAGTTGGCACTCAACATGAGACTGACAACACATCTTGGCGTCTCCCTGAAACGGGTATGTCACAAACTCCACACCAAACATCTCCACTATATTCATCTTATGAAGCAGCTCATGACAATCAACAAGGAAATCATAAGCATCTTCATATTCAGTACCCATGAAGAATGGGGGTTTCAACTTTAAGAACTTAATAAAAAGATCACGTTGTCCACTAGTCATTACATGTCCACAGTGAATCGGGTAAATATGCCTATTTTCAAGGACGCATCCTCTCTTGCTAGTGTTGGTGTTGCCACTTCTATTGCTCTAGTTCTCACCATATGTGAAATAGAATCAAGGACGTTAGATACCATTTTGCATCACCTAGATACCAATTGGATTTAAGTAATCACACGAAAGAACGAAAGAATGGAGTTTCCTAAAGTCCTATAGCCTCTCGAAGAAAAGTAAAGGCATCCCCATACCGTTCCGCAAGACTCTACTAGACCTGTCTTTATGTGATGAGATCATCGAACATAAAGTTTAGAAACCAATTTTGGCACGACCTAAAATGGGTCATGGGTGGCACCCACACTTAACCTCCTGGGTGGGTGAACCAATGAATTCAAACCTCAACTTATATTAATTATTCAACTTATGAAATACGACAACAATGCGGAAGCTCAAATCTTATTAAAGTAAAAAACAAAGAAACCTCTAGAGTCTATCACATATTATTCCCAAAATCTGAAAGTCATAACATCAAGGACATCTACTCTCAAAATGTCAAGACTAAGAGTATTAAAGACACCAAACTAAATAAATAGAATAGTCTATGCCTGAAATCTAAGGACACGATGCCATGACCGAGAGAATCCAACACGAGCTAAAAAGAATAACTCACCCTGAAATCTGATGTGCTGGAGATAGGCTAGAAATGAGGGCGAGTCGAAGTCAATGGTACACTCGCTACACTCCACAAAAGGAAAATGAAGAAAACACAAGTAGGAGTCAATACAGGGCAACATGTACTTAGTAGATATCATCGGCCAACTCAAAATAGAAACTAATATGCCATAAGTAATAGTATGAAACCAACTATGGCACTTAACAGGTGGCAAGCAACGAACAACATGAACAAGTGACAACAACACTTTAGCAAGTACGTAATCAGTCACAATATCAAACACACACACAAGGACTCATGCCTCCACACCACGCTCATTTGGGAAATCAGTTCTTTGAGATTGAGTACATCAAGTTAATTTAATATGTTTTCTTTTAATGTTACCATGCCGGAATGTGACACCCGATCCAATAATACCGTGTCAAAACGTGACACCCGGTCCAATAACACTGTGTCGGAATGTGACACCTGATCCAATAATACCATGCCAGCTCGTGGCACCCGATCCAATAACACCGTGCGAAACGTGACACCTGATCCAATAATACCATGTCGGCTCGTGGCACCAGATCCAAATATATCGTTAATTCATTTGTCATTCTTTATCATCTCTTTCCACTTCCTTAATAATATTTCATTACGGCTTCTTTATTCTAGGCATCACTTTAATAAAACAAGTTCAAGATTATGAATTTCGCAGTCTTGGGATTACAGACCAATCACAACAACACATGCATTATCTAAACAACAACAATTTAGTACATAGAGAATTTCACAAAATTACTCAATGATTATCAATCACTATTAAGAGTCTCTCTATCACATAGAATAAACCATAACCTACCTCCACTGAAGAACCAGAGTCAAGCAAGATAATTCTCCAATTCTTTTCCTCTCCTCAATGTCTTAGAACGTTTCCAATCGATCAAGTATACAATGTTCATAAGCAAACGAGTCCATAGACATCCATGTTACTATATATCTAGTCTAGACTCAAAAATTTACCCAAAAGTCATGGGGCACGAATCTATAATCAAATTCCTAAATTTTGATACCAACTAATTTATCAAGTCTTATACGTTCCTAATTTTTCACGCCTAAGGTTAATTCTCAATTCCTCCAAATAATAATTTTAATGGAATTCATATAATATAATACACCTAATATTTAATTACCTACCTTAATATGTCAAAACTTGAATTAAATTATTATGGTACCATACGGAAAATTCCTTTTTAGCTTTCAGCTACAGAAAGGAATGAATCTTTGTATGCACTAGCACACGTATATCAACCCACCATTATCTAATGATTTCTTATCATTAATTATCCCCCTTAGTCTTCAATTTTTCTTATTATCCATTCTGCCGTATCATGGCCCTAAGTAGTATATGTAATGATATAAGTCCCCCACCTAACAATCAATATGCGTAGAAAAATATTGAGGCTAGTTGAAGATTAACCTGAAGGCACAGCCGCCTCAGGTAAGGTTTCTGTTGTTCTCCGCTTCTCTCTTTTCTTTTCTAAATAAAATAGCTATGTATAAAAACTACTAAATTTTATTATTTTTAGTTTTACATATGGGCCAAGTTACATAGGGTATTAAATAAATTTCAGACTTGGCCATTTACAATAAACTAAAAACTAATTCTTTAATAAATACCCATTAACTAAATAATCGTAGTTAAATAAATAGTTTTAAATCACCATTCAAAATTTACGGGAAGGTTCTTTTATGAAAGAGGTAAGTCTAGTGTTCAAAATGACCTAACGGGTCGTTACATCAGATACCAATTTATCCATCGTTTGTCCTCGAATGATCAAAGAAGGCGAGGGTAAAAAAGGATACCTGAATTGACAAAAAGGTGTGGATATCTTTCCTGCGTATCATCCACAGTACTCTAGGGCCTCACCTCAAATGCATTAAATCAACCAATGATAGACCTGCATCTCCTCCCATACAATGCCTCAAATGGAGTCATATTAATACTCGAGTGATAGCTATTGTTGTACGAAAACTCAACTAACAACAAATACTATTCCCAATAACCACCAAAGTTAATTGTACACACGTCCACAACATACTCTCAAGGACCTTGACACAACCATGAGGACAAATCTTTTCTCACATAATCATGATGAAATCCTGAATTAATACTAGCTACAACCAGAATAGAACATGAACTAACCACCACACATCCATAATGCACAAACCTACATAGATCTTGTCAATATTTCCTTCTCACAACATAAACTTTCCATGAGTTTAACTTATAAAAATTTGATCTTTAGACATCAGGTACCCATCAAGGGAGAATCAACCTATCTAACCCAAAAAAACAAATGATCAAGTTACCACCTAGCGAGCGATATACGCAAGCATACAAAACCTCTAACAACACTATGGAAATGCTAGATTAGTAGTTGTGATGGTAGATAACCCTTAAGAACAGTAGAACTAGACCCAATGGTCCTCACATTCAACCACAAATAATCGGACGACTAGATGAATATTAAGATTGTCGGACAATTGTAAATACCCATGGTACCTCTTCTATAAATTCTCATAAGCAAGGTGGTACATGTAGAACCACTAAAATAATTCAACTCCAAGACAACACAAAATATGTCATCTGAGATAACCAAGTCTGCCCAAACATCCTACCCAACCAAGAGGATATCGCAGGATTGGTACATCCGATCCACCACTAGGGATCCATCCACAAAAGTGAAAACACGCATGGACATAGCTAGTGAATCATACTCCAAACCATGTATAGAACGAAATATGTGATCATATAAGAATGTATGGAACCAATGTTGAATAACACCTAATGCTTTCTCTAAAGAGCTCATATGAAATGTTTTGATTCAGTTGACTCCATTTATTTGATTTTTAGCTACCCACAATCCACCGGTCTGGTCGCCATTACGATCGTACCTATACTCTATTTTTCAGACTCCTCATACTCTTCACATCATTCCACTGAAGCCCATACTCTCAATACTAACAACCATCATAACCACTCCGTCCATTTACCTTACTTTAAACCAATAATTTTAAGTGAAGCCCTTCCTTAGGTCCTTTAACAATCCAAAGTATCAAACTTTATGACACAAACCATGCATAAGTCCTTCCAAATGCTCAATACTCGATGCAATTGATCATTTTTTTTAACCTCATAAATTCATACCTTGACAAAACATACCACCACGAATGTTGACTTACAATGAAAAATTTGAATTGTGAATCCAACTGTGTAACCCAATCCCTTTATCTATCAACATTAGCTCATACCTTGAAGATTTTTATGAATTCGTGTATCTTAGCTTATCATTGGTTGTCTCTCTATCGACCTTACCATATCCTTTGCTAAAAATCCAAACGTACTCGTTACCAAACTCAAAACCACAAAAGAACTTATCATTACACTAGAGTTGAACATTTGTACACTCCTTTCTCAAGTCTTATTCAATAGTTTTTAACAGATCTGATGAACCTGTGGCACTATTACCATAACCAGAGCAAAACAAATGAAACCACGCTGTCTCTGAACCCAATTCTCAACTCCTCTGAAGATACCTCTTTAGCCCTTGCAATTAGAGAAAATATTTTTACTCTCACATCTTTCTGAAGGCTACACGACATCCCACTAATTTATTATTATTTTTTTACTCTAGCTCCTTTAAATACTATTCAAGCAGTGTCCCAACATCTCCTAAAACTCTCCATATAACCACGTTACTCACCAAATAGTTGAAAATCACAACCTTAGATATTCGAAAGTCGTTATTACCATAAAAAAATCGTTTAACCAATAATCCTTATTATATAGTTGCATCCCAATCACAATCCATCACGAACTCTTATTACCATTATGCTCAGTTAGCCATTGCTATCATCATGAAGTCAACCTTTTCATCGACATGACACCTCAAACCCAGTTATACCAATCAAATTCAAACGTCTAACCCAATTTTATACGCACTTTCTTGCTAAAATTTTCAATTGCCTTCACCCTAGTATACTCACTAGGACTTTCTTTACCCATAAGCTTATCATTCCGGTATCAATCCACTCGTTTAGAGCTTAAGATAAAACCACCAGTCTTCATTTAGAATCCTCAAGATACATTTCACAACCTAAATGCAATAATATCGTACCAAAGATCCACTACTAAAATCTTTCTCAAAAGCAATGCTTAACTCAAGCGTCCGAACAAACTAGTTGGTTTCTCCAATGTGAATGCAACACCGAATCTCATTATCTGAACATGTCATACAACTGATATTTTCTTAAGTAGTTCATATTCACACTTTACAATCGACAAATTCGTTTCCATACAACACCAGTACCACACCGTGAAATTCCGTTAGATCCATCACTAGAACACTTCATATCTATCGAGAAGATCGTACCCAAATAGCCCACACATTTCTACCCATTGAATAACTGCAAAACATTAGCAAATCCATTATATCTCTAGCCCAAGCGATTTGCATTCTTTCTTAGATCAGGTCGATAACTAAAGTAACATACTTAATTACTCTAACTAAGTAAACATCGGTACTGTTGTAGTAGTCATATCATGACCCTCTTTGATACACACTCAATCTATGAAATAGTAGTAGAGATTCTAACAACAAATGGCACAACATAATTTCATCATTCGCTAAGCAACTCATACATGTTATGACAACTTTACTAAATGTATTTTCCCAAAGTGATGGTGTTCATTATCTAGCCGTCCCTTACGAAACTTCTTGAATATTGTCACCTTAGTAAAGTCATCTGGCTTCACCCCCTTTACCTCCATCACAAAATCAACCATTTCCTGAAAAGATTTTGCTTAAGCAGCCACCTATAAATCTTGAATCTGCAAATCTAACCTCAATTCTTTCACAAGCAGCGAATTTTCTTTTACGGACTGAAGCAAAGCTTAGTCGCATATATGGATAAAGCATGAAATTTAGCCTCATAATCTGCAACAGATATCTTTCGTTGCTCTATATTCAGGAACTCATCTCTCCTTTTATCCCTCAAAGTCCGGGCTATATACTTCTCCATAAAGAAGCTAGAAAATATTGCCCAAGTTATAAGTAGTGCCTTTACTAGTCGGCACTCAACATGAGACTGTCACCACATCTTGGCGTCTCCCTGAAATTGATATGTCACAAACTCATCACCAAACATCTCCACTATATTCATGTTATGAAGCAGCTTATTGATCTGAGGCCAAAAATATATTTTCTTATCATTAATTGCCTCAAATTTAGTATTTATATTTGTCCTTTTTGAGCATGGATTTTATGAATTGTGCTAAATAGTGTATTTTATTTGTAGGATTAAATTGGTGGGAAGATGAAGAAGTTTGGAGCTAAAACGAATTAAAGATGGAAGATTGAAGAAGAAAATCAAGCAGGCAGCTTAATGGATTAAATTGAATATAATAATACATATAATATATATCAAGTGCAGCAGAAGACTTTCAATTGATATTGGCACAATTGCCACGTGGCAACAAACGGAAGACTCTCAAATTGTGAGGCGGTTTCACGAGTAAAAAAAGGAATTCAATTCCTTTCGGTTTTGGGTTCCTAATTTATTTTGGACTCAATTATTTTATTCAGGGTTTCCTACATCTATAAATAGCCATAGAAATAATAATTATTGGAGAAGACTTTTTAAGGAAGACACTTTGTAAGGAAAAATTGTCAATACTTTTAAGGGTTCTTTTCTTCTTCTTTTTCTTAGGTATTAGTAGCTAAAGACCCTTGTTCTGGGGCTGCGGCCATGGGTAATTGTTGAACATCGATTGTTTTGAATTAATGTTTGTTATCGTTTAAATTACTTTTGTATTCTTGTTTTAGTATTTCATGCTTGATCACCATAGAAATAAATCCATTGTCTATTCTTGGACTCGAGAGATAAAGAGGTAGATAGACCAAAGAATGCAAAGAGCTTGTTCTAACTTTGTTTAGATTCGTGTTCAGGAGTGACGCCCGGACGAACACCTCGCTTGGTTACGAAATAGGATGAAATATAAATGCTCGCCAATTAGGACTGCCTATCCCCGCTCAAAGATGTAGTTAGACAGCTAGTTGGAGTAGGCGATTAGAGGTTGAGAGATCATGATCATAAAATCAACCCTGTAAATCAATAATTTGATAACCTTAGTTAATTCATTATATGAGATGCGATACATGAAACCCTATGCATGTTGCAGCCCTGGAATTGTCCCAATCACTGTAAGTTAATCTTAGTATTTAATTTTTGCATTCTTTTATTTCTTTTGACACTCTTAAATAAATAATTAGACTAGTATAATTTAGTAAATAGTTAATTGACAAGTCTCTGTGGGTTCGATATTCCGGTTCTTAAAGAGCCACTTATTACTTTTGCGACCACGTACACTTGCGTGTGCAATTGGAAGCAACAAGTTTTTGGCGCCGCTGCCGGGGACTTAGAAATTAACTATTCTTCTAGGTTATACTTTTTCTTTTTTATTTATTTATTTATTTTTAATTTTTTTAGTTAGTTTTTTTTTCTGTCTACAAAATTAATTTTTTTTTTCCTTTGAATAATTTGGTACTCCTATTGATATGACTGATTGGGATAAATCGTGGTTGGGTGAGAAGTATCCTTGTAATTATTGTAATGGACCCCACTTGGATATCAAGTGTCCTATTTATCATATATGTGGTGGTCAATTTGGTCATTGGAATGGTTGTCCTAACTCTTATTCCCCTCCCCCTCCCCCCTATTATGATTCTTCTGTTATCTATAATGTTGACAGGGGTGATGAAGTGGGGAATGCCCAAAGAGGTGGAGGTACGCATAGTTATGAGAACACGTATAACTCAAGTTGAAGGAATCACCCCAACTTCTCATGGGGTGGAAATCAGAATCAACACAAAAATCAGGCTCAAGGGCAGAACCAATACAGACCACAAGGTAATGGACAACAGTTTCAACAGCCAAATAATCAAGGTGCGAAGCAAGGGGGCATGACTAATGAGGAGTTGTTCCAAAAGCTAAGTACAGATATCAACAACAAAAATGAAGAACACTATAGGAAGTTGGGAGAAGAGTTGAGAAGCACCCAGTTAGCGCAGAAAAGTCTGGCAAGGCAGTTCGCAAAATTGGCTAATGCAGTCAATGTGCGTCCTCCTGGAGGTCTTCCGGGTGACACGGATCCTAACCCAAGGCAACTGAATGCGGTGAGCACAAGGAGTGGATTACAAGTGGAAGAACTAGCTCCAAAGAAAAGAAGTTCTGAGGCGGTGAGAGAAGAAAAGAAACCCGAAGAAATGGTTCAAGATGCGAATGTTGAGAGGATTGTTCCTCAAATAAAACCACCCCCTCCGTTTCCTCAAAAGTTCAAAAAGAAGAACGAGGACGAATGCTTCGGTAAGTTTTTGTCTCTCCTTAAACAAGTTCACATTAATCTCCCTTTGGTTGATATTTTGCAGGGAATTCCTAAGTACGCCAAGTATGTGAAGGAGATAGTGGAGCAAAAAGAGGAATTCCAACCATTCAACTATACCTTATTCCTTAATGTCAATGTTGAGAAAGAGTACAAAAGTGAGAATGTTGTAAATAATGTTGCTTTGGAGTTGATGCATTTTGGATCTCATTCAAAACACTTGACTATAGATGAGGAACAAGGCCCCGACATCCTAAAGTTTTCTAATCCACATAGACAAAACGACATTCCTCACATAAGGGCCAAAAGTGCAAGATGCAACATTTATTACTAGGTTCCTTTATCTTTATACCACCGCCCCTAGAGAGGAGCAGAAAAATTGATGCAAAGTTAGGGGTACAATTCATAAGTTCAAAGTGGAAAGAAAAGTGGTGAATTTACTTGTGTCGTGCCGCGAAGTTAAATTAGGCGCTTATTGGGAGGCAACCCAATTGGTAGTGTAGCTTCTTATTTTATTTTTATTTTTTTAGTGTCATTTTTTTCTTTTGGTCTAGTTTTTACAGATTTTGGAGAAGTCTGAGTACCTAAAAACTTGGACTAAGGAGCACATTTGAGCTTAAGTGTGTGGTGCGTACGGCCCTTGATGGAAAAAGAAACCATGCTACTAGCTAGGCCTAGAGGCCTCAGGGAGTTTTCCTAACCCTTGTTTTAAATTTTATTTGATGCTTTGGGGACATAGCATCTTTTTAAGTGTGGGGTGGAGGAATGATTTCCTAGTTTTTACTGCTTTATCGAGTCTTTTTGTATTTTTAGGTGGGTTCCTCAGCTTTTGTGTTCGGTACTTTTCCTGAGGATAGTCCCTTTGAACCGATAGGGAGTAAATATTTTTTTTTTTTTTTTAGAGAAAAGAAAAGACCCACCCTTTTGAATTGTGTGATACTTGCTATTTAGGCTTAATTGTGAATAGTACTTTCTTGTGAATGCTTGATTGCTAATGAAATTACAGACTCTTTGACACCAAGGCTCATGGTTGTAACTTTGTATATAGCTTATTTTATTTTGTAGTTTGTTATGATCCTGTCTCTCTTAGAAGTAGAATTGATCCATCTTGATTGATACTTGTGCCATGTGTGGTGAGAATTTGTTTATTCCATGTTTTGCATCTTAGTCTAGAACTTGCCCTGCATGTTATTGAAGCGAAATAAAAAGTGTTGCTCAGTTTAGGAGATGATAATAGGCTTTCTTTGATTTGTCTTGTAAATTTTAGCCTTTTCAGATATTATATCACTAGTTCGCCCTTTTGAGCCTGTAGCCTTTTGTTGGTAGCCATATTTTGCCCTTAACTATTTTGTTGAATCCCTAGTTTTTGCACCTTGCTTCCTTGAGCACTGTAGCATAGACTGATTATAATTGTTATATCTGGAAAAAGAAAAGGGGTGGTTGAATGACAAAAGGTAATCAATGATAGCTACAAAGTGATGAAAAAAGCCCTCTTTGAAAGAATGTGACATGAAAAAGAAAAAAAAAGGGAGAAGAAAAAAAAATCTTTGAGAAAATAAAACAAAGAAAAAAAATTGTGAAAGAAAAAAATGATTGAATCATTCTTGAGATGATGAGAATTATTTGTGAAATAATTGTTGAAGAGAGGGCTAAAAATAAAGAGAAGAAAATAATGGGTGATGAAGTCTAAAAATACAAAGTGCTTAGGGAAGTGTAAGTCACTATTATATAGTTTTCCTACCCGTCCCCTAGCCTACATTACAACCCGTTAAAGTCCTATTTGATTCTATTCAAGCATGCTTAATTAGTGGAGATGTACATAATGGGCAAGCATATGGTTCTTTGAGCATACATGTGAATTTTATTTGTGAGTGTGAGATTTGATCTTTGATGTGAAATCCTTAATTTATATTCAATCTTTTGAATTGAGTGTGTGGACTATTTCTTCTTGTGAGGGCACTTGTTTCATGATAGATAGGTGATATTATTAACTTTCTTTGACGAGAGTAGGTGAGCAAGCTTAAATTTGATGAGTTCAAAGTCCGTCCTTGAGGTTAGGAGGTTAGAGGTTTGTTGTTTATTTGGATGTCTAGCATAATGATTGAGAAGTGTACTTGATGTTTTGAAATTTGAATAAGGTCTAATTGTTTGTATCAATAAAAGTGATGATGTTCCTAGTATGATTTTTCGAGATGAGCTTTAATGTTTGCTCGAGGACGAACAAAAGTTTAAGCGTGGGGTGTTGATCTGAGGCAAAAAATATATTTTCTTATCATTAATTGCCTCAAATTTAGTATTTATATTTGTCCTTTTTGAGCATGGATTTTATGAATTGTGCTAAATAGTGTATTTTATTTGTAGGATTAAATTGGTGGGAAGATGAAGAAGTTTGGAGCTAAAACGAATTAAAGATGGAAGATTGAAGAAGAAAATCAAGCAGGCAGCTTAATGGATTAAATTGAATATAATAATACATATAATATATATCAAGTGCAGCAGAAGACTTTCAATTGAAATTGGCACAATTGCCACGTGGCAACAAACGGAAGACTCCTCAAATAGTGAGGCGGTTTCACGAGTAAAAAAAGGAATTCAATTCCTTTCGGTTTTAGGTTCCTAATTTGTTTTGGACTCAATTATTTTATTCAGGGTTTCCTACATCTATAAATAGTCCATAGAAATAATAATTATTGGAGAAGACTTTTTAAGGAAGACACTTTGTAAGGAAAAATTGTCAATACTTTTAAGGGTTCTTTTCTTCTTCTTTTTCTTAGGTATTAGTAGCTAAAGACCCTTGTTCTGGGGCTGCGGCCATGGGTAATTGTTGAACATCGATTGTTTTGAATTAATGTTTGTTATCGTTTAAATTACTTTTGTATTCTTGTTTTAGTATTTCATGCTTGATCACCATAGAAATAAATCCATTGTCTATTCTTGGACTCGAGAGATAAAGAGGTAGATAGACTAAAGAATGCAAAGAGCTTGTTCTAACTTTGTTTAGATTCGTGTTCAGGAGTGACGCCCGGACGAACACCTCGCTTGGTTACGAAACAGGATGAAATATAAATGCTCGCCAATTAGGACTGCCTATCCCCGCTCAACGATGTAGTTAGACAGCTAGTTTGAGTAGGCGATTAGAGGTCGAGAGATCATGATCATAAAATCAACCCTGTAAATCAGTAATTTGATAACCTTAGTTAATTCATTACATGAAATGCGATACATGAAACCCTATGCATGTTGCAGCACTGGAATTGTCCCAATCACTGTAAGTTAGTCTTAGTATTTAATTTTTGCATTCTTTTATTTCTTTTGACACTCTTAAATAAATAATTAGACTAGTATAATTTTAGTAAATAGTTAATTGACAAGTCTCTCTGGGTGGGTTCGATATTCCGGTTCTTAAAGAGCACTTATTACTTTTGCGACCACGTACACTTGCATGTGCAATTGGAAGCAACACTTATGACAATCAACAAGGAAATCATAAGCATCTTCATATTTAGTACCCATGAAGAATGGGGTGGTTTCAACTTTAAGAACTTAATAAAAATATCATGTTGGCCACTAGTCATTACATGTCCACAGTGAATCGAGGAAATATGCCTATTTTAAAGGACAAATCCTCTCTTGCTAGTGTTGGTGTTGCCACTTCTATTGCTCTAGTTCTCACTATATGTGAAATAGAGTCAAGGAGGTTAGATACCAATTTGTATCCCCGGGATACCAATTGGATTCAAGTAATCGCACGAAAGAAGGAAAGAATGGAGTTTCTAAAGTCTTATAGCCTCTCGAAGAAAACTAAAGGCATCCCCGTATCGTTCCGCAAGACTCTACTAGCCTGTCTTTGGGTGATGTGATCATCGAATCTGAAGCTCTAATACCAAGTTTGTCATGACCCAAAACGGGTCATGAGTCGCACCCACACTTAACATCGTGGGTGGGCGAACCAATTAATTCAAACCTCAACTTATATTAATTATTCAACATATGAAATACGACAATAACACGGAAGCTCAAATCTTATTAAAGTAAATAACAAAAAATCCTCTAGAGTCTATTACATATTATTCCGAAAACCTAAAAGTCATCACATCAAGGACATCTACTTTCAAAATGTCAAGTCTAAGAGTATTAAAGACATCAAACTAAATAAACAGAATAGTCTATACCCGAAATCTAAGGACACCATGCCATGACCGAGAGAATCCAACACGAGCTAGAAGGAATAGCTCACCCTGAAATCTAATGTGCTGGAGATAGGCTAGAACTGAGGGAGAGTCGAAGTAGATGGTATACTCACTGCACTCCACAAAAGGAAAATGAAGAAATTACAAGTAGGAGTCAGTACAGGGCAACATGTACTGAGTAGATATCATCGGCCAACTCAAAATAGAAACTAATATGCAATAAGTAACACTTTGAAACCAACTATGGCACTTAGCAGGTGGCAAGCAACGAACAACATGAACAAGTGACAACAACATTGAAGCAAGTACGTAATTAGTGACAATATCAAGCGCACACACGAGAACTCATGCCTCCACACCACACTCATTTGGAAAATGAGTTCTTTGAGATTGAGTACATTAAGTTAATTCAATATGTTTTTCTTTAATGTTATCATGCCGGAACATGACACCCGATCCAATAATACCGTGTCGGAACGTGACACTCGATCCAATAACACTGTGTCGGAACGTGACACCCGATCCAATAACACCGTGTCGGAATGTGACACCCGAACCAATAATGCTGTGCCGGCTCGTGGCGCCCCGTCCATTTATACTGTGTCGGAATGTGACACTCGATCCAATAATACCGTGTCGGCTCGTGGCACTCGATCCAAATATATCGTTAATTCATTCGTCATTCTTTATTATCTCTTTTCCTTAATAATATTTCATTACGGCTTCTTTATTCAAGACATCACTTTAATAAAATAAGTTCAAGATTATGAATTTCGCGGTCTTAGGATTACAGACCAATCACAACAACACATGCATCATCGAAACCACAACAATTAAGTACATAGAAAAATTCACAAAATTACTCAATGACTATCAATCACTGTTAAGAGTCTCTCTATCACATAGGATAAACCATAACCTATCTCTACCGAAGAACCGGAGTCAAGTAAGCTAATTCTCCAATGCTTTTCCTCTCCTCAATGTCTCAGAAAGTTTTCAATCTATCAAGTATACAATATTTATAAGCAAACGAGTCCATAGACATCCATATTACTATATATCTAGCCTAGACTCAAAAATTTACCCAAAAGTCATAGAGCACGAATCTATAATCCAATTCCTAAATTTTGATACCAACTAATATATCAAGTCTTATATGTTTCTAATTTTTCAAGCCTAAGGTTAATTCTCAATTCCTCCAAATAATAATTTTAATGAAATTCATATAATATAATACGCCTAATATTTAAATACCTACCTTAGTATGTCAAAACTTGAATTAAATTATTATGTTACCATACGGAAAATTCCTTTTTATCTTTCAACTACAGAAAGGAACGAATCTTTGTATGCACTAGCACACGTATATCAACCCACCATTATCTAATGATTTCTCATCATTAATTATCCCCCTTAGTCTTCAATTTTTCTTATTATCCATTCTGCCATAACATGGCCCTAAGTAGTATATGTAATGATATAAGCCCCCCACCCAACAATCAATATGCGTAGAAAAAATATTGAAGCTAGTTGAAGATTAACCTGAACGCACAGCCGCCTCATGATTCCTTAGGTAAGGTTTCTGTTGTTCTCCGCTTCTCTCTTTTCTTTTCTAAATAAAGTAGTTATGTATCAAAGTTGTTAAATTTTTTTTATTTTTTATTTCTACATATGGGCCAAGTTACATAGGGTATTAAATAAATTTCAGACTTGGCCTATTTACAATCAACTAAAATCTAATTGTTTAATAAATACCCACCTACTAAATAATCGTAGTTAAATAAAAAGTTCAAAATCACCATTTAAAATTTACGGCAAGGTTCTTTTATGAAAGAGATAGGTCTAGTGTTGAAAATAACCTAACGGGTCGTTATAAATATATGAAATATTATTTTGTTTTGATCTAAAAAATATTATGTGTGGAGTATTAAAATTTTAAAATGGCTAAATTAGAAAAGAAAGCACTCGATTTTTAAATAATTTTTTTTAAAAGCAAAAGTAATTCGAATAAATTGAAACGGAGGAAAATATTTTTTAAAAGATATGGGATGTGTCCTTGGCTTTTGTGCAATATTATGCAGATAAAATATGAGTATAGAAAATTGTACTTATTGTAAAAGCCAAAACATATTGAATCCCTCTTTGGTGGTTGTGCAATCTTTTTTTTTTTGATAACCAACACGCTAGTTATATTAATGCATAAAAAGGTTCAAAGAGTTAAAAGATGCGATAGCATCACTTACATTCCATCTAGGAAAAGTAGAAAGCCAAACAACTTTATGTACTAACGAGATAGAAAATTTTGCTAAATTATGTGCTACTAAATTCCAAGACCTTGGAATATACATCTCATTAACCACTTCAAAGCACTTCATAAGGTTCCAAATGTCTTCACACGTAGTCTCTATCTCCCATGAAACTATAGTTCTTTGTAGTACCATATCCACCACATATTTTGCATCTGATAAGACTTGCACCTTTGTCCAGCCCTTTTCTCTAGCATTCTCCAGCGCCATACGAATTGCAATTTCTTCAGCAGTGATGACTTTCCCAACATATTGAATTGGGGAACCAAAGGCATGAAGCAAGTTACCATAGCTAACCATAGCAGCCTCACCAATGCTTGCCGTCTTCTTTTCCTTATCTACACTAGCATCTGCAAACACAACAATACCATCTTGTGCCACAATTATATTTTTATCATCATTACAAGTAGGTATAATTGTAGGAGACAATGTAGGAATCAAATTACTTTCATATTCATGGAAATCAAACAGAGTTTTGTTAACAATATCATTGGGATCAAAAATTTCTCCATTGAAACTCTTTGAATTTCTAGCTTTCCAAATTTGCCACATAATAGAAATACTTAACTTTATAAGCTCAATAGAATCAAGGTATTTTTTAGCATTGTAAAAAGGTCATTCCACCATTCAGAAAAATCCACTGTATTTTCTAAACTAGGCCAATTAATGGGGTAAATTTTCCAAACTAATTGAGCACTAGGACACCTAAAAAGCATGTGATCAATCGTTTCACTCTCAAGTCCACAACCCTTACACACTTCATAAATATGCCTCATTCTCCTAGAAATAATGTGGTTGACCGGTAACACATTCAAAATACATTTCCGAATAAAGTGTTTATACTTGTTTTTAATATTCATAGACCATAAAAAATTCCAAAATTCTTTTGATAAATACTGATTACTAGATTGGGCTCTCTCGTTACTCACTTGTTCACATCTACCCATTTTCCTAGCTAAGTGATATCCTGATTTAACCTCATACTTCCCAGACTTGGTATGGTGCCAAATAATTTTATCTGATGAGCCTGTTGTTGAAATAGGTATAGAGACTATTGTATGGCAGTCATTTGGACAAAAAAGTTCTGAAGATCCTCCAATTTCCACATATGGGTACTTTCCTCTATAAGATATTCACTCTCAACTCGACATCTATTTGAGCATGCATCTGACTAGGTTTGAATCCACTAGATTTAGGAATCCACGGGTCTGTTCACACTTTAATACTTTCTCCCGAGCCTACCCTCCATCTAATGCCCTTTTGTAAAAGATCTCTACCCCAAATAATGCTTTTCCATATCCAAGAACTAGTAGACGAACAAGTGGCTTTAAGGAAAGAAGTATTCTGAAAATATTTACTCTTTAGGATTCAAAAAAGTAATGAATCTTCTTGGGTCAAAATTCGCCAAGCAAGCTTTGCTAACAACGCTTGATTAAAAGACTTTAAATCTCTAAACCTATGCCCCTTTAAACTTTGCTAAACATGGAGACTCCCATTTTTCAAAATGTATTTTCCTTTTATCCTCATCATTCCCCCACCAGAAATTAGAGAAGATAATCATAATCTCTTTTACATAAGGAATCTATAAATTGAAAACATGATAACGCATAAGATGGAATAACAGATACAACAGATGTAAGCATCACTTCTTTTCCTGCCGGACTTAAGAAGTTATTTTTCCACCCTTTTATTTTGGTTTTCACCCTATCTTTAAGAAACTCAACATTTTTTTGTCGATCTTCCAACTAACGCAGGCAGCCCCAAATATAATCCTAAGTTATTCCTTTGTAGTTGTCCTAACACTTCACTAATACTATCTTTTTCAATATCAGAATAGTTTTTACTAAAGAAAATAGCAGATTTAGAGAAGTTCACCTTTTGTCCCAAAACTTTTCAAAAAATTTTAAAATTTCAGAAATTTTTTGAGCGTTCTGAATATTAGCATTACAAAAGATAAAAGAGTCATCAGCAAAAAATAAATGATTAATCATATGGCCCTCTCTACTTAAGCTTAATCCTTGTATATCCCCAC
Source organism: Solanum appendiculatum (assembly GCA_018342035.1). NCBI lineage: Eukaryota > Viridiplantae > Streptophyta > Magnoliopsida > Solanales > Solanaceae > Solanum > Solanum appendiculatum. The sequence goes on along the minus strand of JAGDQO010000347.1, from coordinate 476,005 downwards.
ATAATTCCGCTTGATTTAAGAGTCTCGAAAGACCTTCAGCACATAACAAGAAGAGATATGGAGAAAGTGGATCTCCTTGCCTTAATCCTCTAGTAGGCTTCACTTCTCCTGCTGTATCTGCATTAATATTAAATTTATACGTTGGGGTGGTGATGCATTGCATAATCCAGTTAATAAAAGTCTCATGAAAACCCATTTTAACAAGTAATTTTTTAATATAAATCCACTCAAATCGATCATAAGCTTTAGCCATATCTAGCTTAAGGGTCATATATTTTTGTTTTCCACGTCATTTATTTTTAAGAAGATGAATGAACTCATGTGCTAGAACAACATTATCAACTATTTGTCATTTTCCAATAAAAGCAGATTGATTTAGAGAGATAATATTGGGCAGGTAAACTTTAAGTCTCTTGACAATAATTTTAGCAATAATTTTGTACATTGTAGAACATAAACTTATGGGTCGAAATCGACTAACATCACTAGGAGTTTTCACTTTAGGGACCAAAGTTATAAGAGTCTGGTTCCAAGAAGGTAGCAAATATCCTAAAGTAAAAAAAACTCTTTACAACTTCACAAACATCAACAGAGACAATATTCCAATATATTTGAAAGAAAAAGGGTGTCATACCGTCTACTCCCGGAGCTTTTAATAGATGCATATCAAAAACAACTTGTTTAATTTCCTCCTCTGTTACTCCTCTAGTAAGCATATCATTAACAGAGTTATCTATAAGGTAGGAACTAGATGAAGAACGTGATCAAAGTTCGTAGGTCGAGAAGTAGTGAATAAATTTTTATAAAATCTTTCTACTTCTATTACAATATCACTATGATCGGAAATTCAATGTCCATCATCTAAAGTAAGCTCCTTAATATTGTTACATTTACGCCTTTGAATCATTTTCATATGACAAAAAGAAGTGTTTTTATTGCCTTCTTGAAGCCATAAAGCTCTAGATTTTTGTTTCCAATAGGCTTCTTCCTCTTTATACGCCTATCCTAACTCCTTTTGAGGCAACCTCAATTTATTAAGATCAAAGTTCCTAGGATCATTATTAAGATCATCAATTCTACTTTTAATCCCTTGAATTTTTTTCTTAGAATTTTCCTTACCCCCTCGAAGTCAAGCTAATAAAGAGATTCTACAATTCTTTAGTTTAAGGGTTATTTTGGATTGTTTAGACCCTCCAATAGATCTATTCCATGATTGAGTGATAGTCATGTTCACCTCTTCCTTTTCACTCCAACGCTTATCAAAATAGAACCTCCTCTTTTTTCCTAAAACTAGGCTCTGTGTTCATTAACAAAGCACTATGATCAAAAGCCTATGTTTCTATGTTAATGATATTAGCGAGGCTGAACTCTAATCTCCAACTCGGCGAGCTTATGATTCTATCTAATCTCTCTTGAATTATGCCATCATTTTCTCTAAAGCTCCACCAAGTCCACGGTTTTCCATTGAAGCCTAAATCTATAGCTCTTATATCCCATAGAAAAAATTTAAAATCTCGAAAAGAAGAGATCTCTCTTATTCTACCTCCCGATTTTTCCGAATTATCTATAATGTCATTAAAATCTCCTTCCATTACCCATAGTAAACCCCACATATTTGATTTATACAAAAGTTCTTGCAATTGAGTTCTACGAATAGCTCTATCAGTACTTAAATAAACAAAGATATACCAATATTTATAGTCATCTACCAAATCATGAATGTATGTTTCAATATAAAAAGAGGTTGAATGAGATTGACATACCTGAATATTGTCATTCCAAAATAAGCATAATCCTCCTGCTAGTCCCACCGGATCCACTGTTATAGTGCGAGCCATATGTAGTTGTCTTTGAATTCTCATTATCATTGTTTCTCGATTCTTTGTTTCACTTAAAACAACCATACTCGGGGAGTGGAGACGCATTGTCTCCTTTAGAAAGGGAACTATCAAGGACCCCCCAAGGCCTCGACCATTCCACACCAAGGTCTTCATTGTGAAGAGCAGGGGCGGACCTACTTGGTTGCAAGTGGGTTCATATGAACCCACTTCGTCAAAAAAATACACTGTATATACATATATATTCAATCTGTTTTTTGAAACAATACACGTATATATAAAGCATTTGACCCCACTTAAACCAATAGTAAGGCTTATCCCAGTGGCAAAGTGGGTTCAATTTGGATGATACGTCGCGGGTTCAATTTGGATGATACATTGAATTATTTTTTCTTTTTTAAGTCTTAACGTTTAAAACAGACGTACAGTTAAATTTAAAAGGTGACTTCACCCCACAACATAGTTTGCCCCCCATATTTTCATAAAACATTGGAATCGGTGTAGCTCTAGATAAGAAAATTTACACGGATGAAATAGAAATACCGCAAACAAGGCCATTGCAACACCCATCAAAGGAGTAGTTCCCCATCTAGGAGCTACTTTTTTTTTTCAAGTACAAATTACTATCTATTGATATAAATAATTCATATCAACTAATTTTTGATGGTCTATAGCATTTTATGTTTAGAGCATGTTTGGTATTGCTGCTAAAAATTGTTTCTTTCTAAAAGCACCTTTTTAAAAAGTGATTTCGAAAAAAAAAGTAATTTGCGTTTGGCTAATTCATTTGAAAAGTGCTTTTGATAAACGAATTGTGTTTGGCTAATCTTTTTTAAAAAGTGCTTTTAAGCATCAAATTATGAAAAAGGGTAAGTATCAATGTTCTTTTAATATTAAGATTATTTTATATAGAGAAACTATTTTATCTTATTATTGTTTACTTATGATTTTCTTCTACAGAAAATAGTACGATAATTAAATATTTATTAACTCAATATGATCTAATGTAATAACAAATAAAATTATAATTATAATTTGATAATGTCCGTGCATCGCGCAGGATACTATACTAGTTAGGTAATTAATAAGAAGAAACATGCAACTTGAAGTTAAAATTAAGACCCCAATCCACTGAGTCACCACTCTTACTACATATAGTACTATCTCTATATCAAGTCACCCACCTCCTTTCACTGCCAACTCCACCATCTAGGTCATTCCACTCTCATATCAGATCATAACCTAACCCCTTCTATCATATATAGAATTTCTGAAAACAAGGCCAGTATCACTCTATAAACCAGTCTGCTACTCTCCCAATAATTCTCATGCAAACATCTTGCTTTAACAACGCTCCAGATATACAAATATGAACAAGTAACAACAATTAAGCAAAAAAGATATATACAAATATAATCATAACTATGAAATAGCCCGGACTCCCTGTCCTCATTCAGACTTAGCATTCACATGAAACATGTCCCACATGATTACAAACATTACAATCAGTCATACTTTATTCATCAAACCGTTCCAATAACACAGACCACCAAGGATCCCTAATCATTATCTACAACATTTAACATGCAATCCCGGTTTACACAAGAACCTACCCATCATTTAAACACAAATCTCGGCCACTCATGGATCAACAGCTAACAACCACAGTACAAAGAAGTAAACCGTGTTCTCTTATGGAACCTACATACAAACTGTTATCATATCAGCATGGTACCCGATCCAACCATTGTTACTGTACCGGCGTGGTACCCAAGACAACAATTATTTGGGTATCAGCATGTACCCAAGTCAATCATATTTGGATATCCTCGTACCAAATGTGGTACCCATGCCAACTGTTAGTATATATAGGGTGTAGAGCCAATCATGGGGATATTCTGTACCAGGCGTGGTACCTATTCCAACCATTAGTCACAAAAAGACAAGCACAATCACAATGAAATATAATACCATTGTAAATACAAGTAAACAACACCTTTCATTGCATGAGATTGTCAACATTCCTCATTTAAGATCATGTTCTTTCCTTTTCCCTAATCATATATCATACAAGCAATACTAACAAAGCAGTTGACAAGCACATATAACATAAGCAGAAAAACAAACAATCATCACCTATCTGATGGTTTCCTTCCCAAATATTTTCCGATCATAATTCGATCACCACAATTACCTTCCCCAGGATAACACCCAGTAAACACCATAAGTTCAACATTAACTAAGCAAATCCATCCTCAGCCTAAACCACAACTAACCATAATTTCAACCATCTAGGCTCTGTGCCCAAAGGCCTAAGCACGAATCTCCTGACAATCAACAAGATATTATATAACTAAAGACATGTCTAACTACTCAGTTAAGAAAACCTAGCTTATCTGGGCGCCAAACACCTATTGCAGAAGTTTGATCACGAACTTTTGACCCCTTTATGAAGCTTTAGCTTGTTTTAAGTCTAAAATAATAACTCAAGTACAACATAAATCACAATTGACCTAAATATTCCAGATTATAACTTAATCTCAAACCCAGGCTAACCTCATGATTTTTCCACCCAATCCAGGGTTTTTCCACCATTAAACCAAACCAAACCCTCCCCTAAAGCCATCCACCAAGGATTATAAGGCCTAATAATTGAAATACCAAGGTAGGGGAGTAATTTACTAGCCTTTACCAACGATCACGATGGAAAATGGATGAAAACATCCCTAGGTCACCTTTGCACTTCCTCGAAATGTTCTTGCACAATAATGGGTAATTTGGGGGAGGAGGCATTTCTACATTTACACCGACTAACCCTACTATAGAAATCCCCATCCCGCTATAGTGGCTCGGATCGACCCTTTTTTTCTCCCTCTATAATAGTGTGTCACCTGCTATAGTGGCTTGCATTGGACAAAACCTCAAAATCCTCCCAAATTAGCCTACTTTGCAAGATACCTTCAAACTTGAAGTAATCAAACCATCCCTTCACGCCAAGTTCAATATAGAGAGTTTTACTTACCCGAATTCACTTTCGAAAAGCTCTATGAACTCCTTAACGTCTTAGCTAGTGGAAAAACTAGCCCACGCTTAGATATTTTACCCAATCCTTCCCTGATTTCCCTAGACCTAACCTCACTCAGATATCATTTAAGACTAACCTAGAATGACATTTTCAAGTCACTATTCCAAAAGTTTTCTTACCCAAAATTTTCCTTATTGATTTACCCATGACGATCGGAGGTGTCGTTGCAGAATATCAGATAAGTTGATTAAGGAGTCAATTGAGACTACTTTCATAAATGAGTCAATTAAGGCTGTTGTACCAAGAAGAAGTCAAAGAGAAACAAAAACTCCAAGTTATCTTGATAACTTTGTTTGCAATATTGTGATAGAACAAACAGGAGGTCCACATGCTGAACCAAAACTCACTGAATGTATATTCCCATTTTTGCCAGTTCTTAATTCCGTTTCTTTGGAATCCTTTACATTTGGCTAATTGATGAAATGTATCCCCTTTTTTTGGAAATAAGAAAATGGAGATTCTCAATAAACATGGTCAGATTTATAAGGGATATGCAATTATTTCATTTAATTTAGATGGAAAATACCAAGGTAAGATTTAGAAAGGTCTAATATAGTTAATTCAATATATCGAATGGTATGATGTTAAACATTATTGTAAGTTCCCTCTATTATATCAATACTCTGTCTTATTACTAATTAGGTTTAGTTTACTTAGAGTTCATAATATTTCATGGATTCTTGTGTTTGTGTTTTTTCTAGGTTTCTTTTTTGAAAGACCCATTGGGTCAAAATTTTATTAGTAAAACCAAAAGGAATAGTTTTAAATATATACAATAAAGTAATTAGGTTTACAACAAATATAGTTATGCTTTAATTATGATACACTCTTTTCTTTTTCAATTAAAGACGTGGCAAATGCAACTTTTTATTCCAAAACAACAACAAAAGTCCACAAAGCCCAATCCAGCTAAGCCCATACCCACCCGGATTAGGATACAAAACAACACAAAAAAAGTAAATAAAAAGACAAAGAAAATTCTAGAAACTACTAAGGAAGAAGCAAAAGGGGAAAGTTGCGTCCAAAAATTGAACTTCCCGTCAGATCTTCACGAGCAAGCTAGTCTGTATGCAAAATTGAATCTTCTGCCATGAAACAATTGTGCTACGAAAAAAATCCCGCATGTGTTGGGTTGATTTCACTCTAGAAATCATAAGCCTCACTGACGTCGTGTAATTGATTCTGTTGGAGACTTTTTCAACACGATGCTGGTAAGAAACTGTCTCTCAATCTTTCATAGATATAACCTCAGTAATAGCTAGGACACTGGCTTAAAAAAAATTGGTGACAAATTCATTATGTGCTCTTTTCAACAGGTTGAGCTTCAAAATAAGTTAATACCACAACTGTTAGAAGAAAGGTTCATCGCAGATTTCCCTCTCCATAGAATAAGTTTTGAACCCAAACCTATAATATGAGATTATTGTTCATCATTGTCCCTGATTAGACTATATCAGCTGATGTTGTTGTAGTATCTTGAATGCCCAAATTAGAATTTTGGCATTTTTGTATTCTGATGTTTGCAATCTGATTTTTATCAAAGAGAAATATTCTTTCCTTTTGGGGGCAACTCTTCTAGACTACTAAATATTATAGTACCTACAAAATAAACAGCTAGGTTTGTTAAATAATCTACAAGTGATTGCCCTCTCTTTAAACATGCTCCATAGAAATATGCCCCTTATCCATTAAACCTTTTATCTACCTGATCTCCAAAGAAATACTCCAAGGTACCTCTCAAATCCCATCCAATACCTTCTTCATAATTAAAGAATCAATTTCTACCACCACTGGGGTCATCCCGTTATTGAAACAAAACTCAATATCAGCTTTAATTTCTCCTGCTTCAGCTATTAAACTTGTCCCTTTTGTTAACCTCCTAGCTTTAACATACATCAAATTGTCTTCCCCAATAACTTATGCAGAAACCAATTGCACTAGGCCCTAGGCTCCCTTTTGATAATTCATTACAGTTGCATTTGAAGGTATCTCTTTGTGGATTCTCCTAAACTATCACCTTGTGGCTGATCGGTGGTGTATAATCTTCTAAAAATTGCACAATCAGGGGCTTTTGCTTAGGTAAATACTTCAACCATGGATACCTTGTTCTAGCCAACTTATGCAAAGTTCTTTTTATTTCAAAAATCAGATTGCTAAAAGTCTTACTCTGACCATGACTTATAAAATTTCTTCTTTTCCAAACATGCTACAAAATGAAAGAGAATATAGCCTGGTACAGTGGTTTTAGCTTATTTGAGCAAAATCCACTTTCCACCATTTTAAAATTGTCACTTGAAGTTGTAGCAATGGAATCTGATCCCAGTAGCTGCAATAAAAGTTTCATGTGCATCTCACCTCTATTCTTCTCAAAATCTCCCAAGAACTCCTTACAGTGAACTTACCAGACCCATTGAGAATCCACCAAGGCTTACCCAAGTATTAGTCACTTCAGACACTGTATTTCATTATGAATGTGATTACAAATAGTTTGTGGCAGAAACTGCTGCATCTTCTCTATTGATTCATTAAGCTCTTATCCCACACACGTTGATTCATTAAACTCTTAACTTCATCTATTGACTTGTTTATCTGAAAATTTGGAGGAATCACATAATATAGAGCTCCTAACCTTGTCCACTTGTCAAACCACACATTGAAATGACTACATCTTATTTTCCACTAGATTTCCTGATCAATAAAATCCCTAGCTTCCAGCATTTGCTTCCATAGTTGTGAACGCCCTCTCCACTCCACCTCATGAGGAATAATTTTTTTTACAATATTTATTCCGCATGAATTTTGTCCAAAGGGACTTCTTGGATTTGAAAAACCACCATAAATTAGCAAACAAGACTTTTGAAATATCAAACAGGGATCTGAATCCGAAACATCCTTCATCCTCGAGCTAATAAATGTCAAACCATGAAATCCAATGTCTTTTTCTACCCTCATCACTACTGTTCCATAGAATCTAGCAAAAAGCTTGGAAATCGGACAGTGCATTAATTCATGAAATCCATAAAAAAAATTTAATCAAACTCATCCTGATTGCCTTTATGTTTTAGGGTCGTTGTTACTTTGTATTACTATTTACTAGTACCCTTTTTTCTTTATTATTTTTGGGTTTCTAGTTTCAAGCTTTTGGTGACTTGCATTTTTTAAGGAAAAATTACCTAAATACACAACTTATTTTACCATATTCTTTAAAATTTCCTACCATTTGAAAAATTACAAATATCCCTATTCTCTCCTATTCTCGGATACATCATTCTTTCGCGATGTATCGGGACATGTGTGTCTTGTATCAGCAAAGGTAATGTATCGGGACGTAATGTAGCGGGACATTGAGTGATGTATCGAGACAGGTGCCTTGTATTATCAAAGGTAATGTATCAGGATGCGATGTATCGGATGTTGAGTGATGTATCTGAAATCAGGACGCGATGTATCGGGATGTTGAATGATGTATCCGAGACTGGGACATGATGTATCGGGATGTTGAGTGATGTATCCGAAATTCTTAAATTTTAAGGGATTGGAAAAGAATAGGGAGATGATGTAATTAGTTCTTAGCATTATGGAATTTGTGTAAATTATACTTTTTTAATGATTGTATTCTAGGGTTTGAAGAGTCAAAGATAGTTCTTCTCCACGGTATTTATGTGAATAAACTTCACATAGTAACCGGGTTTTTAATTCTTAAAAAAAACTTGAAGCGCGTGTAATACACACAAAGGATACTCATTTTGTTATCTATGCCACATCATCATTTATGGTGTATTTATTTCATTGTAAAATAGTTTAGGGGGATAATAGGACTCTAGTTAAGTTTAGGTGTGTCATTGAGATTTCAAGTATAGTTCTCCCTTTTTATAATTTTATTTTTTATATTTGAATTATTTTTAGTCGAATCTATGCACCAATATCCGTACCAAGATCCGTACCCCTGAATCTTAAAATTTAGATGATGACCTCTAGATCTACACCCGAGTCCAAGCAACTTAGGTTGCAATGCCTGTTAATTCTTTCTTTGAAAAGTTACATTTAAGTAAAAATGCTGCACAAGATCAATCACTTCAATCTAAGAAAGTCGTTGTTAGTATTGTGAACATAAAGGCTGCTTCTTTTTTGTCTTTGCATACATGAAAAATGGTTCTCTCAGAGAATGGTTGTGCAGAACCAAGTCTCATGATACTATCACTATCTTCAACAGTAGAAACATTCTCCTTGACAGCAACTTACGAATAAAGATCGCAAATTTCAGTCATGCTAAAGAAATGGATACATCAGGCATGATAACGGAGCTCGTGGAAGTTAAAGGATATATATATGGCGCCTGAGAAGTCACATTTAAGGAAAAATGTTGCACAAGATCAATCACTTCAATTGTTATATATACTAGCTTGGACTTGTCACTTGTATTTGTATGCTACAATTGTCAGGTTGGAGATGTCTCTAATGCTTTTGGTACTACATGGTACAAATGTCGATTATATGATAGTTGTTTTACAATATGGTGATCTCTTAACAATATAAGATAGGAAACAAATTGTTCTTGTATATATCAAAGATGTATAGTGTGTTACATCCACAACTTCAGAACAACTAACTATCTTACTAATGAGATGATATCTACAAAATACACAAAAAAGTATCGGTCAAAACTTTAGATTACTACAACAGAATTTCTGAAAAAAATAATCTCTAAATACTTTGCATTTCTATAGTTATCTTTGTTGATGCGAAGGGCAAAACTGAAGCTCGACACATGGGACATTCTTTCTTACTCATGTGCCGAGCTTCAGTTTTGCCTGTCACGTCAACAAAGATAACTATTGAAATGCATAGCATATAGATATTATTTTATTCATTAGTTCTATAGTATTAATCTGAAATTTTCTTTCTATAATTTTGCAAGAGAGATACTAGTTTATGGACGAATATTTTAAAACTCATCACATTAAACTTAGTAAGATAATAGGTTGTTTTGAAGTTGTAGATGTCTCGCACTGTACTTCTTTGATACACACAAGAACCACTAACGAAACACAGTATCGTCAACATTTAGCTTGTGTAGACACTCTAACATACATATAGTATACAAGTGATTTGTACGGTAATGATCTGTCTTTTCCACAACTGTAGTAATATCACCGATGCGTTAATTTCTTTTAATGCTCCCTACTTAGGCTCAGGCGGCATCAGTTTTATAACCAATAAAACAAATGCAAACATAAAGAACACCTGCTAAAACGTACCAATCAATCGGTAACTTCAATAATAACAGAAAAAAAGAAAATGAAGTGATATAAAAGTGATAAAATATATAATTACCTACAGAACGCCATTGAAAGTCTTTAATAAGTTACTATAAAATTGTGTTTTCTCATATTCTGTTCCTTCCAACTAGGGGTGGGCATGGTATGGTATATACCGAATTACCGTACCATACAAATTTTTTTAATACCGTGGTTTTGATATTATGGTATTTGGTGTGGTATATGGTATACATTTTTATTTTTTTTGGTATTCGGTATGGTATTTGGTATTTAGAAATAACATACCGAAATACCGAATACCATACCGAAGTATATAGTTACATAAATAACATATATATATTATTAAAATACTAACAAATATGCAACCTAGTATTAGTTTAAACTAAATGTTTGGAAGTTAAAACTTTGATTACTCTATTTTGATTGAAATGTATTTGAATTGTAATTGATTAACAAAAAGAGTTGTTTGTCCTTTATTTTTCATATATATTTCTACATGTGTAATGTGTTAGTATGATACAATTGAGACCTTTTTTAATTGTCGAAGTCATAATACTCTATTATACGAGTATATATTAGTCGAAGTTGAATAAATTATGGTTACCGATTTCCATACCGTAGAATACCGAAACCGAACTTCAATATACCGAACCATACCGAATTAAATTGGTATGGTAATGGTATAATACTTTAAAAACCGAATACCAAAATTATGGTATCAAAATTTTCAAATACCATACCGCACCATACCATGCACACCCCTACTTCCAACAACTCAAAAAAATCGAAAATTCATTCTGTTTTCTAATGCGCTGTTTCTTTCAAAAATTTCAAAATTGTTCTGCTCATGTTGAAGAATGAGTAACTCTCAAGCAACTAGGTGATCCCTCTATGTCGAGATTTAGGCATGCTCCAAGTCAAGTTCATCTTGGTGTCGCTAAGCGAACATTGAGGTATATCAAGGGAACTGCTGCTTATTGTATTTGTCATTAATCTATTATCTTGTCGCTCCTACTAGTTCGCTTATCATGCCTGATGTGTCTGTAGATGATTCATATGGTAACTAGCCAAGAAATGTAAAACAAGCTGCCCAATATGGTAACTTATCTAGGGATGATTCATATGATATAAAAAATTCACTAGGTACTACACTCTTGTCATTTTGTGGATTTGAAAACTTTTAATAAGTGAATTTTACAAGTGCTTGATGACCTTCCTTTTTATCTTTGATTATTTCAAACAGATCTTGGTGAACTCGGGATGGGGAAACAATCTAAGTGACGTAGGGGTCTCCTGTGATACACTCGGGATGGGGAAACAATCTAAGCGACCTAGGGGTCCACTATGATACACTAGGGATGGGGAAAAGATAATGGCATTTTACATGTTGAGTTGAACGACCTTGGACAACCTATATTTCTTCACCGTCCTCTATAGTTAAGCATCTTTCCCATTGGAAGCTACTGACCCTGTCCTTCCAACAACTCACAAAAATCCCAAATTCGTTTGGTTTGTTTAGAAATTCCAAATTTTTTCTGCTCATATTGAACAATGAGTAACTCTCAAGCAACTAGGCAAGCCCCCTATGTCGAGATTTAGGCATGTTCAAAGTCAAGTTCATCTTGGTGTCGCTAAGTGAACTTTAGTTATATCAAGGAAACTGCTGATTATTATATTTGTCGTTAACATGTATGACTAAGATACATAGAAGTTAGAACAACAATTTTGGAGAACTTGGTAAGAAACAACAAAGTTTAATGAATATTTTCAAAATCAGAAACTTAAAACTAGTAAAGAAAATAGAATCTGAAATAGATCATAAATCATATAGAAAATATTTTTCTCAAAGAAGAAAATCGAGCCCAACGAATGCATAGTGTTTCCTTAAGGATATTATTCCTCTCAAGTACCCATGTTTAAAAGAACTAGTTTCTGGGCATGCGCTTTGCGCGTGTATCCCATATCATTGAGTATATAAGTTTAAAAAATCATAAGAATATTTTTAAGTTCTATGTTTGAGTTATGAAAATAATTATTGTTGAGCTTATTCAGTTAGGTCAATGAACAAAAAGTTCTTGTCCCATGAAAAGTCTCAAATATCTTTTTTGTAATTTTTGTTTTTGCCTCGATGCCTTGTTTTAATTGCTGGCTTTGGCTCTAATTACTAAAATAATTTCATTGTCTTATTAATTTCTTTTGGTAATGCATTGTTTATGATTTTATTAGCTCTCAACAGTATAGAACAAAATCATTGTATGTTCTCTTTTAGTGAACAAAAAAAAATATTCTTAAGATTACTTTGTTTTTCATCATACATTCAAATAGATGTGGAGAAATTATCTTTAAGCTATAGAGAAACTTTTGGTAATTTTTGGTACATAAAACACTGAACATGACTACAAAGAGTAGCAATATATATTGAAAAATAAATATAAGGGATTGTGAAATGCCGAAAAGATTTAATAAAGTTGAATATGACCATGATTGTAATATAATCAATAGATATGACGGATCTCATTAACACGATAATAATTTTACCATGCATTGACATATACATTCATTATCGTAAGAAATAGATGAAAAATTTATACAAAGTAACAGAGAAAATGAACATACGTCATATATTAACTACTTCCCTCTATTGTTTATTCTAAAGGAGAGGGTTATACATATTTCTATTTTATAAGTCCTTTAAAATTATTTTGTTCTGTATAAATTTAAAAATAATTTGCATACATAAGCTATAAACAAACTTTAAATCAACCTTTATTTACTAAATCTAATTGTTATTTGGCAATCAACTCCAACAACAAAAAAGTTTATAACTCACAGCGACTCACAAAAAGTTCAATTTTAATTTTGATAATAATTACAATATTATTTTACTTACAAATTCAATAATAATAAATGTCAAAAAATGTTAGAGAGAAAAATCTTAATTCATAGTTACAATAGTACGAAATAACAACATTTTTTTAAATATACAAGAAATTGAATCAAAGAAGAGAACAACAAAATGAAGATATTATTATAACCTCTGCAAGTGAAAAAACTTATTATTAGTCCAACATCGAAGTCTTTAATTTTTCTCCACCATCTACACTTCTTCTCCCTTTTTTTTTCGTCTTTATGCGACTATCCAACCAAGAGAAGTCAAATTTGTAAAATAGTTTTTACCTATTTTTTGCTTGAAATTTTAGCCTTTTCTCTTCTTTGATGGTACATAGATGAAAATACTAAAGAGAAAAACAAGTTGTTAAGGTAACATGCATAGATATCACAGCAGTAGAGAGAAGCTCATGTGTCACGCCCCAAGGCTACCCCCTAGGCGCGACACGGTACTTAGTGTCACGAGGGACCCCAAGCTAACCCATGGTTTGGTATGTCTATAAAAGTTCAAATAAAACAATACTGTGCGGAAGCAAAAAAATAGTTTCATGATTGAAACGGGGGAAAAACCAATATGTCTGAATGTATATAAAATATACGATGAGTTTAGTGATGACTGAAAACAGCACCAACAACTCAAGCTGAATCTAATCTATGTCTGAAAGCCTCTAACTAACTTGAGTTGCAGGGACATGCCCCCAGCTAACTCTAACAAGACTGAAACTGAAAAGTAAAGACTGAAAAATAAAGCATGCCTACCACCCTTGATCTATGAGGACTCACCACTGAATACTACTGAGTACAGACTGGAAATCGAGCTAGGCGTGGTTTGGATGCTGAGAGCCTGAACCGACATCATGAAATGATGTAGCGCAAAAGAATGCATCAGTACTTTGAATGTATTGAGCATGCAGGATATAGATACTAAGCTAAACAATATAAACTGAACATGGAAATAGATTGTACTGAAGTATAACTGAAAACTGGGCTAGATGCAATGACCAAGTACTAAACATGAAGATAACATGCTGAACAGTATACTGAAATAAATGCTGATAACATGGCCAATGCAATGTGAGTATGACTGTGGAAGCTATTATTAACCGACATAAACCACGTGAGCTGAACTTGGAGTCCGATGTATATGCCCCATCGAGAGGACCCAATATACCTTGCTAGGGGTATAAAGGCATGACCGTGGCGTGATCACTAAAACTGATGCCCAATAGAGGAGACTTCTGAATCTACGTTGGCATGTAGTTCTGGGACTTTGAGGGTACGTTGAACCCTAGACCAACTCAGTGCTAAGTCTACTCCCAACTGAACAGGTAATAGCTAAAATGCAATTGAAATACTGAGTAGCTCAAAATAATGACATGCTACCTGGGAATGCAACATAAATATACTGAAAGATATGGCATTCAAATTCTGAATAATGCTTTTCTGACTGATCTATCTAGCGAGTATAATTCATGAAATACAGATAATTAATACAAGCTAGGGTTTTGAGTTCTATACATGGGACTATGCAATTTTTTCAAGAAAACATGTTATTTAGATCATGGAAACTATAGCAGCTAAAATCACAATGAATATCCAAGGTTATGGAAGCCCTAGGTTTGAACAATTTATGAGAAATTGAAGAATTGACTTAATTCTAGGGACCTAATGGGTGAAAGGAACCCACTAGTGAAATCCCACATACCTGGTGACGAAAACTACGGAGAAATCCTTTGGATTTCGGGGTTGAACACCAAAGAACACCTCTGCTTGTTTTTGGGAGAAACTGTCGCCTCTTTCTTTTCTTTTCTTTCTAAGTTGGATGATTTTGAGAGAATGAGTGTTCTAGGTAGTTTCTGACTAGATTATAAGGCTTAGACTGTGTAAAATGACGTAGTTTAAGCATGAAACGACGTAGTTTAAGTGCCCTATGCATAGGGGAAAAGACCAATACGACCCTGACTTAAAAGCTGACGAAGTGACTTCAAGACAGGCTTCACGGGCCGTCTAGTGCACCACGGTCTGTCAAGTGGGTTGTGAAGATGCTCTGTCTGACAGGGCTTCACTATTTCGGGCAATACTTTTTACATCGAACTTTAAATGGAGCAAACTCAGTGGAAACACTTCTGGAAACTCATTCACCTCTGGGACTGACTCAAGAGTTGGAGTTTCAGAGTTTGAGTTCTTAACCTGAACAAGATGATAGATATACCCTTTGGTAATCATTTTCCTTGCCTTAAGGTAAGAGATAAATCGACCTACAGGCACTGAGTTACTAACCTTCCACTGTATGACTGGCTCGTTTGGAAACTGAAATCGAACGATCCTAGTTCTATAATTGACTGAGGCATAACAGGAATGTAACCAATCCATGCCTAGAATGATATCAAAATCTATCATTTCTAACTCTACAAGGTCTGCTAAGGTGACTTTCTGGGAAACTGTGACAGGGCAATTTCTGTATACCCGTGTAGCTTTAACTGGGTCACCAACTGGAGTAGAGACTAAGAAGGGTTCTGGGAGATTTTTGACTTGAGTGATACTCATAATGTCTGTTACTTTCTTGATGTCGTCGAGAATCACTTATGGATCCTCTTCTTACTTAGACCTATGAAACTCCGGAGGGTTCATCTGAGTGAAGTCCCGGATTCTAGCTGCAGCAGTGTTAGTCTGCGGCGGAGCTAGGGCCACATCTTGCTAATTAACCTGGGCGGTCATGGCCTGAGCAAGCACTTGGAAAGAAGCCTTGAACTCGGCATGCATGACTTGCTCATTCAATGGGTCTGCTAGAGCTGCTGGCTGATTCCAAGCATTAGCTCTTCTGAGAGGCATTTTCTGAAATGCAGAGAGTAGGAGTTTGAAAGAGATTTAATAGAGTTTATACTCTATAGCACGAGCTGGAAAAGAAAGAAGGGAAGTTTTTCTTAGAACACCTAGTAGCCTCCCTCTCATAGGTGTGGCACGCTTCACACTTATGAAAGAGACTCTACATAGTGCGGCTTTTAGAGACCCTAGGACTCTTGAACCTGATGCTCTGATACCAAGTTTGTCACGTCCGAGGCTACCCCCTAGGTGTCACATGGTACTTAGTGTCACGAGTGACCCCAAGTTAACCCATGTTCTGGCATGTCTATAAGACTTCAAATTAAACAATACTGTGCGGAAGCAAAAAAAATAGTTTCATGACTGAAACAGGGGAAAAGCACAACATGTCGGAATGTATATAAAATATACGAAGAGTTTAGTGATGATTGAAAACAATACCAAAGACTCAAGCTGAATCTAATATATGTCTGAAAGCCTCTAACTGACTTGAGTTGCTGGGACATGCCCCCAGCTAACTCTAATAAGACTGAAACTGCAAAAGTAAAGACTGAAAAATAAAGCATGTCTACCGCCCTCGATCTATGAGGAACTCACCACTGAATACTACTGAGTACGGACTAGAAATCGATCTAGGCGCGGTCTGGATGCTGAGCGCCTGAACCTACATCATGAAACGATGTAGCGCAAAAGTATGCGTCAGTACTTTGAATGTACTGAGCATGTAGGATATAGATACTAAGCAAAACTAATATAAACTGAACATGGAAATAAGATGTACTGAAGTATAAGTGAAAATTGGGCCAGATGCAATGACCAAGTACTAATCATGAAGATAACATGCTGAATCGTATACTGAAGCAACTGTTGATAACATGTTCAATGTAATGAGAGTATGACAGTGGGAGCTACTATTAACCGACATAAACCACGTGAGCTAAACGTAGAGTCTGATGTATATGGCCCATCGAGAGGACCCAATATACCTTGCTAGGGGTATAAAGGCATGACTGTGGTGTGATCACTAAAACTGATGCCCAGTAAAGGGGATTTTTAATCAACGTTGGCACGTAGTTCTGGGACGCTGAACCCTAGACCAACTCAGTGCTAAGTCTACTCCCAACTGAACATGTAATAGCTAAAATGCAATTGAAATACTGAGTATCTCAAAATAATGACATGCTACCTGGGAATGCAACATAAATATACTGAAAGATATGGCATTCAAATTCTGAATAATGCTTTTCTGACTGATCTATCTAGCGAGTATAATTCATGAAATACAGATAATTAATACAAGCTAGGGTTTTGAGTTCTATACATGGGACTATGCAATTTTTTCAAGAAAACATGTTATTTAGATCATGGAAACTATACCAGCTAAAATCACAATGAATATCCAAGGTTATGGAAACCCTAGGTCTCAACAATTTATGAGAAATTGAAGAACTGACTGAGTTCTAGTGACCTAATGGGTGAAAGGAACCCACTAGTGAAATCCCACATACCGGTGACGAAAACTATGGAGAAATCCTTTGAATTTCGGGGATGAACTTCGAAGAACACCTCTGCTTGTTCTTGGAGAAACTGTTGCCTCTTTCCTTTATTTTCTTTCTAAGTTGGATGATTTTGGGAGAATGAGTGTTCTAGGTAGTTTCTGACTAGATTATATGGCTTAGACTGAGTAAAACGACGTAGTTTAAGCATCAAACTACATAGTTTAAGTGCCCATGTATAGGGAAAAAGACCAATACGACCCTGACTTAAAAGCTGGTGAAGTGACTTCAAGACAGGCTTCACGGGTCGTCTAGAGCACCACAGCCCGTCAAGTGGGTCGTGAAGATGCTCAGCCCGATAGGGCTTCACTATTTCGGGCATAACCTTTTACTCTGAACTTTAAATGGAGCAAACTTGGTGGCGTTGGAAAGAGGATTCAGAGCTCTTTAATTGAATATGTCATAGGCCATTTAATTAATTTTGTGCTAAAAGATATCCAAAACTCAAAGTCTGACAAGCCTCTTTCACGAGCCACTTCGCGGCTCGTGTGAAGCTCCACGGGCTGTTTAGGCGATCGTGGTTCTTCATAGATGCTTGGGAGTAATGTTCCTTTTCTTCACGGGCCACTCCACGACCCGTGTGAAGTTTCACGGACCGTCTAGTGGTCCTTGGTCCTTCAAAGTAGCCTTGGTGATTCTGTGTCCCCTTCATGGGCCACTCCATGGCTCGTGTGAAGCTTTACGGACCTTCTAGTGGTCCGTGGTCTTTCACCTTTTGCTGGGTGCACAACCTACAAGCAGGGAGATGGGTCGTGGTCCTCTTCATGGCCCGTGGACCCTTCCGTGGTTTTCCCTTCTCTCTTTTTTATTCCTTTCTCGAAGTCCGAGGTGTTACATCATGAGTTAAAAAAGGAAAATTTAAAAGAAAAAATACGTGACAATGTGGGGGAGTAGAGAGGGCGCAAATAGAATAAGCATATTTTTAGACTCTCCTACTTGATGTTGCAATATCCTCCTAAGGGATATATTAGTATCCTAGGGACCTTCAGGGGCATCATCTCCAGACAGGTCATCATCTCCAGACAAGTCATCATCATCATGGTAGATGTTTTCAGCCATCTTCCAGATTTGTAGTATATTATCCTCAGCAACACCAGCGACGACCCAATCTTCATGAGAAGTCTGAAATTTTACTTGTATGGCCACCTTGAATAAAGAATGACTCTGGTGGTTCATCTTCTGCATCTTCTGGAGTTTGTTCTTCATCGATCATGCAGGGATCCCAAACAATGAGTCTCCTATTAAGGCAACAAGAAGCTAAGATGGTTTCATTCTTCGAATTCAACCCAACCTGGAAAACATCCTCCTTGTGACAATCCAAAAGATGAATATGAGTGTATGTTTGTCATGGTTCTCATGTACCCATTTTAATTTCATACAATGGAGAATATAAGCCTATTTATAGTGATGTAGCCCTTTAAATTTCATACGATTATAGTCTTTTCATTTTTCATACACCCCTTCAAATTTCCTAATTAAGTGATTAATTCTCTTCAACTTTCAAATTAATTGTCAGAAAATGTTGTGTAATAATATCATTTAATTAATTAAAATTTTAATTACATTTTAATTTGTTGTATGGGCAAAATGGTAATCCAACTTTTAAGATTGGAACTTCCCACTTTTAGTAATATATGATGATATATCCTCCTAGGATAGAGCAATCTTACTCACTGGTGTATTGATACCTAAAAACATGGTGTAATCGAACCACTCAAAGGCAGTTGTAACACTCAGAAAATTTCTAAGCTAAGACCGGAATCATTCTTCATTTGCGAAAAAGGTCATGTCGGGTGATTCTTAAATTATTCTTAGATGTTAAGGTTAATTCTTTAGTGTGAGAATGAATTTATATATGAATTAAGGTTACTAGAATCCCCTAGCACAAAGTTGAGTCGAAAGCTTCCGTACCAATTACGTTTTGATAAAAGATTCTACTTAGATAAACTTTAAACAATCATATCTCTCAGCTCATAATGAATTAAGTAACCCATGACCTATCCAATTAAAGGTCTACAAGTTTTGTTTCCATTGCCACCAATTTTGCCTCATTTTGAGTTAGGAGTAAATAGTTATACCCATTTTAGTGAAGCCCTATCAGGCCGTCGATGTTCTACGACAGGACCTACGAACGGTGGAAGTTTTCACAAACTGTAGACCCTTACGTGAAGGCTTGCTGCAACTTTTTTAGCAACTTCCTGCACGTTTTCCAGGGTTAATTTGGTCCTTTCCCAAGCTTTTTAACCCTATTTTAAGTCTTTTTTGTGTGTTTTAACTGAGTATATCATTCAATTAACTAGTTTTCCTCTCAAAATCATCAATCTAAACATTCAAGTATCTAGAAATTATCTCAAAACTCAACCAGGGTTCCTCTTCTCCATCAAGAACGCTAAAACTTCCATGTCAAAAATTCAAGATACAAATTAAAGAGAAACTTTTCATCCAAGGCTTTCCCAAGTTCTTTCACTCTAAGAACTTCATAAAAGAGTTTCTTCCCTCAAGATCAAGCCCCAAGATTCCAATCTCAAAGATTTCCTCTAAGAAAGCTAATGTTCTTCCTCAAGCTAAAGATAAATCAAGTCTCCACCAAAGTTTCAAGTTTAAAAGATTCCTAATTAGGTATGTAAGGCTATCATAGTGATGGACTGAGTTTGTCCTCATGCCCTACATCTATCTAAATTAGTAGAAGAGTAATCGAGGTTTTATCCTGGATTTTGAATATTCTTGAGATGAGTAGTATCGTTGAGTTCTGAGTTCTTGATTTCTGAGTATTGAGTTTTCTATATTGTTATTGAGATCTTTGATTTGATTTGTTCATGTATATATTTGTCACACCCCAAGCGTAAACCCTGGACATGGTCAGCACTTGAGAACCATCACTGGTCCCCAAGTAAACCCTTGTCCATGCTGACTACTTAGCAGAAGACTTACTCAAGCAAAATGGGAACTCCAAATGCATAATTAAACTCATAATGTCTCAATAAAGACTTAACTCAATGAATATCAAGAAATACTTAAATAAACATAAGTAATTGGCTCAAGATCTTAAAACATCAACAAGGAAAATAGTGAGAGACTCCTCAACTTCTAACTATCTATGAAGCCTCTAAATACTAAGATAGATGTCGGGACAGGACCTTTGACAACATAACAAAATAGGAAATATAAGTGTGAAGCCCTCCGGGAGGAGGCTCACCAAAGCTAGATGGAGTGCAAATGGTATGAATAAAGTGTCTGCTGATGACCCTAAACACCTATATCTACATCATAATAAGGTGCAGGTCAAATGACATCAGTACTTTGAATGAACGAGCATGTAAGGAGAACTTAAATCATAGATAACTGAACTGATAATACTGGAAGACATACTCACCTCAAGTCAACTCCAATATAAAAGCATTAACAAGAGATACAATGTTTAAAGAATTATAAAACAACATATATAACTCACTGAAGTATAAAAAAACACAATAAAATACTCTTTACTCTTATTTGGGAGATTCACTAACAGACAACCATCACAATGAGCTATGTGATGATACATCGTCTCACCCGTGCTTCCAGAACTGTCCTATACCTTGCCGGGGTATAGAATATCTCAACTAAGTGGATCCACTAAGCTATGCTCGAAAGCAATAAGGAGTCATCTGGAAAGTACGATCCTTTACCCATGTTGGCTACATGGTTTATGAGGAGTGTGAGTTGTCTGAACTCATCCCCATATCGGTGCTCAATACTACTCCCAACAATATATTAACTCATGCTCAAATGTGTAACACATAACTCTTTCTCAATTTGAGGTAATTACTCAAATGATACTCTTAAAAGAGGTAGTACTCTGAAACATATCTGAACTCGTAAACTCATTTAGAAATCAACGTTTCTCTCTTTTAAATGTAAAAGTGTTATATTTTGGAATACTTAGTTCCCTAATACTCTTTTTTAATCATAAATACATCTCTTCTCATTCTCATATTTACTTTCTCAAGACTTAGTTCAAAACCATTGTTAATTAAAAAAGAATTATCAAAATGACTCAAAAAGAGCTCTTGAACTTTCCTCTTAAACTTACTTTAGTTTGGAATATAAATTAAGACATGTGATTAGGACATGTGGGATTTCTCATGGATTAATGGATCCTTTAGGAGCTAATAAAAATAAGAGAATGTAGTCATAATTCAAAGGAACACGTTCGGAAAGAAGCATGGAAAGAAAAGGGGCCGGGCGACCCTGGAGTACTATTGGCGCGTCGCCCCAGAGCCTAAACTTCAGAGGTCAGGACTTGGTGCAGTGCTGGCACATCACCCCAGGTCTTGAACTACTGAAGTCAGGCCTTGGTGCTATGGTGGCGCGCCGCCCCAGGCCCTTACCTAGAAAATTTGACAAATTTTTCTACTCAATTTAGGGTCCTAACACGTCTAGAATTGAGTGATTCCTTCTAAAATCTTCTTGATTCTCAAACCCAACACAAATTCCTAGAAATTTCATACAATCCCTATCAATAATCAAGAATATCTTAACATAACGATTTCAAGTATGAATTAGATGTATGGCATGAGGACGAACAAGTCCAACACTGTGAGAAACCTTACATACCTGAAAAGAACAATGTTCTTGGCGAAAACCCAAATTCTTGAAGAACGCTTGAACTTAGCCCTTTTTCTCCTCTTAAAACCTCGCTCTAAATCCCTAAGTATGTTGGAGCATGAATAGGTAATTTGGAATCTGATTAGACCCTTAATTGGGTCAGGAAAAACATGCTAAGCCTAGTGGGAAAAAGGAAAAGACCAAAATACCCTTTTCTAAAATGAATGAGATGCCTTAAATAGAGAGGCTTCACTCAAACGAGCATAACTTTTTATTCCGGGCTTAAAATTTAGCAAACTGGGCAGTGTTGTAAAGAAGAATCAAATACCTTTGATTTTATAGTTCATGGGCCAACTAATTCTTTATGTATTAAATGATATAGCCATTTGAAGTTGACCCAACACTAAAAACTGATGGGTGACTTGTACGAACCTCTATTTAGCTCATTCGAAGTCCGAGGTGTTACAATATCTCCCCCTTGGGAACATTCGTCCTCGACTGAGATTGTCACAACCCAGGGTAGCCCCTAGATATAACATGGCGTACAAGACCCCGAGAGACCTCATACAAGCCCTTAGCATACATAACATACAAAATAATAGATAAATAAGAGTTCAAAAGAGCATTTTATATCAAAGCTTTACTCAAAATAGTGGAAGTCTACAACTCATGTATCAGAGCCTTCTAATATCATAGAATACGAATAAAATTGATAGGGACGCAACCCAATACAATATCCAACACTGAAAAGAAACGACAAGAAAATAAGAACAACTAGGCCATGTCCTCGGATGGATGAGGACTCACTTAGTCTTCTTCCCAACTCTAAGTCAATGCTCTAGCCACAAGTGGAAGGTGAATTGCCACGTCCTACACCAAAGAAGTTAATGTAGGCAAGAGTATGCGTTAGCACAATTAAGTACTAAGTATGATAGCAATGCACATAAACACATAAATCATGCTAGAGAGAGACATAATCATGACATGCAATGGCCAAGCTAAAAACATGATAAACATGAAACATAAAGCATATATCAAGGCCAAAGCAAGCTAAATCATCTTCCTTCTTTTCTTTACTTCATCATGAGAACACTTGTTCATTAACTTGTGGGGAAAAGCCTTAACCGACATGTAAGACTATGTGAGCTATCAACACGAAATCCGGTGTCTACATCACACCGAAAAGGGTGTCCTACTTGCAGAGGTAAGACCATGAACTTCTTAGCTTATGTGGATCCACAAGCAAATGTCTACTTAAAGACAACATCCTATGGTGGCAACATAGTTTATGGTGATAGAGATTGCTTTAGGAGACTCGGCCTTAACTAACAGGAGAGTTCCATCTAGAAAGCCCGGCCTCTACTAACGGGAGAGCTTTCACTAGTAGACTAGGCCTCTACTAACGGGACGGCTTCCATCTCAATATCTACTCGGTGCTAAGTATAATTCCCACGGATTAGTCATTAACATATTTATATCATCAAACATGAAAAGGTACAACTAGGGTTACCAATTCAACCTAAAATCATGCTTATAGATATTCATCTTTCATGGACCTTGTCCAAGCTTACATCATTAGAATAGCTCCTTAAGAACATGGTTAATCGCCTCTTTGTTCTTCTTTTATCATAATGGGAGAATTACGTGAGAAAACCTTTCACTACTCGACCATAGCATCATCATATCATAACTTTGGCACTTTACTCTCATTGCACCCTTAATTCATCATGCTCATACTTCATAGTTCATATATTTCATACGGGTTCATGCAAGTTCAACTCATATCATGCAATTCAATGCAAGCTCATGCTTAGAAAGCCATAATTAAGACAATTTACCCATACTTGAAGGAACTCCATAATAGAGGAAAATCATGCTTTTGACTTGATCATGCTAAATTCATAAGATTATCCTCAATTCATTTATAATTCATGCTTGATTTCACAGAGAGTTCATAAACTTCATCAAACCATAACTCAACCCAACAATCAAAGCATAGATTATAAAATTGGGGAGAATTAGCTTGGGATCATGGGGGTTCATGCAATCTTTACATCAAATCATGTAATTCACGCTAATTCGTGCACTAAGTTACTTTATCACGTTAAATCGTGCACTAGGAATCATAAAATCAATAATTGGAATCATAATTGAAGAACCCACAATGATTGATCACAAATCCTAATTCAATTGGGTTAGAGTAAACCTTTGAAAATCATGAAGAAGAGGAAGGGCCCATTGGAGGAAAAGACTCCTAATGGTGAACACTATCATACCTCAAAGCAATCCACAAGAAATTGGAGAAGAATGAAGGTCTTTAATGGAGGATTCAAGCTCCTTCTTCTTCCTTGAGAGTTGAGAGAGTTTCTTTTTAGAGAGAGAAATATTTGAGAGAGGAGAGTTTTGGAATGAATTAAAATGAAAGGAATTCGGCTTAGAAAGTATTTATAGGTCTAAGATTAAGGGTATAACCGACTTAGCTTAATAGGTAAACAATTAGGAAAAAGACCAAAAAGCCCTTAATTAAAAACTGTCGGGGCCAATCGACGGACAGGATCTACGGTCGGTACATCAATTAATGGACCGTCCTGTTCTTCCGTCAATTGATTTAGAAAATTCATTTTGGGTTGAAAATTTGGCCAAGTCTGGAAGGCATCTACGAACCCATCTATGGCCCGTCAACTGGACTACGAACCTTTCTGTTGTTCCTTAGGTCAAGGTTCAGAAACTTGGAAATCCTGAAATTTCATAGTACCATTGACGGTTCCCACCTACGGGCCGTAGATCCATCTACGGCCCGTAGGTGGCCTCCGTAGGTCAGTGTCTTTAGGTGAGTTCTTTATTTTAAAATCCCTTGGAAGCTTGGGGTGTTACAATATCTCCCCCTTGGGAACATTTGTCCTCTAATTAGAATCAAGACATCTTGAGAAGGGTAATAGACACGGACTAACAACCCAACCTAGCATGCAATCACATAAATGCACATATCCGAGGAGGAAACATCAACTCCAAGCTAAAGCATGATCAACACATCATATCATGAAGACTTTATGCAACTCATACTCAAATGCACATAATCATATCAGACTCTTCATGAACATACATAATCAAGGAATCATGGAAATCAATTATGACACATGAGACCAAAAGAATGAACCATAAGGATCAAGATACCTCAAGCTAGAGTAGGATCAGAAGAAAAGAGATGAGGATATCGAGACATCATATCGGCCTCGGCCTCCTAAGTAGCACCCTCAACCAATTGATTCCTCCATAGAACTTTCACGGAAGCAACTTCCTTATTTCTTAACTTCCGGACTTGCCGGTCTAAAATCTCAACCGGAACCTCTGCATAAGAAATACTATCTTTTATGCCAAGATTCTCTAATGGCACTATAGTGGTCGGATCACCAACACACTTCTTCAATAATGAGACATGGAAAACTGGATGCACAGATGCCAAATCATTAGGCAAGTCAAGCTCATAAGCAACCTTACCAACACGTCTCAAGATCTGATATGGGCCTACATAACGGGGACTAATCTTCCTTTCACCCTTCATGGGTGAGATTTTCAAGTAAACCCTATCATCCACATCGAATTCTAATTCTCTTCTCCTAACATCGGCATAGGACTTTTGTCGACTTTGAGCCATTTTCAACCTCTCCCTAATAAGTCAAACTTTCTCCATAGCCTCATGCACCAACTCCGGGCCTATCAAAACAACTTCACCAACTTCAAACCAACCTATAGGTGATCTACACCTCCTACCATAGAGAGCCTCAAATGGAGCCATACCAATACTAGAATGGTAGCTATTGTTATAAGCAAACTCAATCAAAGGCAAGTGATCATCCCAAGTACCCTTGAAATCAATTACACAAGCTCTAAACATATCTTCCAAGGTTTGAATAGTGCGCTCCGCTTTCCCATCGATTTGGGGATGAAAGGCCGAACTAAGCTTAACACGAGTACCAAGACCATTTTGAAACGACTTCCGAAATTGAGAAGTAAATTGTGCACCACGATAGGAGATAATGGATAAAGGCACTCCATGGAGCCTAACCATCTCCCTCAAATATAACTTAGCATAATCCTCCACCGAATAAGAAGTCTTGACGGGAATGAAATGGGCTGACTTTGTCATTCTATCAACAACAACCCAAATCGAATCAAATTGTCGCCTCGTGCGAGGCAAACCCACAATAAAATCCATATTCACATCTTCCCACTTCCAAGTAGGAATACTAATATCTTGGGTCAAACCTCCCGGCCTTTGATGCTCAACTTTCACTTGTTGGCAAGCAGGACACTTAGCCACAAATTCCGTAATATCTTTCTTCATTCTGTTCCACCAATAAATTTCCCGCAAATCACGGTACATTTTGGTAGCTCCTGGGTGGATGGAATATCGAGAACTATGGGCTTTTGATAAAATTTACTCTCTTAAGCCCTCTACATTGAGGACACACAAACGACCTTGATATCGAAGCACACCATCTCCCCCTTAGGAGAGAACCTCTATGGACTTCTTGAGTACCACTTTCTTTAGTTCAACCAAGTTAGGATCAAGACCTTGCTTAGCTTTCACATTATGCACAAAAGAGGATTCGGAACCCTTGTGAACCGTAACACCACCTTTAGTAGAATCAACCAATCTAACACCCAATCGAGCCAATCTATGGACATCGCGAACCAACTCTTTCTTACCATCCTCAAATTGAGCAACACTACCCATAGATAATCGACTAAGAGCATCCGCCACCACGTTAGCCTTACCGGGGTGATAGAGAACACTCATATCATAGTCTTTTAACAGCTGGAGCCACCTTCTTTGGCGGAGATTCAAATCTTTCTGTTTAAACACATATTGCAAACTCTTATGGTTGTTGAAGACATCTACATGTACTCCATACAAATAGTGTCGCCATATTTTCAAAGCAAACACAACTGTCGGTAATTCCAAGTCATGAGTAGGATAGTTCTTTTCATGCACCTTAAGTTGTCTTGAAGCATATGCAAAGACCTTCCCATTTTGCATAAGAACACATCCTAGCCCAATTCTTGAGGCGTCACAATAAACCACAAAACCATTGGATCCTTTCGGTAGAGTCAATATCGGAGCCGAAGTAAGTCGATTCTTCAACTCTTGAAAACTCTTCTCACATACTTCGGACCATGTGAATTTAACCTTCTTTTGAGTGAAAGCCGTCAATGGAGAAGCAATGGATGAAAACCCTTCAACAAACCTCCTATAATAATCGGCTAAGCCCAAGAAACTACAGATATCCGAAGGTGATAATGGTCTAGGCCAATTCTTAACCGCTTCCGTCTTCGTAGGATCTACCTCAATGCCCTTACCGGAAACAATGTGACTAAGAAAAGCCACAGACCTTAACCAAAACTCACATTTACTAAACTTCGCAAAGAGTTGTTCGTCCTTGAGGACTTGCAACACAATCCTCAAATGATTAACATGTTCACCCTCATTCTTTGAGTAGATTAAGTCGTCAATAAACACAATCACAAACATGTCAAGGTATTGCTTAAACACTCTATTCATTAAGTCCATAAATGCGGCCGGAGCATTTGTCAACCCAAACGACATTACCAAGAACTTGTAGTGACCATACCTAGTCCGAAAAGCCATTTTCGGAATATCATCTTCCTTCACCCTTAATTGGTGATAGCCCGAACAAAGGTCGATCTTAGAGAAATAACTAGCCCCTTGAAGTTGATCTAACAAGTCATTTATCCTTGGTAGATGATACTTATTCTTAATGGTAACCTTGTTCAATTGGCGATAGTCGATACACATACGGAGTGAACCATCTTTCTTCCTTACAAACAATACCGGAGCACCCCATGGAGAAATACTTGGATGGATGAAACCCTTATCCAACAAGTCTTTCAATTGCTCTTTTAGTTCCTTAAGTTCCGCCGGAGCCATTCTATAAGGAGGAATAGAAATAGGTTGCGTATCTGGGAGAAGGTCAATACCGAAGTCTATTTCCCTTTCGGGAGGAATACCATGCAAGTCATCGGGAAACACTTCCGAAAACTCATTAACAACGGGGACCGACTCGAGAGTAGGGGTCTCGGAATCTATATCCCTCACCTTAACAAGATGGTAAATGCAGCCCTTTGAGATCATCTTTCTAGCTTTTAGATAAGAAACAAATTGACCTCGAAACATAGAATTTCCTCCCTTCCACTCTAGGATAGACTCATTTGGGTCCATTCGGGTCCTACAATCAATAGAGGCATAACAAGCATGAAACCAATCCATCCCAAGAATAACATCAAAATCTAATATCAAGCTCTACAAAATCAATATGAGTGACCCTACGGGATAAGGAGACAGGACAATCTCTATAAACTCTCTTAGCCATGATAGATTCTCCAATCACAGTAGAAACACGAAAAGGATCTAGCAACGCATCCAGAACAACATCAAACCTCATAGCCACATATGGCGTCACAAAAGACAAGGTAGCACCAGGATCAAGCAAGGCATAAACATCAAAATGGAAAACTCTTAACATACCGGTAACCACATTGGGAGAGCTTTCTTGCTCATGACGAGCCTGAAGTGCATAAAATCGGTTTTGCTTCTGAGCATTCGAACCCGATTCCCTAGGTGGAGCTTGCTTATTCTCTCTTCCCTTGGTCGTGAGAGATGGACAATCCCTCATCTTATGAGCACTCTTTCCACAATTATAACAACCATCCGTACCGGCTAGATATCTACCTTCATGCTTTTTCCCACACTTGGCACAAGGAGCCAATAAAGAACCACCATTATTCCCTCCTTGAGACTTAGGGTTAGACACCCTATCATTTTTGGACTTCGGAGGAGCATTGGATGAGCCTTGGTTAGAGAACCTTGGTCAAAATCTAGGACGACCATATCCATCGAACCTTGCATGGGAAAAGTTACCATCTCCGGTCCTAGCCCTCTTGGTCTCCCTAGACCTTTCCTTAAGCTTTTCTTCTTCAATTTGTTCCGCATAAACCTTGAGGTTAGAAATATCCATGTCATGCACAAGCATGGCGGTGCGGCACTCTTTCTCCAACATATCGGACACTCCTGACACAAATTTGCTCATTCTTGCCCTTGGGTTGGTAACTATGGACGGAGCATATCTAGCCAATTGTGTGAACTTCAATGCATACTCTTTCACACTTATATTTCCTTGTCGAAGGTTGATAAACTCAAGCACCTTAGCCTCTCTCTTCTCAAGAGGGAAGAACCTATCAAGGAAAGCAACCTTAAATTTCTCCCAATCAAGGGGACCCTCATTAACCGCCCTCTCACTCTTCCATTGAGTGAACCAAATTTGGGCAACACCCTTGAGTTGATAAGCGGCCAACTCCGCCTTTTCTTCCGGCGTCACACCCATGATCATCAATACCTTGTACACTTCATCAATGAATTCTTGAGGATCTTCTTCAACCTTAGAGCCGTGGATTTCTGGAGGATTAATCCTCGTAAAGTCCCTCACTCTTGATGCCGCTGTACCCACATTTGGGTTCACGGGAGCCACCACCTCTCTATTGGCTTGAGCTATCACGGCTTGAGCCAACACTTGGAAAGCAGCCCTAAACTCCGCATTAGTCACCTGTTCCGCCAAATGGTCGGCCGAAACTTGAAGAGCTTGAGGAGGAGCTTCTTGTTCCACATTCTCTCCCATGTTTCTTCAAGCGTAAGCTCTTCGGGTCGCCATATCCTGAAACGCGTAGGATAGGGATTAGGAGAGAGATATATAGAGTTAAACTCTATGGCACGACTTACGAATAATGAAAGAAGTGGAATTTCTTAAACGTCTTATAGCCTCTCATTCATAAATGTGGCGCGCTTCACACTCATGAACAAGACTTTACTTGACGCGGCTTATGAGAGATTCTAGGATCTTTCTAAAACCTTGCGCTCTAAATACCAAGTTTGTCACAACCCAGGGTAGCCCCTAGATGTAACACGCTGTACAAGACCCCGAGAGGCCTCATATAAGCCCTTAGCATACATAACATAAAAGATAATAGAGAAATAAGACTTCAAAAGAGCATTTTATATCAAAGCTTTACTCAAAACAGCAGAAGTCTACAACTCATGTCTAAAAGCCTTCTAATATCATAGAGTACGCATAAAAGTGGTAGGGACGCAGCCCAATACAATATCCAACACTGAAAAGAAACGACATGAAAATAAGAACAACTTGGCCATGTCCTCGGATGGATGAGGACTCACTTAGTCTTCTTCCCAACTCTAAGTCAATGCTCTAGCCACGAGTGGAAGGTGAATTGCCACGTCCTACACCAAAGAAGTTAATATAGGCAAGAGTATGCGTTAGCACAATTAAGTACTAAGTATGATAGCAATGCACATAAACACATAAATCATGCTAGAGAGAGACATAATCATGACATGCAATGGCCAAGCTAAAAACATGATAAACATGAGAAACATGAAACATAAAGCATATATCAAGGACAAAGCAAGCTAAATAATCTTTCCTTCTTTTCTTTACTTCATCATGAGAACATTTGTTCATTAACTTGTGGGGAAAAGCCTTAACCGACATGTAAGACTATGTGAGCTATCAACACGAAATCCGATGTCTACCCCACACCAAAAAGGGGTGTCCTACTTGCGGAGGTAAGACCATGAACTTCTTAGCTTATGTGGATCCACAAGCTAATGTCTACTTAAAGACAACATCCTATGGTGGCAACATAGTTTATGGGATAGAGATTGCTTTAGGAGACTCGGCCTCAACTAATGGGAGAGTTCCATCTAGAAAACCCGGCCTCTACTAATGGGAGAGCTTTCACTAGAAGACCCTGCCTCTACTAACGGGAGGGCTTCCATCTCAATGTCCACTCGGTGCTTAGCATAATTCCCATGGATTAGTCATCAACATATTTATATCATCAAACATGGAAAGGTACAACTAGGGTTACCAATTCAACCTAAAATCATGCTTATAGATATTCATCTTTCATGGACCTTGTCCAAGCTTACATCATTAGAATAGCTCCTTAAGAACATGGTTAATCGCCTCTTTGTTCTTCTTTTATCATAATGGGAGAATTACGTGAGAAAACCTTTCACTACTCGACCATAGCATCATCATATCATAACTTTGGTACTTTACTCTCAAAGCACCCTTAATTCATCATGCTCATATTTCATAGTTCATAGAGTTCATATGGGTTCATGCAAGTTCAACTCATATCATGCAATTCAATGCAAGCTCATGCTTAGAAAGTCATAATTAGGACAATTTACCCATACTTGAAGGAACTCACATAATAGAGGAAAATCATGCTTTTGACTTGATCATGCTAAATTCATAAGATTATCCTCAATTCATTCATAATTCATGCTTGATTTTATAGAAAATTCATAAACTTCATTAAATCATAACTCAACCCAACAATCAAAGCATAGATTATCAAATTGGGGAGAATTAGCTTGGGATCATGGGGGTTCATGTAATCTTTACATCAAATCATGTAATCCAAGCTAATTCATGCACTAAGTTAGTTTATCATGCTAAATCGTGCACTAGGAATCATAAAATCAATAATTAGAATCATAATTGAAAAACCCACAATGATTGATCAACACCCTAATTCAATTGGGTTAGAGTAAAACTTTGAAAATCATGAAGAAGAGGAAGGGCCCATTGGAGGAAAAGACTCCTAATGGTGAACACTATCATACCTCAAAGCAATCCACAAGAAATTGGAGAAGATTGAAGGTCTTCAATGGAGGATTCAAGCTCCTTCTTCTTCCTTGTGAGTTGAGAGAGTTTCTTTTTAGAGAGAGAAAAATTTGGGAGAGGAGAATTTTGGAATGAATTCGAATGAAAGGAATTAGACTTAGAAAGTATTTATAGGTCTAAGATTAAGGGTATAACCGACTTAGCTTAATATGTAAACAATCAGGAAAAAGACCAAAAAGCCCTTAATTAAAAACTATCGGGGCTAATCGACGGACATGATCTACGGTCGGTACATCAATTGACGGACCGTACTATTCTTCCGTCAATTGATTCAAAAAGTTCATTTTGGACTGAAATTTGGCCAAGTCGTGAAGGCATCTAGGAACCCATCTACGGCCCGTCAACTGGACTACGAATCGTCCTGCTGTTCCATAGGTCAAGGTTCAGAAACTTGGAAATCTTGAAATTTCACAGTACCCTTGACGGTTCCCACCTACGGCCCGTAAATCCATCTACGGCTCGTAGGTGGCCTCCGTAGGTCACTGTCTTCATGTGAGTTCTGCATTTTAAAATCCCTTGGAAGCTTGGGGTGTTACAGAGATAAAACTAAGCACAACAAGGGAGGGAAATATCTAACCACCCAACTTAAGCACAAAACATTCAAATAGCAAAAACCAAACATATCAACTTAAAGAGGACTTTACAAAGAGTTAGTACCTTGGTCTGGAATTGATTCGGAGGAAAAGAGATGAGGGTATCTCTTCTTTATATCCTCCTCCGGCTCCCAAGTAGCTTCCTCCATATGACATGGACTGATGCAACTTCTTTGGTTCTCAACTTGTGAACCTAACGATCAAGAATCTCTATGGGCATCTCCTCATAAGATAGGCTGTCCTTGATACCAATATTCTCGGTTAGCACAACAAGTGAAGGATTGTCCAAACACTTCTGTAGCATGAAGATGTGAAATATCGGATGGACTGCAGCTAATTCTGACGATTGCTCCAACTCATAAGCTACATTGCCAATTCTATTGGATATCCGGTAAGGACCAATGTATCGGGGACTGAGTTTCCCTTTCTTACCAAACCTCATAACACCCTTCATGGGTGAAACTTTCAGATAGACCCAATTATCAACCTCAAACTCCAAATCTCTTCTCCTAACATCGGTATAGGATTTCTGACGACTCTGTGTTGTTTTCAACCTCTCTTGAATTGTCTTCACCTTCTTCATGGCTTGATGAACCAAATCTTGTCCTATTAACTTAGCTTCACCAACCTCAAACTAGCCAATGGGAGATCTACATCTTTTCCCATACAGGCCCTCATACAGAGCCATCTGAATGCTAGAATGATAACTATTATTATATGAAAACTCTATAAGAGGCAAGTGGTCATCCCAATTACCTTTGAAATATAGAACATAAGCTCTCAACATGTCCTCTAAGGTCTGAATTGTGCACTCTGCTTGACCTTTAGTCTGAGGATGAAAAGCAGTACTAAGGTTCACCTTCGAACCCAAACCTCTCTAAAAACACTTCCAAAACTGAGCGGTGAATTGTGCACCCCTGTCTGAGATGATAGACACATGAACTCTATGAAGTCGAACTATCTCTTGAATGTATAATCTGGCATAATCTTCTGCTAAATTTGTGGTCTTTATCACCAAGAAATGGGTTGATTTAGTCATCCGATCTACAATCACCCAAATCAAATCATGCTGCCTGCGAGATCAAGGTAAGCCTGTAATGAAGTCCATATTAATCATCTCCAACTTCCATTCTAGAAGATCTATGTTCTGAGCCACACCACTGGGCTTTTGGTGTTCTACCTTGACTTGTTAGCAATTTGGGCACTTAGCCACGAACTCTGCAATACCCCTATTCCACCAATAGACTTCTCTCAAGTTATGGTACATCTTTGTGGAACCGTGATGGATCAAATATATGGAACTATGAGCTTCTACCATGATTCTCTCTTGGATATCATCAACCTTTGAAACACATAACCTTTCTTGATATCTCAACACAACATTTCCACCTTGTGCAAAAGCCGTCACTTTCTACTTATGCACATTTACCTTCAATTTAAGAAAAATGGGGTCTTTTTCTTGCTTCTCCTTTACCTCTGCCACTAATGACGTCTTAGCTCCATTCATCACAACAACTCCACCTTCACTGGAGTCTACTAAACGGACTCCCAAACGGGCAAGTCTGTGAACTTCCTTAGCTAGTTCCTTCTTGCCTTCCTAAATATGAGCAGTACTTCCCATGGACAACCTTCTCAAAGCATCTGCAACAACATTAGCCTTATCTGGGTGGTAGAGGATACTCATGTCGTAATCCTTGAGCAACTCTAACCACCTCCTTTGTCTGAGGTTAAGCTCCTTCTGACTGAAAACATACTGGAGGCTCTTGTGGTTTGTGAATACATGTACATAAACTCTATAGAGACAGTGGCACTATATTTTGAGGGCAAACACTACTGCTGCCAACTCAAGATCGTGAGTTGGATAATTCTTCTCGTGAATCTTAAGCTGTCTTAAGGCATAGGCTATAACCTTACCATTTTGCATTAAAATACAACCAAGTCGAACTCTTGATGCATCATAATAAACAATAAAACCCTCTGATAGGGTCAACACTGGAGCAGTTGTTAATCGAGTTTTCAATTCATAAAAGCTTTTCTCACAAGATTCAGACCATTGAAACTTAGCTATTTTCTACATCAACTTAGTCAACGGGGACGAAATAGATGAGAACCCTTCGACGAACCTTCTGTAGTAACAAACCAACCCCAAAAAACTCCTTATATCAGTTGGAGACGTGGGTTTGGGCCAATTCTACACTGCCTCAATCTCCTGAGCATCAACTCAAATTTCTTCACCAGACACAATGTGGCCTAAGGGATTCAAGACAAAATTCAAACTTAGAAAACTTTACATATAACTCTTAATCTTTGAGGGTTTGGAGGACTATTTTGAGATGACTAGCATGGTCATCCTTATTCCTCGAATAAATCAATATGTCATGAATGAACACGATAACAAACATGTCCAGATACGACTGAAATACTCTATTCATAAGATCCATAAATGTTGCAGGAGCATTAGTCAAATCAAAGGACATAAAAATGAACTCATAATGACCATAACGGGTCCTGAATGTTATCTTCAAAATGTCACTTTCTCTCACTTTCAACTGATGATAGCCAGATCTGAGGTCTATCTTAGAGAAGTAAGTGGCACCCTGAAGTTGATAAAAAAGATCATGAATTCTCAGAAGGGGATACTTATTTTTTATGGTGACCTTGTTCAACTGGCGGTAATCGATACACATCCTAAGAGAGCCATCTTTCTTCCTGACAAATAAGATCAGACGCTCTAAAGTGAGACACTTGGTCGGATGAAACCCTTATCAAGAAGATCTCTCAACTTCTCTTTTAACTCTTTTAACTTAGCTAGAGCTATTCTATATGGCGGAATAGAGATAGGTTGAGTATTAGGAAGAATATCTATTCTTAAGTTTATTTCTCTCTTAGGAGGGACTCCAGGAAGATCATCTGGAAAGATCTTTGGAAACTCACTCACAATTGGAACTATCTAAATAGACGGTATCCCAACACTAGAGTCATTAACTTAGACTAAGTGATAGATGCACCCCTTAGAAACTAATTTTCTGGCCTTAAGGTATTAGATGAAATGACCCTTAGGCATTGCTGAACCACTCCTCCACTCTAAAACTGACTCATTAGGAAATTGAAACTTGACTACTCGATTTCTACAATCAACTAAGGCATAACAAGCATGGAGCCATGCCATACCTAGAAGAACATCAAAGTCCACTATGTCTGGCTCGGCTAAGTCAGCCATGGTGTCCTTGTGATTGACAGAGATGGTACAATAACGATAGACTCTTTCTGCTAGAATAGACTCACCAATAGGTGTGGAAACACTAAAGGGCTCAAGAAGTTGTTCGGGGACAATATCAAACCTCATGGCTACATAAGGAGTCACAAAAGACAGACTCGCACCTGGATCAATTAAGGCATAAACATCAAAAGTAAGGACTTTAAGCATACCGGTGACAACATCTGGTGAGTTCTCCTGATCCTAGAGACTAGTTATAGCATACAAATGGTTTGCTCCTCCGCCTACCCTCGAAGTAGGTCCTCTTGGAGTAGCTCTGTCTGTCGGAGCTACTGAAGAAGATTGGGCTTTGTTGCCTCCATTACCCTCCTTGTTCTTAGGGCATTCTCTCATAAAGTGACTCATCTGACCACACTTGAAGCATCCATTTGAGCAATCACAACACGCTCCTGGGTGCTTTCTACCTCACTTGGTACATGTGGGGGTCCAAGTAGCCCCTTGTGCCACACTACCCTGAAACCAAGTAGGTCAAGCTTAGAAATTCTCGGAGTTCTGGTTCCTGAATTCATTTCTATTCTTTGGTGTAGGTCCATTAGTTGATGATGGAGCAGCTCCAGGTGACCTTTGCTGAAAAGATGACCGATTCACATTCCTGGATTTCTGCTAGCCGGATTCATGATTTTCTATCTTAGTCCTCTTACTGCGGAACTCTTCCATGTCTTTCAATTTATCTTCCTCAACTTGTTGCACATGGATCATGAGTTTGGCTATGTCCATGTCCCCTATCAACATAGCCGCCTAACCTTCCTTACTTGACAAGCGGGATACATCCTGCTCTTCATATCAGCTACCATCTCTGGAGCAAAGCGAGATAGCTGAGTGAACTTGAGACTATACTCTTGCACACTTATAGATTCCTGCTTAAGATTCAGAAACTCTCTTACCTTTGTTTCCCTTAGTTCGTGGGGAAAAAAGCACCCCAAGAAAGCATCTTCAAACACCGCCCAACTCAAATGTAGTGCCCCCTCTGCCTTGTTCTTCTTCCATTGGTGATGCCATATTCTAGCAACACCTTTGAGCTGATATCAAGGTAACTCCACATGCTTTGCATCAACAACACGCATAACTTCAAACACTTTCTGAAGTTCCTCCACAAAGTTCTCTAGATCCTCTGTGATATTCGACCCTGTGAACTCTGAGGGATTCATCCTCAAGAATTCACGGATTCTAGATGTATCAGCCACATCCTGACAACCCACCCTTTGTTGACCAGCCTGGTTTGCCACAACCTGAGTCAGCATCTGAATAACATTCTTGAACTCAACATTGGTGACATCTCTTTAAGGGAGTTGCACTTTTGGTGCATTGGGAACCTATGGACCTTGAGGATTCACATTCCTCCAGGCAGGACATCCTCGAATAGCTCTTCGTGGAGGCATGATCTGAAAGATACGCGTAACCACGAGTTAGAAGAAACCTTCATAGAGTTGAACTCTATCGCACAAAAGGGAATACGACGAAAGTGAAATGTTTCCTAAATGTCGTAGCTTCCTAATTCTAGATGTGGTGCACTTCACACTAATGAGAAGGACTCTACAGAAACGGCTTCATAGACACCCTAGGACTCTTGAACTCTGTGCTCTGATGCCAAGTTTGTCATGCCCTGAGCCTTCACCTTGGACGTGGCCGGCACTCGACAACCATTGCTTGTCCCCAAGCGAACCGTTGGCTTGGCTGACTACGTAGCGGAAGACTTACTCAAGCAAAATGGGAACTCCAAATGCATAATTAAACTCATAATGTCTCAATAACAACTTAACTCAATGAATATCTGGAAATACTTAAATAAACATAAGTAATCAACTTAAGGTCTTAAAATATCAATAAGGAAAATAGGGAGAGACTTCTCAATTTCTAACTATATATGAAACTTCTAAATACTAAGATAGATGTCGGCATAGGACCCTCGACAACTTAGAAAAATAGGAAATATAAGTGTGAAGCCCTCTGAAAAGCAAGGAGGCTCACCAAAGCTAGCTAGAGTGCAAATGATATCAACGAAGTGCCTGCTGATGACCTTGAACACATGTCTCAGCATTATAATAAGATGCAGGTTGAATGACATCAGTACATTGAATGTATGAGCATGGAAGGTGAACTCAAAGCATAGATAACTGAACTGATAAGACTGGAAGACATACTCACCTTAACTCAACTCCAATATAAAAGCATTAACAAGAGATACAATGTTTAAAGCATTATAAAACAGAAGATATAACTCACTGATGTATAAAAAAAATACAATAAAATACTCTTTACACTTATTTTGGACATTCTCTAATCGACAACCATCACTATGAGTTATGTGATGATACAGCGTCTCGCCCACGCTATCAAAACTGTCTTATACCTTGTCAGGGTATAGAACATCTCAACTAAGTGGATCCACTAAGCTATGCTCGAAATCAATAAGGAGTCGTCTAGAAAGTACGATCCTTTACCCATGTTGGCTACATGGTTTATGAGGAGAGTGAGTTCTATGAACTCATCCCCATATCGGTGCTCAATACTACTCCCAATAATATATAAACTAATGCTCAAATGTATAAAACATAACTCTTTCTCAATTTGAGGTAATTACTCAACTGATCCACTTAAAGGAGGTAATACTCTGAAACATCTCTAAACTCATAAACTCATTTAGAAATCAACATTTCTGTCTTTTAAATGTAAAAGTGTTACATCTAGGGATACTTAGTTCCCTTATACTCTTTTTTAATCACAAATACAACTCTTCTCATTTTCATATTTGCTTTCTCAAGACTTGGTTCAAAACCATTGTTAATTACAAAAGAATTCTAAAAAATGACTCAAAAAGAGCTCTTGAACTTTCCTCTTACACTTACTGTAGTTTGGAATGTAAATTTAGACATGTGATTAGGACATGTAGGATCTCGCAAGGATTAATGGAGCATTTAGGAGCTAATACAAAGAAGAGAACATAGTCACGATTCAAAGGAACACATTCGGAAAGAAGCACGGAAAGAAAAGGGGCCAGGCGACCCTGGCGTATAGTTGGTGCGTCGCCCTAGGGCCTGAACTTCAGAGGTCAGGCCTTGTCGCATTGCTAGTGCGTCACCCCAGGTCCTGAATAACTGTAGTCAGGCCTTGGTGCTATGGTGGCATGCCGCCCTAGGCCCCTACCCAGATAATCCGATGAATTTTTCTACTCAATTTAGGGTCTTAACACGTCTAGAATTGAGTGATTCCCTCTAAACTCTTCTTGATTCTCAAACCCAACATGAATTCCTAGAAATTTCATACAATCCCTATCAAGCATCAAAACTCATACTCAAGATCCTCAACCGAAGAAACTCAAAATCTCCATTGTTAAAGAATGAAACTAAAGTCAAGAACTACTCAAGAATATCTTAACATAATGATTTTATGGATGAATTAGATGTATGGTGTGAGGACGAACAAGTCCAACACTGTGAGAAGCCTTACATACCTGGAAAGAAAAATGTTTTTGGCAAAAACCCCAATTCTTGAAGAACGCTTGAACTTAGCCCTTTTCTCCTCTTAAAACATCACTCTAAATCCCTAAGTGTTGGAGCATGATTAGGTGATTTGGAATCTAATTAGACCCTTAATTGGATCAGAAAAAATGTGCTAAGCCTAGTGGGAAAAAGGAATAGACCAAAATGCCCTTTTCTAAAATGAATGAAATACCTTAAATAGAGAGACTTCACTCAAATGAGCATAACGTTTTATTTTGAGCTTGAAATTTAGCAAACTTGGTGGTGTTGGAAAGAGGACTCAAAGACCTTCGATTTGATAGCTCATGAGCTACCTAATTCTTTATGTGCTAAAAGATATGGTCGTTTGAAATTGATCAAAAAGTAAAAACTGATGGGTGACTTGTACGAACCTCTATTTACCTCTTTCGTAGTCCGAGGTGTTACAATATTTTAGCATGAACCCTATTTTGAGAATCTTTTAAAGAAATTTGTTTTTTCTTAAACTGATTTTCTGAGAAAGCAAAGATGAATTTTGAGAAAGAGTTTTAAATATAATTTGAGTAAGAGTATAAGGGAACTAAGTATTCCAAAATGTGTCATTTGTTTACATTGAGAAAAGATAAATTTAAATTTTTAAATGAGTTTATGAGTCCAGAGATGTTTTAGAGAAGTCACCTCTTTTAAGAGGATATTTTGAGCAATTACCTCAAATTGAGAAAGAGTATATTTTATGCATTTGAGCATGAGTATATACTTATTGGAAGTAGTATTGAGCACCGATATGGGATGAGTTCAGACAACTCACATTTCTCATAAACCATGTAGCTAACCTGGGTAAAGAACCGTACTTTTTAAACGACTCCTTATTTCTTTTGAGTAGAGCTTTAGTGGGATCCACTTAGTTGAGATGTTCTATGTCCCGACAAGGTATAGGATAGTTTCTGCAGCGTGGGCGAGATGCTGTATCATCACGTTGCTCATAGAAATGGTTGTCGGTTAGAGAATCTCCCAAATAGAGTTAAAGTGTAATTTATCATATCACTTAATATGTTGAGTTTAGAGATGAGTAAGTATTTTGTTAAGTATAAATGATTTCACACCTTTATTTCTTCACATTCAGTTGAGTATATATTTATATCCATTGCAGTCCTTTCATTCAGTCATTTCGCTTGGGCTATACTACATACTAGTATATTAAATGTACTGATGTCATTCAACCTACATCTTTTAATGATGCAGATTCAGGTACTTAGGATCCTCAACAAGTGTTCCATTGAGATCACTTCATCCAATTGTTAGTTTTTGAGTGAGGCCTCATTGCTTTTGGAGGACTCTAGTTTTTATAAGTTTGTTAGTAGTAGCATTTTGAGGTGTCGTGGGTCTTGTCACGACACTCATGTTTATACAGTAGAGGCGTCATAGATAGATAGTTTTTGAGAGTTTTTCAGTTTCAGATGTTTTATTTAAAACTTGTTTTATACTCAGTATATTCATAGTGTTTTGAGATTTAGTAAAATGTTATTAAAAGTTTCTTTTAGTTTGATTCTTATGTATGCTTGAGTTAGTCTTCCGCTTGTACTCATCCAGGATAAGGGTTCACTTGGGGACTAGTAATGGTTCTTGAGTATCGGCCACGTCCAAGGTGTAGGCTTGGGTCATGATAAACTTGGTATTAGAGCACAGAGTTCAAGTGTCCTAGGGTGTCTATGAAGCCATGTTAGTAGGATCTTATTTATAGTTGTGAGGGCCCCACTTCTATAAATGAGAGGCTACAGACATTTAAGAAAAGTTTTCCTTCTTTCATACTCCAAATCATGCAATAGAACTATGCCACAAGAAACTTATTCAAACTCATGTGTTTCTCAAATCCATTCAGCTACCCCTCATACCCAAGGTAGTTGAAATAGCAATGCCCAGATCCTTATTGATGAGTTACTCTCAAATATAGTCTTCAAAAAATCAAGAGATTGTAGAGGGGCTTGAGAGAAGCCTGTGAGTGAGCTTAAGTGTTTGGATTCAAAAGAATGCACTCTTATTCATATGAATTGTGCATTCGAGTGAAAGCGAGATGTACTCCCAGACTCTCTTCTCTAAACCTTATTTAGGTGAGACCCTTATGAGGGAAGTGTGTTTTAGAATGCTTGGGTAGTATTTCCACCCTAAAGATAGTGCGATTTGCGATATTGTGAGCAGTAACAATAGAAGTGCCCGATGTTAGAAGAATGCATTTAGAGGTGTAGTAATCTAAGAAAGGGAGATAATGATGAAGTAAATTATGTTGTTGCAGTCATGTACCTAGTAAGTCATTAATGAGGATTTTTCCTTTATGTGTAGGTTAAGGAATAATAATCTTGTGTGGATTTCATGAGAGAAGGTAGAGTAATAATTACAAATCAGGATGAGTTCGAGCATACTTTATTAATAAGGGAGTTTATGTCGATGTGCCATTTTGTTAGTGAAGACCAAGTATAGGTGTTGCATAGAAGAGCAAAGTATTCATAAAGTGATAGATAGACTTATGATCTGGAAGGGAGAACCCCATGATATTCAGAGGGTTATAGAATTGATTAGGCAATGATTTATAATGAAAGGGTAAATAGTACTTAGGTTGTGAAAAGGAATGTGATGATAATCTGTAAATAAGTAGACTAGAAGGTAAAGATTGATTACTTTTCATGAGATCTTAGTGAGTGAGTGTTTCTTAATTTTACGTAGTAGTTGTAACTTAGTATAGTATGTGAGTAATTCTATTGATATTCGTGTGTAGTACTAGATACTAAACTTGAATTTGAGATGAGTGTCTTGATAAAAAGGGTGGCAACATGAGGGTGATGATGTTAGTTCTGAGATCTGATCTAGTATGTATGACATAAAGTAGGTAAGGAATTAAGGTGTTAGTTTGCAATGAATGTGATTGGTACAAGTGTGGTACTATGACCGTTAGATGAGAGAAATGAAGTGTGGCTAAGACATTAGATTATCAAGAGCATTAAGAGATGTACCCGGGATCTTATGTAAAAAGACAAGGTTCTAATTAAGTCGATGATTTTTCATGTGTTCCTAGATAGTATAGTTGAGTTATCAATGTTGGGTAGGCTGATGTAAGCATTATTTATTACTCTTAAGAGTTTGGTTGAAGGGATCATATATAGCAAATGATGAGCCTCTTAAATATAGTTCAAGTTTCATCCAACTAGGTAGATATGTACTTGGAAGGAAAATATTAGTGGGCTAAGAAGGAGATGTCAGACTATAAAGAGTAAGGTTAAGCGGCTTTATAAGACAATGCAAGTAATGTCACGATCCAAAGTATACCCTTTGTGTAACATGGTGTATAGGACCCCAAGAGGCCCTACATAAGCCACTTAGCATACGTCATACAAGATAATAGAAGTAAAGTGTTAAAAATCACTGTTTTATATCATAAAGGAGTTTGACAAAGCAGAAGTCTGATCATAAGTCTCAATAAGCCATCTATTACATCATAAGGAAAGTGATTTGGACGTAACCATACATCACATACAAGTCTGAAAACTAATGAAAGACATGAGCAAGTAAAATGTGTCTTTCTCCTCAAAACATGAGGACTCAAACATCTCTTGAAATTCAGAAGGATTAACTAGCCACGAAAGTCAGAGGTAGGAGTGTCGGACCATACATTAGTGAAACAATGTAGGCACAAGTATGCATTAGTACATGAAATGTATTAAGTATGGGGCAATATGCATAAAATAGGCATGATAGTATGAATGGCTTAAAACATGTAGGCATGATCATTCTTTGAACATTTAAAGACTTAAAGAAGAAATGACGTGTTAATCATGAAATATGGTCAAATACATTGAAATAAGAGATATAAGAAAAGCTTTGAAGAAACATAGTCATTTTTGTTGGATATTAGCTTTAACCGACAATAAGACCATGAGAGCTATATCATGGAATCTAGTATATCTCTCATACCGAAAGAAGGGGAATCTACTTGACAAGGTAGACTCCGTACATATCATCTTTGCTAAAGTGGATCCACTAGCTAGGTCATTTAAGATATCCTATGGGGGCACATAGTTTTGGGCTAAAGATTGCTACTAGAGACTACCCTATTTGAGCCTCCACCTCAAAGCCCTCTCGGTCCTAAGTCTAAATCCTAACAGAATAGATAAAAGTGAAATATCAATATAACATAGGAAAGACAATGATCAATACCAATCCACACTTTTTAGATCAAAACATAAAATAGCTCCTTAAACACAATTCAACATGGATGACAAAACCTTTCACCAATGTGAATCCATGTGTGAGAAATACCTTTCACAATCATGATCATAATAGCATGTGAGAAAACCTTTCACAATAACATTGATACATTCCTTTCAAAGCATCCTTAATCATCTACAATAATTTCATAAAAACATGCATATCTTCACACTTTCATAGTTCGTAGGCTCAAGGGTTCATCATAGGTTCATAGTTGAAAATCATGATTTAAGCATGGGTCAATATAATTTCAACTAAATATCATGCATTAACATTGAATCACACATTAGAAGACTTAATCAACAATAATAAATTATAAGTGGATGAGTGCAATGTCATAAAAATGTACATAATCAAATAGGAACATCTACTCAAAGCTATAACATATTAAAAACATCATTTCATAAGGCATACATGCAAATCATGCTCGAATGCACATAATCATGGGGCAATCAATCAAGTTAAATCAAAACCTCAAAAATCAAAATTTTCAGGAGTGTCGTGAGGAAATATGAGAACAACTAAGAAATGAGGTTAGACCATGAGGAACTAAATACCTCAAGCTAGAGTAGGAT
Organism: Solanum appendiculatum; assembly: GCA_018342035.1. Taxonomy (NCBI): domain Eukaryota; kingdom Viridiplantae; phylum Streptophyta; class Magnoliopsida; order Solanales; family Solanaceae; genus Solanum; species Solanum appendiculatum. The sequence goes on along the minus strand of JAGDQO010000347.1, from coordinate 432,000 downwards.
CAGAGGGAAATATATGGGTATAACGGGACATCATATCGGCCTCGGCCTCCCAAGTGGCACCCTCAACCCTTGGATTCCTCTACAACACTTTTACAAATGCAACTTCCATATTCATTAACTTTTTAACTTGCCGGTCCAAAATCTCAACCGAAATTTCCTCATAAGAAAGGCTCTCATTTATACCACGACTCTCCAAGGGTACAATAGATGTCGGATCACCAACGTATTTCTTCAACAAGGATACATCAAAAACCGGATGCACCGATGCTAAGTAATTTGGCAAATCAAGTTCATAAGAAACTTTACCAATACGCCTTAAAATATGATATGGGCCCACATAGCGGGGACTAAGTTTTCCTTTCTTTCCAAATCTCATTAGACCCTTCCCGGGTGAAATCTTCAAGTAAACCCAATCATCAACATCAAATTCTAAATCTCTTCTTCTAAAATCGGCATAGGACTTTTGTCGACTTTGAGCCATTTTCAACCTTTCTCTAATAAGCCGAACATCTACCATAGCCACATGTGCCAATTCAAGACCTATCAAAGCAACCTCACCAACCTCAAACCAACCCATAGGAGATCTACACCTCTTTCCATAAAGAATCTGAAATGGAGCCATACCAATGCTTGAATGATACCTATTATTATAAGCAAACTCAATCAAAGGCAAATGATTATTTCAATTACCCTTGAAGTCAATCACACAAGTTTCAAACATATCTTCTAAAGTTTGGATTGTATGCTCCGCTTGCCCATCGATTTAAGAATGAAAGGTTGTACTAAGCTTGACACTAGTGCCAAGACATTTCTGGAAAGACTTCAAAATTTGAGAGGTAAATTGGGTACCACGATCAGAGATAATGAATAAAGACACTCCATGCAACCTAACCATATCCCTTAGATACAACTTAGCATAGTCTTTCGCGAATAAGAAACCTTGACGGGAATAAAATGAGCCAAATTCGTCACGTCCTGAGGCTACCCCTAGATGTAACACGGGACCTAGGATCATAACTGACCCCAAGCTAACCTTGAGTCTGGCATATCACAAGCATACTGAAATATAACTTAGTAAGCAGAAACATAACTGTAAAGGGAGTCAAGACTAAAAGAAACTCAAGTGTGAATATAACTGAATATCAATGGGAAACAACCCAAAACAACTAAATACTGACTCTAAAAGCCTCTAATACTGATGAGCTGCTGGGACAAGTCCCTAGCTAACTCTAAAATATTGAAAATTGATAATGTGCTACATAAACCGAAAGCATAAAGAAATGTCCTCGAACTATGAGGACTCACCACGAAAATGCTGAGTATGGACTGGAAGTCGAGCTAAGCACGGTCCGGATGCTAAATACCTGAACCTACATCATGAAATTATGTAGCACAAAAGTATGTGTCAGTACTTTGAATGTACTGAGCATGCATGATATAGATACTAAGCTGAACAATATAAACTAAACATGGAAATAGGCTAGACTGAATTATAATTGAAAACTGGGCTAGATGCAATGAACAAGTACTAATCATGAAGATAACATGCTTAATTGTATACTGAAGTAAATGATGATAACATGGTCAATGCCATAATAGTATGACTGTGGGAGCTACTATTAACCGACATAAACCACGTGAGCTAAACGTGGAGTCCGATGTAAATGCCCCATGGAGAGGACCCAATATACCTTGCTAGGGATATAAAGGAATGACTGTGGCGTAATTACTAAAAATGGATGCCCAATAGAGGGGACTTCTGAACCTATATATGTAGTTTTGGGACTTTGAGGGTACACTGAACCCTAGTCTAACTCAGTGCTATGTCTACTCCCAACTGACTTTGTATAGCTAACATGCAACTGAAATACTGAGTAGCTCAAAATACTAATGCAAGATACATATACTGAAAGATACGGCATTCGAATTCTGAAGCATGATTTTATGACTGATTGCCTAAAAAGTATAATTCATGAAATATTGATAATTAATACAAGCTAGGGTTCTGAGTTCTATACATGAGACTACATTAATTCTCCAAAAAAAAAAATGTTATCAATACAATGGAAACTATAGCAGCTAAATTCACAATGAATCTCCAATGTTTAGGAACCCTAGGTCTGAGCAATTTATGGAGAAACTGAAGAATTGACTGAATTCTAAGGACCTAGTGGGTGAAAGGAACCCAGTAGTGAAATTCCACATACCTGGTTACGAAGACTACGGATAAATCCTTTGGATTTTGGGGCTGAACTTCGAAGAACACACCTCTGCTTGTTCTTGGAAGAAACTGACGCCTCTGTCTCTTCTTTTCTTTCTTAAGTTGGATGATTTAGGAGAATGAGGGTTCGAGGTAGTGTCTGACTAGGTTATTAGAGTTAGATTGAGTAAAACGACGTAGTTTAAGCATCAAATGACATAGTTTAAGTGCCCAATGCATAGGGGAAAGACCAATACGACCCTGACTTAAAAACTGACGAAGTGACTTCAAGATAGGCTAGATGGGCCGTCTAGAGCACCATGGCAAGTCATGTGGGTCGTGAATCTTCATTTTCCTGGCAGTGCTTCACTAAAATGGGCATAACTCTTTACACCAAACTTAAATGGGGAAAACTCGGTGGCGCTAGAAAGAGGATTCAGAGATCTTAAAATTGATAGGTCATGGGCCACCTAATTCATTTTGGGCTGAAAGATATGATTGTTTGAAGTTGACCCAAAACTCAAAGTCTGACAAGCCTATTTCACGAGCCACTTCACGGCTCGTGTGAAGCTCCATGGGCCGTTTAGGCAACCGTGGTTCTTCACAGACGCTTGGGAGTAATGTGCCTTTTTTCACAAGCCACTCCACGGCCAGTGTGAAGTTCCACGGACCGTATAGTGGTCTGTGGTCCTTCACAATAGCCTTGGTGATTTTGTGTCCCCTTCACTGGCCACTCCACGACCTGTGTGAAGCTCCACGGACCGTCTAGTGGTTCGTGGTCTTTCACCTTTTGCTGGGTGCACAACCACGAGCATGGTGACAGGTCATGGTCCTCTTCATGACCCATGGGCCCCTCTATGGTTTGCCCTTCTCTCTTTTTTATTCCTCTCTCGAAGTCTGAGGTGTTACACATGCAATTTACAATAATCCAAATCGAGTCATGTTGCCTTCAGGTGCGGGGTAAACCAAAAATAAAGTCCTTATTCAAATCTTCCCACTTCCAAGTAGGCATACTAATATCTTGGGACATACCTTTCGACTTTTGGTGCTTAATTTTCACTTGTTGAAAGTTAGGACATTTAGCCACAAATTCTGCAATACCTTTTTTCATCCCATTCTACCAATAGACTTCTCATAAGTTACGGTACATCTTGGTAGCTCCTAGGTAAATGGAATATTGAGAACTATGGGCTTCTGATAAAATTTTCTCTCTCAAATAATAAGTATTGGGAAGACACAAATGACCTTGATACCGAAGTACATCATCTCCCCCTTGGAGCAAGCCTCAGCGTACTTTTAAGCACCTCTTCCTTCAACTCGACCAAAATTGGATCAAGTGCTTGCTTGGCTTTGACATCCAACACAAAAATTGAACACATATTGTAAACTTTTGTGGTCCGTAAAAACATCAACATGAACACCATACAAATAATGCCTCCAAATCTTTAAGGCAAAAACAATTGTCGCTAGTTCCAAATCATGGTAGCTTAGTTCTTTTCATGAATCTTAAGTTGCCTTGAAGCATAAGCAATAACCTTCTTATTTTGCATAAGAACACACCCTAGTTCAATCCTTGAAAAATCACAATAAACCACAAACCCATCGGACCCTTCCGGTAAAGTCAACACCAGAACGGAAGTAAGTCTATCTTTCAATTCATGGAAACTCTTCTCACACACTTCCGACCATAAGAACTTAACTTTCTTTTGGGTCAATACCGTTAATAGAGAGGCAATCAAAGAAAACCATTCCACAAACCTTCTATAATAACCAGCCAAACCAAAGAAACTTTGAATATCAAAAGGGGATAGAGGTCTAGGCGCACTCTTAACCGTTTCCGTCTTCTTAGGATCTACCTCAATACCCTTACCAGAAATAATGTGATCAAGAAAAGCCACGGAACTCAACCAAAACTCACATTTAGTACACTTTGCAAATAGTCGTTGGTCCTTGAGAACTTGCAATACAATCCTCAAATGACCGGCATGCTCATCCTCACTCCTTGAGTAAATCAAGATGTCATCAATAAAAACAATCACAAACATATCAAGGTATTGTCTAAATATTCTATTCATTAAGTCCATGAACGAGGCCGGAGAATTATTCAAACCAAATGACATCACCATAAACTCATAATGACCATACCGAGTTCGAAAAGCCGCCTTCGAAATGTCATCTCCCCTCACCCTCAATTGGTGATAACCCGATCGGATGTCAATCATAGAGAAGTAACTCGCACATTGGAGTTGATCAAACAAATAATCTATCCTTGGAAGATGATACTTATTCTTAATGGTAACCTTGTTCAATTGCTAGTAGTCAATACACATGCGAAGTGAACCATATTTCTTATGAACAAACACAACTGGAGCACCCGACGGAGAGATACTCGATCGGATGAAACCCTTATCCATCAAATCTTTCAATTCCTTAAGTTCTACCAGAGCCATATGATAAGGAGGGATAGAGATAGGTTGCGTATCTGGGAGAAGGTTAATATCGAAGTCTATTTCCCTTTCTAGAGGAACACCGGGTAAATCATCATAAAACACTTCTAAAAACTCCTTTACAATGGGGACCGACTTAAGAGTAGGGATTTCAGAATCTATATCCCTAACCCGAATAATATGATATATGTAACCCCTAGAAATCATTTTTCTAGCTTTAAGACAAGAAACAAACAGATCCTTAGGCATAGAATTTCCCCTTTTCCACTCTAAGACAGGCTCATTTGGAAATTGAAACTTGACCACTCGGGTTCTACAATCGACATAAGCATAACAAGAATGGAGCCAATCCATACCAAGAATAACATCAAAATCTAGCATATTAAGTTCTATAAAATCAACATGAGTGATTCTATGGGATAAGAAGACGAGACAACTTCTATAGACTCTTTTAGCCATAATAGATTCATCAATAGGAGTAGAGACAAAGATAGGGTCTAACAACACATCTAGAGAAACATCAAACCTCATAGCCACATATGGTGTCGCAAAAGACAAGGTAGCACCGAGATCAAGCAAAGCATAAACATCAAGATGAAACACTTTCAACATACCCGTAACAGCATCGGGAGAACCCTCTTAATCATGGTGAGTTTGAAGTGCTTAGAATCAATTTTGCTTTGGATCACTTGAACCCGAACCACTGGCGGAGCTTGTGTACCATCCTTTCCCTTGTCAATTCTAGATGGAAAATCTGTCAAACGGTGACCACTTTTGCCACAACCAAAACAATTATCCATGCCTATCAAGCATTTTCCCAGATGACCCTTGCCACACTTTTTGCATGGGGGAATCGAATATCCATTTCCACCACCATTTCCTCCTTAAGGTTTAGGGTTAGACACCCTATATTTGTTGAATTTAGGAGCCGAAGCATTGGAGGAACCTTGATTGGAAAACTTTGTCGAAACTTAGAATGACCATGTCCATCGGACCATGAATGTGAAAAGTCACCATCATCGGTCTTCGCCCTCTTTATCTCCCTAAACTTTTCTTTAAGCTTCTCCTATTCAATTTGTTGAGCATGAATCATTAGACGAGAAATGTCAATTTCCTTGATCAACATGGCGCTACGACATTCCTTAACCAACATTTCGGACACACCCAAAACAAACCTACTCATCCTTGCCCTAGAGTTGGCAATCATAGTTGGAGAATACCTAGACAATTGAGTAAATTTCAATGCATACTCCTTCACACTCATATTTCATTGACGAAGGTTAATGAATTCAAGTAACTTTGCCTCCCTCATCTCAAGGGGAAAGAAGCTATCAAGGAAAGCAATCTTAAACTTCTCCCAATCAAGAGGACTCACATCGACCACCCTCTCTTCCTTCCATTGGTTGAACCAGAATTGAGCAACACCCTTAAGTTGATAAGAGGCAAATTTCACCTTTTCTTCTAGCGTAACTCCCATAATCATTAAAACCTTGTATACCTCATCAATGAACACTTGAGGATCTTCCTTAACCTGGGAGCCATGAAACTCTGTGGGATTCATCCTAGCGAAGTACCTCACTCTAGTTGCTATCATACCCATAATTGGGTTCACGGGGCCCACAATCTCCCTATTGGCTTGAGCCAGCACTTGAAAAGGAGCTCAAAACTCCGTATTAGTCACTTGTTCGGCCAAAGGGTCGGTCGAAACTTGAGGGGCTTCTCGATCCACATTCTAATTCACATTCCTCCTAACATATGTCCTTCGAGGTGCCATATCCTGAAAAGCATCGTATAAGGATTAGAAGAGAGACATATAGAATTAAACTCTATCGTACAACTTTAGAATGATTAAAGAAGTGGAGTTTCCTAAATATCTTATAGCTTCTTATTCATATATGTGGCGTGCTTCACACTCATGAACAAGATTCTACTCAACGTGGCTTATGAGATATCGTAGGACCTTTCAAAACCTTGTGCTCTGAATACAAGGATTGTCATGACGCAAAGTATACCCTAGGTGTAACATTGCGTATAGGACCCTAAGAGGCCCTACACAAGTCACTTAGCATACATCATACAAGATAATAGAAGTAAAGAGTTCAAAATCATAGTTTTATATCATAAAGGAGTTTGACAAAGTGAAAGTCTAATCATAAGTCTCAATAAGTCATATATTACATCATAAAGAAAGTGATTGGGATGTAACCCATACAACACATACAAGTCTGAAAACTAATGAAAGACATGAACAATTCACTATAGGAAAGTAGAGATACGACGACATTTATTTGGTGACATTTGAAATAAACGTCAAAAAATAAAGAATTTATTGACATTTATGAACAAATATCATAAAAACAATGACATTCGATGCTTGGTGCAATTCGTCATTCTTTTATGACATTTGACATCAAATGTTGAATATATTATGACATTTTGCAACAAATGTCTTTACTTATAGCAACATTTTGCGAAAATGTTGTTAAAATAATGACATTTTTGCAACAAATGTCGTTACTTTTACTGACACTTTGTGAAAATGTTGTTAAAAGACCAACATTTTATACAAATGTCCAATATAATATGACATTTGTTGGTAAATGTCATTATTTTTAATGATATTTGAAAAAATGACATTAAAATAATGATATTTGCCAACAAATGTCATATACGTTATGAGAAATATTTCACATGTCATATTATTAATCGTTAATTACCGTCATTTACACCTATTGTTGGAAATCTAAATCTTTTTTAAATTATCATTCTTTATGCAACAAAGATATGAATTTGCCCCATGAACTACACGATTTGTAACAAATTTACCATGTATTTAAAATATGTGTCATTTTTACCCTCCCTATTATCAAAATGACTCAATTGCCCTTATGGGCTAATGTACATACAACGACATATATAAATTGGAAATTTTGACCATTCATAAAGTTCAAGGACCAATTTGAATAATTCACAAAGTTTGAAGGAAAAATCATTTATCCTACACACTAGCTAAATAGTTTTAAAAAATTAAAAACAACTTAGGTATAAAAAAGGTAATATATTAAGAAGTCACAAATTAGGAGGAAATTAGGTAAAATAATTTGCCCACTGTAACACCCCGGATTCGAAAAGAAAGAAAAATGCAATTTCCTGATAATTCTAGTCTCACCAACGGCCACCGTAGGTGATTGTCGTGGATAACACTATTTTGGTTCTTTTTGACCAACGAAGTGTGACCTACGACTTGACCTACGACTCGTTGGTTGACCCACCAACTGTAGGTCAAGTAGTAGGTTGGGGTCGTTGGTTAATTTTAAAAGGGATCTTTTGGTCTTTTTCTAAAATGATTTTATTCCTTAACTAAGTCAGTTACCTACTATTCCTAGCACTATATAAATCTTTTTAAGCCTAAAATCTACCCTTCCCAATCGCTTTTCAATTACTCTCAAAACCTCTCCAAATATTTATCTCTCTAGAAGCTTGAAGAAGAAGAAGAGTCTAGGGTTTCAAGATCAAGCCTCCTAATTCCCCATTGATTCCAAGGTTTTGGCATTGAGGTATGATGACTCTAATCTATGGAGTCCTTTCCTCCATAGGGTCCCCAAAATCCCTAATTTTCTAAGCAAGAATTGTTCAATCAAAAACTAGGTTTTCTTCTATGATGTGGGTTCTTTCAATTTTGATCAAATTGGTTTGTTTATGACTTTCTAAGCATGAAATTGGTTTGAATAGCATGTTTTAAGATGAATTCCCATGAACCCATGTGAAATCCCTGAATTTCTAGAGTTTGATTTATTGTTGGGTTTGAACCTTGAAAAGATGGATTTTATGAAATTAGATTAACCTATGCATGATTTATGTTTTCTAAAGTTATGAATTGCATGATGAAGTTATGAATGATCAAAAGATGAGTTTTATGAAAGTATGCATGTTCAATTATGAAACTTATGATGATTTATGATTTGCTTGAGATTGAAGTAAAATTGATGTTGTAGTTGAGTTGTGAAAGGGTTTCTCATGTAATACTCCACTATGAATTTGAAAGGAACAAGAGGCGATTACCCATGTTACCTAAAGGTAGAAGAGAGGCGATTACCCTTTTTCCACAATGATAGAGAGGAGGCAATTACCCATGTCTACTAATGATAGAGAAGAGGAGATTACCCATGTCTATTAAAGTTAAGATGAATTATGACTTATGACTATTCCGTGGGAATTATTCTTAGCACCGAGTGGACGAGTGGCTATTCCCCATGTCCCATAAACTATGTGCCACCATAGGATGATTGCCTAGATAAACATTAGCTAGTGAATCCACGTAATCTAGAAGTTCATGGTCTTACCTTGGCAAGTAGGACACCTCTTTTCGGTGTGGGATCACCGGATTCCATGTTGATAGCTCACATGGTCCTACATGTCGGTTAAAGGTAATCTCCCACAATAATGAACTAAAGTGTCTTTCAAGGTATCTCTCAAATATTTTAAAGATGTTTAACTTGCATTGGCCATGGTTCATGACTTATGTTTTCTAACCCTCTTTACTTCATGTTTTAACATTGGTCTTTGGATGTCATGAAAATGTCCCTTTTTGCATGATTTTACAACCTAAGTGCATGGTTATCATACTTGGTACATTTTTGTACTAATGTATACTTTTACCTACATTTTCTTATAAGTGTAGGATCCGGCTCATCTCCATCTCTTCGTGGTTAGTTCGTGATATTAGAGACCTTGAAGAATTGGTGAGTCCTCATATGTTCGAGGACGTAGCCACATTTACTTTTATGTCATTTTCTTTAAAGATTTGTATGGGTTACGTCCCAACGTTCTTTTCATTCCTATGTTAAATGGCTTTTGAGACTACATGTAGACTTCCACTATTCCCTTAAAGTCTTTGATAATGAATTATCTTTTGGACTCTTGAATTGCCATTATCTTGTATGATGCATGGTAAGTGGCTTGTATGAGGCCTTTCAGGGTGTTGTACGCCATGTCACGTTTAGGGGGTACTTTGGGTCATGACAAATATGGTATTCAAAGTACAAGGTTTTAGAAAGATCCTAGGAAGTCTCATAAGCCACATCGAGTAGAGTCTTTCTCATGAGTGTGAAGCGCGCCACACTTATGATGAAAGGCTATAAGATGTTTAGGAAACTCCACTTCTTTCATTACTCTAAAGTTGTGCGATAGAGTTTAACTCTATAGGTCTCTCTCCTAATTCCTATCCTATGTGTTTCAGGATATGGCCACTCGAAGAGCTTATGCTAGGAGAAATATGGGAGAGAATATGGAACAAGAAGCTCCTCCTCAAGCTCCTCAAGTTTCGGCCGACCCTTTGGCTGAACAAGTGACTAATGCGGAGTTTAGGGATGCTTTCAAGTGTTGGCTCAAGCCATGACGGCTCAAGCCAATAGGGAGGTTATGGCTCTCGTTAACCCAAATGTGGGTACGACGGTATCTAGAGTGAGGGAATTCACTAGAATGAATCCTCTGGAGTTTCATGGTTCTAAGGTTGAGGAAGATCCTCAAGATTTTATTGATGAGGTATACAAGGTGTTTATGATCATGGGTGTGACGCCGGTGGAAAAGGCAGAATTGGCCGCTTATCAACTTATGGGTGTGGCTCAAGTGTGGTTTGAGCAATGGAAGAGTGAGATGGTGGTTGATGCGGGTCCTCTTGATTGGGAAAAGTTCAAGGTTGCTTTCCTTGATAGCTTCTTTCCCCTTGAGATGAGGGAGGCAAGGGTGCTTGAGTTCATCAATCTTCGCCAAGGAAGCATGAGTGTGAAGGAGTATGCTTTGAAGTTCACAAAATTGTCTCGATATGCTCCTACTATGGTTGCCGATCCTAGGGCAAGGATGAGTAAGTTCGTGTCGGGAGTGTCCAAATTGGTGGTCAAGGAATGTCGTACCGCTATGCTTATCCATGACATGGACATTTCTCGCTTAATGGTTCATGCTCAACAAATAGAATAGGAGAAGCTTAAGGAGAAAACTAGGGATTCAAAGAGGGCAAGAAGGGATGATGGTGATTCTTCACATTCAAAGTCCGGTAAGTAATTATTCTCAAGGTAATGGTTCTAGTAAGCAAAAGGTGTCCGAGTGTCAGAAGTGTGAAACGAGTCATCCAGGTGACTGTCTAGCTAGTTCCAATGCATGTTTCGATTGTGGAAAAATGGATCATAAAATAAGGAATTTTCCTTCGTTTGCTAGGAATGAAGGAGATAAACATTGGCGGGCTCAACCTTATCCATCTAGAGGTAGTCAGCAAAAAGGTAGGCCATATGCACTTCGGCCTCAACAAGATCATGAGGATTCCCCGAATGAGGCAATTGGTAATTTATGATCTTTTAGCTTATGGTTATGCATTGTTTGATGTTGGGTGACTTGTTGGCTATGATAAGACTCTATGTGCGGTTAGTGTAATTAAGGTTGATTTTGAAATCCTTGTAGAAACTTCTTAAGTTGTTACTTATGCCAATGGTTTCATGATTGTTAAGACTTGGGTGAGGGAGATGGATTCGAAAGGACTAGAGGGGTTTGCTCCCAAGGGAGAGATGATGTATTTCATGATTGGTGTGTGAGACCATTTAAATTGTCGGAAAGGTTCCTTTCTTGGGATTAATATGAGAAAGTTCGGAGGCGATGTGATGTCTTAGTATCCGTATCTTTTTCCTTCTACCTTCGGGTCTAGCTTGAGGCCTTAGCCCTCATGATTTAGTCTTTAGGATTCTTGTGTTTTAGTCATTCCCATGTTTCCTTATACATGCATGTTCATGAAGAGTCTAATTTTGATAAAATGAGCTAGCTTGACTAATTTCTTCATGTTTATGTGCATTTGAGTATGAGTTGCATATAAGACCTTATGAGGTGATGTTTTGAACATGCTTTAGCTTGGAGTTGATGTTTCCTCCTCGGATATGTGCATTTATGTGATTGCATACATGTTGAGCTGTTAGATCTTGTTTTACCCTCCTTATGATGTCTTTAGTTCCATTCGAGGACGAATGTTCCTAAGGGGGAGATAATGTAACACCCCGAATTCAAAAAGAATGAAAAATGCAATTTTCTGAATATTCTAGTCTCACCAACGGCCACCACCAACGGTTGGTGGTTTCACCTACCAACCGTAGGTAGCTGTCGTGGATGGTACTATTTTGAGGTAAAATTTGGGAATTTTCTTTTTGACCAACCAAGTGTGACCTACGACTTGACCTACGACTCGTTGGTCGACCTACCAACCGTAGGTCAAGTAGTTGGTTGGGGTCGTTGGTTAATTTTAAAAATGGACTCTTTTGGTCCTTTCCCCAAATATTTTATTCCTAAACTAAGTCGGTTACCTACTATTCCTAGCACGATATAAACCTTTTTAAGCCTAAAATCTACCCTTCCCAATCACTTTTCAATTACTCTCAAAACCTCTCCAAATATTTCTTTCTCTAGAAGCTTGAAAAAGAAGAAGAAGAATCTAGGGTTTCTAGATCAAGCCTCCTAATCCCCCATTTATTTCAAGGTTTTGGCATTGAGGTATAATGACTTTCACCTATGGAGTCCTTTCCTCCATAGGGTCCCCAAAATCCCTAATTTTCTAAGCAAGAATTGTTCAATAAAAAAACTAGGTTTTCTTCTATCATGTGGGTTCTTTCAATTATGATCAAATTGCTTTGTTTATGGCTTTCTAAACATGAAAATGGTTTGATTTGCATGTTTTAAGATGAATTCCCATGAATCCATGTGAAATCCCTAAATTTTTATAGTTTGATTTATTGTTGGGTTTGAACCATGAAAAGATGGATTTTATGAAATTAGATGAACCTATGCATGATTTATGTTTTCTAAAGTTATGAATTTCATGATGAAGTTATGAATGATCAAAAGATGAGCTTTATGAAAGTATGCATGTGTTCAATTATGAAACTTATGCTGATTTATGATTTGCTTGATATTGAAGTAAAATTGATGTTGTGGTTGAGTTGTGAAAGGTTTCTCACGTAATACTCACAATATGAATTTGAAAGGAACAAGAGGCGATTACCCATGTTCCATAATGATAGATAAGAGGTGATTACCCATGTCTACTGATGATAGAGAAGAGGCGATTACCCATGTCTACTAAAGTTAAGATGAATTATGACTTATCACTATTCCGTGGGAATTATGTTTAGCACCGGAGTGGACGAGTGGCGATTCCCCATATCCCATAAATTATTTGCCACCATAGGATGATTGTCTATATATACATTAGCTAGTGGATCCACGTAAGCTAGAAGTTCATGGTCTTACCTTGGCAAGTAGGACACCTCTTTTCGGTGTGGGAAGGACACCGAATTTCATGTTGATAGTTCACATGGTCTTACATGTCGGTTAAAGGTAATCTCGAACAATAATGACTAAAGTGACTTTCAATGTATCTCTCAAATGTTTTAAAGATGATTAGGTTGCATTGACCTTGGTTTATGACTTATGTTTTCTAACCCTTTTTACTTCATGTTTTAACATTGGTCTTTGCATGTCATGAAAATGTCCCTTTTTGCATGATTTTACAACCTATGTGCATGGTTTTCATACTTGGTACATTTTCGCACTAACACATACTCTTGCCTACATTTTCTTATAAGTGTAGGATCCGGCTCATCTCCATCTTCTCGTGGCTAGTTCGTGATATTAGAGACCTTGAAGAATTGGTGAGTCCTCATATGTTCGACGACGTAGCCACATTTACTTTTATGTCGTTTTCTTTAAAGACTTATATGGGTTACGTCCCAATGTTCTTTTCATTCCTATGTTAGATGGCTTTTGAGACTACATGTAGACTTCCGCAATTTCCTTAAACTCTTTTGATAATGAATTGTCTTTTGGACTCTTGAATTACTATTATCTTGTATGATGCATGCTAAGTGGCTTGTATGAGGCCTTTCGGGGTCTTGTATACTATGTCACGCCTAGGGGGTACTTTGGGTCGTGACACCCACGATCGATGGTTTACCTTCATTAATATTGACGGATTTTAATGAAAAATCAAGAAAATATTTATCATTGAAGAAGGATCCAAAATAAGGCAAGCCCAAAGAAAGAAGATTGGGTTGGGTTACATTAAGTCCAAAAGGGAGCCATGCCAAAAAGTTGAATGTACAAAGCCAAAGTTTCCTAGTTTAAAAATTTCCTTACTTAAAAGATTCATAGTTTAAAAGTTTATTTATTTAAAAGTTTCCTAGTTCAAATGTTTTCTAGGTTAAAACTTTCCTAGTAATTATTATTTCCATAAAAGTACTGGAATTTGAATCCCATTCTATTTGGGATAGATCTTCCTATATAAGAAGAGGATGGATTTTTGTTATTTTCTAAAAAATATAATTAATATTATTTTAGAGGTTTCTCTACACGTGTGATGACTGTGGATTTATCTTCCAACCTTATAATTAGAACGATTCTTTACGAGGTAAGATTCATTATTAACTTGATATCTTTGGTTTCTATTAAAGTAAAATAAATAAAGTGATTAGTCTTATACTAATTATTGTCTTTAATTTAATTTCTTTGAAATAGGGGTCGAGATCACTTTTGATCTAAGTTTTTGAATTGACTCCTATTAGTATCATAGTTACTTTTATTCTGCCAATTTTGAATACTAACATCAATTAGGGTTCTTAGCATTTTATCTTGAATTTTGGGAATTTTATTCTCGAATTTCAACATCTTTCAATTCCTTTCTTTATCGCTTCCATATTATTTTCTTGTTTATTCAATCAACTTGATTCTTATCATAACCTTTGCGAATGATCTAGTTTTGCACAACATATACCATCTTTGTATGGTAATTAGGTAATGTTCTAGAATTCATATTCGAAGGACATCATATCAAAGTTGTACGATATTAACATAGCAATATTTTTTAATTGTTAAACCATTCTTATTTAAATAACACTAGAATTAAAAAATAGTGAGTAGATAATATTATTATTTATATATTCAATCAAAGAGTTTGGAACTAAACTATATATAAAAGAGAGTGATTCCGGCCAAATGAAAATTATTGGCCTTGACCGTAGGCATTATAAGGCTATTGTATATATATTATTATATTATATACAAGGAAAAGGTCCCGATATACCCCTCAACTTTGTCATTTAGAGGTGATATGCCCCTCGTTATAAAAGTGGCTCGCATATGCCCCTTTCGTTACAAAATTGGATATCATATAACCTTTACAGTTACAAAAGTGGCTCACATATATCCCTACCATTACAAAAGTAATAAAATTATTTTTAAATTATTTTTTTTATTTTTAATATTTAAAAAACTCACGTATTTGATCTTTTTCACACATAAATTATTTTTTGACTTCTTTGATTATTATTATTTGAGTTTCTTATTCTTATTTCATTTTTCCTTTCATTCTTCTGTGTAAAATAAGAGAAACAAAAGAAAGAATTGTGAATGAAAAAAAGAGAAAAAACTTTAAAATATTATTTTTGCGGCTAAAGGAAATTTAGGATACCTATAATAAATTTTATAAGAAAATAACGTAAAAGAAGAAATTTGACATCAAAATAATAAATTCAAAATAGTCATTGAATTAAAAAAGTTTTTAAAAAAGTTTGAGAAGGATAAAATATACTCATACATGGATTACCTTTTTTAATAAATCAGTTAGAAGAAAAGGGTATATATGAGGGTATATATATATGAGGCACTTTTAGAATGAGGGTATATCAAATTCTTTTTCCTATAAATAAAAATGATAAGTCTTGTGAAAGGATATAGTAATTAATAAATAAAGAATTAAATTATGTTATTAGATGTGAAAGTAAACATTCAAAAGGCTCCTTTTTAATAACAAAACAAATTTAAAAAAATATCCCAAAGTCATCCAAGACCCATTTCAGAAAGAATCTCAAACCCTTTGTTAAAATCTAGCCCATGAGTCCTTTCTTCAAATCTAAGTCTAATCTTTGTTCAAATACAGCCACCGAAAAGTATGGAGTATCCTAGATTTGGAGCGAAAAAATATGGTGTACAACACATATGAGGAAAAATAATTTGGCGGTGAGATTTTTGGGCTTCCCTCCTTTTAGTTCCTTTTATGCTTCAAAGTTTTTAGGGCTTTGGTTCTTTCAGTTTCTTTTGGCTGCGCTTGAGGAAAGTTTATTCCTCTAATTTAGGTCTTACTAATTGATAGTTGAAGATATAGAATTAATTACAATAACTTGAAGATTGTTGTAGAAATTTGTATGTTAAAACTAGATTTAGTGTTCTTGAAGTGCTTTGTATATGGTGTTCACAAATTAAGTAATTAAAACACGCATCACCTTCATACATTATATCTATTTGTTGAAATTTTAGCATTGATTTTCAGTTTGAAGATTACGATAAAAAAAAAGACAAGGTGCTGGCAGAAAGCTTCAGTTTTAAGGTGTTTTCATTGTTCTTTTTCTTTTCAAATTTTTGTTTTTTTCCTTTCTATAGAATCTAATGATTTGTGGGGTTTGTATATTTCTTTCATTTTTGGTAGATTTTGACTTCTAAATCTGTAAAAAGGCATGTGCCTTATTGGATTCTATTGTCATTTGGATTTTAACTTGTGCTCTTAAGCTTCTATTCTTAATGTGTTTTAAGTGCTCTTTTTTCTTCAAGTTTTGTGCTTTTTTCCTTTCTGTAGTATCTAATGATTTGTGGGGTTTGTATATTTCTTTCAATTTTTGTAGATTTTGACTTCTGAGGATGTAAAGATATGTGCTTTAGTGAATTTTGTTGCCATTTGGATTTTAACTTGTGCTCTTATGCTTCAGTTTTAGTGTGTTTTCAATGTTCTTTTTTCTTCAAGCTTTGGTGCTTCTTTTTTTAAACTTCTATAGGATCTAATAATTTGTGGGGTTTGTATTTTTCTTTCAGTTGGGTAGATTTTGACTTTTGAATCTGTTAAAGTATGTGTTTTTGTTGACTCCATAGCCTTTTTGGATTTTAACTTGTGTTCTTATGCTTCAGTTTGAATGTGGTTTTTTCCCTTCATTACTTGTGCTCTTAAAAGTATGCATTTTAGTGGATGAAACAACATTTTTGGAGTGTCCAAGCAATTTTGTTTGGCTAATTTTTTTTAAATATTCTGTTGGTTATGCATTTGAAGTATTTGGTGAATATTGCTTGAAACTCCAGTTATCCCACCAGAAGGACACATTACCCACTCCAATACTCCATAAGTGTAACACCCCGAAAAATTTCTAAGTTAAGACCGAACCATTCTTGAATTGCAAATAAGGTCGTACTGTCACGACCTGATTACTCAGGTCATTATGACACCTACTATAACCCACCAGTAGGTAAGCCTAACCCCTAGCCCGGAACCAGAAGCAACGGGCTATCAAGCGAAAGAGGAAAGAATGAAGTAACAAACGAATATAAAGAGAAGAAAGAGGAATCAACATAGATATATCCAAGGAACCGTCCCCAAGACCTGGCATCAGTCAGTAATCGAGCATCTAAAAAAAATAAGAGTACAAAGCTTTTACAATTACAAAATAGATACAAATAGTCTTCGACAACAAGTAAAGAATAGTCCTAGCCCAAAATAGATGGAAATCGGCAACTCCGGACGCCAGGAGCTCACTCAATCTCCGAATGCATGCTGCTCCGCACTAAGACCAATCACCGGAGATAACCCCTACTATGATCTGCAAGGTGCAGAAGTGTAGTATGAGTACCAAACGAATGGTACTCAGTAGGCATAGGCCGACTGAGTTGCACAGATAAAGCAAGTATAAATAACATATAAATAAGGTAGGAACAACACAAGTAACTAAATAGGATCTAACACAAGGTAAAGCAGGAAATAAGAGTAAAGATCTAGGATACATGAAGAAAAGAAATAGAGTAAAAGAATGCACCTGTAAACGCAAGCCACAACCGAATTACAATGAGAGAGCACTATAGGGGTCAACTAATCAAGAACGAAATATTGACTGCCACCGCTAATCACCTAGGAACTAATCCAACTGAACCTAGTAGAAAGTACCTATAACAAATCCATACTAAGACACCCTGTAGACCAACTACAAATATAACACAAGATAAATACAAGTATAATCAACTAATAACCGATCGGACGCCCATACCCCCGAAAGGTACAAACAATAACAAACATACCCCCGGCCCCCATAAACCAGGGGACCAAACATCAAACTAGTATACTAGTGATAGGCGATGCTAATGAATGCAAGTTTGTAGTAAAAACTAGTAACATCATCGGTGGATCTCAGAGATCATCAACAACTAACTGTATAGACCCACCCTGGCCCCCGGCCTGCTAGGTGGCACCCATGTAGCTCCCTCATCCGGTTCAGTGGTGCACCGGCCATGTCATGACCCAAGGAACCCCTAGACGTGACATGGCGTATAAGACCCCGAAAAGCCTCACACAAGCCACTTAGCATACATACATACAAGATCATAGAGATTTAAAGGTTCAAAAGACAATATCATATCAAAGCTTTTAAGAAAATAGCGGAAGTCTACATCTAATGTCTCAAAGACAATCTATCATAAGAATGAGAAATAACATTTGGGACGTAACCGAATATAATGTCAAAAATGAAGAACATAAAAGTAAGAACAACTAGGCTATGTTCTCGAATGGATGAGGACTCACCAAGTCTTCAATAATCCTTCTACTAAGCTCTAGCCACAAATAGATGGAGAATCGCCAAGCAAGTTAATGTAGGCAAGAGTATGCGTTAGTACAATCAAGTACCAAGTATGATAGCAATGCACAATATCATTTAAAACATGCTAAAACGGGACATTTTTCATGACATGCAATGACCAAGCTAAAACATGATAAAGGTTAGAAAACATAAGTCATAAATCATAGTCAATGCAAGTTAAACATACTTAAAACACTTGAGGAACATCATAAAACACTTTTAGTTCATTGTTGTGGGAAGTAGCCTTAACCGACATGTAAGACCATGTGAGCTATCAACACAAAATTTGGTATCTAACCCCACACCGATAGGGCCATCCTACTTGCCAAGGTAGGACCCTTTACTTAACATATAGCTTACATGGATACACTAGCTAGTGTCTATCATAGACCATCATCCTATGGGGGCACATAGGTAAGGGATAAGGAGATTGCTACTAGAAACCCATCCTCTACTAATAGGAGATCTTCCATCTCCATATCCTCTCGGTGCTAAGCATAAATCCCACGGAATAGTAATAATTCTTATTCATCTTATTATCCATGGAAGGGTACAACTAGGGTTACCTATCCAAGCTAAAGTTCATAGATTAGATCCTTAAACCTTTGATTCATCTTTAGTTGAGAAAACCTTTCAACAAGTTATGAATCTTTTACGTGTGAGAAAACCTTTCACTTTTTTAGATTGAGTGATATGTGAGAAAACCTTTCACAACTCAGAACATCTTCAATTAAGCTTCAATCTCAAAGCAATTCATAAGTCAACATAATTTCCATAATTGGACATGCATACATCATAAAACCCACTTTTCATCATTCATCAATTTCATCATGAATCATAGCTTTTAAAATCATAAAAACATGCATGAGTTCACATAAACTTCATAAATTCCATCTTCTTCATAATTCAACCCATCACAATGCATAAATATCAACATTAGAGGAATTCATATGGGTTCATGGGGATTCATCTTAAAACATGTAATTCAACTCAATTCATACTTAGAAAAACCATAATTGAAAGTAATTTGATCATAATTGAAATAATCCACATCATTGAAGAAAACCCTTAAATCAAATTGGGGATTTGATACTTTGAAAATAAGAGGGTTTAGGGATTCCATGGAGGAAAGGGCTCCATGGATGAACACTATCATACCCTAGGGTCTTAATTCCATAAGCAGTTGATGAAGAAAATCTTGATTTCTTGAACCCTAGCTTGCCCTCTTCTTCTTCTTCTAACTTCTAGAGAGAGAATATTTGAGAGAGGAGAATTTGGGGAATCTTGTAAAATGATTTGGAAAGGGTAGATTTTAGGATTAAAAGGGCTTATATAGGGTTAGGAGAAGTTATTAACCGACTTAGATTAGTAAATAGGCCATTAGGTGAAAAGACCAAACGTTCCCTCTTTAAAACTCCACCAACGACCCACTTACTTCATGACCTACGGTTGGTAGGTCAACCTACTGCCCGTAGGTACCCAACCGTAGGTCATACTTCCTAAGCCCAAAAAATTAAAATAATTCCTCTCCCAAACAAGTAGCATCAACGACTCCCCCCCCCCTCTTGACTTACGATTGGTAAGTCATGTAGTAGGTCACTCCTTAGAAAAGTTTTCCAACTTCTTCCCTTAGGCAGCCTTACCAACGGTTCCTACCCCATTGACCTACTGTTGGTAAGTCCACCAACGGTTAGTAGGTCAAGTAGTAGTTCACCAAAGTTTTCAAAAATTTAAATTTTTCACCCTTTTCGAATATGGGGTATTACATTATCTCCCCCTTGGGAACATTCATCCTCGAATGAGAATCAAGACATCATAAGGATGGTAAGAAACAAGAGCTAACAACCCAACCTAGAATGCAATCACATAAATGCACATAATCATAGATAAATCTATCAAGCTAGCTCATTTTCACAACATTAGACTCTTCATAAACATGCATAATCAAGGAATCATGGAAATAACTAAGACACATGAAACCAAAGAATGAACCATGAGGAACTAGAACCTCAAGCTAGAGTAGGATTGGAGGGAAAGAGATGAGGATATTGAGACATCATATCAGCCTCGGCCTCCCAAGTAGCACCCTCTAATTGATTTCTCCAAAGAACCTTCACGGAAGCAACTTCTTTATTTCTTAACTTTCAGACTTGCCGGTCTAAAATATCAATTGGAACTTCTTCATAGGAAAGACTATCTTTTATGCCAAGATTCTCCAATGGCACTATAGACGTCGGATTACCAACATATTTCTTCAACAGTGAGACACGGAAAACCGATTGCACTGATGTCAAATCATTAGGCAAGTCAAGCTCATAAGCAACCTTACCAACACGTCTCAAAATTTGATATGGGCCTATATAACGGAGACTAAGCTTCCCTTTCTTCCCGAATCTCATTACACCCTTCATGGGTGAAATTTTCAAGTAAACCCAATCATCAACATCAAATTCTAAATCTCTCCTTCTAACATCGGCATAGGACTTTTGTCGACTTTGAGCCATTTTCAACCTTTCTCTAATAAGCCAAACTTTCTCCATAGCCTCATGTACTAATTCGGGACCTATCAAAGCGACTTCACCAACTTCGAACCAACCTATAGGAGATCTACACCTCCTCCCATAGAGAGCCTCAAACGGAGCCATGCCAATGCTAGAATGGTAGCTATTATTATATGCAAACTCAATCAAAGGCAATTGATCATCCCAATTTCCCTTGAAATCAATTATACAAGCTCTCAACATATCTTCCAAAGTTTGGATAGCATGCTCCGCTTGCCCATCAGTTCGAGGATGAAAGGCCATACTAAGCTTAACACGAGTACCAAGACCCTTTTGAAAAGACTTCCAAAATTGAAAGGTAAATTGTGCATCACCATCGGAGATAATGGATAAAGGAACTCCATGCAACCTAACCATTTCCCTCAAGTACAACTTAGCGTAATCCTCCACCGAATAAGAAACTTTGGTGGGAATAAAATGGGTTGATTTCGTCATACGATCTACAATGACCCAAATCGAATCGTATTGTCGCCGGGTGCGTGGTAAACAAACCATAAAGTCCATATTCAAATCTTCCCACTTCCAAGTAGGACTACTAATATCTTGGGACAAACTTCCCAGGCTTTTGATGCTCAACCTTCACTTGTTGACAATTAGGATAGCTAGCCACAAATACTGCAATATCCTTCTTCTCCCATTCCACCAATAGACCTCCCGCAAATCACGGTACATCTTGGTAGCTCCCAGGTGAATGGGACTCCGTCAAAATGTCCTAAATTATGCCTTGAACTTGTGTTCCAAAATTAAACACAATCCGAGGCCCAAAAGCAGCAAACAAAGCACATGCAAAGAATTCACAAATTAATCACCAAAAAGAGGAAAGGCAGAAGCTTCGAGAAAAAATTCACCTCAAATGAGGGTTCACCAACACAATCCAAACACTCCACCACGTAGCCACAATCTCAACGATCATCAGGACTTTGAATCACTCAAATCGAAACTCGAATGGGAGAGAAATCGCCTTTTGAAAATAAGGACTGAAAGATGAAATTTTTGGTTTATAAAACCCAAAACTGGTTGTTAAAAACTAAATTACTGGTCGTTAAAAGTGTGATATCTGGTCGCTCAAAAGCTGCACCGAATATCAGCACTTCAGCTGATTTGCTCCAACTCAGAATACTTCGATGGGGTGACCGAGATTCATTCGGAACCCCGTGCGTGCAAGTAAAATATGCTACACCATTGAAAATGGCATTCCAGACTCAACGAAACCATTAAAATTCCCATCAAAGGTCGTTTCGATAAAAAGTGGGGTCCCACACTCAATTTCCATTTTAAGTCAAATTCCACAAAGGGCCTCAAATTAGCTCGGAAGCCTCGAGACCTAAATGAAGGGTCTTTCTAGACCAAACTCGACATTTTGAGGCTAACCGCACTGACAAAATTCTCATCCGAGCATGTTTTCCAAGAGTGTTGACCAAAGTCAACCCTTGGCTTAAGCTTCAAAGTTAAAATGCCTAATGACATAAATTCACCCCAGAAGTCTCGGGGCACGAACCAACTATGCCTCTAGTCTAAAATGGCTCTTCCGGAGCTGATGGAATCGTCAGAATTGGATTCTGATGTCATCTTCCTGAACTCCTGATAAAAAATGATCGTTCAAGGTTCAAAAGCTCCCAAAACACTAGAACTAGCATAAAAACCAAACGAGTGACTAGGTGACTGAACTTTCAGTCCCAACAAGCCATAAATAACTTGGGGTCGCTATAGGAAAGCTCTAAACAATGAACAAGAGGCATAAACACATAAATGACCTAGTGGTCATTATAACATCCACTACTAAAAAGGACATTCATCCGAAAAAGTAAGAGTCAAGAAGTACCTGAAGGCTCAAATAAGCCTAGAAACTGCTCCCGCATAACATGCTCGGTCTCCCAAGTAGCCTACTCAACTGGACGATGCCTCTAACGGACCTTAACCACAGGAATGGTTCTCGAGCGCAACCGCCGCACAACTCTTGCAATAATGGCAACTGGCTCCTCTACAAAAGTCAAGTAATCATCCAACTCCACCGCATCATACTGAAGCTCATGGAGCATCGAAGCATAAAAGACTAGTTGGATAGCTGAAAACATCGGGGGTAAAGCTAACTCATAAGCAAACTCTCCAACTGTCCAAAGGATCTCAAAAGGCCCAATATACCTCGGGCTATGCTTGCCCCGCCTCCCAAATCTCATCACGCCCTTCATGGGTGACACACGGAGGAAAAATCTATCACCTACGATCAGCATAACTCATGTGCCTACTCTGAGCTGTCCGAAGTCTGTCCTAAATCACCCCCACTTACTCCAAAGCCTCCTGAACCAAGTCGGTGTCATGCGGTCTAGGCTTTGTAGACTCAAACCAACCAACTGGAGAGCGACAATGCCTACCATATTAGGCCTCAAATGTGGCCATCTGGATGGTAGAATGGAAGCTATTGTTATACGCAAACTCCGCCAATGGCAAGAATTGGTCCCACTGACCACCAAACTCTAATACACAAGCCCGCAACATGTCCTCAAGGACCTGGATAGTATGCTCTGACTGACCATCCGTCTGCGGGTGGAAAGCTGTACTAAGGTCAACACGAGAACCCAACTCTTCCTGAAAAGTCCTCCAGAAGCTAGAAGTGAACTAAGCACCCTAGTCTGATATAATAGAGACGGCACACCATGAAGACGAACTAGTTCACGAATTTAGATATGGGCTAACCTCTCGGCGGTAAATGGAGATTGAATAGGGAGAAAGTGTCCTGACTTGGTCAGTCGATCAATGATGACCCAAATGTTATCAACACCTCTAGAAGTCTAAGGCAAACCTGCCACAAAGTCCATGGTGATTTGATCCGACTTCCACTATGGAGTAGGTAGTATTTGAAACTCACCACCAGATCTCAAATGCTCGGCCTTCACCTGCTAGCAATTAAGGCAATGAGATACATAGTCTGCAATATCTCTCCTCATACCACTCCGTCAGTAATGCTGCATCATGTCACGATAAATCTTTCCAGTGCTTGGATGGATAGAATATCTTAAATTATAGGCCTCCCGAAGTATCACCTGAATCAAACCTCCAACTCTCGAGGCACAAATACAACCTGCAAGCCTCAGAACCTCATCTGAGTCTAAGGTAACTTGACCAGCATCACCGGCTAACAATCGATCGCGAAGTGCCACCAAGGTCTCATCCTCAAATTGACGGCTACGGATCTGATCAAGAAGAGAGGAGTGAACTCCCACATAAGCTAGAACACGCCTTGAATTTGAAATATCTAACTGAAACATCTTGTTAGCTAAGGACTGAATGTCCAAAGCTAAAGGTCGCTCCACAGTAGATAAGAAGGCTAGACTACCCATACTCTCTACCTTCCGACTCAAGGCATCCGCTACCATATTTTCCTTGCCCGAATGGTAGATAATAGAGAGGTCATATTCCTTTAGGAGCTCAATCCAGTGACGCTGCCTCGAATTAAGGTCTCTATGGTTCATAATATACTGAAGGCTCCTATGATCAGTGTAGATCTCACAACAAACTCCGTACATGTAGTAACATCAGATCTTAAGCACAAAAACTACCGCCGCCAACTCCAAGTCATGAGTGGGATCATTGCGCTCATGTAACCTAAGTTGCCTCGACGCATAAGAAATGAAACGGCCTCGCTGCATCAATACACAACCCAAACTAACACCGGATGTGTCATAATAAATCGTGAAGACCTCGCCCTCAACTGGAAGGGTCAATATAGGAGCAGTAGTCAACAACACCTTGAGCTTCCGAAAGCTCAATTCACACTCCTTAGACAACTCGAAAGGTACATCAAGAAGAGTCAACCAGGTTAGAGGTGCTGCAATAGTGGAGAATCCCTCCACAAACTACATGTAGTAGCCTGCCAAACCGACGAAGCTCTGAGCCTCAATCACCGAAGTGGGCTTAGCCCAACCACGAATAGCCTCAATCTTCACCGGATCTACCATGATTCCATCCTTGGATAAAACATGCCCTAAGAATGCTAAAGAATCAAGCCTAAACTCGCACTTTGAGAAATTTGCATAAAGTCACTGATCTCTCAATGTCTAGAGCACAATCGTCAAATGTTGCTCATGATCACTCCTGCTCCGTGAGTATACAAGAATGTCATCTATGAACATGATGACAAAAAAATTGAAATACGGCCTGATGAATCCCTTACCTAAGATATCCTGAAGCTGAATACTGAGCTCTGCAAGAGCTATCCGATATGGCAGAAAGGAAATAGGCCGAGTACCCGACTCAAGCCCAATAGGAAATTCAATATCACGCTCTGGGGTAGGCCAGGTAGGTCAGTAGGAAACATATCTATAAAATCACAGACGTCTGGAATGGACTCTATTGAAGGGACCTCCCTACTCACATCACGCACATAGGCTAAATAAGACAAACACCCACTAGCCACTAGCCTCCGAGCCTCAACAAAAGAGATAACTCCAACCGGTGTGCTACTAATAGACCCTACCATACCACCGGTGGAATACTAGGCATGGCTAAGGTAATGATCTTAGAGAAACAATCTAAAACTACACGATAGGGGGATAAACAGTCCATGCCTAGAATCACATCGAAATCAAGTATATCCAACAATATAAGGTCAGCCCGGGTGTCACGCCCTTGGATAGTAACTAAGCATGATAGAAACACATGATCCACTACTAAAGACTCACCCACGGGGATCGACACACGCAAAGAACTGCCATAGGCTCAGAACTCATACCCATACAAAAAGCATAATACACAGACACATAGGAATAGGTAGAGCCAAGATCAAATAATGTTGAGGCGGGCTAATGGCATAAAAGAATCGTACATGTGATCACGTTGTCCAATGCCTCAGCCTCCGCCTTTACTGGAGCGACATAGAAATGGCCCTGTCCGCCTCTACCCTGGCCATCAGTCCTACCACCTGACCTGCCTCCCGAGGGACCACCCCGAATACCCTGCTGTCCAACGTGACGTTCCTGACCCTGACCTTGACCTCGACCTCTAGTTGTAGGTGCTATTGGTGGAGCTATTTTTGGAGCTGGAGCAATCCTTCTATGCAGAGGGCAATCTTTGACCCAGTGACCTAACTCACTACAATCAAAACAACCCAAAGATAATCTTCTCCCAGAAGACGGCCACCACGGCCTAAAGTATTAGCCTGGGACCCATGACTTTGACTAGAGCCAACCTCACTCTAACTATATCGATCACTCTCTGAACTCTGTATTGAGGCCTGAACAGGTCGACTAGGTTGACTCTGCTGAAACCGATATCGAGCTCTATCATGGGGATCTCTGGGCTTGGAACAGGACCCACTATAGCTACCCTCATATCTAGCTCTCTTGTCATTACCCCCTTGGGCCTCACGACGGAGCTGGAAAAATGTGCAGGCATGATCAACAACGTCTAGAAAGGAGCGAACCGCTGAGACCATAGATTGAGCCTCAATCCGCAGCTATAGTCTCAACCCACGAACAAAGTGCCGAACCCTCTCCTCCTCAGTAGGTAGACTCATGGTAGCATGGCGGGAGAGCTCGTGAAATCTAGCCTCGTACTCAGACTCTATCATAGAACCCTTCTCCAACCTAGAGAACTGATCTATGAGGTGATCTCTAATGCTGTGAGGAATGAACCTAGCCAAGAAGGTCTCAGAAAACTCAGTCCAGGTGACCGAAGGAGACCCAGCTGGTCTAGTCTCAATAAATCTATTCCACCACTGTCTAGCTGGCCCATTAAGTTGATATGTAGTGAAGTCGGCTCCTCTCGACTCCACGAGACCCAAAGTGTAGAGTCGCTCCCGGCAATTAGTCAGAAACTCATGGGCATCCTCACCCACAACCCTAGAAAACCTAATGGTGAAAGCCTTAAGAACAGCCCAAGAATATTCTGCTCCTCTAGCGGCATAGCTCCGACCGCAATCACGGGCTGGCCACCACCAGGTGGTACCTGGGCCTGAGGTGCCCCTGCTATAGGCTGATCCTGCTGACATGGTGCTAGTGAAGGTACCAGTACTTGCGCTGGTGCTAGTGCTGGGGCCTGCTGTATACCCACAAGCACTGTAAAAAGCTGAGTAATAGCCTCTTGGAGCTATGGAGCCATAGCTGCTTCGGGTGGTGGCTGAGCTGGTCCCGACCCCACCAGCTACTCAAGAACCTGGGATATTGGAGAATCCATCACTGGCTCTGGACCATGCTCTCAACTCGAGGGTGGTGTTGCACCCCAACCTGGCAAGAGAGGTTGATCCCTACCCTAATCCGCCTCACGGTGCGTACGAGCCATCATGTGGAAAGAGTGGAACAAGTGAGTTTTCTAGAAACCAATAACACACCAACTACACGAAAGTGATACAAAAGAGAGGAATTCCTAAAGACACCCTATAGGCTCCTAAAGATAGGAGACGGACGTATCGGCACCGATCAACAGAACTTTACTAGGTATTAGCTCTGTACAAGTGAGACCGGTGAACTTGGAGCTCTGATGCCAACTAGTCATGACTCAACTCCCCGAGTCATGATGACACCTACTAAAACCCACCAATAGGTAACCCAACCCATACCCAGAACTATAAGTAGTGAGTACAGAGCTGTCTAATATTAAGAAAAGACAGAAACTAAAAGAAAACCAAAACTATATACAAAGGAATCTCCCAGAACCTAGAAGTCACGAGTACAAAGCTTTCTAACGAGATAAATACAAGTCCCAAAAGTGGACCACAACAAGCTGTCCCAAAAGCAAAAGACAAGCTAACATAGGTATAGAAGGACATAGGTTGGTCCAGGACGCCAAGTGCTCACCCTCGTCTTCGATATCCACAAGCTACAAAAGACGACACGAACGACACCACCGGTAGCTGGTACTAGGACCTGTATCACGAAATAATGTAGAGTATAGAATAAGTACCAAACAAAGGTACTTAGTAGGCATCATAGGCCGACCGAGGGAGAAAGGTAAAAACAATCTGAAAAGATAGAATCTAGATAAGAATAGAGATCAAAACGGATATGAAAGAAGCACACGAGCGCACCAAAACTAAATCTAAGTACAACTAAACTAAACCAAACTGGACCCCCATAAGTCCAGAAGGTACACTCGTGCACAAGTTTAAATAAAACCCGAACGGACTCCCTTAAGCCCACCAGGTACAAAGAATAGCTAAGCCTACAAGACCGAAGAGTAATCTAGATCCGAATTGAAAAACCAGTCAACTCCCAGCCCAGCTGGCAAGAGTGATAATCAATTCAACCGCTCAACTCCCAGCCTATATAGCAAGAGTGACAATCAACTCAACCAGTCAACTCCCAGCCCAGCTAGCAAGAGTGAAAATCAATTTAACCGGTCAACTCCCAGGCCAGCTAGTAAGAGTGACAACCAACTCATCCAATCAACTCCCAGCCCAATTAGCAAGAGTGACTATCAACCCAGGTCTCCCAACCATACCATCCACTGCCAGGGGCGTCAACCGCCCAGCTAGCAAGTGTTCCTAGGGGGGGCGTGTCAACTCCATAGAGGATCTCAGATATCTAGGCCGCCCAGCAGCCACCCCACTCCTAGGGGCTTCAGCCGCCCAGCTAGCAAGAGTGCCCGGGGGCGAATCGACTCTTAAGAGGGTCTCAAGTAGGCTCCAAGTCATCATGGATTGACGTCCACTCCCGACGATATCACAAAAGGTTCCAAGTAAGAAGCACTGCAATCTGGAGGAAGCAAACCATCTCCGGTAATGCATCGAAGCCGCAGAAATAGGGAGAGGAAATAGAAAAGACTAACAAGCAACGTAAAAGCCTAAGCTAAGGCTCATACTATGAGACCCAAGTCTGCTATTCCGATCTACAAGGACCTAGTCCATCCGAAACAATATCGGAGACATACCATAGTCACAAGGTGTATGGGTCTAATCGAACACTAGTCTTTCCTAGACTAAGTCCAAAATATGCTCCAAAAACAAGTAATCAACTAAGTAAATCACATAGAATGCTACAACACACATACAACCCTCTTCCAGCATGGTACTACCCTCGAAATAGTGATAATCAACCCTAAATCATGGTTTCTAAGAAGACAACTAGAAATAACTAGGTATCCGCCCCAATTCACACTAATCATCATGAATTTACACATTCCTGCTTAATCTAATTAGAAAAGAGGTCATAGCCTACCTGTAAACCGATAGCACGCGCTCCAAATAACAAGGCTGAACCTTTTTCCTTCCGAGTGACCTCTAAACGCTGCCACACTATCAAAAATAGGATCACAACGTTAATACGGTTGTTTAGACACAAAAAACACCCAAAACGGAGATGGACCAATTTTTAGAGTCGAACAGGAATGTGGGACCCACACCAAAAATTCAAAAATTGACTCTGTCAAAAGGTCCTAAACTATGCCACGAACTTGTGCTCCAAAATTAAACACAATCCGAGGCCCGAAAGCAACAAACACAGCACATGCGAAGAATTCACAAATTAATCACCAAAAAGAGGAGGGGCGGCAGCTTCGAGCTGAAATTCACTTCAAACAAGGGTTCACCAACACAATCCAATCACTCCACCATGTAGCCACAACCTCCATGATCATCCAGGACTTCGAATCTCTCAAATCGGAGCTCGGATGAGAGAGAAATCTCCTTTTTAAAATAAGGACTGAAAGCTGAAGTTTCTTGTTTATAAAACCCGAAACTAGTCGCTAAAAACTAAATTTTTGGTCACTAAAATTGTGATATCTGATCTCTAAAAAGCTGCACCAGACATTAGCACTTCATCTGATTTGCTCCAGCTCAGTATTCTCCGATAGGGTGTCCGGGATTCATTGGGAACCCCGTTGCGTCAACGAAATATGCTACCCCATCGGAAACGGTATTCCAGACTCAACGGAACCATCGAAATTCCCATTCGAGGTCATTTTGATAAAAAGTGGATCCCACACTCAATCCCCATTTTAAGCGAAATTTCATAAAGGGCCTCGAATATAGCCTGAAGCCTGGGGACCTAAACAAATGGTCGTTCTAGACCAAACTCGATATTCCAGAGCTAACCGCACTGACGAAATTCTCATCCGAGCACATTTACCAAGAATGTTGACCAAAGTCAACCCTTGGCTTAAGCTTCAAAGTAAAAATGCCTAACGGCACAAACTCATCCAAGAAGTCTCGGGGCTCGAGCCAACTATGCCCCTAGCCTAAAATGGACTTTTCGAAGCTGATGGAATCGTCAAAATTGGATTCTAAGGTCATCTTCCTGAACATCAGATAAAAAATGACCGTTCAAGGTTCAGAAGCTCCCAAAATACTAGATATCATATAAAAATCAAACGAACGACCAGGTGACTGAACTGTCAGTCCCAGCAAGTCATAAATAACTTGGGGTCGCTATAGGAAAGCTCTAAACAATGAACAGGAGGCATAAACACAGTAATTACTCATTAAACTGAAAATTCTATAAAGCTCTTTTATAATGTGAAATATTTGAAAATGTAGGGGTGATTTGTCAAAGTTATCATACTTAATTTATGAAAGAAAGATGCAATATTTGTGGTTGTACGTATGCTAATTATGTATCAATAATAAGTGTTGCATAGAAGTTTTGTGTTAATTAATAGTTATGTGATTGAGAGCAATATCGTAGTGGGAGAAAAAAATTATAAAACTTTTGAGAATATTTTTCATTGAAAAGTGATAATATCTTACGTGATCATATTGTTCAAGGTAATTTTGAAAATGAGATTTTGAGGAAAAATGACAATTATAAGTATTGGGAAATATCTTGGTGAAGATATTTATACTTATCTTATTGATAGTGGTCCTAATATATATATTATGGTGTCATTTCTTCTTGTTGTGCGCTGTTTTGCGACACTAATGATAAATTGTTATTGTAAATTAATATTTTTTGTACTAAAGAGGTACAATAATATGTAATTGAATCTCAAATTCATTTGTGATTATTAGTTTGCCTTTGATGGGGTGTAATGATATAAAAATCAGCCAAATAGCTAGATCAAATTATGAAATCTAAGGTTAATTTCGAGTTGGTTGATAATGAGGCTGAAATAATTCTCTGTGAGTATCAGGTTGAAATAAAACCAAAAAATTTATATATTCTGGTTGCCAAGCAGCATTAGTTGTAGTGAAAAAAAAATTCAATGGCAAAACAAGTATATGTGTTTATAACATAAAGTGAAACAATATGTTGTGAGATGCAATTATATCCATAAAATTATGTGAGTTCATAAAAGAATTTGGCCAATTCTCGGACTAAACTATGGGGATAAATAAACAAATATATGTATAAGTGAAGCTTCAACGAGAATAGGATTTTTTTCAAGTTGTATATCGAACAACATGGTAACCCAACCTATGTGATTGGAGATCCCATGAATTAGGTTCACATGGGTAATAACAAAGTCATTGTTTGATCTTGCGCACTGTAAAAATTTTTCCCATCTGTGATCTATTATGGTGTGTATATAGTGCAAATGATCTGCAAGGAAAGTGAGGTTGAGTTGTGAACTCTTAATCCATTACCATATCCTTTATAGGTGGCGTATTGCTCTGCAGAATACACTTGATGGGTGGAGCTATATGAGTGTGAAATTGTGAAAGATTTCTACAGCACTCATGAATACAGGACACACGCATGGCCTCTTAGCGCAAAATCACGATAACGACAAATATTGTGCAAGTATAATGTGATAGAACAAGACACTGGACTTACAAGAGAATTTTTGGCTATATAAGTTCTAAACTTCACCAATTATTCTTTAAGTTTAATCTTTTTTTTCTAGGTCTGGTTCATAGTCTACATGACACTAGATTCGACGCATTATGTTCATTTGTGAAAACCCAGCAAAATTCTTATATTAGTTTATACTTATATTTTTCTAAATAGGTAGGGGATTGTTGGAAAACTATTTTTACTATCTCAAAAATTAGGTTATGCCTTAAATATGGCAAACATTAAATGCTATAATTTTGGTCAAATAAGATCGTTTCCCAAATTTTATTTTCCTCTTAAATTGGTCTTCAATTCTATTTCCTTCAATTGTCATAAATTTCCTTTAATAGCCCATTATAGCATTTACTACTTGAGACTATTGGTTGATAACTTCCTTTTTATATATTTTCATTGTGAATTCATGGTTTGGCAGAGAGAAGAGAGGAGCACTGTCTTCCTCTTCTCCTTTTTTTCGTTTGCTGGGTTTTCTATGATCTAAAATCATTGTTAGATTCTGGCTCCTAATTTTATGTTAGAAGAGTTTGTTGAATCCTGGGGATACACCTATATCAGGTGAAATATCCTTCAGGACAGTGCCGTAGGCACGCCTCAATCTACGAGATTTCCGTGATTTCCCAATATTTCCAACACTTTATTCTCTTAAAAAGTAACTTTAATAGTATATCCTCATGTATTGCGTGACCATCTGAGAAACTATCCTCGAATATATCAATATTTGGATCAAACCCAATTAACCTTTTTTGCCAATAAAACATCCAAGCTAACTACTAGCTAACCTTGCATTAAGTAGGTCCAGTTACATGTCAAGATCTCAGAGCTCAATTTTTTCTTAGAGATTCCGAGTCGTAGATGAGTCTCCCTAGTTATCTTTTATAATGCTTGGCAAGAGGGCCCCCTTCCTCATTATCCTTGTATAGAACCCACAGCACAAAGTGAGGCTCCATTTTAGGCTTGTTATCGTCCTTTGTAAGTATTTCCATTTTTTATGACTTACAAAGGAGAATAACAAGCCTAAATGGAGCCCCACTTTGTGTTGTGGGTTCTATACATGCATAATGAGGAAGGGGGCCCTCTTACCAAGCCTTATAAAAGATAATTAGGGAGATTCATCTACGACTGAGAATCTCTAACAAAACATTTAGCTCTGAGATCTTGACACGTAACTGGAGCTACTAAATGCAATATTAGCTAGTAGTTAGCTTTGATATTTTATCGGCAAAAAAAGTTAATTTGATTTGATCCAAATATTGATATTCCAGGTTAGTTTCTCGGATGGTCACGAATACATGAGGATATATTATTAAAGTTACTTTTTCAAGTCAACGAAGTCATAAATATATTTTCTATATTTTTTCTAGTCAAATTTTGTCCCTTCAAGCCCCTATTTTGATTGATTATTTCATCTTGGAAGGAGATTAAGCTGGGATAGGAATCCTGGATTGCAACTTAACCCCTTTTACATATTTTCCCCTTTCATTCTTCATCGTTCTCTCCCTGACAGGGGCGGAGCTACGTTGTCTCCAGGGTGTCCAATTGGACACCCTTCGTCAAAAAATTGCACTATATATATAGGTAAAGTTTGACTTTATATTGGTATATATAATATTTCGGACATTCTAAAATATCAAAGAAACCTGTAGTGTAGTTGTCTATATTCCTCACACAACCACATGCTGCTCGGGTTCGATTCCTTGCATGCACATTTCCTGTTTTTGTAATTGTTGTGGCCTTCTTGAATAAAATAATTAAAAATCATGCGAAACATTTACATAAATATTCAGTAGCTTGATGGTAAACAGTGTCGAACGTCCCAATTTCGAATCTTACCTTTTGTTCATTCCTTTTATATTAGGACTAATAGGTAATAAAGATATTTTTTTCAATTAAAATTTAATTCTTTCGATAAATATTAATACCTTTTCCTTATGGAATAAGATTTCCTTAAATTTCAGTACCTTTTTCTTGTGCAATAAGGTTTTGTTTCTCTATAAATAGGAGACTCATTTACCCAAATTATATCTCAATATTATTGAGAATTGTTATAAATCTATTGAACTAAGTGGATTTTCCATTGAGTTAATCCATAAACTTATATTTATCATGTATTGGTATTCCCTAGGTGATATGAACCTTTTTGGGATAACAATGTATCTATTAAATTTGGCATTCATCATGATGGCCTTTGGAGTTATTTCTCTACCTATAAATAGAGATATCATTCTCCATTGTAAGACACACTTAAATATGAATAAAAGCCTTCTCCTCCATCTACTTATCTTGTGTCCTTCTCTTTATAGTTATATTGCACTCAGCTTGATTTCACAGCACGTTATCAGCATGAATATGCTCTAAAAGTTGTATTACTTCACAAAAGAGTTGTAGATAAAACACTTGTGAGCAAGAACAGGTTTTGTGTTTTCTTTTCTTGTTACACATTAATATTTTCAAAAGTTCCTCTTATACTAATAATTTATTTTAGTATATATGTTATATATGAAGAGGTAGAACATATTGGTTTGTTTACTCTAACAATTTTATACATTGGTTTATGATTCTACTAACAATTCTTCATTTCAGAAAAGAATTGAAGAATAAAGAGGTAAATTTTCATGTAGATTTTCTAAGTGATAATTATGAGGAACTTATTAATATTTATAATCACTAGAGGTGAGAAAACTCTCAAAGTCTTATTTTGACCCAATTTGCTTCTCTAATTCTTGATTTTTTTAAAGGTTCATGGGTGAGTTCTATTGGTTTTGACTTATATGATATTGATTGAAGGGTAAGACAATGGATTCAAGTCCCATCGTACCAAAAGGGCAAGACATCAGGTTAAAGTCCAGATGCACATAATGAAAAATGTTCTAGTGTAAGATGGTAGATTCAAGTTCTATCGCACTAAGAGGGTGAGACATCAATTTGAGTTTTGATGCACCATGATGATAAGGTATTGGGTTTGAGTCGCATAGAATTATGTCCTAACGCGCCTTATATAGATAAGACATTGCATTTGAGTCTCAATGCACCATAGTGATGATAAAATGATGATTAAGACAAAAATAATGTATTTTTTATGAAAAGTCTTGAAATTCGTCCCATTGGATTTGCTCCATTCTCTTATGTGAATGTGTTAGCAGTACATGATAAGTATAAAAGATGATGATGATTATTGTGATTGTACAATGAATATGGACATAAGAAAAGAGAAAATTATAATAGTCATCATTGTGGTTAAATAAAAAACATTGTGGGTTCTCCAAATATTCCTTCAAAATGTGAAGGTAATTTTTATCATCAAAAGGATATAAAAGTTCATTGGACACGTGGTTGTTGTGTGATCTAATAATATGATAAATTTATAAATTCTCCATCAAAAGAAAGAAATATAAAGTGGTGGTACACTTGACCTTTCAAAGTGATGTTGAGGTGGGTCATGCAAAAATGATGAATTTCAAAGGCATGACAATATGCTTATAATGTAAATTTATGAAGCACATATAAATGATTAGTCCATTCCTTGAAGAGAATGTGATTTGTGATAAGAATCATAAATGACTGACCATTCTGAAAGTGAATGAGTCAAGATGTAACAAAAATATTATGAGTCGGATATATGACACAACTCACCTCTACAGGAGGTGTGAGAGAAATAAATAAATTTTATTTGGCATAAATGGTCAATGATCGTGTACGTCATAAATATTATGATATATTTATTGTGAACTACCGAAAGGGCAAAAGAAAGAAGTATTTCTTACCTATAAAGGTTGTGGTCATGACAAAAATAATATTATTATGTGGCAATACAAATTTGGCATTGGTTGTGTACCTATGGTACGACAAAAGTAAAGCAAGAAACATGTCTTACGTGTAATAATTTTGATCATAGCAATAATAATATTATTTTCTCCGTGAAAAACATGTTAACCATGCGGATGGTGTCATGAAATATGTGATAGTACACAAAATTAGTTGTAAGCTCTAAAAAGCTATTGTGTTATTATCGACGGAATAATATTGGGATTGTAGTAAGTCTCAAAAGAAACTTTTTAAGTTTTGGATAAATTGAAAATAAATATTGAGACTATAAATTATGAAAAGAGTTAATATCTTCAGATTACTACAACCGAAACGGGTTATAAATATCTATGTAAAAAGCTACCCATTTTCCTCATCTTATTTGTTGCACACAAACATGGGCATGCTGATGGAATCACATGCAAAAGTAAACTATAAGTGTACTGAAATAAAGATCAGTTAGCATGATCGATTGGCCATTTCGATTAAATTATGACGCAAAAAAAATTGAGAATTCACATGGTTATATATTGAAGAAATAAAATATTCTTCAAGAATTCTCTTGTGTTGCTTGTTTATCATGATAAAATTATCATTGTACCAACTAAGGTTTGGATTGTATTCCCTGAAATTATTTGGGACCTATAAAAAGGTGAAGGTGGGCCCGTTCACCTTCCATGTGGACCGTTTACTATTATGATTTAATAGATGCATCTATAGTATGGTCACATGTGCATTTGTTATCAACTTGTAATTTAATTTTTGTAAGGTTATTTGCTCGAATCATTAAATTACGAGCATAGTTCCAAATTATTAAATTATATTGATAATGTTGGTTGGTAGCAGAAATTGTATGCCTCCAATTATAGCTAAACCAAATGTTATGAGAACAAATCTTTCAAAAAAATTTTGGTATGACATGAATTTATTTAACATATAGTAACACTTGTACACATCAAGCCAACAAGACTTCCCTATCAAAATTTGTTTAGGGTCAGGAACCAAATAATTTTTTTCTAAAACATTGAATGTGCAGTTATGATTGAATTGCTCCAACACCCACAAAGATAGATTCTCAAATGAGGTTTGGATAAATGTTAGATTTTCTAACATTAGGGGGAAAGATGATTGATAGCTGAAAACTATGTGTAAGGTGAATTATGAATTATCTAGATCCTCGTTTAAGAAAAATGAACTAGAAGTTCAAGGAATAATTCATTTGCATAATGTTGCAAATCTATTGACAGATGAATTTGCTGACCCTATGTTATAATTCAGCTGTAAATAGTCCAATGAGAAGTCCTCGAAGGACAGAGTCTATGATACACTTGAAGCGTGATAGACTGATCAATTCCAAATATAAAACTCCTTGAGGAAGGAGATGAACAAATGATCAAGATGTCCATTATAATGAGGCAAGTCCTTAAAAGGAGCACGACGACATAA
Organism: Solanum appendiculatum; assembly: GCA_018342035.1. Classification (NCBI taxonomy): domain Eukaryota; kingdom Viridiplantae; phylum Streptophyta; class Magnoliopsida; order Solanales; family Solanaceae; genus Solanum; species Solanum appendiculatum. Next base: position 395,127 of record JAGDQO010000347.1, on the reverse strand, counting down.
CACTTCATAAAATATTAGTAATGATTCAAGTACCTGAAATGATGAAAAATGAAGAGATATCAATAAGTTATGTCATATCAAAATCGATATCAAATAACCCTCTATGGTATCTTTGATATGAAGTAGCGCTCAATGATATAGATCGTGACGAGGATCTTGAATTCAAATCTGTCATATAGCGTGGATAGATAAATGATTGGCCAAATAAAATGCATAATTCAAGTATATTTTGTTTCACTTAGAAAAGTGACATTTTGGACTGATAGTCCATAAATCAAAGTATAATGTCAGTGGGGTACAAATAAATTATCATGTAATAGTATAACCGTAAATTATCAAGTAAGGCTTGTGCCTTGGGGCATAAAGGTTTTTCGCAAAAATCCTGATATTATTGGAGATGTTTTCTCCTATGGTGGATGTAATAAGGTTTGTTTTGATCTGGCAACATATGAAAAACTTGAAGATCAACATATAAAAGTTTTGATGTGATCTTACATGAATAAATTACATTCATTGAGTACCCCAATGATTATGAGATCGCTTGACATAAATAAAGATCAATTTCGATCTCAATAGAAGGATGAAGAGCTTCTTAGTGATGAAACTCCATATTTCAGTCAATTGGGACACTAATGAACCTTGCTATATATGACCAAATATTTTGCAGTGAGTTTATTAACAAGATTCCACTCCTCCTCAATGAGAAGTCGTTGAAATGACATCAAGGACATATATGAAGTTATCCTACAAAACAATCAATTACAAATGAAAGTGTCCACAAGATGATTGTTGCTATGAACAAGTTTAATGAGCAATTTACTTGCAACAACGAGGTCATGACTATAGTGATTTTCAAGAATGTATTCGGCTAAGCTCAAAACCTCATCATATCCATGAAACCAGAAAATGATATATTAGGACGAGTTCAATGATGCAACATCTTCGTGAATGTGATTTGATCACAAAGACACTGCCTATATTTGAGAAGTTGGTATATATGATTGGATAACATCATCACAAGATATTAAGTGAAGTTTTAATCATGGGGAGTATAATACGCGTTACACTCTTTTTTTCCTTGATCGAAGTTTTGTCCCACTGGATTTTCCTGGCAAGGTTTTAATGAGGCAACAAATAATGCATATTAAAAGATATATGTACTCTTTTTCCTTCACTAGAATTTTTTTCCCACACTAGAATTTTTTTCCCACGGGGTTTTTCCTAGTAAGGTTTTAACTAGGCACATTATCTATGGACATCCAAGGGGGAGTGTTATAAATCCATTGAACTAAGTGGATTGTCCATTGAGTTTATCCATTAACTTATACTTATCATGTATGTGTATTCCCTCGGTGATATGAACTTTTTTGGGATAACAATGTATCTATTAAATTTGGCATTCATCATGATGGCCTTTGGAGTGATTTTTCTACCTATAAATAGAGATATCATTCTCCATTGTAAGACACACTTGAATATGAAGAAAAGTCTTCTCTTCCATCTACTTATCTTGTCTTCTTCTCTTTATAGTTATATTGATCTGAGCTTGATTTTACAGCAAGAATAAGAATCTCAATAATTTTCTCTATTTTTTCTTCTTTTTCTCTTATTTATAACAAAAAAAACCAAGTTAATATTAAGTTTCAAGTTTCAATGGACTTGAGGAATTGGAATCATAGGTTTCTATATGCTTAAGGAAAATGGAATTTGCAGGTTAGGATACGAAAGTGTATTTATATACAATGGAAAGCCATTATAATCCATGGAATTATTTTAATAGAGTATCAAAAAAATTCGACATCTCTATGTCAACCAAATAAAGAAACAACAGTAGATCAATTAGAGATGTCATCACATTCTTCTAAAAAACAAAGCATTGATTTAAATACTCTAGAACTTGATCCAGCAAAAAGAACTTCAATTTTAAATCATGATTCAAATCTTCGTGATGAAATAAGAAGGGCATATCTTAAACTTGGTCCTTGTCGACCTAATATTACTTAGCTTGATTATTTGTTTTGAAAATTTAAATAATCATTTTTTTTTACATTTACTAGTCAAATTTTGGATACCCTTCATGAAATTCCTGGCTACGCCACTGCTCCCTGATCCATGACAGCACAACTCACTAATTGTTCGCTCACCCATGTCATCTTTGGCAATGCATTCCTTCCTCACCTGGCTGATTTGCTTTCAACTGGGCCAAAACCTTTACAGGCCTATCAAGGTTTAGGTAGATAGGAAGAAATAATCTAAAGTTTTTTTGTTCTTTTTAGGATTTAAACTCTAGTCTCCATAATCTTCACTCACTTCATTGCTTGCTAGTTTACAACCTTGGGTGCATTGGGGCTGACTAACCTTTGAAGTTTTTTTTGGTACACGGCTACCAAAGGTGCGCTTAAAGCCCCAACGAATTTTAAAGCCCCAAGAGTTGAGTTCCAAAATTTGGAATGATTGCAATCTGGCCCCGTAATCCCCCTGCGAGTAAAAATAATCCAGAGAGATACAACAAATTGGATTTTTGGTGTGTGTTAATTTAATGTATTGCACCTAACCTTTTATTTCTTTGAGCTTAGTGGTTTTGTTTCATTGTCTGTCTGTGTAGTGCATCATTTGACTCTACTGTGAAGCTATGGGATGTTGAACAATGGTGCCTTCATCACAGCTTGAATGGTCATAGGTAATGGATGTGAACTCATTATGTCTACTTGGACATAGGATATATTAAGGCACTATTAATCAAATTACATTTTTTAACTATCAAATACATGCTCAAGTATTATGTGGTTTTGTTTAATCGTATTCAATTGAACTATCAATACCTATATAGTTATTCTTTTATTTGGGTGGGGATGTGAGGGGAGGGGAGTGAGAATAAGTTAACTGTATCGTTCTTGTTGAATGTTTTTGTTATTTAATGACTGAGGGGAGGGAAGTGAGAATAGGTTCTCCTTCATTTTGAATCAAAGGAAGTTGTTTACTCTATTGCCTTTAGTCCGAATGGTGAATACATGGCAAGTGGGTCATTGGATAAATGCATGAATATAAGGTCTGTGAAGGAGGCCAAGATTGTAAAAACTTACAATGGCGCTGACGGTATTTTTGAAGTATGTTGGAACAAGGAAGGCAACAACGTTGTAGCTTGTTTTTGAAACATAAAGCTCTGTGTGTTAGATATTCGATTGTAGAGGTTGAGGAATAGCTTTAAAAGGACTTGGGAACACAGAGGCAAGAAATTTCACAATTCAAGAAACTCTACCTTGTAGAAATGTAGATTGTAGATAAGCTTTTTATTATTAGTAACCCGATGTTCAATTTACCCACATTGGGGCCCAACTAAATCATTATGGATTTGATTAAACATAGGGTCACGGTACTGCTAGTATAGCTATTACGGTTTTCTTATTTTTGTTGCTTGTGAGGAAATTGACATGGCTATTTTATTCTGATTATGTGTAATTTAACCATATTGTCAATTCCTAGCTTGAAATTGAGCCCAAAAACCTAAGGGATCATTTGGTTTGCAAACAAGTTATACTGGATTATTGCGTGGAATTATAATATAGGGATTTAAAATATCTTACTTGAGTTTCTTTTTGTTTTCAATATTAGGTGCATCCATATCTTTTCATCATTTTTTGCCTAAAGCATCTACATGGCTCCTTTTGAAAAGTACAAAGTTTGTACCTTCAAGTTGATATTCTAACTTTGGTTTCTCTTACATTACCAATATAAAATTTTCATTTTAGTTAATTTATGCTCTTATTTGGACATGTGGTGTAAGACTTTGTTAGGTATCATGCTTTCTTTCATTGCTTTATTAGTTATATAGAGGTTCTTTTTTGGCTTAATACATAATTAACTTGCTAAACTTGTCAAAATATTCCATTTAGACATTCGACCTAAGTCATGTTTTAATTGAACACTTTAACTCACAATAAAGTGTTTAGATTACACTATTTCGATTTAAATTATATAACAAACAAATGAAAACGCGCAAATAAGTTTTTACAAAATTTGAATTGAAAGTGTCTATTTGAAACTATTTATTAGGAGTTGAAATGTTTAATTCAAATAGGGCTTAATTTGAAAATGTAAATAGAATATTCTAACAAGATCTATTTCGAATTAAAAGCTTAGATCAACCTTTGGTAATCAATAGTTATAGTAATTCAATTTTGTTTTGCCTTTGAAAAGTCATTCAACGTTTTCTAATAAGCCTTTGTGGACATTTTAAAATCAATATTTAAATTTATTTATGGAGTTCACGCTGTAGGTTTTTTGTTGGAAAAATATTGTGATGCTTTATTTGATCATTGAAAGAGAATCGACTATTTACGTCAAGTTATTGAAGCTCAAATTCAATGCATGTTAAGGCAAAACTCTTTTCAACATATCGCACGAAGCCTAAAAATTACAAATCATCGAATGGGTCATCTTTATTATTTTCTAGGAAGACCCTCTTTGAATGGGATATCTGGTTATTTTATTTCTTGACCTTATTGTACTGTTATTGCACTTGTAACATTGTGAAGTCTCGTTGACTATTTAAATTATTTTTTGTCGAGTTTCTTATTCTTATGTCTACTAGCGAGCTATTGTCCTAAAAGTGAGGCAGAAATGTTGGAGGAACTAAGATAGTTATTAAGTCATTCTTTCTCGTCAGAAGCTTTACAAAAGTACTATTTGAAACCGATATTAATACTAAATCTTATACACTATTCTTTTGGTTATATACTTGTCAATCAACATTGTTTCTAAAAATCATACTATCTCCAGTTTAGAGCCATTTATCCTAAATCAAGTTAAGCATGTCTCTGTTTTCTTTTGAGTTCCTAAATGATTAATTTGCTAAGTCGAAGTCGAGGCAAGAGCGTCGAGTCTAATATGAGTTCTATAGGCCTGAATGTTCACATGAAAGTTGAATGAAGTCATAAGGAGATTTTTAGGCACGAAGAGCAAAACTTGGCCAAATTCTAATCATGGCATACTATATGCATTTAAAGTTCATATCATGGTATGTTAAATGCATTAACTCCCGATCCATAATTGAAAGGAGTGGGGCATATTTCCCCACATATATGTATACAATATACATGGCCACGAAATGATAGAGATGATATTTGTTAGCTACTGAACATGCCACCATTGCTTGCAGCTGGTTGAATGAGTACTCGTGTATTAAGTTGTGATCTCCCGGTTGTGGTAAGAAGGGTTTCGGTTTTAGATGATATCTCAATTATCCTTTGTACCGCAGTTTCAGATGGTATCTCTCTTACCCTTTTTATTGCAACTATATATGATTCTACTTCACCATCATATCTATATATATTTTTTCGTACTAACGTCCCATTATCAAGAGATGCTGCATTTCGTGTTGCAGGTTCATACAAAGGTCCTAATCGGTCTTTACAATTAGGGAACTATCTAAGCTAAGAATTGGTAGGCTCCATTCTTCGAAGAGTTGTTGGTTTTCTGTAGGTTTTGTATACAAGAATTTTGTACATAGTTATTGGGTATTGTCGGGGTCTTTTACGGACCTGTTGATCCATAATATTCTTAAAGACTTGTGGACATGCTTTGTTGGATCTTTTCAGCTTTATATATGATTTTAGTTGCAGCCATACCGGATTGCTAGTTCTTTATCAATTAAGTTGACCTTGACGATTCTTTCATTATGTCATGAATATTGTTGTGACCTCGCCAGTTCGATTATCTTGTTTCAATAGATTTTTTGTGACGATCTTTGAAAGTTGAATAAGTACTTTTGAAAGACAAAATAAAATTAAGTGACTATAATTGCCAATTATTAAAAAAATTGAGTGGTCATGTAGATTTCTAACTTGTTTCATTTATATATGTATCACAATATGGAAACTAATCAACTTACTCTTTAATCAGGTAAACATCGAAAATGAGAGTGAGTAAAAAATCAAATCCCAAATATTTGATGATTAAGATTTTCAGATCTTTGGTGTCAAGCATCAGTTAAACAAAAAAAAAATTGATATCTTTAATGGGAATAAGGTTTAATTTAAGTGTTTGCACGAAAAGTTCTGATAAGTTTGAGGGACCACTCGGATATTTCTCTTTTTCTATTTTTATTTCAAAAAAAATTGATTTTCTCATGCAAAGTTGTACTTCTAGGATCTGAATAAAGCATTTTTTTGTTTGTTTAAATCATGTGACCACTAGTATTTATTAGTTAGTCTGCCATAAATACCCTTTATTTCTAATCATTGTTTAATACACTTAATTACAATCACTTTTTTTAATATCAAAATCATTTTTAATTGGAGTACATGTAATCATCCTATTAAGAAGTGAATCTAAGATTGTTCAAAATTGAATCAAAATTAATAATTTTAGCTGAAAGTGTTTACTAGTTTATCGGTAATAAGTTATTGATTTAGCAATTCTGATAACGATTTTGTAACACCTGAAAAGTTGGAAAGTCAAAAGGGAAAAAGGGTAGTGCAGAAATCTGTCTGAGAACTGGTTTTACGGGTCAAACGTACGGATAGTAGGAAGACCTACGGACTGTAGGAAGTGAACCGTAGAATCATGGGTAGTGTTTTTGAAAAATCAAGTCTCAGTACCCTTTCTACGATTGACCAGTATGATCCGTCAACTAATCTACGAGACATAGATAGGTCTCGTAGGTAGCTTCCAGACTTAGTGAAATTTTAAGGCCTAAGGTTGGTTATACGGCTAAAGTCTACGGTCCGTATACATTTCTACAAGCCGTAGACTATGTCCATCAAAAGTTGGTTAAATTTAGGGTCTCTGATCATTTCTACGGTTGACCAGGACGGTAACCATAGAGAGGTTTGGCAGTTATTTTTAAAGGGCTTTTAAGTCTTTTCCCTAATTGATTAATGCCTAAACTAGGTCGTTTTGATCCTAATCCTAAGCCCTATATAAGTCTTTTAAGCCTAAAAGCTACCCATTCTAAATCATTCTTCTAAATTAACAAATTCCCTCCAAGATCACCCCCAAATTTACTATCAAGAGCCAAGGAAGGAGAAAGCTAGGGTTTGGCTTGAAGAACTCCAATTTACCATTGATTGTGGGCATTGATTTCTAATGGTATGTTAGTATTCACCTATGGAGTCTTTTCCTCCATAGAGTTCCTAAAATCTCCAATTTTTTAAAGATAGATTCTCAATTTAAGTTAGGGTTTTATTCAATCTTCATGGGTTCTTTTCAACTATTGTTAAATTGATTGTTTTCTACCTATTTATGCATGAAATGAAGTACTTACATGTTTTTGAATTGAATTCATATGTAGCCAGGCATGATTGATGAATCTTAGTCTATGAACACATGAATAAGCTTATGAACTATGGAAGATGAATTTATGAACGTATGAATGTTCTTTTATGAAATTGATATAAATGATTTAAGGTTGCTTTGAGAGTAAAGCAACGATGTTTTTGTCATGACCCGAGGCTACCTCCTAGGCACAACATGGTGCTTCGTGTCACAAGTGACCCCAAGCTAACCCATGACATGGCATATCTGTACAAGTTCAATTAAAACATGCACTGTGCGGAAGCTAAAAATAGTTTAATATCTAAAATGGAGAAAAGCCCAACGTGTCTGAATATATAAAATATATGAATAGTATAGTGATGACTGAAAACAACACTAACAACTCAAGTTGAATCTAATCTATGTCTGAAAACTTGTAACTGATCCGAGTTGCTGGGACATGCCCCCTAGCTAACTCTAACAAGACTGAAACTGAAAAGTGAATACTAAAAAGTAAAGCATGTATATCGTCGTTGAAATATAAGGACTCGCCACTGAAGCTGCTGAGTATGGACTGGAAGTTGAGCTAAGTGCGATCAGGATGCTGAGCGCCTGAACCTACATCATACAACTATGTGGCGCAAAAGTATGTGTCGGTACTTGGAATGTACTAAGCATGCGGGATATATGCTAAGCTGAACAATATAAAAACTGAACATGGAAATAGATATACTGATGCATAACTAAAAGCTAAGCTAGATGCAATGATCAAGTACTAATCATGAAGATATAACATGCTGAACTAAATATTAAAATACATACTGAATACATGGTCAATACAACATGAATCTGACTGTGGGAGATTTTATTAACCGACATAAATCACGTGAGCTAAACATGGAGCCCGATGTATGCGCCCCATCGAGAGGACCCAATATACCTTGCCATGGTATAAAGGCATGACTGTGGCGTGATCACTAAAATTGATGCCCAATAAAGGGGACTTATAAACCTACGATGGCACGTAGTTTTGAGACTTCAGGGTACGTTGAACCCTAGTCCAACTAGATGCTAAGTTTACTCCCAATTGAATATAAAGCTAAGAATACAACTGTAATACTGGATAGCTCAAAATATTGATAATTATCTGAGAAAGCATCATACATATACTGAAGTTATAGCATTCGAATTCTGAAGCATGATTGTCTAACTAATCTGCCTAGCAAGTATAATTCATGAAATACGGATAATTAACACAAGCTAGGTTTTTGAGTTTTATACATGGGACTATACTTATTCTCCAAGAAACATGTAATTAATATCATAGATTATATTACAATGAATCCCTAAGATTTAGGAACCCTAGGTCTGAACAATTTATGGAGAAGCTGAAGATTTGACTAAATTCTAGGGACCTAATGGGTGAAAGGAACCCACTAGTGAAATCCCACATACCTAGTGCAGAAAACTAAGGAGAAATCCTTGGGATTTCGGGGCTGAACTTGAAGGAGAGCTCTGCTTCTTGAGAGAAAATTGTCACCTCTTTCTCTTCTTTTCTTTCAAAGCCTGATGATTTTAGAAGAATGAATATTTTAGGTAGTTTCTGACTAACTAATTAGGCTTAGATTAAGTAAAACGACGTAGTTTAAGTACCAAATGATGTAGTTTAAGTACCAAATGCATAGGGGCAAAGACCAATACGACCCTCACTTAAAACTGAAGAGGTGACTTTCAAGAGGGGCTTCAGATGCCGTCTAAGGCATCATGGCCCGTCTAATGGATCGTGATGTTGCCCTGCTCAATAGAGCTTCACTAAAACGAGTATAACTTTTTACTCTGGACTCGAAATTAGGAAAACTTAGTGGCGTTGGAAAGAGGACTCAAGGACCTTTGATTTGATAGGTCATGGGCCACCTAATGCATTTTGTACTGAGAGATATGATCATTTGAAGTTGGCCCAAAACTCAAAACCTGATAAGTCCCTTTCAGGGGAGACTTCATGGTCTGTGTGAAGCCTCACGGACCGTCTAGGCGTCCGTGGTCCTTCACAGTGGCCTTGGGGTGCAACGTCACTATCTGGGTGAGTTGTCCAGACCCTTAGATGGGTCGCTCAAGTCACCACGGGCCATCTAAGGAACCTTCCAGGTGACTCCTTCCTAGGGGCAGTCCTGGATAGTCTCACAATGCCCCTAACGGGCCGTGGGCCCCTAAACGGACCACTATGGTGCCGTGAAGGCTCTATGGTCCATTTTGGGTTCGTGAACTTGCCCGTTTGTCCTATGTTGCCCTTTCTCAAAGTCTGAGGTGTTACAATATCTCCCCCTTGGGATCAGTCATCCCCGAATGAAGAATAAACAAGCTGAATTTGGAGGGAAAGAGCTCCAATCCCTATCAACTGAGTACTAGAAACTGATATCTAACATAGTTGAGTCCTATGGACATGAAAACATGCTGAAATGCAAGAATAGCTGAGGGAACATGATACTGAGACTGAACTACATGAGAGTAAACTGAGTGACTGGAGAGAAACTATTATCTCAAGCTAAAACTGAATCAGAGGAGAAGAAGCGAGGGGTACTTGGCCATCATGGCTGCTTCGGCTTCCCAAGTTTCTCCCTCTATGGACTGATTCCTCAACAAAACCTTTATTGAAGTGACTTCCTTATTTCTTAACCTACGAACCTGACGGTCAAGAATCTTAACTGGGACCTCCTCATAGGTGAGGCTATCCTTCATAGCCACACTCTCTAAAGGTACTATCGATGATGGATCACCCACACACTTCTTCAACAAGGAAATGTGAAAGACTGGATGAACCGCTGCTAGTTCTGCTGGCAACTCTAACTCATAAGACACATTACTAACCTTTTTTGGGATTCTCTAAGGACCTATATACCTAGGATTGTGCTTCCCTTTCTTTGTAAATCTCATCACCCCCTTAATGGGTGACACCTTTGGAAAAACCCAATCATTAATTTCAAACTCAAAGTTCCTTATCCTCACATCTGCATAACACTTCTAATGACTCTGAGTTGTCTTTAGTCTATCTCTGATGAGGTGAAATTTCTCCATAGCCTTATGAACCGAATCTGGCCCAATCAAGGCTACATCACCTACTTCGAACCAACCAACCGGAGATCTGCATCTATGCCCATACAGTGCCTCATAAAGGGGCCCTCTGAATGTTGGAATGGAAACTGTTATTAGAGGCGAGCTCTATGAGAGGTAAGTGATCATCCCAACTACCCTTGAAATCAATCACACTAGTTCTCATCATGTCCTCTACGGTCTGAATGGTACGCTCTCCCTGACCATCCGTCTACAGATGAAATGATGTACTGAGATTTACCTGAGTACCAAGACCTTTCTGAAACGATCTCTAGAAATGAGAGGTAAACTGAGGACCTCTATATGAGATGATAGACAAAGAAACCCCATGCAACCTGACTATTCGCTGATGTAGAGTCGGGCATAATCCTCCACTGAATCTGTAGTCTTGACTGCCAAGAAGTGAGCTGACTTAGTGACTCTATCCACTATTACCCATATGGAGTCATGCTATCTGCGAATACGAGGTAAACCCACAGTGAAATCTGTGTTTACCACTTCCCACTTCCACATAGGAATGCTAATCTCCTGAGTCATGCCTCCTGGTTTCTGATGTTCTCCCTTAACCTGCTGACAGTTAGGACACTTAACCACAAAATCTGAGATGTCCCTCTTCATGCCGTTCCACCAATAGACTTCCCATAGATCACGGTACATCTTAGTGGCACCCGAATGAATAGAATATCTCAAATTATGGGTTTCTGTAGGGATTTGCTGCCTCAACTCACCCACATTAGGGACATATAAGCGAACCTGTTTATGAAGCACACCATCTCCCCCTTGGGATAAAACCTCAACTCTCTGCTAATGAATTGCACCTTTCAACTGAAGCAATATAGGATCACTATCCTGTTTCTCCTTAACCTCCGCTACCAATGAACATTCTGATCCATTCTGGACTATCACACCACCATCGGACATGTCCATAAGGCACACTCCTAAGCGAGCAAGCCGGTGAACATCTCTGGCTAATTCTTCCTTCTCTTCCTCAACATGTGCCACACTACCCATGGATAGTCTGCTGAGGGTGTCAACCATCACATTGGCCGTACCCGGATGGTAGAGCACATTCATTTCAGTCTTTGAGGAATTCAAGCCATCTCCTCTGACAAGACTCAACTCTTTCTGGGTGAACACATACTGGAGGCTCTTATGATCTGTGAACACATCAACATGGACACCATACAAGTAGTGTCTCCAAATCTTTAGGGCAAACACGATGGTTGTAAGTTCGAGGTCATGGGTTGGGTAGTTCTGGTCATGGACCTTAAGCTGTCTGGAAACATAAGCTATGACCTTACCCTGCTGCATCAACACACAACCTAGGCCGACCCTGGATGCATCACAATAAACCACATAACCAAGGAAAGCGACCGACTCTAACCAGAAATAACATTTGCTAAACATAGTGAATAGTTGGCAATCTTTGAGGGTTTGTAGAACCACTCTTAGATGAGTCACATGCTTTTCCTCATTTCGAGAATAAACGAGGATATCATCAGTAAAAATGATGACGAACAAGTCCAAATACTATTTGAACACCTTGTTCATTAAGTCCATAAAAGCTATAGGAGCATATGTTAGTCCAAAAGACATAACTACAAATTCATAGTGACCATAATGAATCCTGATGTCACGACCCCAGGTACCCCCTAGAAGTGACATGGCATACAAGACCCCGAAAGGCCTCATACAAGCTACTTAGCATACATACATACAAGATCATAGAGATTTAAGAGTTCAAAAGACAATATCATATTAATTCTTTTAGGAAAGTAGCGGAAGTCTACATCAAATGTCTCAAAGCCAATCTAACATAAGAAGGAAAAATAATGTTTGGGACGTAACCCAATAAATGCCAAAATGAAAGAACATAAAAGTAAGAACAACAAGGCTATGTCCTCGAATGGATGAGGACTCACCAAGTCTTCAATAATCCTTCTACTAAGCTCTATCCACAAATAGATGGAGAATCGCCAAGCCCTACATTAACAAGTCAATGTAGGAAAGAGTATGTATTAGTACAATCAAGTACCAAGTATGATAGCAATGCACAAAATCATTTAAAACATGCTAAAACGAGACATTTTCATGACGTGCAATGACCAAGCTAAAACATGATAAAGGTTAGAAAATATGAGTCATAAACCATGGTCAAGCAAGCTAAACATCTTTACATTACTTTGAGAAATACCTTAAGAAGCATTTTAGTTCATTGTTGTGGGAAGTAGCCTTAACCGACATGTAAGACCATGTGAGCTATCAACATGGAATCCGGTGTCTAACCCCACACCAATAGGACCATCCTACTTGCCAAGGTAGGACAATTTACTTAACATATAGATTACGTGGATCCACTAGCTAGTGTCTATCATAGACCATCATCCTATGGGGGGACATAGGTAAGGGATAAGAAGATTGCTACTAGAAACCCGACATCTTCTAAAGGGAGAGCTTCCATCTCCAAATCCTCTCGGTGCTAAGCATAATTCCTACGGAATAGTCATAATTCATATTCATCTTATTATCCATGGAAGGGTGCAACTAGAGTTACCAATCAAAGCTAAAGTTCATAGAATAGCTCCTTAAACTTTTGATTCAACTTTAGTTGAGAAAACCATTCAACAAGTTATGAATCCTTACATGGGAGAAAACCTTTCACATTCGTGGGTTGAGTAATACATTAGAATTCCTTTCACAACTCAACAACAACATCATCATATCATAAACTTTTATGCTTCAATCTCAAAGCACCATTAATTAATCATTAACTTCATAAGAGACATGCATGAGTTCATTAACTTCATCTTTACATAGTTCATCATGCTCATAATTTACAAATCATAGAGTTTACATGGGTTCAAGGAATTCATCTTAAATCATGCAATTCAATGCAAACTCATACTTATAAACAAGGCAATTTAACCATAATTGAAGGAACCCACATAATAAAAACATTCTTACTTTCATAAAACCATCCTTAGATCATTCATAATCTCATCATGAAAATCATAGCTTAGGAATCATAATTCATACATAGGTGCACATAGACTTCATGTAATTCATCTCTTCATAATTCAAACCCACCAACAAAAGCATAATTTCGAATTTGGGGAAAACTCATGGGTTCATGGGGATTCATATAAATTCAACTCAATATATACTTCAAAGTTCATAAATCAATTAATTAAATCAACATTGCAAGGAACCCATGACATGGAAGAAAACCCCTAATTCAATTGAGAACTTCTAACTTGAAAATTGGAGATTTTACAGATTCCATGGAGGAAAGGGTTCCATGGATGAACAATATCATACCTTAGAGTCTCAATTCCTTACGCAATTGATGAAGAAAAGCTTGACTTCTTGAACCATAGCTTGCCCTCTTCTTCTTCTTCTTCTCACTTCTAGGGAGAGAATATTTGGGAAATTTTTTAAAGTGATCGGAAGGGTAGATTTTAGGATTAAAAAGGCTTATATAGTATTAGGAGTAATTATAAACCGACCTAGATTAGTAAATAGGTCATTAGGTGAAAAGACCAAACGATCCCTCTTTAAAACTCCACTAACGACCCCACTTACTACATGACCTACGGTTGGTAGGTCAACCTACTTCCCGTAGGTGACCAACCTTCTGGTCAAATCCTACCAGCCAAGGTTTATGGTTTGTCGAACATTCTATTGCCCGTAGGCCCGTCCATACAACCTAGGATTCAAATTTTTCCTTTAAGTCCATAGCTCTTCCACGAGCCCTAAGTTACAAACTGTAGGACTTTTTACAGTCTGTAGACCCAATCCGTAGACCCGAGATTCATCAAAATTTCACCAAGTCTGGGACCTCCCTACGAGCCCTTTCCTATGGACTGTACCTCTTTCTATGGTCCGTCATGTTGGTCTGTAGAAATCCATCTGAGACTTGACATTTTCCAACTTCCAAGACTCAAACAACGGCTGCTTCCTATGGCCCGTAGGACCCTCAACGGTCCGTACATGGGCCTGTGGAACCAGTACTTCAACAATTTTCTGAAATTTTTCTATGTGCAATTGAGCCATGAATTTCTGGGGCGTTACAAGTACTACTACTCCCTCTAATAAATCTAGAGTGAAAATTGTAAGAGGAAATTTTGAGACGTCTGAATAGGAATTTCAAATGAAGTTTTGAATGTTGAATGACTAATGTACATTCAAGCTCTAGCTATTACTCCATCATGGAGAAACAGATTTAGAATTTTGTAATATATCACAACACATTAAATTTACTCATTCATACTTAATCATTTTAGTTTGATGAATGGATAAAAACTATTTAATTTAGATGAACTCATAAAATAAATGGTGAAAAGTTATTTGTGTCCTTAAGCCCTATCAAACTCTAAGAATGAGATATTGTTTTCGATAGATCCATGGATGATCCCATAAACTAAATGATGAAAAATGTTTACTTTGCAGAATTTAACATAGTCTAACCTTAACCCCTACATTGTGCATGTAGAGGAGCATGTTTTTCGAATTAAAAAACTCTCGGCTCAAGTAAAGCATATCAAAGCAATTAATTGAATTATATAGAAACACAACATCAATTACTTGATTCATGGAGGTACCGAAAAACAATGTAATTCATGAAGTCAGAGGTTAAAGAGGCAATTGTTGTAAATTATCGGCATAGAAAAGTGAATAGACATATGGCTAATTACTACTACCTCTGTATATCTAGAGGGTGAATTTCGAAAGTGGGACTTTGGGAGACACAACATTTATATATAA
Organism: Solanum appendiculatum; assembly: GCA_018342035.1. Lineage (NCBI taxonomy): Eukaryota > Viridiplantae > Streptophyta > Magnoliopsida > Solanales > Solanaceae > Solanum > Solanum appendiculatum. The sequence goes on along the minus strand of JAGDQO010000347.1, from coordinate 380,001 downwards.
TATGTTAGAATTAAAAAGTTTTTTCGTTTCGAAAGCCATTTCAAATCAAGTGTTGACTATTCAATCACCAAAATACCCTCAAGGGTCCAACAAAAAAAATACTCCTATTCTATTACCGATTGACTCCATTTTGGAAAACTTTCACTTTGGTTATTGCTTACTGAATTCCCTTAGGTTCTAATTTGTTAAATACTAGCTGCTTAGAATTCATATTCTTTTGGGGTCTAACTTTGGTTGGTTTTCCTTCCAGTCATGTCAACCTAGACCCCTCAAGCCTTCTTTTAGTATTATTTTTTTCTTTCTAAAAGAGGGTTTGGAACTCGGCTCTCTTCATAGCACCTAAAGGCGTTAGGAAGAGATTTAATCAGTTAGTGTAGTTACTTTAATCGATAGAAAATCTATCAAGACCTAAAACAAAGGATACCATCTCCCAGAGAGTCTTTTTATTTTACATATCTCGAGTTTCGAATCCTCCTCACGTATTTTCATCACGATTTTCTCCTTTAGATACATTCAAAATTTTAACGAGATATTTAAATTTGGTAATACATCTCAATAAATTCAAATTTAATGGATTTGAAATTTATTATTTATAATATTTTAGTTGATGAATCGAGCAAAACTATCTAATTCAGATGAGTAAATATATTAAACAGTGAAAATTTGTCTACATCCTATACTAAATCATATTAATTTATTATAGTTAAGCCAAAAGTTAAGATGATTATTTGAATTAATTAATGATAATTTAGTGATAAAATGGTAAATAAAGATATGTCTCAAAGTTCGTTAGATTAATGTAAACATCAAGAGTGGATATATTTTTACCTAAGCTATATATCAGATTCTCCTTAGGCTGTGTATCGGCCGGTTCATTAGGTTTTGAAATTTCTCAGTTCAACTTAACAATTATCGATTTGTAGATATGTTAAATCATTATTACATCGATATATCAGTTATTGATCAATATCGGTTTAACCACTAAGATTTCACACAAAAAATCAATGAAAATTACTTATTAGAAACAAGGTGGCAAACCAAATGAACTGTGCACATAAGTTGATAGATTGCATCTTTCTCAAAGGCAAACATAGAATAACCGAGAGTTCGAGACATTCATAAATGGAAGTATGAAATTAAACTTAAGTCCAGGGCTTTTTACACTGAATAATATCGATAGAATTTATTAATTTACTATCGGTTATTCTATTAAATAAATCTTAATATGATATGAATTGATAACAAAAATTAAGAAAAATAAAATAAAATCTATCACGACCCAAAGTACACCCTAGATGTGACATGACGTATAGAGTCCCAAGAGGCCCTACACAAAGCATACATTATACAAGATAATAGAAAGAAAGATTTCAAAGAAACAGTCTGATATCAAAAAGAAGTTTGACAAGCAAAAGTCTAACATAAGTCTCAATAAGCCATCTATTACATCAAACGAAATGATTGGGATGTAACAAATACATCACATACAGAGTCTAAAAACTAAAATATAGAAATCAATAAAATTATCTCGGTCCTCGGAACATGAGGACTCAGTAATCTTCAAAAGCCCAAAAGGATCAACTAGCCACTAGTGTGAGAGGTAGGAGCGTCTGACCCTACATTAGTGAAACAATGTAGGCAGAAGTATGCATTACTACAAGAATGTACTAAGTATGATAGCGATGCATAAGAGTTATGAAATCATGCTAAAAAGGATTTTACATGACATGCAATGACCAAACTACATCATAAGATAAAGGGGTTAGAAAACATAAATCGTAATCATGGTCAATGCAAGCTAAACATCTTTAAATCACTTGTGAGATACTTTAGAAGTAACCTTAGTTCATTATTATGGGATGTGTACCATATAACCGACATTGACCATGTGAGCTTTTTATGGAATCCAGTATCTATCCCACACCAAAAAGGGATGTCGTTACTTGCGAAGGTAAGAACCATAAACTTCTAGCTTAGGTGAATCCACTAGCTAATGTCTATCTAAGACAATCCTATGGTGGCACATAGTTATGGGATAGGGAGATTGCTACTAGAAACCCGGCCTCTACTAGCGGGAGAGCTTCTATCTCAGTATACTCTCGGTGCTAATTATAAATCCCACGGAATAGTCATTTGTCATATTAATTTTATAATCCATGGAAAGGTATAATTAAGCAACCAATCAAAGCTAGAGTTCATTTAGAATAACTCCTTAATCTTGACTCAATTTACTTGAGAAAATCTTCAACCCTTATGAATCCATTTTGGTAAGAAAACCCTTTCACAACAACAACAACAACTGTAACACCTCGGACTTCGAGAAAGGGAAAGAAAGGACAAACGGGTAAGTTCAAGACCCAAAATGGACCATGGACCCTTCACGACACCCTAGACAGTCCATTTAGGGGTCCATGACTCGTTAGGGATATCATCAGACCATCCAGGACTGCCCCTAGGAAGGAGTCACCTAGATGGTGCCTTAGACGGCCTGTGGTGACTTTAACGGCCCGTCTAGGGGTTCGTACAAGTTACCCAGATAGTGAGGTCGCACCCCAAGGCCACCGTGAAGGACCACGGATGCCTAGACGGTCTGTGAGGCTTCACACGGACCGTGAAGTCATCCATGAAAGGGACTTATCAGGTTTGGAGTTTCAGGTCAACTTCAAATGATCATATCTCTCTGAACAAAATGAATTAGGTGGCCCATGACCTATCAATTTAAAGGTCCTTGAGTCCTCTTTTCAACCCCACCAAGTTTACTTAATTTTGAGCGAGGAGAAAAAAGTTATGCTCATTTTAGTGAAGCTCTGTCTAGCAGGGCAACATCGCGACCCACTAGATGGGCCATGGTGCCTTAGACGGTTCGTGAAGCCCGTACTGACAGTCACCTCGTCAGTTTTAAGTGAGGGTCGTATTGGTCTTTTCCCCTATGCATTTGGTACTTAAACTACGTCGTTTTACTTAATGTAAGCCTAATTAGTTAGTCAGAAACTACCTAAAACATTCATTCTCCTAAAATCATCAGACTTAGAAAGAAAAGAAGAGAAAGAGGCGACAGTTTTCTCTAAAGAACAAGCAGAGCTCTCCCTCAAGTTCAGCCCTGAAATCCCAAGGATTTCTCCGTAGTTTTCTTCCCCAGATATCTGGGATTTTACTAGTGGATTCTTTTCACCCATTAGGTCCCTAGTATTTAGTCAAATCTCCAGCTTCACCATAAATTGTTCAGACCTAGGGTTCTTAAATCTTTGGGATTCATAGTAATTTATTCTATGATATAGTCCCATGTATAAAACTCAGAAACCCTAGCTTGTGTTAATTATTCCTATTTCATGAATTATACTTGCTAGGAAGATTAGTCAGCCAATCATGCTTTAGAATTCGAATGCCATAACTTTCAGTATATGTATGATACATTCTCAGATAATTATCAGTATTTTGAACTATCCAATATTACAGTTGCATTCTTCGCTTTATATTCAGTTGGGAGTAAGCTAAGCACCGAGTTGAACTAGGGTTCACCATACCCTCAAGTCCCAGAACTACGTGCCATCATAGGTGTATAAGGCCCCTCTATTAGACATCAATTTTAGTGATCACGGCACAGTCATGCCTTTATACCTTGGCAAGGTATATTGGGTCCTCTCTATGGGGCATATACATCGGACTCCACGTTTTGCTCACGTGATTTATGTCGGTTAATAGTATCTCCTACGGTCATATTCATGTTGCATTGACCATGTATTCAATATGTATTTCAGTATTCAGTTCAGCATGTTATATCTTCATGATTAGTACTTGGTCATTGCATCCAGCTCAGCTTTCAGTTATGCTTAAGTATATCTATTTCCATGTTCAATTTTTATATTGTTCAGCTTAGCATATATCCTGCATGCTCAGTATATTCAAAGTACCGACACATACTTTTTCTCTACATCATTGAATGATGTAGGTTCAGGCGCTCAGTATCCAGACCGCGCTTAGCTCGACTTCCAGTCCATACTCAACAGCTTCAATGGTGTGTCCTCATAGTTCAAGGACGATAGACATGCTTTACTTTTCAGTATTCACTTTTCAGTTTCAGTTTTGATAGAGTTAGCTGGGAGGCATGTCCCAGCAACTCGGATCAATTAGAGTCTTTCGGACATAGATTAGATTCAACTTGAGTTGTTAGTGTTGTTTTCAGTCATCATTATACTAGTCATATATTTTATGTATTCACACATGTTGGGCTTTTTCCCATTTCAGATATTAAATTATTTTTAGCTTCCGCACAGTGCATGTTTTAATTGAACTTGTATAGATATGCCATGCCATGGGTTAGCTTGGGGTCACTTATGATACTACGCACCGTTTTGAACCTAAGGGGTAGCCTCGGGGCGTGAAAAATTAAATTTGGTATCAGAGCCTCAAGTTTAAGTGTCCTAGGGTGACTGAAAGCCGCGTCAAGTAGGGTCTTCTTCATGAATGTGAAGCGCGCCACACTTATGGGGGAGGAGCTATGAGACTTCGTTAGGAAAAGCTGCTCTTCTTTCTTTTCCAGCTCATGCTATTGAGTATAAACTCTATTTAATCTCCTTCAAACTCCTACTCTTCGCATTTCAAAAAATTACTCCCTGAAGAGCTAACGACAGGAATCAGCCAGCAGCTCTAGCAGACCCATTAAATGAGCAAGTCACGTATGTCGAGTTCAGGGCTGCTTTCCACGTGCTTGCTCAGGCCATGACCGCCCAAGTCAATCAGCAGGCTATGGCCCCATCTCTGCAACAGACTAACACTGCTGCAGCAAGAATTTGGTACTTCACTCGGATGAACCCTCTGTAGTTTCATGGGTCTAAGTCAGAAGAGGATCCACAAGAGTTTCTCAACGACATCTAGAAAGTAAAAGACATTATGAGTTTCACTCCAGTCGAGAGTGATGATTTGACCGCCTATCAGCTGAAGGGAGTGGCCTACACTTGGTACCAACAGTGAAAGGAATCTCGTGGTACTAATGCAAGTCCGGTAAGTTGGAATCTTTTCAAGACTGCTTTTTTGGACCGTTTTTTCCCACTTGAGCTTAGGGAGGCCAAGGTCCAACAATTTAAACGAGCCAGTCTTAGAGTGGAAGGGTTGTAACTCAATGCTTGTAAGTCGATTTATCTATTACCTTACAGTAGGAGAATGATTTCCTAAGGGTATATATGTCATCTTGTTCGGGTTAAGGATTCAAACTCCGAGACGCCAACTCTTGAGCAAGTACCAGTGGTGAATGAGTTTCCAAAAATGTTTCCAGAAGATCTTCTCGAAGTTCCTCCTGAAAGGGAAATCAACTTCAGAATAAATCTCCTTCAAGATATCCAGCCTATCTCGATTCCTCCTTAAAGAATGGGCTCTAGCTGAGCTCAAAAAGTTGAAAGAGCAGTTAAAAGACCTTCTAGATAAGGGCTTCATGAGATGCTACATCTCTCCATGGGTGCTCTAGTGTTGTTCATGCGTAACAAAGATGGTTCTCTCAAGATGTGCATTTACTCTCATCAGATGAATAGAGTCACCATCAAGATTAAATATCCCATCCCCAGGATTGATGACTTGTTCGACCAGCTTTAGGGTGCAAGTTGCTTTTCTAAGATAGACCTCAGATCTGGCTCTCATCAGCTCAGAGTTAGAGATAGTGACTTATTGAAGAAAACCTTGAGGTGTAACACCCCGGATTCAAAAAGGGTGAAAAATATCAATTTTTGAAAACTTAGGTGACCTACTACTTAACTTACTAATCGTTGGTGGACTTACCAACAATAGGTCAAGGGGGTGAGGGAGTCGTTGATGCTACTGCCCAAGAAGAATAAGTTTGAAAACAATTTGCTAAAAAGTGACCTACTACTTGACCTACCAATCGTTGTTTGACTTACCAATCATAGGCTAGGAGGTGGGGGAGTCGTAGATGGATATGTTTTGGTGGGTGACATTTAATAATTTTTGGGGCTTAGGTTGAGAGACCTATGGTTGGTCACCTATGGGCAGTAGGTTGACCTACAAACCGTAGGTCATGTAGTAAGTGGGGTCGTTTGTGGAGTTTTAAAGAGGGATTGTTTGGTCTTTTCACCTAATGGCATATTTACTAATCTAGGTCAGTTTATAACTACTCGTAAAACTATATAAACCATTTTAATCCTACAATCTACCCTTCCAATCACTTTACAAATTTTCCCAAACTCTCCTCTCCCAAATATTTCTCTCTTTAGAAGTTAGAAGAAGAAGAAGAGGGCAAGTAAGAGTTCAAGAAATCAAGCTTTTCTTCATCAATTTCTTAAGGAATTGAGACTCTAAGGTATGATAGTGTTCATCCATGGAGCCCTTTCCTCCATGGAATCCTTAAAATCTCCAATTTTCAAATTAGAAGTTCTCAATTGAATTAGGGATTTTCTTCCATGTCATGGGTTCCTTCCAATGTTGATTTAATTGATTGATTTATGAACTTTGAAGTATAAATTGAGTTGAATTTCTTGAATTTAGATGAATCCCCATGAACCCATGAGTTTTCCCCAAATAGGAAATTATGCTTTTGTTGGTGGGTTGGAATTGTGAAGAGATGAATTACATGAAGTCTATATGCACCTATGTATAAATTATAATTCCTAAGCTATGATTTTCATGATGAGATTATGAATGATATAAGGATGGTTTTATGAAAGTAAGCATGTTCTATCAAAAACTATTATTTTCCTTTATTATATGGGTTCCTTCAATTATGGTTAAATTGCCTTGTTTATGGTTTTCTAAGTATGAGTTTGCATTGAATTGCATGATTTAAGATGAATTCCTTTGAACCCATGTAAACTTTATGATTTGTAAATTATGAGCATGATGAACTATGTAAAGATGAAGTTAATGAACTCATGCATGTCTCTTATGAAGTTAATGATGAATTAAGGGTGCTTTGAGATTGAAGCATCAAAGTTTATGATATGTTGATGTTGTTGTTGACTTGTGAAAGGAATTCTCATGTATTACTCAACCCATGAATGTGAAAGGTTTTCTCACATGTAAGGATTCATAACTTGTTGAAAGGTTTTCTCAACTAAAGTTGAATCAAAGGTTTAAGGAGCTATGTTATGAACTTTAGCTTGGATTGGTAACTCTAGTTGTACCCTTCCATGGATAATAAGATGAATATGAATTATGACTATTCCGTGGGAATTAAGCTTAGCACCATGAGAATATGGAGATGGAAGCTCTCCCATTCGTAGAGGCCGGGTTTCTAGTAGCAATCTCTTTATCCCTTACCTATGTGCCCCCATAGGATGATGGTCTATGATAGACACTAGTAAGTGGATCCACGTAAGCTATATGTTAAGTAAAGGATCCTACCTTGGCAAGTAGGATGGCCCTATCGGTGTTCTTTTAGACACCGAATTCCATGTTGATAGCTCACATGTCTTACATGTCGGTTAAGGCTACTTCCCACAACAATGAACTAAAGTACTTCTTAAGGTATTTCTCAAAGTAATGTAAAGATGTTTAGCTTGCTTGACCATGGTTTATGACTTATATTTTCTAACATTTATCATGTTTTAGCTTGGTCATTGCATGTCATGAAAATGTCCCATTTTATCATGTTTTAAATGATTTTGTACATTGCTATCATACTTGGTACTTGGTTGTACTGACGCATACTCTTGCCTACATTGACTTGTTAATGTAGGGCTTGGCGATTCTCCATCTATTTGTGGCTGGAGCTTAGTAGAAGGATTATTGAAGACATGGTGAGTCCCCATCCATTCGAGGACATAGCCTTGTTGTTCTTACTTTTATGGTCTTTTATTTTTGCATGGTATTGGGTTACGTCCCAAACTTTATTTCTCCCTCTTATGTTAGATTGGCTTTGAGACATTTGATGTAGACTTCCTCTACTTTCCTAAAAGAATTGGTTTGATATTGTCTTTTGAACTCTTAAATCTCTACGATCTTGTATGTATGTATGCTAAGTGGCTTGTATGAGGCCTTTCGAGGTCTTGTATGCCATTTCAGGTCTAGGGGGTACCTCGGATCGTGACAAACTTGGTATTCAGAGCACAAGGTTTTTGAAAGATCCTAGGATGTCTCATAAGCTATGTCGAGTAGAGTCTTGTTTATGTGTGTGAAGTGCGCCACATTTATGAATGAGAGGCTATAATACGTTTAAGAAACTTCACTTCTGTCATTACTCTTAAGTCGTTCCATAGAGTTTAACTCCATATGTCTCTCTCCTAATTTCTATCCTATGCGTTTTAGGATATGGCTACCCGAAGAGCTCATGCTAGAAGAAATGCGGGAGAGAATGTGGATCAACAAGCTCCTCCTTAAACTCCTCAAGTTCCGACCGACCCTTTGGCCAAACAAGTGACTAATGCGGAGTTTAGGGATGTTTTCCAAGTGTTGGCTCAAGCCATGAAAACTCAAGCCAATAGAGAGGTTGTGGCTCCCGTGAACCCAAATGTGGGTACGGTGGCATCAATGGTGAGGGATAAGAAGGTAAGCAAGCTCCACCTTGTGGTTCGGGTTCAAATGCTCCCAAGAAAAACCGATTCTATGCACTTCAAGCTCGCCATGAGCAAGAGGGTTCTCCCGATGTGGTCACCGTTATGTTGAAAGTCTTTCACTTTGATGTTTATGCCTTGCTTGATCCTGATGCTACGTTGTCTTTTGTGACATCATATGTGGCTATAAGGTTTGATGTTGTTCCTGATGTGTTGTTAGATCCTTTTCATGTCTCTACTCCGATTGGTGAATCCATTGTGGCTAGGAGAGTCTATAGAAATTGTCCCATCTCCTTATCCCATAGAGTCACTCATGTTGATCATGTAGAGCTTGATATGTTAGATTTTGATGTTATTCTTGGGATGGATTGGTTGCATTCTTGTTATGTTTCTATTGATTGTAGGACCCGAATGGTCATGTTTAAATTTTTGAATGAGCCAATCCTATAGTGGAAGGGGGGAAATTCTATGTTTGGAGGTCAATTTGTTTCTTGTCTTAAAGCTAGAAAGATGATTTCTAAGGGGTGCATGTACCATCTTGTTAGGGTGAGGGCTGTGGATTCTGAAACCCCTACTCTTGAGTCGGTTCCCATTGCGAAAGAGTTTCCGAAAGTGTTTTCCGATGATCTGCCCGGTGTTCTTCCCGTAAGGGAAATAGACTTTGGTATTGATCTTCTCCCCGATACGCAACCTATCTCTATTCCTCCATATAGAATGGCTCCGGTGGAACTTAAGGAACTAAAAGAGAAATTGAAAAACTTGTTGGATACGGGTTTCATCCGACCAAGTATTTCTCCATGGGGTGCTCCGATCCTGTTTCTAAGGAAGTAGGATGGTTCACTTCGTATGTGCATTGACTACCGCCAATTGAACAAGGTTACCATTAAGAATAAGTATCTGCTTCCAAGAATAGATGACTTGTTTGGTCAACTTCAAGGGGCTAGTACTTCTCTAAGATCGACCTTCGTTCAGGTTATCACCAATTGAGGGTGAAAGGAGATGATATTTCAAAAATGGCTTTCCGGACTAGATACGACCATTATGAATTCCTAGTGATATCGCTTGGGTTGACAAATGCTCCGACCCCGTTTATGGATTTGATGAATAGGGTGTTTACAAAATATCTTGACATGTTTGTGATTGTGTTCATAGTTGATATTTTGATTTATTAAAGGAGTGAGGGTAAGCATGCCAATCATTTGAGGATTGTATTGCAAGTCCTCAAGGACCATCAAAAGTTTCGTAAATGTGAGTTTTGGCTAAGGTCTGTGGCTTTTCTTGGTCACATTGTCTCCAGTAAGGGTATTGAGGTAGACCCTAAGAAGACGGATGCAGTTAGGAATTGGCCTTGACCTCTATCACCTTCGGATATTCGTAGTTTCTTGGGTTTAGCTAGTTACTATAGGAGGTTTGTTGAAGGGTTTTCTTTGATTGCTTCCCCATTGACGGCTTTGACTCAAAAGAAGGTTAAGTTCACTTGGTCCGAAGCGTGTGAGAAGAGTTTCCAAGAGTTGAAAGATAGACTCACCTCGACTCCAATATTGACTTTACCGGAAGGGTCTGATAGTTTTGTGGTTTATTGTGATGCCTCGAGAATTAGGCTAGGATGTGTTCTTATTCAAAATGGAAAAGTCATTGCTTATGCTTCAAGGAAACTGAAGATTCATGAAAAGGACTATCCTACTCATGACTTAAAATTAGCGGCGGTTGTGTTTGCTTTAAAGATTTGGAGGCACTATTTGTATGGTGTACATGTTGACATTTTTACCGACCATAAGAGTTTGCAAATATGTGTCCAAACAAAAAGATCTAAATATTCGCCAAAGGAGGTGGCTTGAGTTGTTAAAAGACTATGACAAGAGTGTCTTTTATCACCCCGGCAAGGCTAATGTGGTGGGGATGCTCTTAGTCGGTTATCTATGTGTAGTGTTGCTCATGTTGAGGATGGTAAGAAAGAGTTGGTTCGTGATGTTCATGGATTGGCCCGATTAGGTGTTCGGTTGGTTGATTCCACTAAAGGTGGTGTTATGGTTCATAATGGTTCCGAGTCACCCTTTATGCATGATGTGAAGGCTAAACAAGATCTTGATCCTAATTTGGTTGAATTGAAGGATGCGGTGCTCAAAAAGTTCATTTAGGCTTTCTCCCCAGGGGGAGATGTTGTGCTTCGATATCAAGGTCATTTGTGTGTTCCCGATGTAGATAACTTAAGAGGACAAATTTTATAAGAAACCCATAGTTCTCGATATTCCATTAACCTGGGAGCTACCAAGATGTACCGTGATTTGTGGGAGGTCTATTGGTAGAATGGGATGAAGAAGGATATTACGGAATTTGTGGCTAAGTGTCCTAATTGTCAACAAGTGAAGGTTGAGCATCAGAAGCCGGGAGGTTTGTCCCAAGATATTAGTATTCCTACTTGGAAGTGGGAAGATGTGAAAATGGACTTTATTGTTGGTTTACCACACACCCGGCGACAATATGATTCGATTTGGGTTATTGTAGATCGAATGACGAAATCATCCCATTTCATTCTCGTCAAAGTTTCTTATTCGGCGAAGGATTATGCTAAGTTGTACTTGAGGGAAATGGTAAGGTTGCATGGAGTGCCTTTATCCATTATCTCTGATCGTGGTGCACAATTCACTTCTCAATTTTGGAAATCCTTCCAAAAGGGTCTTGGTACTCGTGTTAAGCTTAGTACGGCCTTCCATCCTCAAATCGATGGGCAAGCGGAGCGTACTATTCAAACATTGGAAGATATGTTGAGAGCTTGTGTAATTGATTTAAAGGGTAATTGGGATGATCATTTGCCTTTGATTGAATTTTCTCATAATAATAACTACCGTTCTAGTATTGGTATGGCTCCGTATGAGGCTCTCTATGGTAGGAGGTGTAGATATCCTATAGGTTGGTTCGAAGTTGGTGAAGTTGCTTTGATGGGTCTCGAGTTGGTACACGAGGCTATGGAGAAAGTTCGGCTTATTAGAGAAAGGTCGAAAATGGCTCAAAGTCGACAAAAGTCCTATGCCGATGTTAGAAGGAGAGATTTAGAATTTGATGTTGATGATTGGGTTTACTTGAAAATTTCACCCATGAAGGGTGTAATGAGGTTCGGAAAGAAAGGGAAGCTTAGTCCCCGTTATGTAGGCCCATATCGAATTTTGAGACGTGTTGGTAAGGTTGCTTATGAACTTGATTTGCCTAATGATTTGGCATCGGTGCATCCGGTTTTCCATGTCTCATTGTTGAAGAAATGTGTTGGTGATCCGACATCTATAGTGCCATTAGAGAATCTTGGCATAAAGGATAGTCTTTCCTATGAAGAAGTCCCAGTTAATATTTTAGACCGGCAAGTCCGAAAGTTAAGAAATAAAGAAGTTGCTTCCGTGAAAGTTCTTTGGAGGAATCAATTAGTTGAGGGTGCTACTTGGGAAGCCGAGGCCGATATGATGTCCCGATATCCTCATCTTTTTCCCTCCGATCCTACTTAGCTAGAGGTATCTAATTCCTCATGGTTCATTCTTTTGGGTTTCATGTGTTTTAGTTATTCCCATGATTCCTTGATTATGCATGTTCATGAAGAATCTACTTTTGAGAAAATGAGCTAGCTTGATTGATTTATCTATGATTATGTGCATTGATTATGAGTTGCATAGAGTCTTCATAAAGTGATGTGTTGAACATGCTTTAGCTTGGAGTTCATGTTTTCCTCCTCGGATATGTGAATATATATGATTGCATTCTAGGTTGGGTTGTTAGCTCTTGTTTCTTAGCCCCCCCTCCCTTATGATGTCTTGATTCTCATTTGAGGACGAGTGTTCCCAAGGGAGAGATAATGTAACACCCCAGATTCAAAAAGGGCAAAAAATTTCAATTTTTCAAAACTTTGGTGACTGACTACTTGACTTACTAATCGTTGGTGGACTTACCAATAGTAGGTCAAGGGGGGAGGGAGCCTTTGATGCTACTGCACAAGGAGAAGAAGTTTGAAAAACGTTTGCTAAGGAGTGACCTACTACTTGACCTACCAATCATTGTTTGACTTACCAATCATAGGTCAAGAGGTGGGGGGGAGTCGTAGATGAAGCCTTTGTGCAATTATTTTCCTTGCATTGATTTTTGAATTTAAAGATAGTCCAAGAGTAATTTTTCCATGACCCAGCTCCTCGAGTCATGATGGCACCTACTAAGACCCACCAGTAGGTAAGCTGACCCATACCCAAAACGACAAGTAGTGGGTACAAGGGTAGAACTAAACAGATGACTATGCTAATACTAAGAAAAGACATAAATGGAAAGCAACCCAAAAACTATATGCAATGGATACACTTCTAGAACCTGGAAGTCACGAGTACAGAGCTGTCTAACAAAAATAAATACAAATCCCAAAAGTGGACCACAACAAGCCGTCTCAAAGGCAAAAGACAAGCTAACATATGTACAGAAGGAGATAGGTTGGTCCAGGACACCAAGTGCTCATCCTCATCTAAGATATCCATAAATTGCAAAAGACGGCACAAACGATCACCGCTGGTAGCTAGAACTAGGATCTGCATCACAAAAATCTGCAGAGTGTATCATAAGTACCAAAACAAGGTGACCGGAGGAGGACCAGCTGGTCTAGTCTCAACAAATGTATGCCACCACTGTCTAGCTGGCTCATTAAGCTGATACACTGTGAAGTCAAATCCTCTCAACTCCACGAGACCCAAGGTATGCAGCCACTCACGGCAAATAGTCAGAAACTCATGGGCATTCTCACCCACAGCCCCAGTAAATATCAGAGGTGAAAGCCTCAAGAATACTCCGAGCATCTTTTGCTCCTCTAGGGGCATAGCTCCAGCCGCAATCCCAGGTTTGGCACCCCAAGGTGGTACCTGGGCCCGAGGTGCCTCTGCTACAAGCTGATCTTGCTAACTTGGTGTCGGTACTAGCGCTAGTGATGCTGCTAGTGCTGGTTCATGTTGCATACCCCTAAGAAGTGCCAAAAGTTGAGTAATGGCTGCCTAGAGCTCTGGAGCAATAGCCGGTCCGGGTGGAGACAAAAGTGGACCCGGCCCCACCGGTTGCTTAGGAATATGGGCTGCTGCAGGATCCACTACTTGCTCTGGACCCTGATCTCTAACTTGGGGTAGTGGTGCACCCCTACCTAGCAAGGGAGGTCGACCCCTACCCTGATCCGCCTCACAGCGCGTACGAGGCATCTTGTGAAAAGAGTGAAACAAGTGAGATTTCTAGAAACCAATAACACAAAGGCTGCACGAAAGCGATACAACAGAGAGAAATTCCTAAAGACACCCTGTAGTCTCCCAAAGATAGGTCATGGACGTCTCTGCACCGATCCATAGACTCTACTAGGCATTAGCTCTGTACTAGTGAGATCGGTGAACCTAGGGCTCTAATACCAACTTACCACAACCCGGCTCCCCGAGTCATGATGGAACCTATTAAGTCACACTAGTAGGTAAGCCGACGAGTACCCAAAATGACAAGTAGTGTAGTAGACAATGCTAATACTAAGAAAACACAGAAACACAAAGCAACCAAAAAACTATATATAATAGATACTCTCCCAAAACCTGGAAGTCACGAGTATAGAGCTGTCTAACAAAAATAAACACAAGTTCAAAAAGTGAACCACGACAAGCTATCTCAAAGGCAAAAGACAAGTTACCATATGTACATAAGGAGACAGGTAGGTCCAGGATGCCAAGTGTGATGAGTCGGGAATTTTGACTCATTTAGAGTGTATTATTCAACGAATTAGTGTCCTCAATGCCTATTTTGTGTTTATAACTGATGTTAAATTGTTTATGTACTGCCATGGAGGCTTAAGAATAGGGCAAGGACTAATTACATGGCGAAAAGAAGTGAAAATATTGGAAAAGCTGAAGAAAATGAAGGCTAGAGCTCGCAAAAGCCACTCGGCGACTCGCCGAGTGAGCCTCTGGCTAGCCAAAAGTTCCAATGAAATGGCTCATGCACTAAGCAAACTTAACGAACAAAACAGCAATTCGTCAACACGCCGAATGGAATGGCGAGGTCGACCCATATCGCTTAAATGAACAGAACAAGCGGAGGCAGAAATCAAGCCCAAAAGGGCGATAAGGAGTACATCGGTGGATCGCCGAGTCGTTCGGTGATACCGACTAATCTCGCCAAGTGGTCCAACGTACTAAAATGTTGGGAAGTTTTACGAAACATATAAATTGATTTTTGAAAAGAGAGAAAGATATCATGAACTAGATTGAAGGAGACATTCATACTTTTGATATTTTTGAGCTATTGAACATGCTTGAAGAGGGTTTTGAACTTAGACATTGAGTTTTTAAGGTTTTAATCTTAATTTTTAGAATTTAAGCATGGAAGACTTTGTTACTGTGATGGAGAATCTCTTTGGTAACTATTTCTTGCTTTTTGGTATGATTGGCTAAAATCCCTTTTCCTTAGGGGAGTGAATATGTAATCGAATACATAAATTAGCTTGTGGTTATTTCTAATTGCTAGATTTAATTTTGTTTTGAAATGGGTTCAGTTATATATTCATGTTTTCACTTATGAACTGAAGTTGCACATTCAGTTCTAGCTTTAGATCTCTATGCTTACTTGTGAAAGGTGTTTAGAGTGGAATTTATGATTGATAGTTTTATTGACTCTTGTCTTTACAACCCAACTTGGTAAAGCGGGCAAATGATAGTTGATTGAAAAATGCTTGTTATAGTTATAATCCATCCTACCCATTGAGATTCAACAACTTAAAGCAATTATTAATTACTCATTAAGCAAATTTAGTATTCGATTGCTCACACACTCCTAAGGTTCTCTCTCTATTTATCAAAACCCCGTGTTAGTCATCTTTGTTAACAATTGGTTACTAGAATCTCTAAATTTTGGTAATTGAAACTTATTGATTTACATTATGTTGCATTTTGTTTATTTCCACTCTACAAGAGATTAGAACACTCTCATACTTCGTATTTGAAATCTTCTCCGTATAACTCCTCGTGGGATCGACCCCAACTCATCATTGGGTTTATATTTGTTAGCGACCACTTACACTTTGAATTATAAGAGGTGTAGTTAATCATTATCAAAGTGGTCACCCTCATCTCTGATATCTACAAGCTAAAAAAGATGGCACGAACGATCATCGCTGGTAGCTGGTACTAGGACTTGCATCATGAAAAGATGCAGAGTGTAGCATAAGTACCAAAACAAGGTACTGAGTAGGCAGCATAGGCCGACCGAGCAAGAAAGGTAAAGATAGTTGAATAAGATAGAATCTAGTTACACATACAGGCCAAAGCGGATATAAAAAGAAGGCACACAAGCATACCGAAAGTAAATCTAAGTACAACTAAACTAAACCTAACTGGACCTCATAAGCCCAAAAGGTACCCTCGTGTGTAAGGTGAAATAAAAATCGAACGGACCCCCATAAGCCCGACAGGGACACATAATAGCTAAGTCTACAAGATAGAAGAGTAATCAAAATCCGAATCCGAATCCAAGAACCAGTCAACTCCCAGCCCGGCTAGCAAGAGTGACAACCAACCCAACCAGTCAACTCCAAGCCCAGCTAGCAAGAGTGACAATCAGCGCAACCAGTCAACTCCCAGCCCAGCTAGTAAGAGTGAGTATCAACCCAGGCCGCCTAGCTATCCACCTCTAGGGGCGTTAGCCACCCAACTAGCAAGAGTGCTTCGAGGGAGTGTCAAAATCGTAGAGGCTCTCCGATATCCAGGTTGCCCAGCCATCCATCCCACTCCCAGGGGCGTCAGCCACCAAGCTAGCAAGAGTGCCCAGGGGCGTGTCAACTCCGAAGAGGATCTCAA
This sequence comes from Solanum appendiculatum, assembly GCA_018342035.1. NCBI lineage: Eukaryota > Viridiplantae > Streptophyta > Magnoliopsida > Solanales > Solanaceae > Solanum > Solanum appendiculatum. Next base: position 363,668 of record JAGDQO010000347.1, on the reverse strand, counting down.
ATAGGCTCCCAGCCATCGTGGATCGACTTCCACTTCCGACTATATCACAAAAGGCTCCAAGCAAGAAGCACTCCAATCCTAAGAAAGCACACAATCTCCGGTAACGCATCGGAGCCACAAGAATAGGAAGAGGAGACAGAAAGGCTAACAAGCAGTGCAAGTGCCTAAACTAAGGATCATACCATCAGACCCAAGTCTGCTAGTCGAGTCTACAAGGACCTAGTCCATCCAAAACAAAGTCGGAGACATACCATAGTCACAAGGTGCATAGGTCTAAGGCAACACTTGTCTATACTAGACTAAGGCCAATACATGCTCCAAAAACAAGTAACCAAACAAGTAAATCACATAGCATGTTACCACACATATACAACCCTTTATCAGCATGGTACTACCCTCGAAATAGTAGTAATCCACCCTAAACCATGGTCTCTAGCAAGAAAAGAAGGAATAACTAAGTACCCGCCCCCAATTCACACTCATTATCATGAATTTACATATTCATGCTCAATCTAATTAGAAAAGAAGTTGTAGCCTACTTTTAGGCTGACCACACGCGTTCAAAATCATAAGGATGGAGATTTTCCCTTCCAAACGACCTCTAAACGCTGCCACACTATCAAGAATAGGATCATAATGTCAATACGGTAGTTTAGACACAAAAATCACTCAAAACGGAGACAAACCAATTTTTAGAGTCCAAAGGGAATCATGGGATTCGCATCAAAATTATGGAATTGACTCCATCAAAAGGTCCTAGTCTATGCCTTGAATTTATTTCCCAAAATAGAACACAATTCGAGGCTTGAAAATCAGCTAACAGAACAGCACATCAAAAAACTCTAATCATAAGAGATGAGGCAGTAGCTTACCAGCAAAGTTCACCTCGAATGGAGTGCCACCAACACAATCCAATCACTCCACTATGTAGCCCTGACAACAACGAGAGCGTGGAACTTGTAATCACCAAAATAAGAGTTAAAATAAGGGAGAAATCACAATTTTAATATCAATAGCAAAGGCTGGTCGCGACCAGGGGCTAAATAGGGAGGCCCAGTCGGTGGCCGGTCACGATCGCGGTCGACCGCGCATGAACACGAGGCCCAGTGTGCTAACCCTTCGTGCCTACGAGGTCAGCCGTTGCGACTGCGATGCCTCAGCTGACAGCAAAGGGCTTAGCCTCCAAAACTTTGTTGGGGTGCCTCGGACTCGTTCGGAACTCCATGCATGCAAACAAACTATGCTACCCCATTGGAAAAGGCATTCCGGACTCAACGGAACCATCAAAATTCTCATCCGAAGTCGTTTCGATGAAAAGTGGGTCTGACACCTAATTTCCATTTTAAGCCTAATTCCACAAAGGGCCTTGAAATTAGCTTGGAAGCCACGGGACCTAAACGAAGGGTCGTTCTAGACTAAAAACGATATTCTGGAGGTAACCGCGCTGATGGAATTCTCATCCAAACTCGTTTACTCAGAATGTTGACCAAAATCAAACTTGGGCTTCAACTTGAAAGTTAAAATGCCTGATCACACAGACTCACAGTGAAAGCCTTGAGAGTCATGCTGACCATGCCACAAGCCTAAAATGACCCTTCTGGAGCTGATAGATTTGTCAGCATTGGATTCTGAGGTCATCTTCATGAACTTCTGTTCCAAAATGACCGTTCAAGGTTCCAAAGCTCCCAAAACACTAAAACTCGCATAAAAACCAAACAAACAACTAGGTGACCGAACTGCCAGTCCTAGCAAGTCATAAATATCTTAGGGTTGTTAGAGGAAACCTTTAAATGACAAACACGAGATATAAATAAAGAAATGACATGCAGGTCATTACAAATTTTAAAGCATTATTTTGAGAAGAGTTTGAAGGAAACCTTAATGATCCCAAATTTATTATTTTTAAATTTAGAAAGAAAGTATTATTTCAAGAAAAGCAAAGGGCTTAGCCTCCAAAACTTCGATGGGGTGCCACGGACTCGTTCGGAACTTCATGCATGCAAACAAACTATGCTACCCCATTGGAAAAGGCATTCCGGACTCAACGGAACCATCAAAATTCTCATCCGAAGTCGTTTCGATGAAAATTGGGTCTGATACCTAATTTCCATTTTAAGCCTAATTCCACAAAGGGCCTTGAAATTAGCTTGGAAACCTCGGAACTTAAACGAAGGGTCGTTCTAGACTAAAAATGACATTCTGAAGGTAACCGCGCTGATGGAATTCTCATCCAAACTCGTTTACTCAGAATGTTGACCAAAATCAAACTTGGGCTTCAACTTGAAAGTTAAAATGCCTGATCACACAGACTCACAGTGAAAGCCTTGAGAGTCATGCTGACCATGCCACAAGCCTAAAATGACCCTTCTGGAGCTGATAGATTTGTCAGCATTGGATTCTGAGGTCATCTTCATGAACTTCTGTTCCAAAATGACCGTTCAAGGTTCCAAAGCTCCCAAAACACTAAAACTCGCATAAAAACCAAACAAACAACTAGGTGACCGAACTGCCAGTCCCAGCAAGTCATAAATGTCTTGGGGTTGCTAGAGGAAACCTTTAAATGATAAACACGAGATATAAATAAAGAATGACATGCAGGTCATTACAAATTTTAAAGCATTATTTTGAGAAGAGTTTGAAGGAAACCTTAATGATCCCAAATTTATTATTTTTACATTTAGAAAGAAAGTATTATTTCAAGAAAAGCATAAAGAGTTTTCAGAAGAATTTCAGACAGATAAATTAAACTTCAGTTATCCCTTAAAGAGGGTCCTTTGAGTATCGTCTCGACTCAGTGAGTATTTTATATGATCATGCATAGCTATATTTTTTGGAGTAGTATTGAGCATTGATTTAGATGCAGGATGATTTTTTGATAACTCTGAATTAACCAATGATAAATAAGGAATGCAGACTGATATCGATATGGATGAAGACTTCAAGTTTGTGGAACCTTTGGATCTCATAACAAAGAATGTTTATGAGCTGCAAAAAATAATTAAACAGAAAAAAGAAAAACTTCAGAAAGATAAGGCGAATGTTGACAATTAGTGCGACCATGAACGAGAACCGGGAAGAGAAAGGGAGCAGGAGAAACAACATAAGGAAAAAATGTGTGAATAGGATAGAGAAAGGAGTGAAAACAACAAGGAGAAAAGAAAGCGCAATGACAAAGGAAAACCACATGAGGATATTATGGATTCAATACCGACTGGACAAAAAGAGGCTGCCAGACGTGACAAAAATGGAAACGCCGGAGCTAATACGTTTTCATTGTTGCTCAGTTGCTACTCGTATGAGCATTTTAAATGCTGGATGTTTTTAGCGTGTAAATGATACTTCTACTCATTTCTTTATTGGTCTTGTGACACTAAGTTTTGCTTTTGTTGCAAGATAGATTTGGAGTCGATAGATATCTGCACAGTCTAAACCTCTTTCCATGTGAAATTCCTAGTTCTGATGTAATGATTTTTGAAGGACATACATATGAGGTTTGACCTCATGTCTATAAAGTTTTTATAGTTCACCATGATTTATTACCTATTGATAAATCATGGAAGACTAGAAGAACTTTATAGACATGATGTCAAACCTCATAAGTATGTCCTTCCAAAACCATTACATCACAACTAGGAAGTTTTTCATGATAAAGAGGTTGAAACTGTGCAGATATTCATCGGCTCCAAATCTATCTTGAAACTCAACAAAAGCAAAATTTAGTTTTACAAGATCAATAAATAAATCTTTAGAAGTATCAGTTGCATTCACACAAAGTTTTGCATCTATAAGGCTCATACAACTAGCAAATTATTTGCAATTGAAATGTATTACCTCCACCTTTTCCATTTTCCACACGTCTCGCAACCTCTTTTTCTCCACTTTGTTTTGAATCCATTATATCCTCACGTGGTTTTTCTTTGTCATTGCGCTTTTATTTCTCCTTGTTCTTTTAACTCCTTTCTCTATCCCGTTCACTCTTTTTTTCCTTCTGTTGTTTCTCCTTCTCCCTTTCTCTTGCTGGTTTTTGTTCGTGGTCCCTCTCATGGTCAACAGTCGCTTTATCCTTCCGCCTAAAATTATATTTCTTAAGCTCCTCCTTTTTATATTTTATTATTTTTTGTAGCTCATATACATTTATTGTAATGAGATCCAATGGTTGTAGAAATTGAAAATCTTCATCCGTATTGATATCATCCTACATTCCTTAGTTATTATTGGTTAGTTCAAAGTTATCAAAAGAGCTAAATTTAAGATACAAAAATCAGAAAATCATAATATTTGCATTACATTGCTCAAATATAAACTATAGTGTCTTGACAACCTTGGAAGATTTCTAAGAGTAACTGAAATTTGGTTGTTCAATCAAATAAGAGAAGCTGAGTGGATTTTATAATTGTCTTGATCTTGTTTATTAATTTTTTTTGTTTATTGTTCCAATACTATGCCCCTATATAGAGCTAGCAAAAACTAAACCAACAATTGAAATGAGTACGAAAATGGAAGCTTCTAAACCTCCTTTTAAAGATTAGAGAAGATGATAGCTTTTGCATGCTTTAATATGAAGATCAACTGAAAATGAAACAGAAAAAGCACATGAAATGGACACCTGGCATTCCTACTACATTAGTGTCTTCACCATAGGAAGATATGTCCATTCTAGCAATCTAAAGTATTGGCGTAATCTATCATTGAAATGCATTCCATTCATAGTTTTTATATTCCTACCATGTATAATCAATTAAAGTTTTACTAAATATTGGAAATTTTGAAAGAATAGTAGTTCTTCCATTTCTAGTAGCCTATTTGGCCAGACTTCTTGGATGCTAAAAGCACAAAAAGGCACTACTTTTTACAATTGAGGTGTTTGGCCCCAAAAAAGTTGTTTTTGAACGGTGACAACACAAAACACAAAATGTTTTTCTCCAAAAATTTTTTTGTATAAGTTATTTTGATAAAAGTGGAAGCTTGGCCAAGTAGGCTCTAGATATAAAAAAATATTCATTCCCACATTTATTTTATTTTTCTTTAATAGAAAAATCAAGAAAATACAGGAAAGCCTTATCTTCCTTGTCAATGCGGCAAAGGAAGGACATTTTGTGCTAATGTAAATTGCTCAATCAGCCCTACCAAATGAAGTCAACTTTATTCTCGACAATGTTTATGCACTAGAATACAACAACAATAACATTCTCAATGTAATCCTACAAGTGAGGTATGGAGAGAATAGGATGTATGTAGACTTTAACCCCCTACCTTTGAGGTAGAGAGGTTGTTTTTGATAGATCCTCGGTTCCAAAGAAAGCTGATGCGTTGGAATGGTTACAGAGAAATATTTACTTTGCAGAATTTAACTCGTCTAACAACAACTACTTTGTATAGGTAGAGGACGATGTTTCCAAACACACCCTCTCCTCAATTAAAGCATATCAAAGCAATATAACTTGTCTAGCAACACCAACATAGCCAATGGATCTGGGAGGGTGATGTATACACAAAACTTACCTCTATCTTTTGCAAGTAGAGGAGCTTGTTTCCAAACACACTCTTGCCTCAAGTAAAACATATCAAAGCAATTTAACTCATCAAATAGTGATTCATGGCGAGTTAAGAATAGAAACACAACATCAAATTCTCCACATAAAATTCTGTAAGAAGATAAATTATGATTTGAACTGAAAAATTACCCGATTCATGAAGATAAATAGAAACACAACATCAATTCAGGAATGAGAATTGAATTACCCGATTAGTGATTTGTGAATTGTGAATTGTCAGCGGCCATCTAGTAATAGATATATTACACTTTATATTTTAGCAGGTTTCATTTATTTAATTTTCTTAAAAAGATAAAAATCATTTTAAAGTTATTCCAAAATTGTTATATCAGAATTACTAATAGATATATTACACTTTATATTTTAGCAGGTTTCATTTAATTTACTTAAAAAGTTAAAATCCTTTTAAAGTTTTTCCAAAATTTTTATATCAGAATTAGTAATTGATATATTACACATAAGAAAAATCTGCATGTATAAACAAAGGCTTTGTTGTATCCTGAAGGGATTTGTTTGTTTGTATTTTCCGCAATATGTATACATGCAATATCTCTTTAAAGAAAGTGATTACACGCCTCAAAGCCATCTTCTTCTTTAATTATATTTTTTATTATTATTTTTTCTAGCAGCACCACCTTCAACTCCTTGGAAATAAGATGACAAATGAAGGATTGGAAGATATTCTTAATGGTTCTACTCACCTTGAATCACTTGATCTGCGACGATGTCTTAATGTACATCTAGGAGGCAATGTTCTCAATAGATCAAATATCTAAGAATCCCTCAGGACCCCACCAAAGATTATGGGCTTGAGATACTAAAATGCACGATTTTGAATCATTTGACCCATCTGGATTTTCTGACATTGACCTCATCTCGGATGACGATGATCATTATGAATTTTCTGATGCCAGCAACTATTCTGATGATAATGAGATGTTCTTCGAATATTTATGTCCCCTCGATTCTGTTGATGGTAAGTTGCATTAATCTCTCAGGTTTAATGTCATTTGTACACCTATCTTGTTTTTTTTGATCCTTTAATTTTCTAAATGTCCTTTTTCTCTTTAATGTCATTTGTAAACCTATCTTGTTGTTTTGGATCATTGTGAAACTACTCACTATTAAGAAGGAGATTCTAATCATTTGGTCCCCTCTTAATTCGCTCTTCAACATTTCTATTGATACTCCAGCTTAATTCGCTCTTCAGCTTTTCTTATTGATACCATTGATCTATTTAGGATTTTGCCTTTTATTTGTCGAAGGTATCAACAATCCTCTTCGGAGTTGTTAATGTTTTTCAAATTTAGGATGAAGCGAAAATGGGAATTTTATACCTGTTGGAAACATCATTATATTTTGAAGCGAGTGTGTATATGGCGAAAGAAAACATGATAGATGATGAATCATTCTATAAGGATAATAAAAAAACTCGACCAATATTCTATAAGGAATAAAGCTTGTTTGTTGGATGAAAATTTATAGCGGCTTGATCCTATAGATTGAGAGTTACCTAGTGATATCTGGATTGCAGCATGATTTTTTTTGTCGTTTATGTTCTATGTTGTTTCCCCGTTTCTAGGATTCATAGACGTGTCAAATATATGAACACTTCAGTGAGTAGAGTATGAACATTGTATCACCATGCCCTTGCTTTACCATACTCTTTCATATAGGATGATTTTGGGAATGACTAAACTTGGGGATCTAATTATAGAAAAATTGATTAAGTGACTTCTTCCTCTGTCGTTCTGGAATCTTTTGTAATAGGCATAATATAAATACATTAACTTGACCTCAATTGGCAACTAAACAATCCAACTTTGAGAATGCATATTTAGACACCTCAACTTGTTTCCATTGCCTCGTGTACACCCAACGCTAGCGCGGCACATAAATTGGAGTGTTCAACTGACACAATGGAGAGGAATTGAGTGTCTATATGTGTACCCTCAAAGTTGGGGTGTTCAGCGTCTAGTTGAGTCCACGTTAAGGTGTCTATCTATATATTATGCGTTTGTAATAATAGCATTACAAGCTGACACAATTCAGTATATTTTGTTCTATGTCTGCTGAGATTGTTGGTTTATACAAGGAAAAAATCTGGCATGTAAGGTGGAAATATTGTAGAAGAATTGTGGTATACTGCCTGACCCTATAGAGTTTGCCTCGTGATATCTAGGTTGCATCATGTTTAATCGTTAACCTATGTTGCCTCGTTTCTAGGATGGATAGCTGCAAACATGCACAAGCATTGGAGCAAGAACAGTATTGTAACACCATGACCTTGTTTAACCGCGCGCTCTCATGTAGGGATGGACTAAACTTGAATATATTTGAAGGGGGAGAAATTGTCAAAATGACTTCTTTCTTTGCTCCTGCTGGAATATTTTGTAACAACATGATATGATGAAGATATTATGCTTCTACTTCTCTGCTAACATATAATTAACTTGTGCTCTGAATATTTCTTTAGTCCTGCCAAAATATAACTATCTAAGGTGTTTCTTAAGAAAATAACACAAAATATGAGATGAGTGATGACACTAAAATATTTTTAAAAAATAATAAAATCGCATAAAATAAATTAAATATTACAAATTTATAAGTCATAATGAAAATAATCATAATTTAAAAGTACTAAATCATGCTAAAATATGTCTAATAAGTATTAGCTGCATGATTAAACATTAAAGAAAAAATAAAATTAAGTTATGTATTTTAACTGTCTAAACCAATGTAAAACGAAATTTTGTTAGCATTAGTATTGATTTGATTTTGATTTGAGTTTTATTAGAGTTACTAATGTCTATGGACTATAATCTTTATTGGATTATTCAAAATTCTAAGTCTAAAAAACTTGAAATAATATATTAAAAAATAAAAATTATGAAAAAGTATAAGAAATATTTAGAAATTGTATCAAAGTAAATACTTTTATGTATAAAATAAAATTAAAAAAATTATATATATAATGTTGAGTTGGTTTGATCTCGAGTTTGATTTTGTTGACTATATTTACTTTTTGTTTCTTTCTTTTCGTAACACAAATTCTCAATCTCAAAATAGGCGAAAAGGCAAATGAAAAAAAATGAGAAGAAGAGGAAAAGTTTCACCGTCGATGATGGATCTCTTACTCTGTCAAAACCTGATGTTAAAAGATTAAAATAAACAATCAAGAAAATTAAAGAACTCTATTTTAAAATTATGTAAATAACATATAATCAAGAAATCATACAAATAAGAGGAAGAGCAAAAAGTTCACCCAATTTCCATCGTTGGTCTCTTATTCTATTATACGTCTCAAACCTGATGTTACAAGAAGAAGAAAAAACAATCAAGAAAATCAATGCTTCTATTTCATAATTATGCAAATAACATATAATCAGAAAATAAAACAAATAATACAAACCACCTAGTTATAATCCTAAAAATTCAAGCATTGAAAAGTAGTAGCATGTAGGATGCTTGAAAAATACTCATCTTTGATTGTGATTGCAAAAAACAGTGATTCAAGTCATTTATCATTAATTTTTTGGATTAAAAAGTTCGCGAGATAAATACACCATAAATGTCTATCATTATTTATTATTATGCCTCTTCATATTCTTTTTAACTTCCCCATTTAACTACAATATGCCACATCCAATATAGATTGTAATGCCTATTCTCTTCCATTAACCACTATCATCTTGACCCTTAGTCTTCATCCATTTATTGTCAAGGTAATAATATAGGGAATTTTAATTTTAATTCCCTTAGTCTTCATCCATTTATTGTCAAGGTAATAATATAGGGAATTTTAATTTTAATTTAATAAGGGAAACTAAAATGAATCAAAATATTTGGATATTTTTAGAGAAAAATGAGAAGGGGACATACTAAAAAAATACAAAAAAAAAAAAAGAGGAAGAAAAAAGATATATAATTGTTTAGGTCATCGACAAGTGCCACATCATTATGATATGATATGTAATATGATATTTAATAGAGAGTTTTTGTTACTACTTAAATAATAATAATAGTAATAATAATAATAATAGTAATAATAATAATAATAATAATAATAATAATATGATATGTGATATGATATTTAATAGAAGTTTTTTACTTTTACTTAAGGGTAATGATATTACTTAATTAGATATTTAATTAAATATTTAATTTAGTATAGGAGGAAAATGGTAATCCAACTTTGAGATTAGGATCTTCCCACTTTTAATAATATAAGATGATGATGATGATGATGATAGTGGAAAGGAATACAAAAAGAAAATCTTGTGTTGAGCTTGACATCAAGTCTTTTGACTTTAGACCTCCTATTCTAAATCTCTTATTCCCATTTTAAATCTCCTTTTCAACTTCCATTTAACAAGTAACGAGTTGCTTCCCACAACCAAGATAAAATACACTTAAGTTCTTGAATAACATAAAAGAGAAGACTGGTAATTAATTAGCATACAAGAGTAGGCTAGTCCGATTCCACCTAGTGCCAACTTTTAACAAGCTAGAGTCTGATCTTTTTGAGTGTTGAAAGAGTATCTTTCATGCTAATTCTTGCTTCAGGTTTCACCAAAGTGCTGTTCAAAGCTAATTCCACAACAGATAACAAACATTGCATCTTTGTGTTGATCTATTCTTCCCTTGGCTGTACCAAATTAGGATCTACAACCTTATGAATTTCACTCGGAAAGGAATCACTAACCCAAAGTTGTGTTGAAAATCTTACGGAAATACTTCTTCACGAACACTTATAGGAAATTCTCCATAGCTTGAGGCGTAAGACACTGTCCTTAAGGATATTTCACCCGGTATAGGTGTATCCCCAGGATTCAACAAACCCTTCTACTATTAAACTAGGAGCCAGAAACTAACAAAACAAAAATCCAGCACTACAAAATATGGGAGGAAGAATTAAGAGAAAGGGTTATTCTTATTGTTCCATGACCTCAATATATAAGTGGAAGAATATAAAATATTGTAGAAGAAAATGGACATCTCTCTCCCACCCTAATCCCACAGATGACAAAGGACTTATATAGTGAAGATATGAGCTTCTTAGTATGTAGCCATTTAGGAATAATGGCATTGGTAAAACCATTCAATTTCTATTCAAGGCTGGCCATTAAATGACCAAACAAATTTGAACAAATCAGTGTCTGTTAATGAAGGAATTAAAGGCTTATAAAAGGAATTAATATGGTCACAAAATATAGTTGAAAGTTCTCAAAAATGAATATTGTATTTTCGAGATATTTATATTGTTTTTCCAACACGCTGTATGCTCAAGTATCACTAAATATTTCATCACTTGGTCTTGTTTGTGTGAACGTCTCAATCATCAGGATGCTAAAACTATAAACATCACAACTCGTGGATACTATGTCATCTTGTCCATACTCTGCAATCATGGTAAAAAATGATCATAAATCAATTTATACCTAGGGGAAGGAATTGTTTTGAGTATTTATATGATATGAGAACTTTAAAAAGTCTTAATATACCTAGAGCAATATATCCAATAGTTGCAATTGTCCTTGTTTGAACAAAAGCTTCTCCTTCACCCAACAATTTTGTAATGCCAAAGCCACTGACATGACCAACCATTTCTTGATCTAGCAAGACATTGCTTGCCTTCAAGTCACAATGCACCACTGGTGTTGAATAACCATTGTGGAGATAGTTCATTACAGATGCAACATCTATCATTATATCTAATTTCTGCAACAAGTCAAACTAAAAGTTGTGAGACTATGTCACGACCCAAAAATTAATGTGATGACACTCGTCTTAACCCACCAAGACAAATCAGCCTGAAATCCAAAACGTAACGATAAAAATGCGGAAAGTAATATATCAAAACATAAAAGAAGATAAATTAGGTAACTCATATATACCCCCCCCTCCCCCAAAATCTGGTTATCACGTGTACAAGCATCTAATGTATTACAACGGAATTGTAAGAAATTACAAGTCTCAAATGTCTTTATTTCTAGAGTAGAACAAGAACAGAATAAAGGAAAAAGAAGGTCTGCAGGGATGACAAGCATGTACCTCTCAAGTCTCCACAGAAAAGCCTCGGATAGAGTATAGAGGAAGAATAATCACATAGATCCGAGCTCATAACCTACACAAGTGTAGAAGCAACGAGTGAGTACCAAAAAATATGATACTCAGCAAGCAAACCACTAAACACTATGTAAAACAAAGCAGAATACAGTCCGTTCTTTCATCCCAACCGAACCTCTATAGACCATATCCTACATAGAAATCAACATATCCTAACAATCCATAAATCACGGAACACATAGTTCAATAGTAATATCTCAACAAGTACTTATCAATCACGGTCTAATATCAATTACATTAATCAAAAGTCTCATAAATACGATCAGAACTTCACAAATGGAAATGATGTGCAATGCAATGATATGTTAAGTAAAGTGATGCATGTTTGTCCTACGACACACATCTGCTGAATCTCATTCTGGAACACATGGGGGACTTCCTAGTCCATGCATCTGCCACGGACGTGTGGCCCGATCTCAATTTCATCTCAATGAATCCACCACGGATGTGTGATCCGTTCCCTATTTCCACTCATTGTTTCCGCCACGGACGTATGGCCCAAACCTTATTTCCTCTTATCCTCATTAATATCATCACAATAGTGGTACAACATCAATCAAACATAATAGTGCAATGAATAAATATGAGAATGATAACTCAACACCAATATCCAACAACAGTCAATCAAAGCATATCATCAAGTGATTCATCTCATTCGGTCAATTGCCCACAATATAATCAAGTCACACAAATAAACAAGATTCTCATTTTAACCCAAGTTGTTTAGCAAGTTCACAACATCAATTTACCATGAACAATTCTAACATGATCCCCTTCACCAATTCCCATTACTCCCCAACACATACAACAAGTACAAGATTCTACATGCTTAACAAAGGTCTAGAAATTCACTTGCCTCAAACAATCAAAAAATCACTCCGGCACTTGAGCTTTCCCCTTCTGAACGGTATCAAAAACAACACAATTTATTCAAGAAAGTAATCACGATAAGATTCAAGGATAAATGATACCAATGGGGAGATATTGTAACACCCCGTAGCTTCTAAGAAAAGATTTGAACCATCCTCCATATATGTATAGGCCTGAACCTGATGATTTCTATGTTATGCATATATGTTAAGATCCTTTACTAAGTGTAGAAAGTGTATTAGAAGTGTATAGGGTCATAAGAGACCTCTAGTACTTGGCCGAGTTTAAAACCTTCCCACCAGCTATGTTTTTTGCATGAATTCATATTAAGGTCAATTTCAAATGATCATATCGCTCATAATATAATAAATTATGAAACCAATGACCTATGTCTTCTTTTCAACGCCACCAAGTTTGCCTCATTTTGTGTTTGGAGTAAAATGTTATGACTATTTTACCAGAGACTACCATAAAAGAGTTTTCAGAGTCAGTGCCTACGAACCTCATCTACGAGTCATAGATTGAAGTATGACCCGTACTGTTCACCAGTGGAAAAAGTTCTAAAAGTCTTTTTTTTGGTCCAATTCCTAGGGACCCATTTACGGATCGTAGTTTGGGCCCGTAGAATGAAGTTCTGAAGCTCAAAATTTCAGTCTGACTTCCACGGATGGGATCTATGGTTCGTAGATCAAACAACATATCGTAGATGGCCTCGTTGAAGGTTTTCGACAACTTTTTAGTTGGGATTTCTTTCATCTTTTTCCACTTTTCCTAGGTCTAAACCATGACATTACACATATCCTAAAAGGATTTTCATGCTCAAGACTCAGTTCCTACACTCTTAACTCCCCCAAACTCATAAACTACTATAAGCAAGGTAGAAGCTAGGGTTTCAAGTCTTTCAAGAAAATTCTTCTTTCAAATCTCAATCTCTCAAGTATGTAAGGCTTCAATGAGAGTATCCCTTTATTATCATGCCTAAAGTATTTTGATTCTCAAGAATTTCACAAGATAGTTAGAAGTAAAGCTAGGTTTTTAAAAAAAAATTATGATCTTTCTTCAGTAAGCTACGTTTTCATTGTTTCACTTTGGTTTTGAAACTTTATGGTACCAATTTAGCATGATTTTTATGTCATTTAAACCCTTATGACTTTTAAGCATGTAAACAAGCATGATATGAATTACAACCTAAATATAGGTTATTTTTAGATATGACTTTTGAGATTAGCTTCATATATGATTCAAAATGATAAGTGATTTCCATACCTATGAGCATTATATGAATATATATTGTTTTAGGAGGACTATTTAGTACCAAGAGGATGTGGGTTTAGAAAACCCAAGTCCCATAACTACACGGTAACATAGGATTATATTTTACCGCTTTGTCGGTTGACCTTCTGGACCTGAGAGGCTCAGATTAGTAGATCCACATATGATAAAATATGATTCTATATTCTAGCAAGGTATACTTCAGCCCATCCAGCTGAGATTATAAGTTGGGCATCAAAAGCTCAAATGACGTATATCGGTTATAAGAAACTCCCTAATTATGCATTTTATGATATATTTTAAAAGTATATGGCTCCTTCTAAATATGTTAATTTATATGTACGATTATGCAAGTTATGGAAAAGACTCAACTATATGTATATTTACCTTTGAAAGAGATTTTTGTGATACTTATTCAGGGACTCTAACTACGTTACTTTTTAGCTCTTCTCTATTCATATGATCTTAGAAATCTTATTTTATAATCTTGTTAATGATTCTTTAAGTGATTATATTAGTGTCCCCTCTTACTTACTCAGTACATTCCACACAGTGTCACATACATTTCTCTAGACTGCATCCTTTTATGATATAGATTACGACGTTCGCACTTAGATTGGTGGCTAGTGAGGTTGTAGTACTCCTAGTTAGTTTTTTGTTTGCCATCCTCATTTGAGAACTCCATTTTTTAGACTGCCAGACTTTTTCCCTTGTGTTATCTCTGTTTTGAGGTAGTTGGGGGCCATGTCATGGCAGACTTATATTTAATTCTAAAGTAGTAGATGCTTTATTCAGATATAAGAAATGTAGTCACATGGAGTTTATTAAATTATTTATTAAGCATATGTTTCAGTTTCCACAATAGTTCATATGATATGCTTGATATGTTAAGTCAAGGGTTAGCTCGGGATCATTCGTGGTCTTAGTTACCGTGTCTCGGTTGGGGTATAGACTCGGATCATGACACAAATACAGGTGGTTGCTCCATATACACCTCTTCATGGAGATCTCCATGAAGGAAGTAATTCTTGATATCCAATTGATGTAAAGGCCAATGTTGAGAAGCCGCCAAGGAAATAATCAAACGAATAGAGGTGAGCTTAGCTACGGGGGAGAAAGTGTCTGAATAATCTACCCCATAAGTTTGAGCATAACCTTTAGCCACAAGTCTATCTTTTAAGTCTTGCAATAGAACCATCAAGATTGACTTTGACTGTAAATACCGATTTGCATCATAATGCTTTCTTTCCCTTGGGTAAATCCACCAAATCCCAAGTATGATTTTCATCTAGAGTAAATATCTCTTCAAGCATTACATCATGCCATCCAGGATTAGTCAAGGCTTCTTTCACTATTTTGGGAATAGAAATAGAGTCTAGAGAGCCAATCAAACAACTAGATGTAGGAGATAAATGGTCATAAGAAACAAAGTTAGAAATGCAATATATGGATTTACCTTGACGTGTACCTTTCTGAAGAGCAGTAGGATGGTCAAAATCTCTTGAAGAATCAAGTGGAGAAGGAAATAATGATGAAGGATTTGATGTAGGTTAAGTATCATCATTACCTTACCTCCTCGAGTAAACTTGAACTATTGGTAATCTTGCCGGAACAAATGAAGTAGGTTCTAGAGGCATAATAGTTGACTGATTCATAATGAACAATGTTTAAGATGGAAGGAAAAAATTATCTGATTGTTCTATTACAAAACAAGTATCCTGATAGATTAACCACTCATTTCCTCTACCTCACTTGTAGAAATGGGAGGTGCATAGAAGAATGGTCAAACCTCTGAAAATACAACATCAATTGAAACTAGGTATTTTCTAAGTTGACCAGAATACCATTGATACCCTTTCTGAAGTTCAGAATACCCCAAAAAACACATTTTAATGCCTTTGGATCCAAGTTGGTAAAAAATGGTTGAAAATCTCAAACACAACATGTGCTTCCAATGTAATGATCCTCCATATCATTTTCCTCATTTCTAGATCTTTTCAACATTTAGAGTTTTTCTGTACCAACCCAAAGTCATTTATGACTTGCTAGGACTGATAGTTCGGTCGCCAGGTCGTTCACTTGGATTTTGTACAAGTTTCCATATTTTAGAACCTTTGAAAGTTGAACAGTTGACTTCAGTCAAAAGTGCAAGAAGACGGCCTCAGAATGTGATTATGATGGTTTCATTAGCTTTGGAAGGACTATTTTAGGCTAAACGCATGGTTGGATTAGGCCCCAAGACTTCTGGTGTGAGTTTGTGCTGTTAGGCATTTTAACTTTGAAGCTTAAGCCAAGGTTTGACTTTGGTCAATATTCTTGATAAACGTGCTCAGATGAGAATCCAGTAAGCGCAGTTAGCTCTAGAATGTCGAGTTTGATCTAGAACGACCTTTCGTGTGGTTCCCTAGGCTTCCGATCTCATTTTGAACCTTTTTATGGTTTTTAACTTAAAATGAAACTTGAATGTGGGACCCACTTTTCATCGAAACGAACTTCGATGGAACTTTCAACGGTTCTGTTGAGTCCAGAATGCCAAATTTGATAGGGTAGCATATTTCGTTTGCACACACAGGGTTGCGAATGAATCCTGAGAACCTCGTTGGAGAATTAGTAGTTGAGCAAATTAGTTGAAGTGTTGATATCTGGTGCAGGCTTTTACCGACTAGACTTTAGGCCTTTAGCCACCAGATTTGACTTTTAGCAACTAGTTTCGGATATTTTAATCCCAAAATTTCACCTTCAGTCCCCAACTTCAAAATGCAATTTCTTTAGCTTGGGAACTCCGATTGAGGAGATTCAAAGTGTTGGGGGTGCGTGTTTGTCACGACCCAAGCCTAGGGCCTAGATGTGACCGGCGAATGGGGAACCTGAAGGAACCCCAAACAAGCCTCATAGCGTATCATTACACATCCTTGGTCGCGGAAGCAATTAAATGACCATAAGCGATAAGCATAGTCAAGGGGAAATCGGGACTAAGGGAGCAAGAAGAAAAAAAAGAAATGATACATAAATACCATAGATGAGTCAAGCTCAAGCATAAAACACAACTTGTCCAACACCACCTCTAAACATGAGTACTTAGCGGGGGCCAAGACAAACTACCGGGCTCACCCTCATAGTCAAAACATAACTAGAAAGGAAAAGTTTTATACATAGCAAAAGATCATGAGCAACGTCCCCGAAATGGAGGACTCACCAATAACCACTATAGAAAATCGTACTAGCCACGCGGAGGAGGATGGTCAAGCGGTGCTCCGGTCCCTACATGGTGACATCATGTAGGCATAGAGTATGCGTTAGTACATTTGAATGTACTAAGTATATGGGATGCAATGCAATGCTACATTAGATGGACATCATAGGAAAAATGCGTAATCATACCCAATAGATAGCATATTAATAAAATAGTATGTATAATGATGCTTACATAAAAATCATATTTAGTGGGACGTAGTACATGTGTGGCGAGTGACCATCAATATAGTATTTCCAAGGCCTACCACCCCCTTGGAGAGGCGAAAGAGGTCCAATATGGTTACACGGGCCTACCACCCCCTTGGAGAGGCGAAAGAGGTACAAACCCCTCAATATGGTTACACGGGCCTACCACCCCCCGTGCTAGGGACCAAGGTACAAACCCCTCGATATGGTTACACGGGCCTACCACCCCCCGTGCTAGGGACCAAGGTACCAACCCCTCGATATGGTTATACGGGCCTACTACCCCCCGTACTAGGCAACCAAGGTACAAACCCCTCGATATGGTTATACGGGCCTACTACCCCCCGTACTAGGCATGGTCGACTCACAACACTTATTTAGAGAAAATCATATACATGTGTCCATTTCATCATCATTTCAGTAATTACATAACCATCCGTCTCATAGGACGTACCTTGGACCTTCCCTTTCCTAAGAATTCTATAAATGGGCATTTTATCAAACACAAGGTGGGCAATTGTTCATGTAAATGAAATCATGTATTTCAAGAATACTAAATCCAACCAATTCCAAAATCCATATAAATCAGCCCACCAAACAGCATACATATATATATCAACCTTCATAATTTGATCAATGGAAGCATGTAAACCATAAACATCACATAAAAATTCCATTTCATGATTAATATGCAAAAAGCGACCATAATAGGGTGTTGTAGGTAGTAATTCCGTAATTCAAGATTCATAATTGATCATGAGGACCATAAACTTGAAGTAGAAATAGAGGATAAATGGTTGGACTTGTGGAAAGGAGGTTTCCACAATCAAACCCACATACCTCAACTTTGGAGAATCCTTGATGAAGATTGGAATGGAGAATCGAAGCTTGAGATTGAGTCTTGAATCCGGAATTAGAGCTTGAGATGTTTGAATTTGGTTGAAGATCTTGGTGGAATTTTTGGAGAGGGCTTAGAGAGTGTTTTGGAGTTTAGAAAATGACTAAATATGGGACATATCCCCTTTTTATAAAAAAATGACTCCAACCCGCCTAGAAAATTCGCTCACTGGAATTGGAAATTCTGCACTGACAGGTTTTACGAAAATGGTCATAACTCCCTCATCTTAACGCGGAATAAGGTGAAACCAAGTGCGTTGGAAAGATAACTCAAAGAGCTTTAATTTGATAGGTTACATCCCTCCAGTTCCTTGTGTAGCTAAGAGATTATGCCCCTTTTAAAGTTGGACCCTCCAATCGCATTTTGTTGCGATTTTCGAGATTTTTGATACGTTGCTCTAAAATTCGGGTTAGACCCATTTCCCACTCAATTTGACCCACAAATAAGAATATGAAGTTGAATTTCCGAAATCATGCACGGATTTTGAGATATATGGAAATTACAATTATAGGTGTTTCCGAAGCACATTTTCGGGCATTTTTTGGGTCGTTTCAATATCTCCCCCTTGGGAACATTCGTCCCCGAATGTTAAAGAAACGTACATGAGAGACACAAACACGGCAATTTCAGCCCACATAAGGATGCAACAATGCACTTACACCTTATTTTCAAAACCTCAACATAGTTGTAAAAACCACAATTGAACTTGTCAAGCTAAGCTATGAATGTATGCAATGACTATGGGGGGACTTAAGGACCTGAGGATTTTATTTAAAGGGCTTAGATCAATACCTTAGGCATCGAGTGGAGTTGGAAAAGTAAGGATATCGCCTTTGCATGTCCGCTTCGGCCTCCCAAGTAGCACTTTCAACTTGTTGATTTCTCCAAGGACTTAAGTGCGAGCCACATCTTTGTCTCAACCTCATCACTTGTCTATCTAAAATGCTGGACCGGAACCTCTTCATAGGTCAAATTATCTTCAACAACACCCACAACATCAAGAGACACAATGCATTCGGATCACCACACACTTCTCACATTAAACACATGAAATACCGGATGAACCAAATCCATCTCGCTAGGCAACTTCCAACTCATAAGCTACTTACCAATTCTCCTCATCACCTGTATAGACCCACGTATCTTGGGCTCAGACTTGCCCTTCTACCAAAACGACCACACCCTTTCATGGGTGTCACTTCAAATAAACCCAATTCACCACTCGGCATTCAAGAGCCCTTCTCCCTCGCCATTGGCATAGGACTATTTGGCGACTTTGGGCCATCTTCAACCTTCTCTAATCATCCTTAACCTTCTCAAGAAGCCTCCATTAACTAGGTCTGCGTGCCAACAAGGCCACCTCACCAACCTCAAACCACCCAACCGGTGATCTACAACGCCACCCATAGAGAGCCTCAAAAGGAGCCATACCGATGCTAGAATGATAGCTATTGTTATAGGCAAACTCAATCAATGGAAGATGATCATCCCAAATACCCTTAAGCCCCAATACACAAGCCCTAAGCATATCCTCAAGTGTTTGGATAGTCCTTTCGGCTTGTCCATCCGTTTGCGGGTGAAAGGCCGTAGTAAGCTTAACTCTCGTACCTAGACCCCTTTGAAAAGACTTCCAAAAGTGTGAAGTAAATTGAGTACCACGGTCCGATATGATGGATAGAGGAATCCCATGCAACCTTACCAAGTCATGAATATATAACCTTGCATAATCTTCCGCCCCATATGTTGTCTTTACCGGTAGAAAATGAGCCGATTTTGTCATCCTATCAACCACCACCCAAATAGAATCAAAACCTTTTCTAGTCTTGGGTAAACCAACTACCAAAATCCATATTAATTTCTTCCCACTTCCAAGTAGGAATCTCTATGTCTTGGGTTAGACCACCCGGCCTTTGATGTTCGGCCTTGACTTGTTGACAATTATGACAACCGGAGACGAATTTGGCAATGTCCTTCTTCATGCCTCCCCACCAATACACATCCCTCAAATCTCTATACATTTTGGTGGAACCGGGGTGGATGGAGTAGGAAGAATTATGAGCCTCCTCAAGAATTTTCTCCCTCAAACCATCAACACAAGGCACACACAACCTACCTTGGTACCTAAGGGCACCATCTCCCCCTTGGGAGAAAACTTCCACCTTGCCCTCTTTCACCAAGGCCTTCAATTCAAACAAGGAAGAATCAAGATCTTGTTTTGCTATCACCTCATCAACCAAGGAAGACCTAGCACCATCAACAACGACCACCCCACCATTACCAACCTCTTCCAACCTAACCCCCAACCTAGCCAACCAATGTACCTCCCTAGCCATTTCCCTATCACCAATATCAACATGAGCTAGGCTACCCATAGACACCCTACTCAAAGCATCCGTCACCACATTAGCTTTACCGGGATGATAATGCACACTCATATCATAATCTTTAAGAAATTCTAGCCACCTTCTTTGTCTCAAGTTGAGATCTTTTTGGGTGAAGACATATTGGAGGCTCTTATGATCGGTGAACACATCGACACGTACCCCATACAAATAATGACGCCAAATCTTTAAAGCAAACACCACCGCGGCTAATTCAAGATCATGCGTAGGATAGTTCTTCTCATGCACTTTGAGTTGTCTAGAAGCATAGGCTATCACCTTACCATTTTGCATTAGGACACAACCCAAGCCAACTCTAGAAGCATCACAATACACAACAAATCCCTCAAGCCCATCCGGTAGTGACAATATAGGAGCGGACACAAGTTTATCTTTCAAGGTTTGAAAACTCCTTTCGCACTCATCGGTCCACTCAAACTTGGCCTTCTTTTGTGTCAACTTAGTCATGGGAGAAGCAATAGAAGAAAACCCATTCACAAATCTCCGGTAGTAACCCGCTAAGCCCAAGAAGCTCCTAATATCCGACGGGGTCAATGGCCTAGGCCAATTTCTAATCACATCGGTCTTCTTAGGGTCTACCTTAATACCATCCCCCGACACCACATGACCTAGGAAGGCAACCTCCTTCAACCAAAATTCACACTTTTCATACTTGGCATACAACTTCTCCTCTCTTAATCTTTGCAACACAACCCTCAAGTGACCCGTATGTTCTTCCTCGCTATGCGAATAGATTAAAATATCCTCAATGAAGACCACAACAAAGGAATCACGGTAGGGTTTAAAGACCCTATTCATTAGGTCCATGAAGGTAGCCGGTGCATTGGTCAACCCAAAGGACATGACCACAAATTCATAATGTCCATACCTAGTCCGGAAGGCTGTCTTGGGAATGTCACCCTCCCTCACCTTCACTTGATTATACCCGGACCGAAGATCAATCTTAGAGAAGTGGCTAGCCCCTTGCAATTGGTCGAACAAGTCATCAATCCTAGGAAGAGGATATTTATTCTTGACGGTGACCCTATTGAGTTGCCGATAATCAATACACATCCTAAAGGACCCATCTTTCTTCTTCACAAACAACACCGGTGCACCCCATGGTGATTGGCTAGGCCTAATAAAACCCTTCTCCAACAAGTCCCTCAATTGTTCTTTCAACTCCTTTAACTCCGCCGGGGCCATACGGTAAGGGGGAATAGAAATGGGTTGAGTATCGGGGAGGAGGTCTATGCCAAAATCTATTTCCCTTTTGGGAGGAACATCGGGAAGGTCATTAGGAAAGACATCAAGGAATTCATTTACGACCGGAACCGACTCTATAAGAAGGGTTTTGGACTCCACATCCCTAACCCTCACGAGGTGATAGAGACACCCCTTAGAGATCAACTTACGGGCTTTAATGCAAGAGATGAATCTACCCTTGACTACCACATTTTGGCTTTCCCACTCAAGAATGGGTTCACTTGGGAATTGGAACTTGACCCTTCGGGTTCTACAATCAATAGAAGCATAGTATGCATGCAACCAATCCATCCCAAGAACAACATCAAAATCGACCATGTTCAATTCAACAAGATCACAAGGCAATATTTTATGCAAGATGCAAATAGGACAATTTCTATAGACCTTCCTAGCAACAATATATGCACCAAATAGGAGTAGACACCTTATATGACTCACGCAACGAGTCGGGCTCGTCTTCCTCTTGTATTAGACATGATCTTGCATAGCAAAGAACAACCGTTAGGGAAGAACTTAATTCAACTCTACAGCACGACTTAGAACATAGAGAAGGGAAACATTTCCTAAAACGTCTCATAGCCTCCTACTCATAGTTGTGGTGCACAACACAACCATGAATCGGACTCTAATCAACGCGGTGTGTTGGACTCCGAGGATCATTCAACCTAGGGCTCTGATACCAAGTTTGTCACGACCCAAGCCTAGGGCCTAGATGTGACCGGCGAATGGGGAACCCGAAGGAACCCCAAACAAGCCTCATAGCGTATCATTACACATCCTTGGTCGCGGAAGCAATTAAATGACCATAAGCGATAAGCATAATCAAGGGGGAAATCGGGACTAAGGGAGCAAAAAAAAAGAAATGATACATAAATACCATAGATGAGTCAAGCTCAAGCATAAAACACAACTTGTCCAACACCACCTCTAAACATGAGTACTTAGCGGGGGCCAAGACAAACTACCGGGCTCACCCTCATAGTCAAAACATAACTAGAAAGGAAAAGTTTTATACATAGCAAAAGATCATGAGCAACGTCCCCGAAATGGAGGACTCACCAATAACCACTATAGAAAATCGTACTAGCCACGCGGAGGAGGATGGTCAAGCGGTGCTCCGGTCCCTACATGGTGACATCATGTAGGCATAGAGTATGCGTTAGTACATTTGAATGTACTAAGTATATGGGATGCAATGCAAGGCTACATTAGATGGACATCATAGGAAAAATGCGTAATCATACCCAATAGATAGCATATTAATAAAATAGTATGTATAATGATGCTTACATAAAAATCATATTTAATGGGACGTAGTACATGTGTGGCGAGTGACCATCAATATAGTATTTCCAAGGCCTACCACCCCCTTGGAGAGGCGAAAGAGGTACAAACCCCTACACGGGGAGAGGCGAAAGACCCCCCGTGCTAGGGACCAAGGTACAACCCCTCAATATGGTTACACGGGCCTACCACCCCCCGAGCTAGGGACCAAGGTACAAACCCCTCGATATGGTTATACGGGCCTACTACCCCCCGTACTAGGCAACCAAGGTACCAACCCCTCGATACGGTTATACGGGCCTACTACCCCCCGTACTAGGCTTGGTCGACTCACAACACTTATATAGAGAAAATCATATACATGTGTCCATTTCCTCATCATTTCAGTAATTACATAACCATCCGACTCATAGGACATACCTTGGACCTTCCCTTTCCTAAGAATTCTATAAATGGGCATTTTATCAAACCCAAGGTGGGCAATTGTTCATGTAAATGAAATCATGTATTTCAAGAATACTAATTCCAACCAATTCCAAAATCCATATAAATCAGCCCACCAACAGCATACATATATATATCAACCTTCATAATTTGATCATGGAAGCATGTAAACCATAAACATCACATAAAAATTCCATTTCATGATAATATGCAAAAAGGACCATCATAGGGTGTGTAGTAGTAATTCCGTAATTCAAGAATTCATAATTGATCATGAGGACCCATAAACTTGAAGTAGAAATAGAGGATAAATGGTTGGACTTGTGGAAAGGAAGGTTTCCACAATCAAACCCACATACCTCAACTTTGGAGAATCCTTGATGAAGATTGGAATGGAGAATCGAAGCTTGAGATTGAGTCTTGAATCCGGAATTAGAGCTTGAGATGTTTGAATTTGGTTGAAGATCTTGGTGGAATTTTTGGAGAGGGCTTAGAGAGTGTTTTTGGAGTTTAGAAAATGACTAAATATGGGACATATCCCCTTTTTATAAAAAAATGACTCCAACCCGCCTAGAAAATTCGCTCACTGGAATTGGAAATTCTGCACTGACAGGTTTTACGAAAATGGTCATAACTCCCTCATCCTAACGCGGAATAAGGTGAAACCAAGTGCGTTGGAAAGCTAACTCAAAGAGCTTTAATTTGATAGGTTGCATCCCTTCCAGTTCCTTGTGTGCTAAGAGATATGCCCCTTTAAAGTTGACCCTCCAAATCGCAATTTTTGCGATTTTCGAATTTTGATACGGTTGCTCTAAAATTCGGGTTAGACCCATTTCCCACTCAATTTGACCCCACAAATAAGAATATGAAGTCGAATTTCCGAAATCATGCATGGATTTTGAGATATATGGAAATTACAATTATAGGTGTTTCCGAAGCACATTTTCGGGCATTTTTGGGGTCGTTTCAGTGTTGATCGTGGCTACGCGTTGGAGTGTTCAGGAGGTATTGGGGGCTCTCCATTCAAGGTATAATCCACACTGAAGGGGTTGCCATCTCTCTTTTGTTTTCTTCAATTGGTGATTTTGCTGCATGTGGTGGTTCGGGCTATTCTTTGCATGGAATTGAGCCCCATTTCGGGGCATAAGATCGGTTAGTCATTTAGGACCTTTTGATAGAGTCAATTTTCAGTGTTCCCAGCATGGATCCCACATTCCTATTTTGACATGATTTTTGTGTCCATTTCTAAATGTTGTGATTTTAATGTCTAAACATATGTAATAACATTGTGATTGATAATTTGATAGCGTGACGGTGTTTCGAGGCATTTCAGAAGCGGATAGCCCTTGTGTGGTGGATTAAGAGCGCTCGTGATTGGATTTGATATAGGCTTCAGTCTACTTTCTTGATTGGACTTATTAGATAATGCCTAGTATAGATTTTATGTAATTGTTATGGTATTTGTAGGGTATTTAGCTTTCCCCTGGTTATTCCATTTTTCTTGATTTCGTAGGAACTTTGGGCTTAGTGTGGGTGTTGAGATCCTTAGTTTAGGCTTGTAGATTTTCTTGTGGTGTAGATGATCTTGTTTATCCTTGTCAGGATTGATACTTTGTGGCCTTAGAGTAAGTTGGACCTTAGATGCTTTAGATTGTGTTTTACCACCCTCGTAGTTATGATTTGCTCCCTATAGGACTTGTATTGGGTTTTTCTCCTGGTGTTACTGCTTGTGACCTTTGTGGCTCATCGTAGTCATGTGTTGGTCCTAGCTATGCTCAGTCAAGGACTAGAGCGGTATGATTGGGTAAGGTGTTTTCCCTTGAGTTGGTTCTCCTTTTTATTGATTTGAGACCTCTTCTTTGGTCCCTTCACTTGTCGTTTAGCGGTAGACATGTTATACTCTTATTGAGCTTGGTTATATTATTGGGCCCGAGGCCATATACGAGGACTAGTTGGATCCCAGGTTAGCACTCTCCGTTTGGGTAGCGTGGTTTGGTTGGCTGTGTAATTATTTAATTTTGAGTGCCTTGTTTGAATGCTGGTAATGGTATGCATTGTATTGTTTTCTCATTCTCACAGATTTTGTGGTATGATACCAGCCCATGCATTGGCATATTTATCGTTCATGATGAGATATTGTTTTACTCGGCTTTTTATTCTAAACTGGTTTTAAGGGAAGCCGTACCATATGTATCACTTGACTTACTAATTTTTGAGATTACGAGGCGTCAGGGACGTGCTCCTTTTTCTACTTGCGATATTTGAGGCATCGGGGATGTGCTCCATTTTTACTTGACTAGTTGGCATGTCGACACCCTTTCTTGCATGCTTTTGGTCTTGCTGGCACCCCTGGAGTTTACTGGCAAGCTAGACGGCCCTATTATTGGTTACTCACAGTTCGAGGCCGTTAGTTCTGGTTCGAGGCTGATGCTCACGATTTAAGGTTGTTACTTTTAGTTCAAGGCCGATGCCCATGGTTCGAGGCTGTTACTTTCGATTCGAGGTCGATGTTTACGGTTTGAGGACGTTACCTCTGGTTAGAAGTTTGGATGGTTACTGATGGTCCCACTGCTCACCCTGCATTCATATGCATTGCCCATCACGAGTATATTATTTGTTGATTGCACACTCAAATTTATGGGGGCAGGTTGGGTTATGATTGTTGTTTGTACCTTTCAGGCTTATGGAGGTCTGATTAAGTTATTGTTTTGCTATATTCGGTTCTCTGTTAGTGTTTTATTGTTAGCTTATAGGCTTTGACTTTAGAATTATGGTGGTGTAACACCTCGGATTCAAGAAGAAGGAAAATTTTAGGTCTGGTGTTAGTACTGACAGAAGCCAACTACGGACCGTAGGTTGACTTATGGGCAGTAGGTGGGAAATGTGGATGGCAGGGTAAATATTTTGAAAATGTCAAGTTTCAGGATCCCATTGACGGTTCGCCAGGACGGCCCATCATTCCATGAACGAGTCATAGGTATGTCTCGTAGGTCACTCTCAGACTTAGTGAAATTTTGAGGGTTGAAGTTGAGATCGACGGCTGGTATGTACGGTCCGTAAGTGGACCAACGGACCGTACATGGAAAACGTCATATGAAGCCCAAAATTTCTAGCTTCTAAATCCTATCAACGGTTGGACAGGACGGTCCGTAGTTGGACCTACGGACCCTAGGTCGTGACAGTAGGTCGAAGCCGACAGTTATTTTTAAGGGTCTTTTGGCCTTTTCCCTAATTGATCTATTCCTAATCTAAGTCGGTTAAGCCATAATCCTAGACCCTATATAAGGCTTCTAAGCCTAATTCTACTCTTTTCTAATCACTCCCCAATTCCCTCCAAAGTCTTTCCCCAAATATTTCTCTCTCTAGAAGCTTGAAGAAGAAGAAGGAGAATCTAGGGTTTCAAGATCAAGCCTCTTAATCATCCATTGCTAGTGGGCTTTTGGCATCAAGGTATGTTAGCTTTCACCTATGAATCCCTTTCCTCCATAGGGTTCCTAAATTCTCCAATTTGCAAAGTTAGAATTCTTCAATTGAAATTAGGGTTTTCTTCAAACTCATGGGTTCTTTCCAATTATGATCTAATTGATTGAGTTATGTTTATTTATGCATGAATTGAGTAAATTCAATGAATTTAAGATGAAATCATATGAGCCCATGTTTGAATTATGATTTCTAAACTATAAGTCTATGATGAAGTTGAAGAATGATCAAAAGATAAATTTTATGAAGTTACGCATGCTCAATTATGAAATTATGATGATTTAAGACTTTCTTTGAGAGTGAAGCATAAATGTTGATTGTTATTGGGTTGTGAAAGGATTTCTCACATACTACTCAAAACATGATTTGTGAAAGGACTTTGCTCACATGAAGGATTCATAACGGTTGAAAGGTCTTTCTCAACCAAAGCTTTGAATCAAGAATAAGGAGCTAATCTAATGACAAGATAAATTTTAGACTTATGATTAATCAATGGGAATTATGCTTAGCACCGAGTGCATATTGAGATGGAACCTCTCCCGTTAGTAGAGGCAAAATTTCTAGTAGAAATCTCTCTATCCCGTGCCACCATAGGACAATTGTCTTAGATAGACATTAGCTAGTGGATCAACCTAAGCTAGAGGTTATGGTTCTTAACTTGGCAAGTGTGGACACCTCTTTTCGGTGTGGGGTAGACACTGGATTCCATGTTATGGCTCACATGGTCTATGTCGGTTAAGGCTCACTTCCCATAATAATGAACTAAGGTTATTTTCTAAAGGTACTTCAAGCATGTGTCGTTTTAAAGGTAATCTCATTGCATTGGTTGTGAATCATATTTCATATTTCCTAACATGTCATCACATGATTTAACTTGGTTATTGTACCTCATGTATAGCCCTTTTTAGCAAGATTTTGTAACCTATATGCATAGTTATCATACTTGGTACATTCTTGTACTAACACATACTCTTTCCTACATTTTCTCACAAGTGTAGGATCTGGCTCATCTCCATCCTCCCGTGGCTAGTCCGTTGTGATTGAGACCTTGAAGACTTGGTGAGTCCTCATATGTTCGAGGGCAATACCATGTTTATGATTTTATGCCATTTATTTTTAAGACTTGTATGGGTTACGTCCCACTTTCATTCTATTCATGTATTAGATGGCTTTGAGACTATGTTTAGACTTTCGCTTCTCTTTACTATAAATTGTCTTTGAACTCTCATCTACTATTATCTTGTATTATGCATGCTAAGTGGCTTGTTTAGGGTCTTTTGGGGTCTTGTACGTCATGTAATGTCTAGGGAGTACTTTAGGTCATGACAAACTTGGTATTCAAAGCACAAGGTTTTAGAAAGGTCCTAGGAAGTCCCATAAGCCTCATCGAGTAGAGTCTTGTTCATGGGTGTGAAGCGCGCCACACTTATGAATGAGAGGCTATAAGATGCTTAGGAAACTCCACTTCTTTCATCACTCTAAAGTCGTGTGATAGAGTTTAACTCTATATGTTTCACTTCTAATCCCTATCCGATGCTTTTCAGGATATGGCCACTCAAAAGGCATATTCTAGGAGGAATACGAGAGAGAATGTGAAACTAGAAGCTCTACAAGTTCCCGTCGACCCTTTGGCCAAGCAAGTGACTAATGCAAAGTTTAGGGCTGCTTTTCAAGTGTTGGCCCAAACTATGACGGCTCAAGCCAATAGGGAGGTTGTGGTCCCCGTGAACCAAAATATGGGTATGAAGGCATCTAGAGTGAGGGATTTCACTAGGATGAACCCTCCGGAGTTTCATGGGTCTAAGGTTGAGGAAGATCCTAAAGAGTTCATCGATGAGGTGTATAAGGTGTTGATGATCGTGGGTGTAACTCCGGTGGAAAAGGCGGAATTGGCCGCTTATCAACTCAAGGGTATGGCTCAAGTGTGGTTTGATCAATGGAAGAATGAGAAGGCGTTTGATGCGGGTCCTCTTGATTGGGGGAAGTTTAAGGTTACTTTCCTCTAAAGGTTCTTTCTCCTTGAGATTAGGGAGGCAAGGGTGCTTGAGTTCATTAACCTTCGTCAAGGAAACATGAGTGTGGAGGAGTATTCTTTGAAGTTCACACAATTGTCTAGGTATGCTCCTACTATGGTTGCCGATCCTAGGATAAGAATGAGTAAGTTTATTTTCGGAGTGTCTGAAATAGTGGTCAAGGAATGTTGTACCGCCATGCTAATACGTCAAAAATCACACCTCAATAAAGAAGTATAAATGGTTGAAATCAATTTATAGAACTCAACTGGAGTTGAGGTCGATCCCACAGGGAATTTACTGGCGCTTTTATTCAATTTTGGTTGATATTTCCATAAAGAAAAGTAAAATGCAAGAAAGTAAATAATGGGAGTTTGATGTTTTAACACTAATTGTTGAGTTATTAACACTTTAGTTGAACCAGAGAAATGATATTATTTTATCACGTTGTGAATGAGACTAGGGTTGTGCTCCCCATGACATTACTGCTCTCTTATTATTTAGCCCGAATGATTTCCGCTCATTTAAGTCTGATGTTCCTAGCAAGATAGATACATCTAAACACTTCTCAGTCTTATTAGATGTTTTTCCACTCTTTTCTTCTCAGTCTCAGAATGCTTGAAATCAAACTTTTGCTTATTTAGTGTAATAGTTATCTTGTCTCAAACTCTAACAAACTACACCATGTATATGGAGTTTGTTCTCGCTTTATCCCAATCATTACTTTTTTCTCGAACAAGTAAGGATTAAAAGTTGCCTCTAATGCGTGCATTCATTAAAGATTAATTATTTCCAAAGAAAAAACAACACCAACAATTTACAAGTTGGCCTCACTCTTGCTAAATTCGGAGCTACATTCACGTCATGGTTCCCACAACCCTCATTGTGGTATTTAGTTGCTCATTTTTTCAAGAAACACAAAGTAAAACAATATTGACTGCATAATAATATGACTTACAATAATAGAATTCCAAATGTTTCTTGAATGTTGATGCTAAACCAAGAATAACAAAATCTAGATCCAAAAAATAATAGTAACAAAGATTAACCGATGTTTTAGTTTCGAAGATAGAGTTTCTCCCATCACAAAATATTCAAAAACAATTGATAATGAAAAGATGTCCTTCAAAAATAAACCCTAAGTAATTTAAAATAAATTGTGAAAACAAGTCCTAAAGTAATTAGAACTCTTTTGTCGCACATCTTCACGAGAGGGTTGACGGCTCGTTAAGTGCTAAACGGCCCGTTAAGCCCTTCATCGTCTAACTTGGATAGTGAGGTCTTCAGCTACTGCATCCCTTTTACGAGAGGGTTGATGGCTCGTGTAGTGCTTCACGGCTCGTGAGGTGCTTCGTTACTCAACACTCGTGCAAAATAAACATCTTCTTCACTGCTCATGCTTCATGATTTGTCATACGACTCGTACACTTCTTCACGACTCATCAGACTGGTCGTGGCCTTCACTTGTCTTGGGCAAGGCTTCAGGTCTTCATTGGTTCCTTTCCACGAGTCATCAAATGACTCGTGGACATGCTCACGGCAAGTTTAAGGGATTATGGCCTTCTGTCTTTCAGGACCTCACCGTTTCCTCTCCACGAGCCATCAGACGACTCTTGGGCATGATCATAGCCCGTCAGGAGGTCCGTGAAGTCTACTTCAGCTTGTTTTCCTTCATTTCTTCCAACTTTTGTTCACTAGTGTTTTACCTGTACAAACCATCCAAAGAAAACATCATATCCACATAGAAACACTTGCTTTCTTGCTTTAGTCCTTTGTTTTGAGCGTCAAATGTGCCGTATAATCACGACACATCACATGCTCATCAATTATATGGATATTTCACATCTAATGGTTCATGCTCAATAAATAGAAGAGGAGAAACTTAAGGAAAGGTCTAGGGAGGCAAAGAGGGCTAAGACCGGTGATGGTGACTTTTCACGCTCGAGGTCTGATGGGTATGGTCTTCCTAAGTTTCGACAAAGGTTCTCTGGTCAAGGTTCCCCCAATGTTCCTCCTAAGTTCAACAAGGAAAGGGTGTCTAACCGTAAGCCTCAAGGAGGGAACGATGGTGGATTTTCATTAACTACTTGTGCTAAATGTGGAAAGAAGCACGAGGGTAACTACTTAGCCGACACGGATAGTTGTTTCGGTTGCGGTAAGAATGGTCATAAGATAAGGGATGATTGTCCATCACTCGCGGCTAAGGTAAGGGAAGGTAAACAAACTCCACCTAGTGGTTCGAGTTCAAATGTTCCCAAATAAGACCGATTCTATGCACTTCAGACTCGTCATGATCAAGAGGGTTGTTGCGACGTGGTTACCTGTATGTTGAAAGTCTTTCAACTTGATGTTTATGCATTGCTTGATCCCGGTGCTACCTTATCTTTTGTGACGCCATATGTGGCTATGAGATTTGATGTTCATTCGGATGTGTTGTTAGATATTTTTTCCGTCTCTACCCCTATTGGTGAATCTATTGTGGCTAAGGGAGTCAATAGAAATTGTCCCATCTTCTTATCCCATAGAGTCAGTCATGTTGATCTTGTAGAGTTTGATATGATAGATTTTGATCTTATTCTTGGGATGGATTGGCTACATTCATGTTATGCTTCTATTGATTGTAGAACCCGAGTGGTTAAGTTTCAGGTTTCAAATGAACCTGTCCTAGAGTGGAAATGGGGAAATTCTATGCTTAAGAGTCGATTTGTTTCTTGTCTTAAAGCTAGGAAGATGATTTCTAAGGGTTGCATATACCATCTTATTCGGGTTGGGGATATCCATTCCGAAACCCTTATCTTTGAGTCGGTCCCCATTGTAAATGAGTTTCCAGAAGTGTTTCTCGATGATCTTTCCATTGTTCCTCCCGAAAGAGAAATAGAGTTTGGTGTTGATGTTCTTCCAGATGTGCAACCTATCTCTATTCTATCTTACTGAATGGCTCCGGCAGAACTTAAGGAATTTAAGGAGCAATTGAGAAACTTGTTGGATAAAGGCTTCATCCGACCAAGCATCTCTCCATGGGGTGCCCAGTGTTGTTTGTCTGAAAGAAGGATGGTTCGCTTTGAATGTGTATTGATTATCAAAAATTTAATAAGGTTACTATTAAGAATAAGTATCTCTCCTGAGTATATATGATTTGTTTTACCAACTTTAAGGAGTGAGTTACTTTTCCAAGATTTACCTTCGATCGGGTATCACCAATTAAGGGTAAGGGAAGATGACATTCCGCAGATAGCTTTTCGGACTAGATATGGCCATTACAAATTTTTAGTAATGTCATTTGGTTTGACGAATGCTCCTGCTACATTTATGGATTTGATTAATAGGGTGGTTAGACAATACCTAGATATGTTTGTGATTATGTTCATGGACGACATTTTGATTTACTCAAGGAGAGAGGATGATCATACCTCTCATTTGAGGATTGTGTTGCAAGTCTTCAAGGACCAACAACTCTTTGCAAAGTTTAGTAAATGTGAGTTTTGGTTGAGGTCTGTAGCTTTTTTTTGTCACATTATTTCTGGTAAGGGTATTGAGGTAGACCCTAAGAAGACGGATGTTGTTAAGAGTTGGCCCGGACCTCTATCCGCTTCTGATATTCGAAGTTTCTTGAGTTTGGCTGGTTATTATAGAAGGTTTGTAGAGGGTTTTTCTTCAATTGCCTCTCCATTGAAGGCATTGACCAAAAATAAAGTTAAGTTCGTATGGTCTGAAGCATGTGAGAAGAGTTTCCAAAAATTGAAAGATAGGCTTACCTCCGCTCCGGTGTTAACTCTACCGGAAGGATCCGATGGATTTGTGGTTTATTGCAATGCCTCAAGGATTGGGTTGGGATGTGTCCTTATGCAAAATTGGAAGGTAATTGCTAATGCTTCATGGCAACTAAAGATTCATGAAAAGAACTATCCTACCCATGACTTGGAACTAGCGGCGGTTGTATTTGTTCTGAAGATTTGGAGGCATTACTTATATGGTGTCAATGTGGATGTCTTCACCAACCACAAGAGTTTGCAATATGTGTTTAAGAAAAAGGATCTGAATCTTTGCCAAAGGAGGTGGCTTGAGTTGCTAAAGGACTACGACATTTGTGTCCTCTATCATCCCGGCAAGCCGAATGTGGTGGAGGATGCCCTTAGTCGGTTGTCCATGGGTAGTGTTACTCATGTTGTGGATGATAAGAAAGAATTGGTTCGATATGTTCATAGATTGGCCCAATTGGGTGTCCGCTTGATTGATTCTAACGAAGGAGGCGTTGTTGTTCATAATGGTGCAGAGTCGTCCTTTGTATCAAATGTGAAAGAAAAGCAAGGCCTTGATCCAATTTTGATGGAATTGAATGAAGTTGTGCTTAAAAAGTCCGTTGATCCTTTCTCCAAAGGGGGATATAGTGTACTTAGATGATATAGTGTACTTAGATATCAAGGTCATTTGTGTGTTTCTAATGTTGACAATTTGAGGGAGTAGATTCTATCGGAAGACGATAGTTTCTGATATTCCATTCACCCGGGAGCCACCAAGATGTACCGTGACTTGCGGAAGGTCTTTTGGTGGAATGGGATGAAGAAGGACATTGTGGAATTTGTGGCTAAGTGCCCTAATTATCAACAAGTGAAAGTCGAGCATCAAAAGCCGGGAGGTTTGTCCCAAGATATTAGTATTCCTACTTAGAAGTGGGAAGATTTGAAGGCGGACTTCATTGTTGGTTTACCAAGCACCCGGTGACAACATGACTCGATTTGGGTTATCGTGTTCCGTATGATGAAATCGGCTTATTTCATTCCGGTCAAGGTTTCTTATTCAGCGGAAGACTATGCTAAGTTGTACCTTAAGGAAATGGTTAGGTTGCATGGAGTGCCCCTATCCATTATATCCGATCGTGGTACACAATTCACTTTATAATTTTTGAAATCTTTCCAAAAGGGCCTTGGTACTCATATTAAGCTTAGTACGACCTTTCATCCCGAAACCTATGGATAAGCGGAGCATGTACTATCAAAACATTGGAAGATATGTTGAGATCTTGTGTGATTAACTTCAAGGGTAATTGGGATGATCATTTTCCTTTGATTGGGTTTGCTTATAATAATAACTATCATTCTAGTATTGGTATGGCTCCATTTGAGGCTCTTTATGGTAGGAGGTGTAGATCTCCTATAGGTTGGTTTGAAGTTGGTGAAGTTGCTTTGATAGGTCCTGAATTGGTTCATGAGGGTATGGATAAAGTTTGACGTATAAGAGAAAGGTTGAAAATGGGTCCTATCCTGATGTTAGAAGGAGAGATCTAGAATTTGATGTTAATGATTGGGTTTACTTGAAAATTTTACCCATGAAGGGTGTAATGAGGTTTGGAAAGAAAGGGAAGCTTAGCCCGTTATGTGGGCCCATATCATATTTTTAGGTGAATTGGCAAGGTTCCTTAGGAACTTGACTAGCCTAATGATTTTGCATCGGTTCACCCGATTTTCCATGTCTCTTATTGAAGAAGTGTGTTGGCTATCCGGCATCTATAGTGCCATTGGAGACTCTTGGTGTGAAGGAGAGTCTTTATTTAGACTGACATGTTCAGAAGTTGAGAAATAAAGAAATTGCTTCCGTTAAGGTTGTTTGGAGGAATCAATTAGTTGAGGGTGCTACTTGAGAGGCCGAGACCAATATGATGCCTCGTTATCCTCATATCTTTTTCTCCACTCCTACTCTAGCTTGAGGTATTTAGTTCCTCATGGTTCACTCTTTGGTCTCATGTGTCTTAGATATTCCCATGATTCATCATTTATGCATGTTTATGAAAAACCTTAAATTTTGAGAAAATGAGTTAACTCGATTGATTTCTTCATGTTTATGTGCATTTTAGTATATGTTGCATATAGACCATATGAAATGATGTTTTGAACATACTTTAGCTTGGAGTAGATGTTTCCTCCTCGGATATGTGCATTTATGTGATTGCATTCATGTTGGGTTGTTAGGTTTAGTTACTATCCTTCTTATGATATCTTGATTCTCATTCGAGGATGAATGTTTCAAAGGGGGAGATATTGTAGCATCTCGGATTCAAGAAGAAGGAAAATTTCAGGTCTGGTGCAAGTACTGACGGAAGCCACCTACGGACTGTAGGTTGACTTACAGGCCGTAGGTGGGAACCGTGGATGGCAGGGTAGAAATTTTGAAAATGTCAAGTTTCAGGATCCCATTGACGGTTCGCTAGGACAGCCCGTCATTCCATGAACGAGTCGTTGATAGGTCTCGTAGGTCATTCTCAGATTTAGTGAAATTTTAAGGGTTGAAGTTGGGATCGACGACTGGTATATATGGTCCGTAAGTTGACCAACGGACCGTACATGGCAACCGTCGTTTGAAGCCCAAAATTTCTAGCTTCTGAATTCCATCGACAGTTGGACATGACGGTCCGTAGTTCGACCTACCGACCGTAGGTCGTGATTGAAGGTCGAATTCATCAGTTATTTTTAAGGGTCTTTTTGTTTTTTTCCTAATTAATCTATTCCTAATCTAAGTCG
Source organism: Solanum appendiculatum (assembly GCA_018342035.1). Lineage (NCBI taxonomy): Eukaryota > Viridiplantae > Streptophyta > Magnoliopsida > Solanales > Solanaceae > Solanum > Solanum appendiculatum. The sequence goes on along the minus strand of JAGDQO010000347.1, from coordinate 328,121 downwards.
GTTAAACCCTAATCCTAGACCCTATATAAGACTTCTAAGCCTAATTCTACTCTTTTCTTTGAGACTGAAGCATAAGTATTGATTATTATCGGTTTGTGAAAGAATTTCTCACATACTACTCAAAACATGATTTATGAAAGGAATTTTCTCACATGAAGGATTCCTAAGGGTTAAAAGGTTTTTCTCAACCAAAGCTTTGAATCAAGAGTAAGGAGCTAATCTAATGACAAGATAAATTAAGACTTATGACTAATCCATGGGAATTATGCTTATCAACGAGTGGATATTGTTGTGGAAGCTCTTCCGTTAGTAGAGGTCGGGTTTCTAGTAGCAATCTCTCTATCCCACAACTATGTGCCACCATAGGATGAATGTCTTAGATAGACATTACCTAGTGGATCCACCTATGCTAGAAGTTATGGTTCTTACCTTGGAAAGTAAGGACACCTCTTTTCGGTGTGGGGTAGACGCCGAATTCCATTTTATGATTCACATGGTATATGTCAGTTAAGGCTCACTTCGCACAACAATGAACTAAGGTTATTTTCTAAAGATATTTCGAACACGTGTTGTTTTAAAGGTAATTTCATTGCATTGATTATGACTCATATATCATATTTCCTACCATGTTATCACATGATTTAACTTGGTTACTGTACCTTATGTATAGTCCTTTTTAGCATGATTTTGTAACATAGATGCATAGTTATCATAATTGGTACATTCTTTTACTAACGCATACTCTTGCCTACATTTTCTCACAAGTGTAGGATCCGACTCATCTCCCTCCTCTCGTGGCTAGTCCATTGTGATTGAGACCTTGAAGACTTGGTGCGTCCTCATATGTTCGAGGGCAATACCATGTTTATGCTTTTATGTCATTTCTTTTTTAAGACTTGTATGGGTTACGTCCCAGTTTCATTCTATTCATGTATTAGATGGCTTTGAGACTATGTTTATACTTCCGCTACTCTTTACTATAAATTTTCTTTGAACTCTTATGTACTATTATATTGTATGATGTACGCTAACTAGCTTGTATAGGGCCTTTCGGGGTCTTCTACCCCATGTCACGTCTAGGGAGTACTTTAGGTCGTGAAAAGAATTGTATTCAGAGAACAAGATTTTAGAAAGGACCTAGGAAGTCTCATAAGTCACGTCGAGTAGAGTTTTGTTCATGGGTGAGAAGCGCACTACACTTATGAATGAGAGGCTATAAGATGCTTAGGAAACTCCAATTCTTTCATCACTCTAAAGTCGAGCAATAGAGTTTAACTCTATATGTCTTTCTCCTAATCCCTATCCGATGGTTCTCAGGATATGGCCACTCGAAAGGCATATGCTAGGAGGAATGCGAGTGAGAATGTGAAACAAGAAGCTCCTCAAGTTCCGGTCGACCCTTTGGCCAAGCAAGTGACTAATCCAGATTTTAGGGTTGCTTTTCAAGTGTTGGCCAAAGCTATGACGGCTCAAGACAATAGGGAGATGTGGTCCCCGGGAACCAAAATATGGGTATGAAGGCATCTAGAGTGAGGGATTTCACTAGGATGAACCCTCCGGAGTTTCATGGGTCTAAGGTTGAGGAAGATCCTCTAGAGTTCATTGATGAGGTGTATAAGGTGTGTATGATCATGGGTGTAACCACAGTGGAAAAGGTGGAATTGGCCGCTTATCAACTCAAGGGTGTGGCTCAAGTATGGTTTGAGCAATGGAAGAATGAGAGGGCAGTTGATTCAGGTCCTCTTAATTGGGAGAAGTTTAAGGTTACTTTCCTTGATAGGTTCATTCCCCTTGAGATGAGGGAGGCAAGGATGCTTGAGTTCATTAACCTTCATCAAGGAAACATGAGTGTGAAGGAGTATTCTTTAAAGTTCACACAATTGTCTAGGTATGCTCCTACTATGGTTGCCGCTACTAGGGCAAGAATGAGTACGTTTTTGAAACGACCCCAAAAATGCCCGAAAATGTGCTTCGGAAACACCTATAATTGTAATTTCCATATATCTCAAAATCCGTGCATGATTTCGGAAATGCGACTTCATATTCTTATTTGTGGGGTCAAATTGAGTGGGAAATGGGTCTAACCCGAATTTTAGAGCAACCGTATCAAAATTCAAAAATCGCAAAATTTGCGATTTGGAGGGTCAACTTTAAAGGGGCATATCTCTTAGCACACAAGGAACTGGAAGGGCTGCAAACTATCAAATTAAAGCTCTTTGAGTTAGATTTCCAACGCACTTGGTTTCACCTTAGTCCGAGTTAGGATGAGGGAGTTATGACCATTTTCGTAAAACCTGTCTGTGCAGATTTGCAATTTCCAGTGAGCTTTTTTTTTAGGCGGGTTGGGGACGTTTTTTATAAAAAGGGGATATGTCCCATACTTAGTCATTTTTCTTAACTCCAAAAACACTCTCTAAGCCCTCTCCAAAAATTCCCCAAGATCTTCAACCAAATTCAAACATCTCAAGCTCTAATTCCGGATTCAAGACTCAATCTCAAGCTTCGATTCTCCATTCCAATCTTCATCAAGGATTCTCCAAAGTTGAGGTATGTGGGTTTGATTGTGGAAACCTTCCTTTCCACAAGTCCAACCATTTATCCTCTATTTCTACTTCAAGTTTATGGGTCCTTATGATTATTTATGAACTCTTGAATTATGGAATTACTACTACACACCCTATTATGGTCCATTTTGCATATTATCATGAAATGGAATTATTATGTGATGTTTATGGTTTACATGCTTCCATGATCAAATTATGAAGGTTGATATATATATGTATGTTGTTGGTGGGCTGATTTATATGGATTTTGGAATTGGTTGGACTTAGTATTCTTGAAATACATGATTTCATTTACATGAACAATTGCCCACCTTGTGTTTGATAAAATGCCCATTTATAGAATTCTTAGGAAAGGGAAGGTCCAAGGTACGTCCTATGAGTCGGATGGTTATGTAATTACTGAAATGATGAGGAAATGGACACATGTATATGATTTTCTCTATATAAGTGTTGTGAGTCGACCAAGCCTAGTACGGGGGGTAGTAGGCCCGTATAACCGTATCGAGGGGTTGGTACCTTGGTTGCCTAGTACGGGGGGTAGTAGGCCCGTATAACCATATCGAGGGGTTTGTACCTTGGCTAGGGTGGTAGGCCCGTGTAACCGTATCGAGGGGGTACCTTGGTTGCCTAGTACGGGGGGTAGTAGGCCCGTATAACTGTATCGTACCTGGTTGCCTTGGTTGCCTAGTACGGGGGGTAGTAGGCCCGTATAACCGTATCGAGGGGTTGGTACCTTGGTTGCCTAGTACGGGGGGTAGTAGGCCCGTATAACCATATCGAGGGGTTTGTACCTTGGTCCCTAGCTCGGGGGGTGGTAGGCCCGTGTAACCATATTGAGGGGTTTGTACCTCTTTCGCCTCTCCAAGGGGGTGGTAGGCCTTGGAAATACTATATTGATGGTCACTCGCCACACATGTACTACGTCCCACTAAATATGATTTTTATGTAAGCATCATTATACATATCATTTCGTTAATATGCTATCTATTGGGTATGATTACGCATTTTTTCTATGATGTCCATCTAATGTATTGCATTGCATCCCATATACTTAGTACATTCAAATGTACTAACGCATACTCTATGCCTACATGATGTCACCATGTAGGGACCGGAGCACCGCTTGACCATCCTCCTCCGCGTGGCTAGTACGATTTTCTATAGTGGTTATTGGTGAGTCCTCCATTTCGGGGACGTTGCTCATGATCTTTTGCTATGTATAAAACTTTTCCTTTATAGTTATGTTTTGACTATGAGGGTGAGCCCGGTAGTTTGTCTTGGCCCCCGCTAAGTACTCATGTTTAGAGGTGGTGTTGGACAAGTTGTGTATTATGCTTGAGCTTGACTCATCTATGGTATTTATGTATCATTTCTTTCTTTTTTTTCTTGCTCCCTTAGTCCCGATTTCCCCCTTGATTATGCTTATCGCTTATGGTCATTTAATTGCTTCCGCGACCAAGGATGTGTAATGATACGCTATGAGGCTTGTTTGGGGTTCCTTCGGGTTCCCCATTCGCCGGTCACATCTAGGCCCTAGGCTTGGGTCGTGACAGTTTTTTTTCGAATTGTCCGAAATGGTGGTCAAGGAATGTCGTACCGCCATGCTCATCAATGATATGAATATTTCTCGTCTAATGGTTCATTCTCAACAAATAGAAGAGGAGAAACTTAAGGAAAGGTCTAGAGAGGCAAAGAAGGCTAAGACCGGTGATGGTGACTTTTCACGCTCGAAGTTCGATGGGTATAGTCATCCTATGTTTCGACAAAGGTTCTCTGGTCAAGGTTCCCTCAATGTTCCTCCTAATTTCAACAAGGAAAGGGTGTCTAACCGTAAGCCTCAAGGAGGGAACGATGGTGGATTTTCATTAACTACTTGTGCTAAATGTGGGAAAAAGCACGAGGGTAAATGCTTAGCCGGCACGGATAGTTGTTTCGGTTTTTGTAAGAGTGGTCATAAGATAAGGGATTGTCCATCACTCACGGCCAAGGTAAGGGAAGGTAAACAAACTCCACCTAGTGGTTCGAGTTCAAATGCTCCCAAGCAAGACCGATTCTATGCACTTCAGACTCGTCATGATCAAGAGGGTTGTTGCGACGTGGTTACCTATATGTTGAAAGTCTTTCAACTTGATGTTTATGCTTTGCTTGATCCCGGTGCTAACTTATCTTTTGTGACGCCATATGTGGCTATGAGATTTGATGTTCATTCGGATGTGTTGTTAGATATTTTTTCCGTCTCTACCCCTATTGGTGAATCTATTGTGGCTAAGGGAGTCAATAGAAATTGTCCCATCTTCTTATCCCATAGAGTCAGTCATGTTGATCTTGTAGAGTTTGATATGATAGATTTTGATCTTATTCTTGGGATGGATTGGCTACATTCATGTTATGCTTCTATTGATTGTTGAACCCGAGTGGTTAAGTTTCAGGTTCCGAATGAACCTGTCCTAGAGTGGAAATGGGGAAATTCTATGCTTAAGAGTCGATTTGTTTCTTGTCTTAAAGCTAGGAAGATGATTTCTAAGGGTTGCATATACCATCTTATTCGGGTTGGGGATATCCATTCCGAAACCCTTATCTTTGAGTCGGTCCCCATTGTAAATGAGTTTCCAGAAGTGTTTCTCGATGATTTTTCCATTGTTCCTCCCGAAAGAGAAATAGAGTTCGGTGTTGATGTTCTTCCAGATGTGCAACCTATCTCTATTTCTTTTTACTGAATGGCTCTGGCAGAACTTAAAGAATTGAAGGAGCAATTGAAAGACTTGTTAGAAAAAGGCTTCATCCGACCAAGTATCTCTCCATGGGGTGCCCCAGTGTTGTTTTTCTGAAAGAAGGATGGTTTGCTTTGAATGTGTATTGATTATCGAAAATTGAATAAGGGTACTATTAAGAATAAGTATCTCTCCTGAGTATAGATGATTTGTTTGACCAACTTCAAGGAGTGAGTTACTTTTCCAAGATTGACCTTCGATCGGGCTATCACCAATTAAGGGTAAAGAAAGATGACATTCCGAAGACAGCTTTTCGGACTAGATATGGCCATTACGAATTTTTAGTAATGTCATTTGGTTTGACGAATGCTCCGGCTGCATTTATGGATTTGATTAATAGGGTGTTTAGACAATACCTAGATATGTTTGTTATTGTGTTCATCGACGACATTTTGATTTACTCAAGAATTGAGGATGAGCATACCTCTCATTTGAGGATTGTGTCACAAGTCTTCAAGGACCAACAAATCTTTGTAAGGTTTAGTAAATGTTAATTTTTGTTGAGGTCCATAGATTTTCTTGGTCACATTGTTTCTGGTAAGTGTATTGAGGTGGACCCTAAGAAGACATAAATGGTTAAGAGTTAGCCCAGACCTCTATCCCCTTCAGATATTCAAAGTTTCTTGGGTATGGCTGGTTATTATAGAAGGTTTGTAGAGGGGTTCTTTTCAATTTTCTCTCCATTGATGACATTGAACCAAAAGAAAGTTAACTTTGTATGGTCTGAAGCATGTGAGAAGAGTTTCCAAAAATTAAAAGATATGATTACCTCCGCTCCGGTGTTAACTCTACCAGAAGGATCCATGGATTTGTGGTTTATTGCGATGCCTCAAGGATTGGGTTGGGATGTGTCCTTATGCCAAATGGGAAGCTAATTGCTTATGCTTCAAGGCAACTGAAGATTCATGAAAAGAACTATCCCACCCATGATTTGGAACTAGCGGCGGTTGTATTTGCTCTAAAGATTTTGAGGCATTACTTGTATGGTGTCCATGTGGATGTCTTCACCGACCACAAGAGTTTGCAATATGTGTTTAAGCAAAAGAATCTGAATCTTCACCAAATGATGTGGCTTGAGTTGCTAAAGGACTACGACATCAGTGTCCTCTATCACCCCAGCAAGCCGAATGTGGTGGCAGATGCTCTTAGTCGGTTGTCCAAGGGAAGTGTTGCTCATGTTGTGGATGATAAGAAAGAATTGGTTCGAGATGTTCATAGATTGGCGCAATTGGGTGTTTGGTTGATTGATTCTAATGAAGGAGGAGTTGTGTTCATAATGGTGCAGATTCATCCTTTGTGTCGAATGTGAAAGCAAAGCATGGCCTTGATCCATATTTTAAGGAATTGAAGGAAGCGGTGCTTAAAAATTCAGTTGAAGCTTTCTCCAAAGGGGGATATGGTGTACTTACATATCAAGGTCGTTTGTGTGTTCTGAATGTTGATAATTTGAGGGAGCAGATTCTGTCGGAAGCCCATAGTTCTCGATATTCCATTCACCCGGGAGCCACCAAGATGTACCGTGACTTGCGGGAGGTCTTTTGGTTGAATGGGATGAAGAAGGACATTGGGGAATTTGTGGCCAACTGTCCTAATTGTCAACAAGTGAAATTCGAGCATCAAAAGCCGGGAGGTTTGTCCCAAGATATTAGTATTCCTACTTAAAAGTGGGAAGATTTGTACGTGGTCTTTAGTGTTGGTTTACCATGCACCTGGTGACAACATGACTCCATTTGGGTTATCTGGACCATATGATGAAATCGGCTTATTTCATTCCGGTCAAGGTTTCATATTCGGCGAAAGACTATGCTAAGTTGTACCTAAGGGAAATGGTTAGGTTGCATGGAGTGCCCCTATCCACTATATCCGATCATGGTACACTATTTCCTTTTTAATTTTGGAAATCTTTCAAAAAGGGCTTTGCTACTCGTGTTAAACTTAGTACGACCTTTCATCCCGAAACCTATGGACAAGCAGAGCGTACTATCCAAACAGTTGAAGATATGTTAAGAGCTTGTGTGATTAACTTCAAGGGTAATTGGGATGATCATTTGCCTTTGATTGAGTTTGCTTATAATAATAGCTATCATTCCAGTATTGGTATGGCTCCATTTGAGGCTCTTTATGGTAGGAGGTGTAGATCTCCTATAGGTTGGTTTGAAGTTTGCGAAGTTGCTTTGAAAGGTCCTGAATTGGTTCATGAAGCTATGGAGAAAGTTTGACTTATAAGAGAAAGGTTGAAAACGGCTCAAAGTCGACAAAAGTTCTATCCTGATGTTAGAAGGAGAGATCTAGAATTTGATGTTAATGATTGGGTTTACTTGAAAATTTCACCCATGAAGGGTGTAATGAGGTTTGGAAAGAAAGGGAAGCTTAGTCCCCATTATGTGGGCCCATATCAGATTTTGAGGTGAATTGGCAAGGTTGCTTATGAACTTGACTTGCCTAATTATTTAGCATATGTTCATCCGGTTTTCCATGTCTCCTTATTGAAGAAGTGTGTTGGCTATCTGGCATCTATAGTGCCATTGGAGAGTCTTGGTGTGAAGGAGAGTCTTTCTTACGAAGAGGTTTCGGTTGAGATTTTAGACTAGCCAGTTCAGAAGTTGAGAAATAAAGAAATTGCTTCCGTTAAGGTTCTTTGAAGGATTCAATTAGTTGAGGGTGCTACTTGGAAGGCCGACGGCGATATGATGTCCCGTTATCCTCATCTCCTTTCCTCCATTCCTACTCTAGCTTGAGGTATTTAGTTCCTCATGGTTCACTCTTTGGTCTCATGTGTCTTAGATATTCCCATGATTCCTCATTTGTGCATGTTTATGAAAAACCTTAAATTTTTAGAAAATGAGTTAACTCGATTGATTTCTTCATGTTTATGTGCATTTTAGTATATGTTGCATATAGACCTTATGAAATGATGTTTTGAACATACTTTAGCTTAGAGTTGATGTTTCCTCCTCGGATATGTGCATTTATGTGATTGCATTAATGTTAGGCTGTTAGGTTTAGTTTCTATCCTTCTTATGATGTCTTGATTCTCATTCGAGGACGAATGTTCCATAGGGGGAGATATTTTAACACCTCGGATTCAAGTAGAATGAAAATTTCAGGTCTGGTGCCAGTACTGACCGAAGCCACATACAGATTATAGGTTGACTTACGGGCCGCAGGTGGGAACAGTGGATGGGAGGGTAGATATTTTTAAAATGTCAAGTTTTAGGATCCCATTGACGGTTCACCAAGACAGTCCGTCATTCCATGAACGAGTCGTTGGTAGGTCTCGTAGGTCACTCTCAGACTTTGTGAAATTTTGAGGGTTGAAGTTGGGATAGACGGCTGGTATGTACGGTATGTAAGTGGACCAATGCAATGTACGTGGAAATCATTGTTGGAAGCCCAAAATTTCTAGCTTATGAATCCCATCGACGGTTGGACAGGATGGTCTGTAGTTCGACGTACGAACCGTAAGTCGAAGCCGATAGTTATTTTTAAGGGTCTTTTGGTCTTTTCCCTAATTAATCTATTCCTAATCTAAGTCTGTTAAGCCCTAATCCTAGACCCTATATAAGGCTTCTAAGCTTAATTCTACTCTTTTCTTTGAGACTGAAGTATAAATGTTGATTGTTATCGGTTTGTGAAAGAATTTCTCAAGTACTACTCAAAACATGATTTGTGAAAACACTTTTCTCACATGAAGGATTCATAAGGGATGAAAGGTTTTTCTCAACCAAAGCTTTTAATCAAGAATAAGGAGATAATCTAATGACAAGATAAATTAAGACTTATGATTAATCCATGGGAATTATTATTAGCACCGAGTGGATATTGAGATGGAAGCTCTTCTGTTAGTAGAGGTCATGTTTCTAGTAGCAATCTCTCTATCCCACAACTATGCGCCAACAAAGGATGAATGTCTCAGATAGACATTAGCTAGTGGATCCACCTAAGCTAGAAGTTATGGTTCTTACATTTGCAAGTGAGGACACCTCTTTTCGGTGTGGGGTAGACACCGAATTCCATGTTATAGTTCACATAGTTTATGTCGGTTAAGGCTCACTTCCCACAATAATGAACTAAGGTTATTTTCTAAAGGTACTTCAAGATGTATTGCTTTAAAGGTAATTTCATTGCATTGGTATGACTCATATCTCATATCCTACCATGTCATCACATGATTTAACTTGGTTATTTTACCTCATGTATAGCCCTTTTTAGCATGATTTTGTAGCATATATGCATAGTTATCATACTTGGTACATTTTTGTACTAACGCATACTCTTGTCTACAGTTTCTCACAAGTTTAGGATTTGGTTCATCTCCATCCTCCCGTGGCTGGTCCGTTGTGATAGAGACCTTGAAGACTTGGTGAGTCCTCATAGGTTCGAGGGCAATACCATGTTTATTCTTTTATGTCATTTCCTTTTTAAGACTTGTATGGGTTACGTCCCACTTTCATTCTATCCATGTGTTTGATGGCTTTGAGACTATGTTTAGACTTCCACTACTCTTTAATAGAATTTTCTTTGAACTCTTATCTACTATTATCTAATATAATGTACGCTAAGTGGCTTGTATAGGGCTTTTCGAGGTCTTGTATGCCATGTCACGTCTAGAGGGTACTTTAGGTCATGCCAGGCGGTGGGTCCTCCTAACCCTAGGTAGTTGTCTTTGTATCTTAGTTGCTTGCGAATAGGATGTTGGCTTGCGTTCTAGGTACATTCTTGACTCAGGTTCCTACTTCTTGTATCCTATTTCTATCCCTTACTTGTTGTCTATCTATGTTAGTGTCACGCCTCGAGCCTACACCCTAGCCGGCACTCGATAACCATTGCTGATCCTCAAGCGAACCCTTGGTCTGGCTAACTACTTTGCAAAAGACTTACTCAAGAATTTTAAAGACTTTTAAAGTAGAATTTAAATCATTCGACTTAACAATCTCAACTACTCAGGCTAACTCAAAATACAATGCTCAAAGGAGTCAAAAAGTACTCTGAAATAATAGTAGACAGAAACTATTAAACAAAGGAATATTGAAAACTTACTCAAAACTAACTATCTATGAAGCCTCTAATATTAAGATAGGTGCCGTGACAAGACCCACGACACCTCAAAATGACTGACTAGAAAGTTAATGTGAAGTCCTCCGAAATGCATGGAGGTTCACCAAAGCTATCTGAAGTGCAAAGTGATCTCAACGAAGCGCCTATTGATGATCCTAAACACTTGTATTTGCATCATAAAAAGATGCAGGTCGAATGACATCAGTACATTGAATGTACGAGTATGTAATTAAGTTGAAGGAGTAAATAACTGAACTGATAGAGCTGAAACAATGCTTACCTCAACTCAACTCAATGCTTTGCATAAATAAAAGGTAGAATATTTAAAGCTTCATAAGGAAAAGATGCTAACTCAAGGATGTATATGAAACTACCAAAAATATACTCTTTACTCTATTGAGGAGATTCTCCAACTGACAACCATCATTGTGAGCTATGGGATGATACAACGTCTCTCTCACGCTTCCAGAACTGTCATATACCGTGCTGAGATATAGGACATCTCAACTAAGTAGATCAACTAAAGCTCTGCTCGAAAGCAATAAGAAGTCGTCTAAAAAGTATGATCCTTTACCCATGTTGGCTACATGGTTTATGAGGAATCTAAGTTGTCTGAACACATTCCCATATTGGTGCTTAATACTACTCCCAATAAATGAACTAAGTCTAGTCCTATCAACTCAACTTCACCAACCTCAAACCACACAATAGGAGATCTACACCTTCACCCCTAAAGAGCCTCATAAGGAGCCATTTAAATACTGGAGTGATAGTTGTTATTGTATGCAAACTCTATAAGAGGCAAGTGGTCATCCCAATTCCCTTTGAATCCAACACACATGCTCTCAACCTATCCTCTAAGGTCTGAATTGTGTGCTCTGCTTGACCATTTGTTTGAGGTTGAAAAGAGGTACTAAGGTTCACCTTGAACCCAAACCTTTCTTAAATGACTTCCAAAACTGAGCAGTAAACTCATCACCTCTATCCGAGATAATGGACAAGGGTACTCCATGAAGTCGGACTATCTCTCGAATGTATAAACTAGCATACTCTTCTAGTGAATTTGTAGTCTTTATGAGAAAGAGATGGGTTGATTTGGTCATCCAATCCACAGTCACCCAAATCGAATTATGATGTCTATGAGACCGCGGTAAACCAGTAATGAAGTCCATATTGATCATCTCCCACTTCCATTCGGGAAGAGATAGGTTTTGAGCCACTCAACATGGCCTTTGGTGTTCCACCTTGACTTGTTGGCAATTTAGGCACTTAGCAACAAAATTTGCAATACACCTCTTCATACTATTCCACCTATAGACTCCTTTCAAGTCATGGTACATCTTTGTGGAACCCAGATGGATCGAATATTTGGAACATGAGCCTCTGCCGTGATCCTCTCTTGGAGCTCATCCACCATTGGAACACACAATCTACCTTGATATCTCAACACACCATCTCCTACTTACTTAAAAGCCATTACCTTCTGCTTATGAACATTTGCCTTTAGTTCAAGTAAGATGGGGTCTTTGTCTTGCATTTCCTTCACTTTTGACACTAATGACGATTTAGCCCCATTCATCACAACAACTCCCTCTTCACTAGAATCTAACAAACAGATTGCCAAATGTGTAAGTCTTTGAAATTCCTTAGCTAACTCTTTCCTGCCTTCCTCAACATGAGCAGTGCTTACCATGGACAACATGCTCTAGGCATTAGTAACAATGTTAGCCTTACCTAGGTGATAAAGGATAGTCATGTCGTAATCCTTAAGTAACTCTAACCACTTCCTTTGTCTGAGATTAAGCTCTTTCTGATTGAAAACTTACCGGAGACTCTTGTGGTTGGTGAATACATCCACATGAATGCCGTAGAGATAGTAAATCCATATCTTGAGAGCAAAAACTAATGCTGCCAACTCGAGATCATGAGTCGGGTAGTTCCTCTCCAGAATCTAAAGCTGCCTAGAGGCATAGGCTACAACCTTATTGTTCTGCATTAACACACAACCAAGCCCCACTCTGGATGCGTCACAATAGACGATGAAACCCTCTGTACCCTCTGGTAGGGTCAACACTGGAGCAATAGTTAATCGAGTTTTCAATTCCTGAAAGATTTGCCCACAAGCTTCAGACCATTGAAATTTAGCTATTTTCTAAGACAACTTAGTCAACATGGGATGAAATAGATGAAACCCCCTCAATGAACCTTTTGTAGTAACCTGCCAACCCCAAGAAACTCCTCATATCAGTAGGAGATGTGGGTCTTGGCCACTTCTGCACTACCTCAATCTTCTGATTGTCGACTGGAATTCCTTCACCCGACATTATGCGGCCTAAGAACGCCACATATTCAAGTCAAAACTCACACTTAGAAAACTTGGCATATAACTCTCAATCTTGTAGAGTTTTGAGGACTATTCTTTGATGACTAGCATGATCCTCCTCATTCCTTGAGTAGATCAGGATGTCGTTGATTTATACAATAACAAACATATCAATATACTGCTTAAATACTCTGTTCATGAGATCCATGAATGTTGCAGGAGCATTAATCAAACCAAAGGACATAAAAGGAACTCATAATGACAATAACGGGTCCTAAATGCCATCTTTTGGATGTCACTTTCTCTCACTTTAAACTGATGATAGCCAGATCTATGGTCTATCTTAGAGAACCAAGTGGCATCCTGAAGTTGGTTGAATAGGTCATCAATTCTCGAAAGGGGATACTTATTCTTTATAGTAACCTTGTTCAACTGGCGGTAATTGATACACATCCTAAGAGAGCCATCTTCCTTTCTAACGAACAAGACCGGAGCACCCCAAGGTGATACACTTGGTTGGATGAAACCCTTATCAAGAAGATCTCTCAACTGCTCTTCTAACTCTTTTAACTCAACTAGAGCCATTCTATATGGCAGAATAGAAATGGGTTGAGTTTCGGGAAGAATATCTATTCCCGTGTCTATTTCTCTCTTAGGAGGGACTCCGGGAAGATCGTCTGGCATAACCTCTACAAACTCATTCACAATTGGAACTGACTGAATAGGTGGTGTCTCAACACTAGAGTCATTAACTCGGACTAAGTGATAGATGCACCCCTTAGAAATTAACTTTCTAGCCTTAAGATATGAAATAAAATGACCCTTAGGCACTGCTGAACTACTCCTCCACTCTAAAACTACCTCATTAGGAAACTAAAACTGTACTACTCGAGTTTTACAATTGATTGAGGCATAACAAGCGTGAAGCCAGTCCATACCTACATTAACATCAAAATCCAACATGTCTAGCTCAACTAAGTCAGCCATGGTGTCTTTGTGATAGACAGTGATGGTACATTCACGATAGACTCTTTCTACTAGAATAGACTCACAAACAAGTGTGGAAACACTAAAGGGCTCAAGAAGTTGTTAGGGGGAAATGCCGACAATACAACAAGAACACCTTTCAACGGTAATAAATATACACAATAACAAAGAGGGCTAAAGCCTTTACCGGCATTAGTTAATTTTCATTGGATCCAGTGTCGCTAAAGGCTTTAGGGACATATACAAAGAGTTCTAATTGCCGTTAAAAGTATATATTTAGCAGCAATTAAGCTATTGCTATTAATTAATTATCGCTAAAGATCATTTTTGTTGTAGTGCAAACCTCATTGCTACATAAGGAGTCACAAAAAACAAGCTCACACCTGGATCAAGTAAGGCATAAACATCAATAGAAAGGACTTTAAGCATTCTAGTGACAACATCTAGCAAGTTCTCCTGATCTTGGCGACTAGCCATAGCATACAGACTGTTTGCTTTTCCTCCTTTCCCTAAAGTAGCTCTTCTCGAAGCAGTTCTATCTGCTGGAGCCATTGAAGAAGATTGGGCTCTGTTACCCCCATTAGTCTGCCTATTCTTAGGGTAATCTCTCATAAAATGACCCATCTAACAACACTTGATGCAGCCATTGGAGTCATCATGACACACTCCTGGGTGGTTCCTACCACACTTAGCACAAGTGGGGGTCCAAGCAGCCCCTTATGCCACAATACCCTTAGATTGAGTAGCTTGAGCCCTGAAATTATGATTCCGATGGTCATTTTTGTTCCTTGGTGCAGGTGCACTAGCTGATGATGGAGCAGGTCCAAATGATCTCTACTGAAATGTTGACCGATTCCCCTTTCTATTCTTCTGTGGACCGGCTTCTTGATTTGTTTTCTTAGCTTTCTTGCGTCGAAACTCTTCTCTGTCCTTCAACTTATCTTCCTCAACCTGCTGCACATGAATCATGAGCCTTGCTATGTCTATGTCCCCTATCAACATAACTTCCTTACCTTCCTTGTTAGATAGTCGGGATAGCCAGGACACGAACAAACTCATCCTGCTCCTCATATATGCCACCATTTTGGGAGCATAGCAGGATAACTGGGTGAACTTGAGGTTGTTCTCTTGCACACTCATAGCTTCCTATTTTAGATTTAAGAATTCTCTCACCTTAGCTTCCCTTGGCTCTTGAGAGAAAGAAATGACCCAAGAAAACATTCTCAAACACAACTCAACTCAAAAGTGGTGCTCCCTCTTCCCTAATCTTTTTCCACTGGTCATACCAAATGTTAGCAACACCTTTGAGTTGGTAAGAAGCGAACTTCACATGCTCTACATCAGCTAGAAACATGCATAACTCCAAACACTCTCTATAACTCCTCCATAAAGTTCTTTGGATCCTGAGTAACTTTCAACCCTGTGAACTCTGGGGATTCATCCTCATAAACTCACGAACTCTGGATGTATGACCACATCCTTACGACCCACTCCTTGTTGACCAGCCTAATTTTTCAACAACCTGTGTCAACATCTGAATAGCATTCCTGAACTCAGCATTGGTGACATCTCCCTGAGGGGGTTACGTTTCTAGTGCATTAGAGCTTCTTGACCTTGAGGATTAACATTCCTCTTAGCAGAATGTCCTCGAACAGCTCTTCATGGAGGCATGATCTGAAAATACATGCGTAAGCATGAGTTAGAAGACGCTTTTATGGAGTTGAACTCTATCGCACGAACAGGAGTAAGAAGAAAGTGAAAAGTTCCTAAATGTTGTAACTTCCTCATTATAGATGTGGCGCGCTTCATACCGATAAGAAGGATTCTACTAGACACAACTTTATAGACATATTAGGGAGATTCTCTAACCGATGACCATCACTGTGAGCAATGTGATGATACAGTGTTTCTCCCACGCTACCAGAACTTTTCTATACCTTGCTAGGATATAGGAAATCTCAACTAAGTAGACCCACTAAAGCTTTGCTCAAAAGCAATAAGAAGGCGTCTAAAAAGTACGATCACTTATTCATGTTGACTACATGGTTTATGAAGAATGTGAGTTGTCTAAACTCATCCCCATATCTGTGCTCAATACTACACCCAATAAATTTATACTCATGCTCAAATGTATGAAACATACACTTTCTCAATTTGAGGTAATTACTAAAAATATCCTCTTAAAAGAGGCAACTGCTCTGAAATATCTCCCAACTCATTAACTCATTGAGAAATTAAAGTTTCTCTTTACTCAATGTTAAAAGTGATACCTTTTTGAATACTTAGTTCCCTTATACTCTTACTCAAATCATATTTGAAAACTCATTCTCAAGACTCATCTTTTGCTCTCCTCATAAATCAATTTAAAGACAAAACATTTTTTTAAAAAGATTCTGAAATTTAACTCCATAGTAGGGTTCATGCTGAAATATAGACATGAATAAATAACATCAAGGATCTCAATACAACGATAAATAACTCAATACTCATGAATTAAGAACTCATAACTCAACAATATAACTCGTCTCGAGAATACTCAAAATCAAGGATAAAACCCTAGATTGCTCTTTTACTGAATATAGATATATGTAGGGTGTGAGAACGAACTAGTCCAATACTATGATAGCCTTACATACCTGGAAGAACAGTTTTATTGGTGAAATTTGAAGATTTGCTTGAAAACCCTAGCTTTTTCCTCTTAAATCCTTTATCTAAGTCTTGGGAGCGGAGCGTTAATGAACGTAAAAGAGCACTTAACACTGTCTAAACCCTTCACTAAGTGTAAAAAGGTCAGGTTTTAAGTTCAGAAGGGGTGGGAAAATTCCAAAACACCCTTGATTAAAACTGTTGAAGTGATTCTACGGTTTGGACGACCGTACTGGCCAACCATAGAATCACTCACTGGGGGTCTAAATTTGGACAACTTTCTATGTGTCCTTTCTATGGACTATAGAACTTTCTATGGTTCATAGGACCATCTCGTAGAACTCAATTTCAAACTCAAAACTCAACTAAGTCGGAATCACTTCTACGGAATCCATCTATGGCTCGTAGACCAAATGACGGTCCGTTCTGTCAATCCATATAACTAGTTACTGAAACCCAAAAACTTAAAACTTTCCACGTAACCCTTCTACATCCCGTGGACTATTCTAGGGTCTGTAAAACCCTTCCGTAGTCCTCCACTTTCAACTAAAAATATGGCTAAGTCCAAATCAATCCTACGGGTACTTTCTATGGCCCATAGAATTGCCTATGACTCGTCTTTTCCTTCCGTAGGACACACTTCAGAAACTCACATTTTTCTCAAAATCAACTTAGTTCCTATGACTCCCTCCTACGGCCCGTAGAACTTTCTTCAGTCTTTAGGTTGGTTCCCTAGAACTAGTTTCTCAGTAACATTTTCTATAATTTTTTCCTTCCCAAATTCTGAGGTGTTATAGTTAATATCTCCAGTTTAGTTACTTATGCTATGCTCTCCTTATTACTTATTATTTATGCTTTTGTTATCTTTTGAGCTTAGTTAGTTGTTGCCTACTGAGTATTATTTTTTGTACTCATACTACACTTCTGTCCCCTACATATCAGAGTTTGAGTTATCTCCATTGATTTAGATTTGTGTGGAGCAGCTTGGAGTTTTGGAGACTTGGGTGAGCTCCTAGCGTTCGGAGTTGCAAGTTTTCGTCTAATTTTTGCTAGAATTAGTCTTTATGTTGTATTCAGAGACAACCTATACTTATCGTATATTTGCAGAAGCCTTGTACTATTATTTTGGATTAGATGCTCAACTACTGACTGATGTCAGGTCTTAGGATGATTCATATATTGTTTTTTGTTGATTATTTTTTTTGCTTCATATAAGCTTTTTGCTTCTTATTGTTGACTTTTGCTTGGTAACTCGTTACTTATGGCTTCGGGCTAAGATTAGGCTTACCTAATGGTGGGATATAGTAGGTTTCATCATGACCTAAGAAATTAGGTCATGAGAGTTTGGTATCAGAGCTCTAGGTTGACCGATATCGTTAGTATGAGGGAAAACACCTAGTAGAGTCCCGCGGATCAGTGCGGAGATGTCTGTATTCAATATTCGGAAGGCTATAGGTAATTCTTAGGAAATTTTATTCTTGACTCCTTATTATGTGCTTTGTGTTTAAATAACCTCTAAAACTGCTTCTTTGAAATTTACTCTCTCCTGGATGGATAGCATGAAACATTTGATAGATCTTGAGGTCAGAGGCATTTTTTAGTATTCAGAGAGTTTGGGGCAGCCCAGGGTTTAATAGGGTATTTGACTACCTCAATTCCTCGAGATTCAGTGTTAGGAGGTCCGTGCTTCTTTGAGGGAACACCTCAGGCAGGTGCGATGCTTGGTGCAGCAAGTGCTTCTTAGATAAAAGTTAGGTTAAGCGATCCCCAATATGGTTCATCGTCTATTGTGGCTTAGGTGATGGGATTTCTAGAGTGGGATGGGCATAGCCCCATATTTCTTTCTTCAGATCAGGATTTGAGTCAGGGTTCATCGTAGGGTTGGCCTTGCCACTCCAATTGGTGTTGGAGCTTCTGATAGAAGCATGATCTACTTTTCACCAAGTTGTTAGTCATTTAAGGGATGTGGAGTAGGCGTGCCTTGAGAATTATGGAGATAGTTGTAAGAGGCCTCGTCATTAGTGCAGTGCTGACAACATTCCGCTTTGAGGTGGGTACCATTTCAGTGAGGGACTTCTTCATTCTTGACCTATCAGGACTATGGCGATAGCATCTCAGGTTCTAAGGGGTTCTGAGGTAGGTCATGGTTCCTACGGCAAGCAGAGTTCATGCCAGACTTCTTATAGTGTTAATTGTGGGCATTCAAGTGTTGGGTCTCAGGTTAGCCCAATTGGGTCTTCACAATTAGTTGCTCTCGGTGATGGTTGCTATGAGTGGGGTGAGATAGGCTACTATGTAGAGATTATCCCAAGACCCTGGTGTAGTTTGCTGGGGTGGTTTTGAGTTAGGCAGAGATAGAGAGGGCAGATCACCACGTTCTTCATGCTGTACTACATGCTTTAGAGGTTGCTATGATTATGGAGGGTGTGACCATTGGTCTAGAAAGTTCCCTAGGTGGGAGGTGTTTTTCAAAGTATTGCAAACATCTAATAGTCCCCAAGATAGGGTGGTCAAACTTGGTTGTACCTTTGGGGAGCTTGTTCATTAGCCTACAACTTGTCCCCAGCATAGGACCGCGATGAGAGGTATTCAGCTAGATCAGTCTTATGGGTTATCAGCTCCTTCAATTAGAGATGGTGCCTTTGGTGTTTCCATTACTACATCAGGTGTTCAAGTTGAGGTCGAACATGATCCGTTCTATGCTTCTGTAGGCCGGTCAAAGGATGAGGCTTCAGGTATCCCTTCTTTGGATGTGATTTTGTAGTTTCTCCCATTAGTTCTTGTTTTGTGTGATTTAGGATTTTCATGCACATTTAAATTTATTTGGCTTATTATCTATCGTTGGCTTTTTATGGCAGATTAATTTGAGGATTGTGTATATGTTTTGCCCCTGTAGTTGATTTCTTATAGAAGTTGATCGACTAGGTTGTGTTGCTTTGATTGGGAGTAGTGGTTGAGTAACTCACCGTGCCTTCACCTTGATATTCCTGTTGTGGTTGTGGCCTTGGGATTGATAGTTTCCCTTTTTTCCACCCTTGTTGTATGCTTTTGTTGTTATGCCTTTCCTTGTTTGATAGGTGGCTAGACCAGCTTGCCCGATTTGAGTTTTCTGTGTTGCAGGGCCTAATTGACTTAGGAGGTTGACTTAGTTATGAGCCGTCCCTTTTGCGTAGTAGTTGGGAGATTGCTAGTTTTTCAAAGTTGTGTGTTGGGTAGTTAGTGTCACGCCCCGAGCCTACACCCTAGATGTGGCTAGCACTCGAGAACCATTGCTGGTCCCCAAGAAAACCCTTGGTCTGGTTGACTACATAGCGGAAGACTTACACAAGTGATAATAGGCTTAAAAATTAAATTTAGAACATTTAAACTCAACTCAATCTGTCTGTAAAATACTCAACAACATAAGTATAATAGTTTGAAAAAAAACATCTCATGGAAAAGTAAATACTGAGAGACTCCTCAACTCTATCTATCTATGAAGCCTCTATAGTTTAACATAGACGTCGGGACAAGACCCACGACACTCTAAAATGACTAAACTGAAAAGAAAAGTGGAGTCCTCCGAAATGTAAGGAGGCTCACAAAAGCTAACTGGAGTGCAAAGTAATCTCAACGAAGAACCTATTGATGGTCTTGAACACCTGAATCTGCATCATAAAAAGATGTAGGTCGAATGACATCAGTACATTGAATATACGAGAATGTAATATAGCCAAATGGATAAATAATTGAGCTGATAAGGCTAAAAGAATACATACCTCAACTCAATTCAATAAAAAGCAATAGAAGAGATGGAAATATTTAAAGCTTCATAAATAAAAAATATTTACTCAAGAATGTATGTAAAAATATAATAAAATACTCTTTACTTTTATTTGGGAGATTCTCTAACCGACAACCATCACTATGAGCCTTGTCTGAACTCATCCCTATATCGGTGCTTAATACTACTCCCAATAAATATATACTCATGCTCAAATGTACAAAATATACTCTTTCTCTGGTTTGAGATAATTGCTCAAACTATTCTCTTTAAAGAGGTAACTGCTGTGAAATATCTCTGAACTCATAAACTCATTTAGAAATCAAAGTTTCTCTATTTTCAATGTAACAAAATGATACATTTGGGACTACTTCGTTCCCTTAAACTTTACTCAAAAATTTTATTTAAACTCTTCTCAAACTCTACTTTCCTTTCTAAAAAACGTAGTTTGAAACAAATGTTTATGATGATCTGATCAATGACGATTCGGGAAGTCATACTTCATAAACATTGATGACATATCTAGATGTCATAATGCTTACACATTGATGGCATACTCGACTGTCATACTAATCATTAATCATAGTTCTCTTCTTAATGTAAAAATATTACTTTTGGAACCATTTGTGTTTTCTTAAACTCTTGCTCAAATCTTGGTTAAAACTCTTTCTCAAACTTCTCTTTACTTTCTCAAAACCTTTGTTTAAAATAAAAATATTGGCTTTAAAAGATTCGCAAAATTTATAACTCAAAATAGGGTTCATGCAAAAATATAGACATGAACAACTCAACTCAAGGATCTCAATAACAATATAGAAAAATTCAATACTTAGAACTCAATGATACTACTCATCTCAAGAATACTCAATTAATAGGGTTCATGTTGAAATATAGACATGAACAAATAAACTCAAGAATCTCAATACATGATATACAACAACTCAACAATTAGGAATAGGAATTTGGAATTCAACAATACTACTCATCTCAAGAATACTCAAAATCAAGGATAAAAACCATAGATTAGATTTTTTACTAATTTGAAAGTAGATGTAGGGCGTGAGGATTAACTAGTCCAACACTATGATAGCCTTACATACCTGATTATGAGGATTTTAGAACGAAAACTTTGGTGGAGACTTGATTTAACTTGAGCTTGAAATCTTAGGGCTTGATCTTGAGAGAAGAAACTCTTTTATGAAGTTCTTAGAGTGGAAGAATTTGGAAAAACCTTGGGTGGAAGGCTTCTCTTTGTATATTAAATTTTTGGCATGGAAGTTTTGGGTTCTGGATGAGAAGAGGAACCCTAGGTGAGTTTTAAGAGAATTTCTAGATACTTGAACGTTTAGGTTAATGATTTTGAGAGGAAAACTTGTTACTTGAATGATAAACACCGTTAAAACACATAAAAATGACTTAGAATAGGGTTAAAACAATTAGGAATGGATCAAAATAACCCTAGGACGTGTGCAGGAAGTTGCTAAAAACAATTGCAGCAAGGCTTCACGGAAAGGTGTAACACCCAAGCTTCCAAGGGATTTTAAAAAGCAGAACTCATCTGAAGACAGTGACCTATGGAGGCCACCTACGGGTCGTAGATGGATTGACGGGCCGTAGGTGAGAACCGTCAAAGGCACTGTGAAATTTCAAGACTTCCAAGTTTCTCAACCTTGACCTACGAAATAGCAGGACGGTTCGTAGTCCAGTTGACGGGCCGTAGATGGGTTCCGTAGATAACTTCCAGACTTAGCAAAATTTTCAACCCAAAATGAACTTTCTGAATCAATTGACGGAAGAGCAGGACGATCCGTCAATTGATATACGGACCGTAGATCCTGTCTGTCGATTGGCCCCGATAGTTTTTAATGAAGGGCTTTTTGGTCTTTTTCCTAATTGATTACCTATTAAGCTAAGTCGGTTATACCCTTAATCTTAGACCTATAAATACTTTCTAAGCCTAATTCCTTTGATTCTAATTCATTCCAAAACTCTCCTCTCTCAATTATTTCTCTCACTAAAAAAAGAAACTCTCTCAACTCTCAAGGAAGAAGAAGGAGCTTGAATCCTCCATTGAAGACCTTCAATCTTCTCCAATTTCTTGTGGATTGCTTTGAGGTATGATAGTGTTCACCATTATGAGTCATTTCCTCCAATGGTCCCTTCCTCTTCTTTATGATTTTCAAAGGTTTACTCTAACCCAATTGAATTATGGTTTGTGATCAAACATTGTGGGTTCTTCAATTATGATTCCAATTATTTATTTTATGATTCCTAGTGCACGATTTAGCATGATAAAGTATCTTAGTGCACGAATTAGCGTGAATTACATGATTTGATGTAAAAATTGCATGAACCCCCATGATCCCAAGCTAATTCTCCCCAATTTGATAATCTATGCTTTGATTGTTGTGTTGAGTTATGATTTGATGAAGTTTATGAATTCTCTATGAAATCAAGCATGAAATATGAATAAATTGAGGATAATCTTATGAATTTAGCATGATCAAGTAAAAAACATGATTTTCCTCTATTATGTGAGTTCCTTCAAGTGTGGGTAAATTGTCTTAATTATGGCTTTCTAAGCATGAGCTTGCATTGAATTGCATGATATGAGTTGAACTTGCATGAACCCATATAAACTCGATGAACTATGAAATATGAGCATGATGAATTAAGGGTTCTTTGAGAGTAAAGTGCCAAAGTTATGATATGATGATGCTATGGTCGAGTAGTGAAAGGTTTTCTCACATAATTCTCCCATTATGATAAAAGAAGAACAAAGAGGCTATTACACATGTTCTTAAGGAGCTATTCTAATGATGTAGGTTTGGACAGGGTCCATGAAAGATGAATATCTATAAGCATGATTTTAGCTTGAATTGGTAACCCTAGTTGTACCTTTTCATGTTTGATGATATAATCATGTTAATGACTAATCAGTGGGAATTATGCTTAGCACCGAGAGGATATTGAGATGGAAGCCCTCCTGTTAGTAGAGGCTAGGTCTTCTAGTGAAAGCTCTCCCGTTAGAAGAGGCCGGGTTTTTTAGATGGAACTCTCCCATTAGTTGAGACCGAGTCTCCTAAAGCAATCTCTATCCCGTAAACTATGTTGCCACCATAGGATGTTGTCTTTAAGTAGACATTAGCTAGTGGATCCACATAAGCGAAGAAGTTCATGGTCTTACCTTGGCAAGTAGGACACCCGTTTTTGGTGTGGGGTAGACACCGGATTCCGTGTTGATAGCCCACATGGTTTTACATGTCGGTTAAGGCTTTTCGCCACAAGTTAATGAACAAGTGTTCTCATGATGAAGTAAAGAAAAGAAAGAAAGATGATTTAGCTTGATTTGGCCTTGATATATGCTTTATGTTTCATGTTTATCATGTTTTTAGCTTGGCCATTGCATGTCATGATTATGTCTCTCTCTAGCATGATTTATGTGTTTATGTGCATTGCTATCATACTTAGTACTTAATTGTGCTAAAGCATACTCTTGCCTACATTAACTTCTTTGGTGTAGGACGTGGCAATTTACCTTCTACTCGTGGCTAGAGCATTGACTTAGAGTTGGGAAGAAGACTTGGTGAGTCCTCATCCATCCGAGGACGTGGCCTAGTTGTTCTTATTTTCATGTCATTTCTTTTCAGTATTTGATATTGTATTGGGCTGCGTCCCTATCACTTTTATTCGTATTCTATGATATCAGAAGGCTTTGAGACATGAGTAGTAGACTTCCACTGCTTTGAGTAAAGCTTTTGATATAAAATGCTCTTCAGAACTCTTATTTCTCTATTCTCTTGTATGTTATGTATGCTAAGGGCTTGTATGAGGCCTCTCGAGGTCTTGTACGCCGTGTTACATCTAGGGGCTACCCTGGGTCATGACAAACTTGGTATTCAGAGCGCAAGGTTTTAGAAAGATCCTAGGATGTCTCATATGCCGCGTCAAGTAGAGTCTTGTTCATGAGTGTGAAGTGTGGCACATTTATGAATGAGAGGCTATAAGATGTTTAAGAAATTCCACTTCTTTCATTACTCGTAAGTCGTGCGATAGAGTTTAACTCTATATATCTCTCTCCTAATCCCTATCCTACGCGTTTCAGGATATGGCGACCCGAAGAGCTTACGCTAGAAGAAACATGGGAGAGAATGTGGAACAAGAAGCTCCTTCTTAAGCTCCTCAAGTTCCGTCCGACCCTTTGGCAGAACAGGTGACTAATGCAGAGTTTAGGGCTGCTTTCCAAGTATTGGCTCAAGCCGTGACGGCTCAAGCCAATAGAGAGGTGGTGGCTCCCGTGAACCCAAATGTCGGTACAGCGGCATCAAGAATGAGGACTTTACAAGGATGAATCCTCCGGAATTCCATGGCTCTAAGGTTGAGGAAGATCCTCAAGAATTCATTGATGAAGTGTACAAGGTGTTGATGATCATGGGTGTGACGCCGGAAGAAAAGGCGGAGTTGGCTACTTATCAACTCAAGGGTGTCGCTCAAATTTGGTTCAATCAATGGAAGAGTGAGAGGGCGGTTAATGAGGGTCCCCTTGATTGGGAGAAATTCAAGGTTGCTTTCCTTGATAGGTTCTTCCCACTTGAGAAGAGAGAGGCTAAGGTGCTTGAGTTTATCAACCTTCGACAAGGAAATATGAGTGTGAAAGAGTATGCATTGAAGTTCACACAATTGGCTAGATATGCTCCGTCCATAGTTGTCGACCCAAGGGCAAGAATGAGCAAATTTGTGTCGGGAGTGTTCGATATGTTGGTGAAAGAGTGCCGCACCGCCATGCTTGTGCATGACATGGATATTTCTCGCCTCATGGTTTATGCCGAACAAATTGAAGAAGAAAAGCTTAAGGAAAGGTCTAGGGAGACCAAGAGGGCTAGGACCGGAGATGGTAACTTTTCCCATGCAAGGTCCGATGGGCATGGTCGTCCTAGATTTCGACCAAGGTTCTCTAACCAAGGCTTATCCAATGCTCCTCCAAAGTTGTGACGACCCAAGCCTAGGGCCTAGATGTGACCGGCGAATGGGGAACCCGAAGGAACCCCAAACAAGCCTCATAGTGTATCATTACACATCCTTGGTCGCGGAAGCAATTAAATGACCATAAACGATAAGCATAATCAAGGGGGAAATCGGGACTAAGGGAGCAAAAAAAAAAAGAAATGATACATAAATACCATAGATGAGTCAAACTCAAGCATAATACACAACTTGTCCAACACCACCTCTAAACATGAGTACTTAGCGGGGGCCAAGACAAACTACCGGGCTCACCCTCATAGTCAAAACATAACTAGAAAGGAAAAGTTTTATACATAGCAAAAGATCATGAGCAACGTCCCCGAAATGGAGGACTCACCAATAACCACTATAGAAAATCGTACTAGCCACGCGGAGGAGGATGGTCAAGCGGTGCTCCGGTCCCTACATGGTAACATCATGTAGGCATAGAGTATGCGTTAGTACATTTGAATGTACTAAGTATATGGGATGCAATGCAATGCTACATTAGATGGACATCATAAAAAAAAATGCGTAATCATACCCAATAGATAGCATATTAATGAAATGATATGTATAATGATGCTTACATAAAAATCATATTTAGTGGGACGTAGTACATGTGTGGCGAGTGACCATCCATATAGTATTTCCAAGGCCTACCACCCCCTTGGAGAGGCGAAAGAGGTACAAACCCCGCAATATGGTTACACGGGCCTACCACCCCCCGAGCTAGGGACAAGGTACAAACCCCTCGATATGGTTATACGGGCCTACTACCCCCCGTACTAGGCAACCAAGGAAAACCTCGATATGGTTTATACGGGCCTACTACCCCCCGTACTAGGCAACCAAGGTACCAACCCCTCGATACGGTTATATGGGCCTACTACCCCCCGTACTAGGCTTGGTCGACTCACAACACTTATATAGAGAAAATCGTATACATGTGTCCATTTCATCATCATTTCAGTAATTACATAACCATCCGACTCATAGGACGTACCTTGGACCTTCCCTTTCCTAAGAATTCTATAAATGGGCCTTTTATCAAACACAAGGTGGGCAATTGTTCATGTAAATGAAATCAATGTTATTCAAGAATACTAAGTCCAACCCAATTCAAATCAATATAAATCAACCCACCAACAACATACATATATATATCAACCTTCATAATTTGATCATGGAAGCATGTAAACCATAAACATCACATAATAATTCCATTTCATGATAATATGCAAAATGGACCATAATAGGGTGTGTAGTAGTAATTCCATAATTCAAGAGTTCATAAATAATCATAAGGACCCATAAACTTGAAGTAGAAATAGAGGATAAATGGTTGGACTTGTGGAAAGGAAGGTTTCCACAATCAAACCCACATACCTCAACTTTGGAGAATCCTTGATGAAGATTGGAATGGAGAATCGAAGCTTGAGATTGAGTCTTGAATCCGGAATTAGAGCTTGAGATGTTTGAATTTGGTTGAAGATCTTGGTGGAATTTTTGGAGAGGGCTTAGAGAGTGTTTTTTTTTTTTGGAGTTGAGAAAAATGACTAAGTATGGGACATATCCCCTTTTTATAAAAAAGAGACGTCTCCAACCCGCCTAAAAAATAGCTCACTGGAAATTGTAAATCTGCACAGACAGGTTTTACGAAAATGGTCATAACTCCCTCATCCTAACTCGGAATGAGGTGAAACCAAGTGCGTTGGAAAGCTAACTCAAAGAGCTTTAATTTAATAGTTTGCAGCCCTTCCAGTTCCTTGTGTGCTAAGAGATATGCCCCTTTAAAGTTGACCCTCCAAATCGCAATTTTTGCGATTTTCGAATTTTGATACGGTTGCTCTAAAATTCGGGTTAGACCCATTTCCCACTCAATTTGACCCCACAAATAAGAATATGAAGTCGAATTTCCGAAATCATGCACGGATTTTGAGATATATGGAAATTACAATTATAGGTGTTTCCGAAGCACATTTTCGGGCATTTTTGGGGTCGTTTCAGATGTTCTTGCGGATGTGTTGTTAGATCCCTTTAGTGTCTCTACTCCTATTGGTGAATCTATTGTGGTTAACAGAGTCTATAGAAATCGTCTCGTCTCCTTATCCCATAGAGTTACTCATGTTGATCTTGTAGAGCTTGATATGTTAGATTTTGATGTTATTCTTGGGATGGATTGGTTGCATTCTTGTTACGCTTCTATTGATTGTAGGACCCGAGTGGTCAAGTTCCAATTCCCAAATAAGCCTATCCTAGAGTGGAAGGGGGGAAATTCTATGCCTAAAGGTCAATTTGTGTCATGTCTTAAAGCTAGAAAGATGATTTCTAAGGGCTGCATATACCATCTTGTTAGTGTGAGGGATGTGGATTCCGAAACCCCTACTCTTGAGTCGATCCCCGTTGTTAATGAGTTTCTGGAGGTTTTTCCCACTGACCACCCGGTGTTCCTCCCGAAAGGGAAGTAGACTTTGGTATTGTCTCCTCCTCGATACGCAACCTATCTCCATTCCTCCTTACCGAATGGCTCTGGCAAAACTTAAGGAGTTAAAGGAGCAATTGAAAGATTTGTTGGATAAGTGTTTCATCCGACCAAGTGTCTCTCCTGGGGTGCTCCAATTTTTTTTGTTAGAAAGAAGGATAGTTCACTTCGTATGTGCATTGACTACCGACAATTGAATAAGGTTACTATCAAGAATAAATATCCTCTTCCAAGGATAGAAAACTTGTTTGATCAACTCCAAGGGGCGAGTTACTTCTCTAAGATCGATCTTCGGTCGGGTTATCACCAATTGAGGGTGAAAGAAGATGATATTTCGAAAATGGCTTTCTGTAATGACCCTTCAGGTCATTTCTGTGTTAATGCCTCCTTTCTGTCGTTTAGAGCGTTCCTCTAGCAACCCCAAGTCATTTATGAGTTGCTGGCACTGACTATTTGGTCGCCTGGTAGTTTGTTTGGTTTTTATGCCTGTTTTCCTGTTTTGGAGCTTTTAAACCTTGAAAAGTTGATTTTGGTCATAACTTCATGTAAACGACCTCAGATGGGAATTCTAACGGTTCAATTAGCTTCGGAGCGGCCAAATCAGGCTAGAAGCATGGTTTGCCCGAGTCCCGACGTTTTCGGCGTGATTTTTGGACCATTTGGCTTTTAGTCTTCGAAATTTAGCTTAAAGTTGACTTTGGTCAACATTCTTGGTAAGCGCACTCGGATGAAAATTCCAACCGTGCGATTAGTTCCAGAATGCCGAGTTTGGTCTAGGATGACCCTTCAAGAACTTTCGATCAAAATCCGAGGCCTCCGGTAGAAATTGGCTAAATTGACCCAATGGGTGTGGGACCTACTTTTTATCGAAACAACCTCGTATGGAAATTTTGACTTCGCCATTGAGCTAGGAATCTCAAATTTAAGGGGGTAGCATATCTCGTTTGCGTGCACGGGGTTCCGAACGAATCCCGAGCACCCCGTCGGAGTTTTGGAGTTGTCAAAACTCAGCTGGTGCAGCTGTCAAAATTGCAGACATCCCATCTCTCCACGTTCGTAAGATAGGCTTCGCATTCACGGAGGAGTGAGGGAGTCTACTCCACGTTCACAGGCTAGAGGCCACATTCGCGGAGGTCTGAGACCTTGTGTTCCCCGTTCGCGTGAGCTACTCTGTGTTTGTGGAGGTCTGTGAGGGGTAGGTGTTCTTGTGCTCCTCATTCGTGGAGGGCCCTCTGAGTTTGCAGAGTTCAGTCTGCGTGTGGAGTCCTTGTTCTCCGCGTTCAAGGGCCTAGGGCCGCGTTCGCGGAGCTGTGGGTTGTTTTTCTTCGTGTTCGTGGAGCTCTGGCCGCATTCGCGGAGTAGTGGTTATTATGCCTCGGCGTTCGCAGGGCCTGGGGTCCACGTTTGCGGAGAAGAGCGGGACTGGCAGTTTATAAATGTGAGGTCGATGACTCATTTGAAGGAAACTTCAAAATTGCATATTTCCCTCATCTTGCATCGGTTTTCGGTGATTTGAATTCCCAAGCGTTCAGAATCTCATTGGCTTTGTGGGTTTTTGGTTGATTAGCATGGGGTACTCCTTGATTGTCATGAATTTGAGGCGTAAGTTGCTTTCTTAGCCTAAATTGTGTAAAGTTTTGTCTTTCTTATTTTGCTTGCATGGAGCTGATTCGAGCCCCGATTAGTGTTCCATTTCTGAATATGGGTTCGGGGGAGGATTTAGGACCTCTTCGCGGAGTCAATTCAAGAAAATCCAGAGCGGGTCCCTCCCAATTTTGACTCCGAAATGGGTCTGTCTCTGAATTTGTTGATTTTAGTGTTTAAACAACCGTATTGACACTGTGATTCTATTTTTGATAGCGTGATAGAAGTCTGAGCCCGTACGGAAGGAAAAAGCTCCGACAAAGTGACTTGGAGCGCGCGTGATCGGCTTTCTGGTAGGTTACGGCTTCCCTTCTTTCTAGATTGAGCATGATTGTGTTAATGCCTGTCAACTTGTGTGAATCTGGGGTTGGGTAGCTAGTATTGTACTTTTTCTTCTCCGTTTTCTTCGTATGGAGCTGGTTTGTGGGCTGTTCGAGGCTAGTATCATGTTGTAGGTTGGGTTGTTTGCTTGGACTGTTGGTATTTGTGTTGTGAATTATCTGTTGGGTGGTTAGGTGTTGTTGCATGCGTGGGTTCGAGATATTTGCTTGATTTCTGTGATTGCTTTGGCCTTAGAATAGGCTAGGATAGTATTGCCTTAGTCCTATGCACCTGTTGGCTTAAGTATGTATCCGACGTCGTTTCGGATGGACTAGGTCCTTGTAGACTGGTTTAGAAGACTTGGGTTTGATAGTTGAGCGTTAGTTTAGGTGTTTTCATGGCTATCGGACCTTCCGATTCCTTCTCTCTTATTTCTGCAATTCTGGGAGGCTATCGAAGATTTCGCTATTGCACTGACTGTCGGTGGGTTTGTGCTAGGCTGGGAGCCTTCGGTTGATACTCTTGTGGGGGCAGCGGCCCGTGGTGTTTAGCTTTTTAGTGTATTATTGAGTGGTGATTTTATCGGTTCGAGGCTGTTGGCTCTTTTATTTGGTTCGAGGTTGTAGGCTCCAGTATGCAGCTGATGTTACCCAATTTGCATTCACTATTTCCAACGCTGGCATTCAGGGGTAGGCTGCAAGTTGCCATCTGCAGATGACCTTATACGATTGCAGCCTGTTATTTCCAGGGCGAGACCATTAAGCGTAGGCTAGTAGTCCCAGCTGCACAGCTAATGTTATCCGATTTGAGCCGGTATTTCTAGTGCTAGACTATTGAGCGTAGGTTATTTATTCCAGTCCGAGGCTAAGGTTACGCGGGTGGGACCTGGTATTGCCAGCTCGGGGCTGATGATTGGGTTGGGCCCAGGTGTTGTTACAGTTCGAGGTTGAGGCTACGCGGGTGGGACCCGGTATTGTCAGCTCGGGGCTGATATTTGGGTTGGGCCCAGGTATTGTTCCAGCTTGAGGCTGACGTTACCCGGTTAGAGTCTGGTATTTCCAGCTCGTGACTGATGATTAGGTGGGGCCCAGGTGTTATCTTCTCGGGTCCGGGACCCATGGGTGTTGAGGCTTTTTGAGTTGTGTTTCCCTTTTTTTTCTGTAGTATAGCTCTTATGTGTACCTGTCGGGCTTATAGGGGCCCATTTGGGTTTTATTTTAACTTGCGCACGAGTGTGCCCAGCGGGTCTTATGGGGGGCTCAGCTGGGTTTAGCTTAGTTGTACTTGTTGCTTTCCGCTTTCTCTACTTCTGTTTTCCCTTGACCTCTGTTTGTGCTTATTCTATCTTGTCTGCCTGTTTTTACATTTCTTGCTCAGTCGGCCTATGATGCCTACTGGGTACCTGTTGTTTCGGTACTCATGCTACACTCTGCATCTATTTTTGTAATGCAGGTTCGAGCACCAGTTATCAGCATTGAGATCGAGCCTGCAGCTGTCTGTCTAGGAGACGAGGGTGAGCACATGGCGTTCTGGGATTACCTGTCTCCTTCTGTGTTTTATATTTTGACTTGTCTTTTGCTCTCGAGACAGTTTGTTTCTGTGGTCCACTTTTGGGACTTGTACTCTTGTTAGTAGTTCTGTACTTGTGACTTCCAGGTTTTCGAAGGGGTCTTGCGTATATAGTTGGTTTCGCTTTCACTTTCTTATGTGTTGTATTTGTTGCTTTCGCTTAGTTGAGGATTAGTTTCCACCCTTAGTCTCATTACTGTTCGGTTCCGGGATAGGGTTTGGCTGGCCTATTTGTGGGTTGGTAGGCTCCTTTATGACTCGACAAATATGGTCGTGACAAGTTGGTATCAGAGCCTAGATTCATTGGCCTCACTTGTACAGAATTAGCATCTAGTAGAGTCCTGAGGATCGGCGTGGAGACGTTCGTGGCTTATCTTCGGGAGGCTACAGGATGTCCTTCGAATGTTTTCTTGTTTTGATCCCTGTTCGTTCGTTGTGTCTGATTGGTTTCATGAAATCTCACTTGCTTCACTCTGGTGCAGGATGGCTCGCACGCGCAGTGGAGGTCGACCCCGAGGTCGAGGTGGCGCTGCGGCAGCAGGTCATGATAGAGAAAGAACTCCACAGCCGGAGCCTTGAGGAGAGAAGATACCTCCCCAGTCGGTGGGGCTGGGACTAGCCCAGCCACCGCCCGCACCTGCTGTCGCTCCAGATCTTCAAGGCATGGTTGCCCAGATCCTAGCTGCTATCGAGGGTATTCAACAACAGCAGCTGGCCCAAGCGCTAGTTCCAGACCCGGTTCCCGCACAGCAGGACCAGCCTGCGATAGCGGCTCCAGAGGTTCATCAGCTGCCAGTACCGATCGCAGTTCAATCGGACCCTTTGGATGGGGTTATGCTGTTGAGGGAGCAGAAGATGCTCGGAGTGTTCCTTAGATTATAACCGCTGAGGTTTTCAGGGGCTGCCGAGGAGAATGCCCATGAATTCATCACAACTTGCTGAGAGAGATTGAAGACATTGGGTCTAGTGAAGACCAGAGGATCCGACTTCATGGCTTACCAGCTAGATGGACCAACCAGGCAGTGGTGGCGTTCGTTTATGGAGTCCAGGCCAGCTGGATCCCCACTAATATCTTGGACAGATTTTTCTGAGGCTTTTCTGGCCCAGTTTATTCCATGGAGCGTCAGGGACCGACTCTGTGATGAGTTTTTGAGGTTGGAGCAGGGCTCCATGACAATGTCTGAGTATGAGGCCAGATTTCTTGAGCTGTGCCGTCATGCTGCCATGATTCTACCTATAGAGGAGGAGCAGGTCTGATGCTTTGTTAGAGGGTTGAGGCTGCAGTTGAGAATTGAGGCGCAGTTTATGTTGTCAGTGGGCCATTCATTTTTAGATGTGGTAGACCACGCCCGTACTATTGAGTAGCTTCGTTGTGAGGCCTACGGGGGCAGCGGCAAGAGGACCAGGCCAGATGATAGTTCGGTGGGTCCCGTCATAGGCCGAGGGATACCCAAGATTAGGGTTTTCATAGGTTTTAGTCAGGGCAGTCCAGCCGCCCGTTCCAGGCTTCCTTATGGATCTCTGAGGGTGACCAGCACCGCCAGAGTGGGCATAGTGCCGGCATGAATTCGGGCCGATGTGGTTTCCAGTTAGGTTCGTTAAGTTGGGGTGGCCGGCCTTCAGTGGTTAGTTGATCTTCGCAGGGTTGTTTTACTTATGGAGAGCTCGGTCACTAGGCTAGGGAGTGCCCTTCTTTTAGATCAGCCTTATCGGCTATGCAGGCAACGAGACTGATGTCAGCAGTAACACCTACAGCTAGAGGAGGAGGTCAGCAGCAGGGTTCTAGGGGAGGTCCTCGGGGAGGCAGGTTAGAAGGTAGAGTGGATACTCAGGGTAGAGGCTCCCAAGGCCATTTCTATGCGGCTCCAGCTAGAGCGGAGGCCAAGGTGTCTGATGTGGTGATCACAGGTATGGTTCTTTTTTGCCATCAGCCCGCTTCAATATTATTTTATCGTGGATCTACTTATTCATATGTGTCTAATTATTGTGTGCCTTATTTGAGAGTGAGTCCTGAGCCCTTATCTGTGCCGTTACGTGTTTCGACCCCAGTAGGGGATTCTTTAGTAGTGGATCGGGTGTGTAGATCTTTTTTGGTGACCATTCAGGGGCAGGACACTCTGGTTGATCTTGTTGTGCTTTGTATGGTGGATTTTGATGTGGTTCTGGGCATGGATTGACTATCTCCTCACAGGGCTGTCTTGGACTGTTATGCCAAGACCGTGACTTTAGCCATGCCAGGTATCCCACTGGTGGTCTGGTAGGGTTCTTGTTGTTGTACACCAGTTGGGGTGATTTCGTATGTTTGGGCAAGGAGGCTTGTGGCTGGCGGTTGTTTTGCATACTTTGCTTATATTAGAGATGTTAGTAGGGAGGGCCCTACAGTTGATTCTGTACCCGTAGTTTGAGAGTTCGTGGATGTGTTTCCTGCCGACCTTGCTGGCCTACCCCCAGAGCGAGATATTGACTTTGCCATAGACTTTGAGCAGGGTACTCGACCCATTTCTATTCCTCCGTATCGTATGGCACCTGCTGAGCTTAGGGAGCTCAGTGATCAGCTTTAGGATCGCTTGGGTAAGGGATTAATTCGGCCCAGTGTGTTGCCTTGGGGTGCCCCAGTCTTATTTGTAAAGAAGAAGGATGGCACCATGTGGATGTGTATTGACTACAGGCAGTTCAATAAGGTGACGGTGAAGAGCTGTTATCCTATGCCTCGTATTGATGATCTATTCGACTAGCTTCAGGGTGCCGCCGTGTTTTTGAAGATTGACTTGAGATCCAGGTACCATCAGCTGAGGATTAGAGCAGCGGATATTCCTAAGACAACATTCAGGACTCGATACGAGCATTATGAGTTCCTAGTGATGTCTTTTGGGTTGACTAATGCCCCTGCCGCCTTTATGGACTTGATGAATTGTGTATTCAGGCAGTATTTGGACTCCTTTCTCATACTCTTCATTGATGACATCTTGGTATACTCGCAGAGACATAGTGAGCATGAGCAGCATTTGAGGATAGTGCTCCAGACTTTGAGAGATCAACGACTTTATGCCAAGTTCTCAAAGTGTGAGTTTTGGCTTGAGTCTGTAACATTCTTGGGGCACGTGGTGTCCAAGGATGGCATTATGGTAGATCCGGCGAAGATTGTGGCTATTCGTAGTTGGGTTAGGCCAACTTTCGTGGCTGAGATTTGGAGCTTCGTCGGATTGGCAGAGTATTACAGGCGCTTTGTCGAGGGTTTCTCCACTATAGCAACACCTCTGACTCGATTGACTTGTAAGGATTTTCCCTTTGTGTGGTCAGAGGAGTGTGAGATGAACTTTCTGAGGCTTAAAGAGTTGCTTACCACCTCTCCTATATTGACTCCTCCAGTTGAGGGCGAGGGCTTCACGGCTTATTGTGATGCATCCGGCATTTGTTTGGGTTGTGTGTTGATGCGGTGGGGCCGGGTTATTTATTATGCGTCGAGGTAGCTTAAGCTGCATGAGCGCAACTACCCCACTCATGATCTGGAGTTGGCAGTGGTAGTTTTCGCGCTTAAGATCTGGAGGCATTACCTTTATTGAGTTCATTGTGAGATCTATACCGATCACAGGAGCCTTTAGTACATTATGAGTAAGAGGGATCTTAATTCGAGGCAGCGCCGTTGGATTGAACTCCTGAAGGACTATGACCTCTCTATTCTCTACCATCCGGGCAAGGCGAAGTAGCAGATGCCTTGAGTCGGAGGGTAGGGAGTATGGGTAGTCTAGCCTTCCTTTCTATTTTGAAGCGACCCTTGGCCTTGGACATCCAGTCCTTAGCAGACCCGATGGTCAGACTTGATGTTTCAGATTCCAGTCAAGTGTTAGCTTATGTGGGGGTTCAGTCATCGGTTCTTGATCAAATCTGTAGTCATCAGTTCGAGGATTAGTCTTTGGTGGCACTTAGAGATAGAGTTTTTGATGGGTGATGTCGGGCAAGCTTCCTTAGATTCAGATGGGGTTTTCAGATTTGCTGGCCATTTGTGTGTTCCGAGAGTTGGTGACTTCATTCAGCTGATCCTTAGTGAGGCTCGTGATTCCAGGTATTCTATCCATCCGGGCACAGCTAAGATGAATCGTGACTTGAGGCAGCACTATTGGTGGCTCGGTATGAGGAGAGACATTTCAGACTATGTGTCCCGTTGCTTGTGTTTTCAGCAGGTAAAGGCCGAGCATTTGAGGCCTGGTGGAGAGTTGCAGAGATTACCCATTCCTGAGTTGAAGTGGGTGCGCATCACCATGGACTTTGTTGTTGGGTTGCCACAGACTTCTAGAGGTGTTGATAGCATCTGGGCCATCGTGGATCGATTGACCAAGTCAGCACACTTCCTTGTAGTTCATTCTTCCTTCAGTGCTGAAAGGTTAGCCTGTATCTACATTTGGGAGGTAGTTCGTCTTCATGGTGTGCCTATTTCTATCATCTCAGATTGGGGTTCACAGTTCACTTCCAGCTTTTGGAGAGTATTTCAGGAGGAGTTGGGCACCCGTATCGACCTTAGCACATCATTTCACCCACAGACAGATGGCCAATCAGAGCGTACTATTCAGGTTCTTGAGGATATGTTGCGGGCCTGTGTTATGGATTTTGGAGGTCAGTGGGATCAGTTCTTGCAGTTGGCAGAGTTTGTGTACAACAACAGCTACCATTCCAGCATTCAGATGGCCCCTTTTGAGGCCTTATATGGTAGGCGTTGTCGCACTCCAGTTGTTTTGTTCGAGTCTACAGAGCCTAGGCCGCATTGTATGAACTTGTTTCAGGAATCCTTAGAGGATGTGAGGTTGATTTAGGATCTGCTCAGGTATGCTCAGAGTAGGCAGCGGAGTTATGCAGACCGCAGGCGTCGACCGTTGAGGTTTGCCATGGGTGATAGAGTATTCCTCTGAGTGTCGCCCATGAAGGGCGTGATAAGATTTGGGAGGTGGGGAAAGCTTAGGCCCATGTATAATGGGCCTTTTGAGGTTTTCAGGGCAGTTGGTGAGGTGACTTATGAGTTAGCTTTACCTCCAGCATTCTCAGCTATTCATCCTATTTTTCATGTTTCGATGTTGCGTCGGTATGTTCTAGATGAGTCTCATGTGCTCCAGTATGATGCAGTTGAGTTGGATGATCGTCTGACCTATATTGAGGAGCTAGTTGCTATTTTTGCTAGAGATGTGAGGTAGCTTAGGTCGAGAGCCATTCCTGTAGTTAAGGTCCGTTGGAGCCATTGTCTAGTTGAGGAGGCTACCTAGAAGACCGAGCGGGTGATATGGGAGCAGTTCCCCAGCTTATTTGATCCCTCAGGTACTTCTTGATCCTTAATTTCGCAGACGAAAGTCCTTTTAGTAGTGGATGTTGTAATGATCCTCCAGGTCATTTCTGTGTTAATGTCTCCTTTCTATCATTTAGAGTGTTCTTGTAGCGACCCCAAGTCATTTATGACTTGCTGGCACTGATTGTTTGGTCGCCTGGTCGTTCGTTTGGTTTTTATGCTTGTTTTCCTGTTTTGGAGCTTTTGAACATTGAAAAGTTGATTTCGGTCATAACTTCAGGTAAACGACCTCAGATGGGAATTCTGACGGTTCCATCAGCTCCAGAGTGGCCAAATTAGGCTAGAAGCATGGTTTGCCCGAATCCCGGGGTTTCCGACGTGATTTTGAGGCCAGTTAGCTCTTTAGATTGAAATTTGGCTTAAAGTTCACTTTGGTCAACATTCTTGGTAAATGCACTCGGCTGAAAGTTTCAACGGCGCGGTTAGTTCTGGAATGCCGAGTTTGGTCTAGGATAACCCTTCGAGAACTTCTGGGAGCTTCCGATCAAAATCCGAGGCCTCCAGTAGAAATTGGTTAAAATGGCCCAATGGGTGTGGGACCCACTTTTTATCGAAAGGACCTCGTATGGAAATTTTGACTGCTCCATTGAGTTCGGAACATCGAATTCGAGGGGGTAGCATATATCGTTTGCATGCACGGGGTTCCGAACGAATCCTGAGCACCGTGTCGGAGTGTTGGAGTTGCCAAAACTCAGCTGGTGCAGCTGTTAAAATTGAAGACATCCCATCTCTCCGCGTTTGCGGGATAGGCTTCGCATTCGCGGAGGAATGAAGGAGTCTACTCACCGTTCGCGGAGGTTTGAGACCTTGTTCTCCGCATTCACGTGAGCTACTCCGTGTTCGCGGAGGTCAATGAGGGGTAGGTGTTCTTGTGCTCCACGTTCGTAGAGGTCACTGTGCGTGTGGAGTCCTTGTTCTCCATGTTCGCAGGCCTGGGGCCGCGTTTTTGGAGCTGTGGGTTGTTTCTCTCTGCGTTCGCAGAGCTCTGGCCGCATTCACGGAGTAGTGGTTGTTATGCCTCCGCGTTTGCGAGGCCTGTGGGCTGCGTTCGGGGAGAAGAGCGGGCCAGGCAGTTTATAAAAGTGAGGTCGAGGAATCATTTGAAGTAAAGTTTAAAGTTACATATCTCCTTCATCTTGCATCGGTTTTTGGCAATTCGAAGTCCCACGCATTCATAATCTCATTGGCTTCGTGGGTTTTTGGTTGATTAGAATATGGTACTCCTCGATTGTCATGAATTCGAGGCGGAAGTTGCTTTCTTGGCCTAAATTGTGTAAATTTTTGTGTTTCTTGTTTTGCTTGCATGGAGCTGATTTGAGCCTCGATTAATGTTCCATTTTGGATTACGGGTTCGGAGGAGGATTTAGGACCTCTTTATGGAGTCAATTCCAGAAAATCCAGAGCGGGTCCCACATTTCTGATTTTGACTCCGAAATGGGTTTGTCTTCAAATTTGATGATTTTAGTGTCTAAACAACCATATTGATAGTGTGATTCTATTTTTGATAGCGTGGCAGCAGTCTAAGGTCGTACAGAAGGGAAAAGCTCCGACAGTGTGACTTGGAGTGTGCGTGATTGGCTTTCTAGTAGGTTACGGCTTTCCTTCTTTCTAGATTGAGCATGATTGTGTAAATGCTTGTCGACTTGTATGAATCTGGGGTTGGGTAGCTAGTATTGTTCTTCTTCTTCTCCATTTTCTTCGTATGGAGCTGATTTGTGTGCTGTTCGAGGCTAGTATCATGCTGTAGGTTAGGTTGTTGGTATTTGTGTTGTGAATTATTTGTTGTTGCATGCGTGGGTTGGGGATATTTGCTTTCTTTCTGTGATTGTTGTTGCCTTAGAATAGGCTAGGATAGTATTGCCTTAGTCCTATGCACCTGTTGGTTTGAGTATGTATCCGACGTCATTTGGGATGGACTAGGTCCTTGTAGACTGGTTTAGCAGACTTGGGTCTGATAGTTGAGACTTAGTTTAGGCGTTTTCGTGGCTATCGGACCTTCTGATTCCTTTTCTCTTATTTCTGTGATTCTGGGAGGCTGTCGGATGATTTCGCTTTTGCACCGACTGTCGGTGGGTTTGTACTGGCCTGGGGGCCTTCGGTTGATACTCTTATGGTGGTGGCGGCCCGTGGTGTTTAGCTTTGTAGTGTATTATTGAGAGGTGATTTTATCCCGTTAGAGGCTATTGGCTCTTTTATTTGGTTCGAGGTTGTGGGCTCCAGTATGCAGCTGATGTTACCCGGTTAGCATTCGGTATTTCCAGCGCTGGCTATCGAGGGTAGGCTACAAGTTCCGTTCCGCAGCTGACATTATACGATTGCAGCCCATTATTTCCAGGGTGAGACCGTTGAGCGCAGGCTACTAGTCCCAGCTACAAAGCTGACGTTATCCGATTCGAGCTGGTATTTCCATTGCTAGACTGTCGAGCATAGGCTGTTTATTCCAGTCCGAGGCTGAGGTTACACTGGTGGGACCCGATATTGACAGCTCGGGGTTGATGATTGAACTGGGCCAAGGTGTTGTTACACTTTGAGGGTGAGGCTACGCAGGTGGGACCCGATATTTCCAGCTTGGGACTGATGATTGGGCGGGGCCCAGATATTGTTCCAGCTCGAGGCTGACATTACCCGGTTAGAGTTTGGTATTTCTAGCTCGTGACTGATGATTGGGCGGGGCCCAGGTTTTATCTTTTCAGGTCTGGGACCCATGGGTGTTGAGGCTTCTGGAGTTATGTTTCCCTTCATTTCTGTAGTATAGCTCTTATGTGTATCTGTCGTGCTTATGGGGGTCCGTTCGGGTTTTATTTTAACTTGCACACGAGTGTGCCCTGCGGATTTTATGGGGGGCTCAACTAGGTTTAGCTTAGTTGTTCTGGTTGCTTTCCGCTTTTTTTGCTTCTGTTTTCCGTTGACCTCTGTTTGTGCTGATTCTATCTTGTCTGCTTGTTTTTACCTTTCTTGCTCAGTCGACCTATGGTGCCTACTGGGTACCTGTTGTTTTGGTGCTTATGCTACACTCTGCATCTATTTTCGTGATGCAGGTTCGAGCACCAGTTATCAGCGTTAAGATTGAGCCTGCAACTATCTATCCAGGAGACGAGGGTGAGCACATGGTGTTCTGGGATTACCTATCTCCTTCTGTGTTGTATATTTTGACTTGTCTTTCTCTTTCGAGACAATTTGTTTCTGTGGTCCACTTTTGGGACTTGTACTCTCGTTAGAAGTTCAGTACTTGTGACTTCCAGGTTTTGGGAGGGGTCTTGTGTATATAGTTGGTTTCACTTCCACTTTCTTATGTGTTGTATTTGTTGATTCCGCTTAGTTGAGGATTAGTTTCCACCCTTAGTCCTATTACTGTTCGGTTTCGGGATAGGGTTTGGCTGGCCTATTGGTGGGTTGGTAGGCACCTTCATGACTGGAGAAATCGGGTCGTGACACTTTTCGGACTAGATATGGCCATTATGAATTACTAGTGATGTCGTTTGGGTTGACAAATGCTCCGGGCAGCGTTTATGGATTTGATGAATAGGGTATTTTTACAATATCTTGATATGTTTGTGATTGTGTTCATAGATGATATTTTGATTTACTCAAGGAGTGATGATGAGCATGCCGATCATTTGAGAATTGTATAGCAAGTCCTCTAGGACCAACAACTCTTTGCGATGTTTAGTACATGTGAGTTTTGGTTAAGGTCTGTGTCTTTTCTTGGTCACATTATCTCCAGTAAGGGTATTGAGGTAGATCCTAAGAAGACGGATGCGGTTAAGAATTGGCCTAGACCTCTATCACCTTCGAATATTCAGAGTTTCTTGGGTTTGGCTAGTTACTAAAGGAGGTCTGTTGAAGGGTTTTCTTCGATTGCTTCCCCACTGATGGCTTTGACTTAAAAGAAGGTTAAGTTCACATGGTCCGAAGCGTGTGAGAAGAGTTTTCAAGAGTTGAAAGATAGACTTACCTCGGCTCCGATATTGACTTTACCAGAAGTGTTCGATGGGTTTGTGGTTTATTATAATTCTTCAAGGATTGGGTTAGTATGTGCTCTTATGCAAAATGGAAAATTCATTGCTTATCCTTCGAGGAACCTCAAGGTTCATGAAAGGAACTATCCTACTCATGATTTAGAAGTAGCGGCGGTTGTGTTTGCATTAAAGATTTGGAGGCATTATTTGTACGGTGTGCATGTCGACATTTTTACCGACCATAAGAGTTTGCAATATGTGTTCAAACAAAAATATCTAAATCTTCGCCAAAGGAGGTGGCTTGAGTTGTTAAAACACTATGATATGAGTGTCCTCTATCACCCTGACAAGGCGAACGTGGTGGCGGATGCTCTTACTCGGTTGTCTATGGGTAGTGTTGCTCATGTTGAGGATGGTAAGAAAGAATTGGTTCGTGATGTTCATAGTTTGGCTTGATATGGTGTTTGGTTGATTGATTCTAGTAAGAGTGGTGTTATGGTTTAGAATGGCACGGAATCATCCTTTGTGTTCGATGTGAAGGCTAAGCAAGATGTCGATCCTAATTTGGTTGAGTTGAAGGAAACGGTGCTCAAGAAGTCCGTTGAGGCTTTCTCCCAAGGGGGAGATGGTGTGGTTCGATATCAAGGTCGTTTATGTGTTCCCGATGTAGATGACCTAAGAGGACAAATTTTGTCGAAAGGTCATGGTTCTCGATATTCCATTCACCCGGGAGCTACCAAAATGTACTGTGATTTGCGGGAGGTCTATTGGTGGAGTGGGATGAAGATGGATATTGCAGAATTTGTGGCGAGGTGTCCTAATTGTCAACAAGTGAAAGTTGAACATCAAAAGCCCGGAGGTTTGTCCCAAGATATTAGTATTCCTACTTGGAAGTAGGAAGATTTGAATATGAACTTTATTGTTGGTTTACCACGTACCCGGGGACAATATGATTCGATTTGGGTTATTGTGGATCGTATGACGAAATCAGCCCATTTCATTCCCGTCAAGGTTTCTTATTCGACAGAGGATTATGCTTAAGTTGTACTTGTGAGAAATGGTTAGGTTGCATGGAGTGCCTTTATCCATTATCTCCGATTGTGGTGCACAATTTACCTCTGAATTTTGGAAGTCTTTCCAAAAGGGCCTTGGTACTCATGTTAAGCTTAGCATGGCCTTTCATCCTCAAATCGATGGGCAAGCGGAACGTACTATCCAAACTTTGGAAGATATGTTGAAAGCTTGTGTAATCGATTTCAAAGGTAATTGGGATGATCATTTGCCTTTGATTGAGTTTGCTTACAATAATAACTACCATTCTAGTATTGGTATGGCTCCATTTGAGGCTCTCTATGGTAGGAGGTGTAGATCTCCTATAGGTTTGTTTGAAGTTAGTGAAGTTGCTTTGATATGTCCCGAGTTGGTACACGAGGCTATGGAGAAATTTTGACTTATTAGAGAGAGGTTGAAAACGGCTCAAAGTCGACAAAAGTCCTATGCCGATGTTAGAAGGAGAGATTTAGAATTTGATGTTGATGATTGGGTGTACTTGAAAATTTCACCCATGTAGGGTGTAATGAGATTTGGGAGGAAAGGGAAGCTTAGTCCCTGTTATGTAGGCCCGTATCAAATTTTGAGACGTGTTGGTAAGGTTGCTTATGAACTTGATTTGCCTAATGATTTGGGATCGGTGCATCCAGTTTTCCATGTCTCCTAGTTGAAGAAATGTGTTGGTGATCCGACATCTATTGTGCCATTAGAGAATCTTGGCATAATGGATAGCCTTTCCTATGAAGAGTTCCAGTTGAGATTTTAGATATGCAAGTCCGAAAGTTAAGAAATAAAGAAGTTGCTTCCGTGATGCTTCTTTGGAGGAATCAATTAGTTGAGGGTTCTCCTTGGGAGGCCGAGGCTGATATGATGTCCCGATATCCTCATCTCTTTCCCTCCGATCCTACTCTAGCTTGAGGTACCTAGTTCCTCATGGTTCATTCTTTTGGGTTTCATGTGCCAAAGTTGTTCCCATGATTCCTTGGTTATGCATGTTCATGAAGAGTCTAAATTTTGAGAAATGAGCTAGCTTGATTGATTTCCCTATGATTATGTGCATTTGAGTGTGAATTGTACTAAGCCTTCATGAAATGATGTTTTGAACATGCTTTAGCTTGGAGTTGATGTTTTCATTTATATGATTGCATGCATGTTGGGTTGTTAGATCTTGTTTCTACTTATCTTATGATGTCGCGATTCCCATTCGAGGACGAATATTCCCAAGGGATAAATATTGTAACATCTCGGATTCGTAAATGGAAGAATTTCTATTTTTCTGGAACTATTGGTGCCAGTACCGATGGAGCCACCTACGGCCCGTGGACTAACCAACGGTCCATAGGTCAGGCCCGTGGTTAGCTAGTCCAGGTTTCATAAAATGTTAAGCCTCAGTAATTTTTATACCGTTTGCCTGGACGGACCGTCGACCTATGTACGAGCCGTAGGTAGGTCTTGTAGGTGAGACTCATACTTAGTCAAATTTTTAGGGCCAAGAATTTGACCTACGGTTGCCATGTACGGGCTGTAGGTTGACCCACAGACTGTACATGGGGTCTGTCATTGCAGGGTCCAATTTAACAGTCTCTGAACCCAACGACGATTGACTAGGACTGTCTGTGGTTGGACCTATAGACCGTAGGTTATGCCGTCGATAGGGTCCGACAGTTAATTTTAAGAGGGGCTTTTGGTATTTTCACCCCATGACTTATTTATCAACTAAGGTCGGTTCCTTACCATTCCTAGCACTATATAAGCCTTTTAATCCAAACATTTACCCTTCAAATCACTTTACAAGAGTCCCCAAACTCTCCTCTCCCAAATAATTTTCTCTCTAGAAAGCTTGAAGAAGAAGAAGCAAGAGCTAGGGTTTTCAAGATTCAAGCCTCCTAATCCTCCATTGATTTCAAGTTTTTGGCATTTAGGTATGATTTTCTTCTTCTATGGAGCCCTTTCCTCCGTAGAGTTAAAACATTCTCTATTTTACAAGTTAGAAATAGTACATTGAAGTTAGGGTTTTCTTCCATGTCATGGGTTCTTTGCAAAGGTTCTTTAATTGATTGTTTTATGCACTTTGAAACATGAATTGAGTTGAATTTCATGAATTTAGGGGAATCTCTATGAACCCATGCCTTCTTCCCCAATTTTGAAATTATGAATGTGTTGATGGGTTGAATTGTGAAGACATGAATTTCATGAAGTGTATATGAACCAATGTATGAATTATGATTCCTAAGCTAAGACTCTTCATGATGAGATTATGAATGACCTAAGGATGGTTTTATGAAAGTAAGC
The DNA here is from genome assembly GCA_018342035.1 of Solanum appendiculatum. Taxonomy (NCBI): domain Eukaryota; kingdom Viridiplantae; phylum Streptophyta; class Magnoliopsida; order Solanales; family Solanaceae; genus Solanum; species Solanum appendiculatum. Next base: position 284,353 of record JAGDQO010000347.1, on the reverse strand, counting down.
ATGTTCAATAAAAAAACTATGATTTGCCTCTATCATGTGGGTTCCTTCAGTTATGATCAAATTGTCTTGTTTATGGTTTTCTAAGCGTGAGTTTGCATGATTTAAGAGAACTTCTCATGAACCCATGTGAACTCTATGATTTGTAAGTTATGAGCATGATGAACTATGTAAAGATGAAGTTTTTGAAATCATGCATGTTTCTTATGAAGCTAATGATGAATTAAGGGTGCTTTGAGATTGAAGTATCAAAGTTTATGATACGTTGATGTTGTTGTTGCATTGTGAAAGGAATTCTCATGTATTATTCAACCCTTGAATGTGAAAGGTTTTCTCACATGTAATGATTCATAACTTGTTGAAAGGCTTGCTCAACTAAACTTGAGTCGATGATTATGGAGCTATTCTAATGAAGGGACAAGAGATGATCACCCATTTTCTCTAATGTAGACAAGAGGTGATTACCCATGTCTACTTATGATAATTGAACTATGTCTAATCCGTGGGAATTATGCTTAGCACCGAGTGGACAAGTGGCGATTACCCATGTCCCATAAACTATGTGCCACCATAGGATGATGGTCTATGATAGACACTAGCTAGTGGATCCATGTAGGCTATATGTTAAGTAAAAAGTCCTACCTTGGCAAGTAGGATGGACCTATCGGTGTGGGGTTAGATACCGAATTCCATGTTGATAGCTCACATGATCTTATATGTAGGTTAAGGCTACTTCCCAAAAACAATAAACTTTAGTGCTTTTAAGATATTTCACAAGTGATGTAAAGATGTTTAGCTTGCTTTGACCATGGTTTATGACTTATGTTCTTAACCTTTTCTTAATGTTTTAGCTTGATCATTGCATGTTATGAAAATGTCCTGTTGTTGCATGTTTTAAATGATTTTTGTGCATGGCTATCATACTTGGTACTTGATTGTACTAACGCATACTCTTGCCTACATTGATTTATTAATGTAGGGCGTGATGAATCTTCTCCATCTATTCGTGGCTAAAGCCTAGTTGAAGGATTCTTGAAGATTGGTGAGTCCTCATGCTTCGAGGACCGAGACTCTTTCATTTCTTTTATGTCTTTCTATTCTAGACTTTTGAATCAATGTGTGGGTTACGTCTCCGTCACTCTATGATGTAATAGATGGCTTGAGACTATGTAGATTTCCGCTTTGTTTTTTAAAACTCTTATGACTTGGACTTGTTTTTATACACTCTTGATTTCCATTATCTTGTCTATGCATGGGATCTTGTACGCCTTGTCACGTCAAGGAGGTACCTTGGGTCGTGTCAGAGTGAGGTAATTGTTATGTCTTCCTATCGTCCATTCTTTGTTTTAACAGGCCTTCGAGGATTCCAACCATACATACTCCTCGAGTGCTACACCAACTAGGAGAAAGACAAATATTAACTAAGGTCGAGGACACATAAATTTTCGTATGGGAGGTGGCATTTGAAGATCGATGTCGAGAAGCAGATGCTCTAAAAATTTGGGGTGGTAATCGAACTTTAAGCTCAAAAGCTATGGTAGATGATCGTGTTCAAGGTGAAGTGGACCCCTCATATCTCCACTGGTTCTTTAATCGAGTCCCCATCGAAGTAATGCCCGAAGGATCAGCGCGAGAGCTCATAGATCGAGAGGCAGAAGTCGAGGTTAGAATCAAACAAGCTCAACTCGAGGTCGAAGGAAATTACAAGGCTACTCTAGATATCCTAACTAATGATCTTAAGAATGTTAGAGAATTGTTGGCCTAATATGAGGCAAGGTCTGAAGGTAGAGTAAGGATGGTTCAGCAACGGGTTGAGAGAGAACATCGTTCCACCATTCAAACATTACATGAGGATTTGGGCATTGTCACAGGCGCCATGGAGCGACAAGAGGATGAGTTTAAAAAAGAAAAGACCCTATTAATGTACACACAGTTTAGGTTGCAGAATCAGTTAAAAACTTTGATGGAACAAAAAAGGGATATGGCAAAGAGTTTCACATCATATCAAACGGAAGTTGCAACAAAAAGAAACCAATGGATGGGAGAGTGAGATGAACTTCATGACCAAATCGAAGAACTTCAGGCACAAGAAGAGAATTTGAATCACACGGTCAATACTACTTGACATTAGTTACGGAATTGTCACAAAAATATAAATAAGGCTAATGATCCAGTACTTCAGCTCAGGGATACACTCAATGATGTCTATGCTGGTTATCTAAACAAAAATGATGAGAGGTTGGGCCGACATGCACGTGCTCTTGGTCCTCATCTACCAAAAGCCTTGTCTAGGATTTATTCAGGTCTCTGGGGTGATTGAGATCCGAAGCACGTCCAGAAGACATCTTTATTATGTTTTAGGTCTCATTCAGAGTTTGTCTATTTTTCTTAGTCATTAGTTGTTGTTTTATTTGTTTTTAATCATTTTGAGTCTGTTTTAATCCTAGGTACTTCTATTTTTTAAAATTATTATTCAAATCATTGTGTTGAGAGATTTGCTTTTGGTCAATTTATATATGCTAGAGAAAAAGCTATTATTTATCACTTTCATGAACTACGTAATGATTTGATTCATGTTCAACATGATACGTAGGAAACCCTCAATGGGTTCGATCGAAATGTTTTCGAGAGTGAAAATACACGACCAAATGAGTTAAAGAGGGTCGTTAAAGTAAATTCATCTAAAGCCGGGATGAAACAGAAAAGCTTTCTCAAACTCATTATAGAAATGGAAATAATTTAGGTGCATGACATACAACGTGTGATTAGTATTTGCAAAACGCTAAACTCTAACACGTTTGTTTTTGTTCATAAAGAAAGTTTAAAGGTGGTTGGTTTGTGTTAAAGCTGGCATCTCATACATACTACACAAGGTCAAAAGGAAAAGCAAAAATGACCCGAAAAGATGGAATAGAGTTAGGCAATGAGGTAGTTCACAATCAGATGGTTTCACATAAATCGGTATCTCTAGAAGAAGTAAAGATGTTGAGACAATAGATGGCTGAAATGTACGAAGCTTGGATAAATGGACAAGCTCCTCCATCTTCAATTCGTGAATATCTGAATATGAATATGTCATTCCCTATCCAAGTCTTGGCGAGTGACCCAGTTTATCCACCTGGATTTAGCCCATATGTGAATACGTCCTGTAGTGCTGAAACTTCCACGGTACACCCGTTGATTTAACCCATGAAGAATAATCCACTTTTCATGCCAACTATGCAAACTAATACGATCCCTCAGCCAGCACTGGTACCAAAATCCAACGATGATCCACCATCAAAAGATCAGTATGACCAAGGTTATGCCTCTAAATTGAATATTAAAATTCCAGACTCTTACTATCACACTCATCAGTACAGTTCCGTTGTCGAGGTTGATAAAAATACTAGGAACGAGGAACATGAAGAAATTGCTAAAAAGATGAGGAGTTTGGAGCAAAACATAAGAAATATGCAAGGACTTGGAGGGCACAAGAGTGTCTCATTTAAGAAATTATGCATGTTCCTTGATGTTCACCTGTCTATTGGGTTCAAAACACCAAATTTTGATAAGTATAGCGGTCATGGTGACGTAGCGGCTCATCTGAAGAGATTTTGTAATCAACTAAGGGGAGCAGGAAGGAAAGAAGAACTCCTTATGGCTTACTTCGGAGAAAGTCTAACGGGTGTGGCCTCAGAATGGTTCACGGATCAAGATATTTCTCATTGGCATGTGTGGGATGACATGGCTCAAGCTTTTGTCCAACAATTTCAATACAATATTGATATAGTTCCGGATCGCAATTCCATTGCTAATATGAAGAAAAAATCAATTGAAAGTTTTAGGGAATATGCCATAAAATGGAGAGAGCAAGCATCTAGAGTCAAACCACCAATGAAAGATCATGAATTGATTGATGTTTTCCTCCAGGCTCAAGAGCCTAACTACTTTCATTACCTGCTTGCCACAATGGGAAAGCCCTTCGCCGAAGCAATTAAGATTAGAGAAATGGTATAGAACAACATAAAATCTGGTAAAATTATGAGTCAGACAGCTATTAGAGCTACCACACAAGCAATACAGAGTAGGTCAAGTAGATTTTTAAATTGAAAAAGAAGGAGGAAGGGTCCATGATGACGTCTGGATTGAGAGGTGTTCAAAGGGGGACGAACCACCCTTATGTGCAAGTCCAACAAAAATAGTCTAATTCTACTCAACATTATTATCTATCTCAATATGCAGTTCTCAACACCCAGGAATATGCCTGACCTTCTCAACGGCAACAATGGCAGGCACCTGCCCCAAAAGGTTCTCATTTCCAACAACAAAGTTTTCAAGCACCATATAATCCATGTCCCAAAATAGATTATACAAGAGAACAAAGTCGAAAAGAAAACTTTACCCCAATTGAGGAATCATATACAAGTTTGTTGCGGAAATTAATACAATTGAGATTGGTTGAACATGTAAATCCTTATTTTGTCAATCCGTATGCAAGAGGCTTCGATCCAACTATTGTATGCGAGTATCATGCTAACAATCAAGGTCATAGCACAGAGAATTGTTAGACTCTCAAGAGAGTCATTAAGAAGTTAATTGAGGATAAGGTAATTGAGATACATAATGAGGAGGCACCAAATGTCACCAACAACCCACTCGCTGCTCATAATAATGAGCATGTTGTTGGGATGATAAGCCTTTATAAAGAATGCAAGCAACCAGGTAACACAAAGATGGAAAGAAGGACCTCAAATGAAGAGTCGAGTTTGGTTTTAGAACACACACAAAAGGCACTCGGTAATTGTAAACAATACAAGTTCAAATTTTAGGGGCTCAAGAAAACTAGTATTGTATGTCCCTAGAACTACAAAAAGAATAGAAGTACCATTGAATGGACAAAAAGTATACATTCCCAGTAAGTTTCAACATCTGATCAAAACCAAGAAAGTATGAAAGAGCCAGTCATGATACGATTTGCAACACAACTTCTGATAACGGACACAAGAGCCGTTACCTGGAACTACAACAAAACTATTGTTACTCACAAAGGAAAATAGATCATTGAAGAAACAAATGAAACAAGAGGTTTAACCCGTTCCGGAAGGTGTTATGCTCCAGAAGAACTAAGGAGAGACAAACAAGCCAAAGAAAATCAGTTGCCAGTAAAAAAACATGTCACTGAGGAAGAGGCTGAAGAGTTTCTGAAAAAGATGAAAGCTCAAGATTATTCTGTTATTGATCAATTGAGGAAAACTCCTACTCAAATCTCGTTGCTATCATTACTTATACATTCTAAGAAGCATCGTGAAGTTTTGACCAGAATCTTGAATGAGGCGCATATCTCATAAAATATCATGGTGAGTCATTTAGAAAAGATGGCAAATCTAATATTTGAGGTAAATAGGATCACTTTCACTAACAACGAGTTGCCTTTGGAAGGATCTGGCATAACAAGGCTCTACAGTTAACTATAAAATGTGAAGAACACTATGTGAAGAGGGTCATGGTCGACGAATGATCATGTGTAGACATATGCCCCCTTGCCACTCTATAGAGTTTGAAAATCAACACTGATAGGATCCGTACTAACAACGTGTGCATATAAGCATTTGATGGTGCAAAATGAGACACACTTGGTGAAATTTACTTAACTGTTACGTTTGGACTAATGGAGATGGGGATAACTTTTCAAGTAATAGGCATGGACACTTCCTATAATCTACTTTTAGGGAGGCCATGGATCCATTTGGCTAGAGCTGTGCACTCTACTCTGCACCAAGTGGTAAAATTTGTACATGACAATCAAGAAATCATTGTCCATGGTGTGGATGATCTCCCAATCAATCGAGATCCTTCCATACCATGCATCGAGGCCAAGAGAGGCTGTGAATCCTTTAATTATTAGGCTTTTGAGATAATAATAGTCAATCAATTTATGGAAGGAAAGCCTATCCCAAAACCTCATCTCTCCCCCGCTTCTGTTATGGTGGTGGCCCAAATGATGCAGAACGGGGCACCCTAAAAGGGACTAGGGGTGTTTTTGCAAGGAATTGTAGATCATATTGATCCAATGGGTAATCAAGATACTTTCAGTTTGGGTTTCAATCCAACTAGAGCTGACAGGAAATGGGCAAAAGATCGTAAAAAGAATGTTTGGAATTTGCTGAAGCCAATCCCCCATATTGCTCAATCTTTCACTAAGTCTCGAGGTGAACCGAGTCTAGACTTATCTATTCGAAATGATGTGGATGAAATGTGTCAAGGTCATAAGGAAATGTTTTATGAAGTAAACATGACTCAGATGGGTGAAGGCACTTGTCATATGGATGTGCCGTTCGTCGGCCCGAATGTCGAACTCAACAACTGGGAAGGCACTCCTCTCCCTACAAGGAAGGAGTCTTGGTAGTTTATTTTGCTATTTTTTTTGTTTTATATATTTGGATTATTCTCAGGGTTGTAATTCAGACATTCTAATTGTTTCACTTTGGTGTCAACCCTTCCATCCTTTCCAATTCAATGCAATGAAGTTTAAGTTTCACATTCATATTTTATCATTTTTATTGTATTTATTTATTCTATCACTTTTCTATCCTTTCTCCTTCTAAAATTTGTCATTTTATTTCCTTTTCAGTTATGTTAATGTCGACTTTAATAATATGACATGCATGCAGAGTATACGGTCAAATCCTAAAAAGTCTTCTGATCTCGAAACAATAAATACAAAGTCTATGGAATATGATGAAGATGAAGCTTACGAACAAATAAAAAGGGGGTTGATTCAATTTGAAAATAAGTCTAAACCTAATTTAAGTGAAATCGAGGCAATTAATCTGGGAATTCCTGAAGAAGCTAGAAAAGTAAAGATTATTCATGTCGATCAAAATATTAGAGATGACATAATTCAAGTTTTATTTGAATATAAAGATGTCTTTCCTTGGTCCTACGATGACATGCCGGGGTTGAGCATTGATTTGGTAGTTCACAAACTTCCCATACATCCTGATTTCCAACCTGACCAGCAAAAAAAATGAAATTTAAGATATACATGAACGATAAAATTAAAAAGGAAATCATGAAGAAACTGAGTGCAAATGTGATCACGGTCATCCAATACACTACCTGGTTGGCTAATGTAGTGCTAGTGCCAAAGAAAGACGGAAAAACTAGAGTTTTTGTTACATACAAAGATTTAAACAAAGCAAGTCCAAAGGACAACTTTCCATTACCCAACATTCATATCCTGGTTGATAATTGTGCCAAACATGAAATTCAATATTTTGTCGATTGTCATGCCGAATATCACTAAATTCTTATGTATGAAAAGGATGCAGAAAAGTCTGCTTTCACCTCCCCGTGGGGTACTTATTGTTACAGAGTCATGCCATTCAGTCTAAAGAATGCGGGAGCAACCTACATGAGAGCTATGACTATCATATTCCATGACATGATGCATAAAGAAGTTGAGGTATATGTCGATGATGTTATCATTAAATCTAGAACGCAAGTTGACCATGTTAGTGACCTAAGAAAATTCTTCTAAAGATTGAGAAAGTACAACCTCAAGGTTAATCCAGCTAAATGCGCATTTGGAGTTCCATCGGGCAAACTTTTGGGCTTTATAGTTAGCCAAATAGGCATTGAATTGGATCCCTCTAACATAAAGTCTATTCGAGAATTGCCTCCTCCAAAAACCAAAACTGAAGTTATGAGTTTTCTAAGGAGGTTGAACAATATCAGTAGGTTTATTGCTCAACTCACTGCCATATGCGAGCCAATATTCAAGTTGTTGAAAAAGGATGTTGTTATCAAATGGACAAGTGAGTGTCAAGAGGCTTTCGATAAGATCAAAGAATATCTGGCAAATCCTACGGTACTGGTCCCTCTAGAACCTGGTAGGCATTTATTTTTATATCTCTCAGTGATGGATAATTCCTTTGGTTGCATTCTAGGATAACATGATGTCACGGAGAAAAAAGAGCAAGCCATTTATTATTTGAGGAAGAAGTTCACAAACTATGAGGCAAAGTACAATCTGTTAGAAAGACGTGTTGCGCTTTAAGTTAGGTCGCCCAAAAACTGAAGCATTATCTTTTTTCCTACACGACCTACCTCATATCTCGAATGGACCCTTTGAAATATATTTTTCAAAAACCCATGCCAACGGGCAAGTTGGCAAAATGGCAGATTTTGTTTATAGAATTTTACATTGTGTATGTCACTCACACCGCTATAAAAGCACAAGCGCTGACCGATCATTTGGTAGAAAATCCAATCGATGATGAATACGAGCCCCTAAGAACATACTTTCATGATGAAGAGATCAACTTTATTGAGGAAGAAGTTCCCGATGATGGTCATGCGTGGAAGCTATATTTTGATGGGGCTGTCAACAAAAATGGAGTAGGAATTGGAGCAGTTCTTATCTCACCAACTGGGCGTCATTATCGTGCCACAGCGCGACTTTGATTCTTTTCTACCAACAACACAATGGAAGACGAAGCTTGCATCATGGGTTTAAATATGGCAATAAGTCTAGATGTGCATGAGTTGGTAGTTTGGGGGTATTCTAACTTTCTCATTTGACAAGCTCGAGTTGAATGGGAAACTCGAGACATTAAGCTTATGTCATACAAAAAATGTTTAGAGAACCTCAACAAAAGGTTCAAGTTCATTGAGTTCAGATATATTCCTAGATTCTACAATGAGTTGGCTGATGCTTTGGCCACCCAAGCGTCGATGCTTCCATACCTAAGTAATAGATATATTGACCCATTGGAAATTCAAGTTAGGGATCAACATGGTTATTGCAATATAATTGAAATAGAGCTGGATGGTGAGTCATGGTATCACAACATCAAACAGTTCCTGAAAGCAAGATAGTATCAAATACATGCCGATAGAGATCAAAAAAGTACTATTAGGCGACTCGCCAATGGTTTCTTCTAAGTGGGGAGATCTTATATAAAAGGACTCCAGATTTGAATCTATTGCGATGTGTGAATGTCCAAGAAGAAGAAAAAATTATGAATGAGGTGCATTCATGGGTATGTGGCCCACACATGAATGGTTATGTTCTAGCAAAAAAGATTATTCGGGCAGGGTACTTTTGGTTGATCATGGAGCGAGATTTCTTCCGCTTTGTTCGCAGGTGTAATCAGGGCCAAATTCATAGCGACATGATTCACTCACCCCCTTTAGAGTTGCAACCTATGTCTGCCCCATGGCCTTTTGTTGCATGGGGAATGATGTTATTGGGCCATTTGAGCCGAAAGCTTCTAACAGACATCAATTTTTTCTAGTTGCCATTGACTACTTCACCAAATGGGTAGAAGATGTTACTTTTAAATCAATCACCAAGAAAGTAGTGGGGGACTTTGTTCATTCCAACATCATATGTTGTTTTGGCATACTGAAGGTCATTATTATAGACAATGCGATAAATATCAACAGCCACCTAATGAAGGAAGTTTGCAAGCAATTTAAAATCGTCCATCGTCATTCAACCCCTTATCGACCCAAAGCAAATGGGGCTGTTGAAGCAACAAATAAGAACATTAAGAAGATTCTTAGGAGGATGGTACAAGGATCTAGACAGTGGCATGAAAAAAATACTATTTGCTATCTTGGGATATCGCACGACTATTCGTACGTCAGTTGGTGCAACTCCTTACTTATTGGTTTACAAAACTGAGGCTATCATACCCACAGAAGTTGAAATCCCTTCTCATCGAATCATTGTTGAAGCAGAAATTGAGGACACAGAATGTGCTACATCGAGGTTAGAACAATTAGCGCTGATAGATGAAATACTATTGATGGAAATTTACTTTGGTCAATTATATCAGCAGAGGATGGCTCGAGCTTAAAACAAGAAGGTACGTCCAAGGAATTTTGAAGTCGGTCAATTTTCCGTGAAACGCATCCTTCCCCACCAAGAAGAGGCTAGGGGAAAATTTGCCCCAAATTGGCAAGACCCTTATGTTGTTAAACAAGTGTTATCAAAAGGAGCTTTGCAATTGGCAAATATGGAGGGAAAGGCGATCGACACAATTGCTAATGCAGATTCGATAAAAAAAGATACTATGTTTAATACTCTTTGTTTTGACACCCTCATGATTAGCATTCTAAAGATGAGTTGATGAAAGTATGTCATCCTTTATTTCAAACACCACTGGCCAGATGCTAGAAAAACCAAAATAACAAACAAAAAAAACAAAAAACAAAACAAAACAAAAGAAAACAATAAATTTTTCTTGAACTACATTCGACCTGATTCTTAAGAGGATATGTAGGCAGCCCTTTATCGTGGTTTGGTATAATTACTCAATAAAACAATAATCATATTTTTTGATATTCCAAAGACTGGTGCATGCTTTTGTTATTGATATTTCATGGTTCCAAAGTTACAACTCATTCTAAAATTCTTTTTGATGTTATGACCTTCTAATCAATCTTGGGGATAAAGAAGTAAAGATGAGAGAGTCTTATGAGTGGAAATCCTCATGGGCACCATAAGACCATATTAAGTTGAGAGAAGGAAAGAAGAGTGTCTTATTGGTTAAAAACCGCAAAGGGCACCATCGATCGAATGATGACATTCCATCTGACATGAGCACAATCAAGATAGAAAGTTCGGCTATAGACTGAAGAGTACAACATGTTTCGTGAGATTTAGACAACTTAGATGGATCAAACGTTCAGTCCAAAATGCATGTCATGATTCATTAAAGTCGTCACGTACTTTCAGATAAGATTCTTTTCATTCCTTTTAAATGTTTATTTATTTATTCGCTCATTTTAAAATATAAGTTTTCTTTAATAACCTTTTCATTGTGTCATTTGAACTTGTGTTTGGTATTCTTTGAGTCTCATTCATCATAATCTTGCGTCAAGTGTAAAAATAAAACAAAAGCCGCAAAATTGACTACGATATTACCAATTGAAAGTTGGGGACATGCACAATATTGACAAGAACTGTGAATCAATTGAGATAGAATGCCCAAAAAAGAAAAGTGTTACTTCAAGGTGACGTGATAAAAATTATCAAAGCATAAGAGTTGCTTTTAGAAAAGATGAGCCACACAACATACACAAAATGAGTGGGTCAAAGTATTCACGAGGAGTGTTTCAAGAGAAAATGAGGACTGTCTCTAAAGTATCTTCAAGCTATTTGTGCAATCACCAATAGAGTCAATAATCCAAGTTTGGCTGATTTAAAGTCAAATTCCACAAGATATCTAAAGTCACAAACCAACCACACCATTTAGAAAACTAACAAACCATTCTTTGTTTTAAAATAGATACAAGCAAAATCTTTGAAAGCAGTTTGCAAGAGACAAATGCCAAGAAGGTAAGTTCTTTAATTTTTGTCTCTCCTGCAGTATGCACATATTCAAATCAACGCTAGTGAACATCAGAAGAAAATATATAATTAATAATATTAATAATAATAAAAAAAGAAGATTATTTTCCCCTAACAAAATCTGGGGCATTTTCTTTTATTTTATTTGTTTTCTTTTATATTTGGAAAATGCACAAAAATAAAATAAAATAAAATAAAACTGATATTAAACAAAATAATATATATATATATATATATATATTATTTTCATGTCTTCACAGGGCAAAATAACCCCTGGTTGCATATAGGGCACAATAACCCCTATTTTATTTCATGTCTTCACAGGGTACAATAATCTCTGGTTGTATGTTGGGCACAATAACCCCTACTTTATTTTCATGTCTTCACAGGCACAATATGTCACGACGCAAACCGCCGTGATTGGCACCCACACTAACCCTCCGGTGGGAGAACCATTACTACAACCCAACTAAACAATGCTAACCAAAAGACATGCATTTATAGATGTGGAAACAGGTTTAAATAATCAATTTAAAAGTTGAGTTCCGATAAACTAAGTAAGTTATCAAACCAAACATAAACAAGCGGAAATTCAACCCCTAGAACCTGAAAGTCATTGCACCAAAACTTCTAACAAAACGGTCTAAGATAAGGGAATGCAGCTCCAAAACAAGTAAACATAAAGTAAAGAGTTTGAAAGGTCTTAGTCCGAAGGAAATGGACTAAGATCCTAGATTAATCCATGGTAGCCTGAAGGAACTGACTCACCCTTGAACTCGACAAGTCAGTGATCTCCTAGCCAAGGTCTCTCAACGGCCACCTGAGGATGCACTGTACTCAACAAAGAATGAGCAGGTGCAGTATCAGTACACAAAACAACGGTGCACTAGTAGGATCACGCGGCTATTCTCGTAAGTGAGACATACACAAGTAACTACAACATAGTAAACCACACATATATACAGAAAGAATAACGATTTACCAGTTCATGCTCAAAATTGCAGTTTCACATTGTCAATCCCAAATGCAACAGTCAATGATGGTTCTCTCATGAAAACCACACTCAACTGTTGGTGTGTCGGAACGTGACACCCGATCCAATAATGTGTTGGAATGTGACACCCGATCCAATATGTTTCGGAACGTGACACCCGATCCAATAATGTGTCGAAACATGACACCTGATCTAATAAAGCACAACAACAAACACAATCAGCACCATAAGGAATGATTTACCTACTTATATCATACAATTAGGTAACAAGTTCATTGCATGCTACGGAATCACAAACCGTCATTTCACTAGATTTATTTCATATTTTTGTAATCTGATAGATGCATGTATACAATGGTGCAGTTAGAAGGTATATCTAACACAGACGGGAAATAAAACCATCACCTACCTCGAAACCAAGCTTGAACACTGTTAAGGAACTTGAGCTTTCCCTTTCCGGAGTCTCTTAGCTTGTTCTTGGTCTAAAACAATTAATTAATGCAAAATATCAATAATAGTGGCCGAGTTTACCTGGATTATATCATAATACTAACCCTTGGCCAATTCCACTATCCTAATACCCAATTAGGGCTTTTCCAACCATTATATTCAAGACAAAACCCTCCCCCAAGGAAAAATAGCAAGGATTCAAAGTTCTAAGAATCAATTAACGAATTAGGGGAGTAATTGACTTACCTTCAGTGCGAGAATTAGTGAAAAACAAGAAGAAATAGCCCTAGGTCGTCCTTTTGCTCTCCAAGAACGAAGTGTGCAGAAAAATAACATTTTTGGGACTTTTCACATTTTTACTCGCGACTGGCCCGCCATGGCAGAAATAATCCCACCGTGGTGGGTTGCACGGAGACAGAGACTCGGAATTTGTGTTCCAAGTACCCATTTCACAACATACCCTCAAAACTTGATGTTCTAAAACCACCTTTCATGCTAAGATCCATTGCGGGAGTTCTACCCGCCTGAATTCGATTCCATAAAGCCGTACATGCTCCTTATAGTCTTGGCTATCAACTCAAATGATCAAATTCAAAATCAAATCCCCCATCCATTACTAGATTACCCTATACCTCACCCGACTCAGATTTTTCCCATGTCTGGCCTAGGTTCGAAATTTCCAAGTTACTACTCGGACATTTTCTGGCCTAATTCCTTCCCCATTGGCTTATCCATAATGATGGGAACATGTCATTACAATAGATACCAATTTACCCATCACTCATTCCCGAGTGACGAATTAGGAAAACTGGGCTAAGGCAAGTATAGAGTAGTACCTGAATCATCAAAAAACTTGGGATACTTGCCTGGTATGTCCTTCTCGGTTTCCCAATTAGCTTCCTCAATCGGAAAATGCTTCCATTGAACTTTTACTGACTTAATCTCTTTGGTTCTCAGCTTTTGGACATTACTATCAAGGATTGCAACCGGTCCTCTTCATGTTGAAGATCTTTGTTTAACAAAACTGAGTCCCACTTGATGATATAATCTCCATCCCCATGATACTTCTTCAACATGGACACATGGAACACTAGATGGACTCCAGATAGGCTAGGCGGTAAAGTTAACCTATAAACCATTGGACCTACACAATCAAGGATATCAAATGGGCCAATGTAGTGAGGACTGAGCTTGCCCTTCTTGCCGAATCTCATCACCCCCTTTATGGGTGACACTTTCAGAAGAACTTGTTCACCAGCCTGAAACGTCATGTCCCTTACCTTACGATCTACATACTCTTTCTGTCGACTTTGAGCGGCTAGAAGCTTAGATTGGATAGTTTTCACCTTATACTAAGCATCCTTTACCAAATCCACCCCAAAGGTTTCACATCTGCAACCTCAAACCATCATATGGGCGATCTACATCCCCTTCCATAAAGTTCTTTGAACGATGCCATGTCAATGCTGTAGTGATATTGTTGTAAGAGAACTCACACATAGGTAGGAACTTATCCCAATGCCCTCCAAAGTCAATTACACAACCCTCAACATGTATTCCAACACTTGAATTGTTCTCTTCGACTGTCCATCAGTCTGTGGATGAAAAGTTGTGCTAAATGTGAGTTGAGAGCCCCACTCTTCATGCAACTTCCCCCAAAACTTCGATGTAAACTTCATACCACGGTCTAAGATGATAGAAAGGGGCACCCCGTGCAGCCTTACTATCTCCTTAACATAAATCTTTGCCAATTGCTAGGCATTATAGTCTACTCTGACTGGAATGAAGTGGGCGGACTTAGTCAATCTGTCAACCACAGGCCAAATGGAGAACTTTCCCAGGGTCTTGGGAAGACCAACCACAAAGTCCATAGCTATCATTTCCCACTTCCATTCAGGGATTGGCATTCTCTGAAGCAAACCAGTAGGCCTTTGATGCTCATACTTTACCTGCTGACAGTTTTGGTACTTAGCCAAAAACTAAGCTATGTCTTTCTTCGTGCCAGGCCACCAATAAAGTCACTTCAAGTCTCAATACATCTTGGTCACACCTGGAGGAATAGAGTAATGCGAACTATGAGATTCTGCCAACACCTTTTGAATCGGGTCATCCTTTTGGGGAACACAAATCCTCCCCCTAAAATTGAGCACACCACCTGCATCAAGAGCAGCGGCTTGTTCCTTGCCCGACATTGTCTTCTTTCTGAGCTCATTCAAACTCTCATCCTCAAACTGCTTGGCTTTAATCTCCTCAATGAAAGTGGGTCTAACCTTAATGCTGGCTAACACCCCACCTTTCTCTGAGATGCCCAACTGCATGAACCTGGACTCCAAGGTCTGGATCTCCCTAGCCAAGGGTCGCCTGGACACACCCAAGCAAGCTGAACTGCCCACACTCACTGTCTTCTGGCTTAATGCGTCTGCCACCACATTAGCCTTATATGGATGGTATTAATTGGTGACATCATAATCTTTTAGTAACTCCATCCATCTTTGTTGTCTCAGGTCCAAGTCTTTCTGAGTGAGCACATATTGTAGACTGTGATGATTAGTGAACACTTCACACTTGACTCCATAGAGATAATGTCGCCAAATCTTGAGAGCAAACACCACCGCTGCCAACTCCAAATCATGCGTCGGGTAGTTCCTCTCATGAATCTTCAACTTTCGTGACGCATAAGCTATGACATTCTTATCCAGCATCAACACAGCACCCAAGCCTGAGTGTGAAGCTTCACAATAAATAATGAGATCCTTACCTTACATTAGCAATGTCAGAATATGTGTTGTGGTAAGAAGAGTCTTGAGCTTTCGAAAGCTCTCTTCACATTTGTCAGTCCACTCAAAAGGTACCTCCTTTTGAGTCAGCCTTGTCAAGTGTGTGGCAATAGTGGCAAAATTCTTCACAAATCGCCGATAGTAGCTTGCAAGCCCCACAAAACTCCTAACCCCAGTCACAGAACTAGGCCAGACCTAGTTCTTGACTGCTTCAATCTTTTGGGGATCTACCATTACCCCTTATTTTGAAACTACATGCCCCAAAAAAGCAACCGAGGACAACAAGAATTCACACTTAGAAAATTTTGCATACAATTTTTGTTTCCCAAGGACACCTAGAACAATATGAAGATGGTCTGCATGCTCTTCCTTACTCTTCAAATAGACCAAAATGTCATCAATAAAGACAATTATAAAGGAATCTAGGAATGGATTGAACACACTATTCACCAAACTCATGAAGGCTGCAGGTGCATTGGTCAACCCGAACGACATCACCAAGAACTCATAGTGCCCATACCGAGTCCTGATTGCCATCTTGGCTACATCCTCGGGCCTAATCTTTAATTGATGGTACCCAGACCTTAAATCATTTTTAGAGAACTGGTCAAAGAGATCATATATACGAGGCAACAGGTACTTATTTCGAATGGTGACCCTATTCAACTTTCGATAGTCTATGCACATCCTCATACTACCATACTTTTTCTTAACAAACAAGATATGAGCACCCCACGAGGAAGTAATAAGACAGATGTAACCCTTATCAAGGAGCTCTTGGATATGGGTCTTAAGCTCTCTTAACTCTGCTGGAGCCATGCGATAAGGAGGGATAGAGATTAGGCGAGTGACCGGCTCCAAGTCAATACAGAAATCTATATCTCTATCTGGAGGTATACCATGTAAATCACTAGGAAACAATTCCGTAAACTCAGACACTACATGAATAGACTCAACGGAGGGGGACTCTGTATCAACATCCCGGATATGAGCCAAATATGCCAAACAACCCTGCCCACCAATTTCCTAGCCAGGATGAAAGATATGATCTTAGCTGGCTTAGGCTTGTAAACCCCTTCCTACTCTAACTTCCCCTTAACGGGATATCTAGAGTCACAGTCTTAACATTACAATTAAGCACATCATAATAGGGAGACAACCAAGCCATGCCTAAGATTACATCAAAGTCAGTCATACCCAAAATAACCAAATCAGTCCAAGTCTGAAAACCCATAAACAAGACAGAACAAGCACAATAGACATGGGTGCCTATGAAATAATATCCAACTGGGTAGAAACATGGATGGGGGCATCAAGCACATCACAAATCGTATCAAATCCCAAGGCAAACTATACTAACACATAAGAGTAAGGAGAACCCGGATCAAACAAAATAGTAGCCATTCAGTCACAGACAAGAATAGTACCTGTGATCACTGCATCAGATGCCTCAGCCTCGGTCTTGCCCGAAAAGGCATAAAACTAAGCTCTATCATCCTGACGGTCAACCTCTATTCTTGGTTGCACTGCTCCCCTTCATGCATTACCATTTCCTCGGCCTCTACGACCTCTAATTTGCTCCTCGCCCACCTCGTGGACGTCCTCTGCCATTATTACCTCCGCCAGCCGGTACCACTGCTCTGGTCTGCTGCTGCACGGGTTCAGTCAGGTGCGGGTGGGGACAATCTCCCTCATGTGTCCTAGTTCTCCACAATTGTAACAACTGCGGTCAAGAGACGACCTGTTTCCTAGCGCAAAAGAGGCTCCCTGACTATCCTGGGTAGGATTCTGTTGCGGAGTCCCTGAGTAACCACCCTTAGAAGAGGGCATAGCTGACTGAATTAGCTGGGCTGCAATATCTGGACTACCTAAACCTATAGAGTAGGAGCCATTAAAGTTACCTGTATTCTTGGGCTTCTTAGCCAAAGCCTTGGCCTGCCCATCTCGTCGAACTCCTTCTACCTTCTTCAAAAATTCTGTCACTTCATTAAAGCTTTTACCTACGGAGGTCATGTGAACAGACAATACCTGCAACTCGAGATTCAATCCCTTGACGAACAAATAGATCCTCTCTTCCTCTGTAGTCACCAACTGCGTAGCATATCTTGAAAAGGCATGGAACTTAGCCTCATAAGTAGCTACAGTCATACCACCCTACTCTAAAGCCATGAACTCATCCTTTTCTTATAGTCTATGAAAGTTCGGGGCACATACTTCTCCAGAAACAAGGCATTGAACTGAACCTAGGTGAATGTAGGCAAGACTGACGATCGACATTCCACAAAGGCTCTCTACGACTGCTTAGCCTCACCTTGAAGCTGAAAGGTCACGAACTCAATTCCTTGCTGGTGCACAATGCCTAACTTGTGAAGTCTCTCATAGCAATCTAGGATGAACTCATGGGCATTCTCACTTTCAAAACCATGGAATACTAGCGGGTTTAACTTTAAAATCTTGGTCAGCATCTCGTGCTCAGTGCCAGTCATCACAGGGTCGAAAAGTGGAGGGAAGAAGGCATCAACACCAACACTCCATCCATCTTAGGGACTCTAGCAGCAACGTGGTGGATGACTGGAGGTTGAGCAGCTTGCACCATGGGAATGGCTCCAGAGCCGATCAACCCACTCAAGAAATTCACAATCTACTGAACTATAGCTGAATCAAAAGGGGACGTCATGTAGTCCCAGCTTGTACGTCGTCGTTTGGTTCAACATCCTCTTCCAGCTCAATCTCCGCATTCTTTTCTACCTCGGCTTGGGTTCGGGAGGGGCCTCTTCCCTGGGTACATTCTTAGGTTGGGCTTCACCCTTAGTGGGTGCTACTCTTCCTCGGCCTCTACCCCTACCTCGGCCACGTCCTCTCACTGCAAGCTCCCCTGCTGGCTCATTGATGAAAGCTACTGGCCTGGTGATGTTGTTTCACGTGTTAATCATTTGCGGACCAAAGAGTGAAAGAGATTAGATACCAATTTGGATCTCGAGATACCAATTGGAATCAAGTTATAGCACGAAAGGAGAAAAAGATAGAGAGAATTTCCTAAAGTCTTGTAGCCTCTCGAAGAAAAGTACATATTTCTCCATACCATTCCGCAAGACTCTACTAGACTCATTTTGGTACAACTAGATCAACGAACCTAGCGCTCAGATACAAATTTTTTCACAACCCAAACAATTGTGATTGGCACCCACACCAACCCTGCGGTGGGAGAACCATTACTACAACCCAACTAAACAATACTAACCAAAAGACATGCATTTATAGATGTGGAAACAGGTTTAAATAATCAATTTAAAAGTTGAGTTCCGATAAACTAAGTAAGTTATCAAACCAAACATAAACAAGCGGAAATTCAACCCCTAGAACCTGAAAGTCATTGCACCAAAACTTCTAACTAAATGGTTTAAGATAAGGGAATGTAGCCCCAATACAACTAAACATAAAGTAACGAGTCTGAAAGGTCTAAGTCCGAAGGAAATGGACTAAGATCCTAGATGAATCCATGGTAGCCGAAAGGAATTGGCTCACCCTTGAACTCGACAAGTCAGTGATAACTCGACAAGTCAGTGATCTCCAAGCCGAGGTCTCTCAAAAGCTGCCTGAAGACACCCTATACAAAACAAAGAAAGAGAAGGTGCAGTCTCAGTACACAAAACAACGGTGCACTGGTAGGATCACGTGGCTATTCCAGTAAGTGAGACAAACACAAGTAACTACAATATAGTAAACCACACATATACAGAAAGAATAATGATCTACCAGTTCATGCTCAAAATTGCAGTTTCACAATGTCAATCTCAAATGCAATAGTCAATGATGGTTCTCTCATGGAACCTAGACTCAAACTGTTAGTGTGTTGGAACGTGACTCCTGATCCTATAATGTGTCAAAACGTGACACCCGATCCAATATGTGTCGAAATGTGACACCTGATCCAATGTATATCAGAACATGACACCCGATCGAATCACCATAACCACAAACATTATCAACACCACAAGGAATGATTTACATATTTGTATCGTATAATAGGGTAACAGGTTCATTGCATGCTACAGAATCACAAATATTCATTTCACTAGATTCATTTCATCTTTTCCTATTCTCATACATGCATGTATACAATGGAGTAGTTAGTAGGTATATATAACACAGACGGGAAATCAAACCATCACCTACCTCGAAACCAAGCCTGAACACTCTTTAGGAACTTGAGCTTTCCCTTTTCCAAAATCTCTCAGCTTGTTCTTAGTCTAAAACAAGTAATTAATGCAAAAGATCAATAATAGTGGCCTAGTTTACTCGGATTATATCAAAATACTAACCCTTGGCCAATTCCATGATCCTAACACCCAACTAGGGTTTTTCCACCATTAGATTCAAGCCAAAACCCTCCCCCAAGGATAAATAATAAGGATTCTAAGTTCTAAGAATTAATTAACGAATTAGAGGAGTAATTGACTTACATTTAGTGTGAGAATTAGTGAAAAATAAGAAGAAATAGCCTTAGGTCATCCTTTTGCTCTCCAAGTATGAAGTTTGCAGAAAAATAATGTTTTTGGGACTTTACCCATTTTTACTCTCGACTGGCCCGCCATAAGTGCCAATCCCACCATAGCAGCCCTGCCATGGTGGAAATAATCCCACCGTGACGGGTTGCATAGAGACAGAGACTCGTAATTTGTGTTCCAAGTCCTCATTTCACAACATACCCTCAAAACTTTATGGTCTAAAACCACCCTTTTACGCTAAGATCAATTGCGGGAGTTCTACCTGCCCGAATTCGATTCTGTAAAGCCCTACAGGCTCCTTATCGTCTTCGCTATCCACTCAAATAATCAAATTCATAATCAAATCCCCCATACATTAACGAATTACCCTAGACCACACCTGACTCAGATTTCGTCCAAGTCTGGCCTAGGCTCGAAATTTCCAAGTTACTACTCGAATGTTTTCTGGCCCGAATTCTTTCGCCATTGACTTATTCATAACGACAGAAATAGGTCGTTACACAATAACCCCTGGTTTCATGTAGGGAACAATAACCCCCACTTTATTTGCTTGTCTTCAAAAGGCACAATAACCTCTAGTTGCATGTAGGGCACAATAACCTCTAGTTGCATGTAGGGCACAATAACCCCTACTTTATTTTCATATCTTCATAGGGTACAATAACCCCTGGTTGCATATAGGGCACAATAAACCCTACTTTATTTTCATGTCTTCACAGGGTACAATAACCCCTGATTGCATATAGGGCACAATAACCCCTATTTTATTTTCATGTCTTCATAGGGCACAATAACCCTATTGTATTCTCATATCTTCACAGGGCACAATAATCCCTAGTTGCATGTAGGGCACAATAACCCATACTTTATTTTTGGGGCGCAATAACCCCTGCTTGCATATAGGGCATAATAACCCCTATCTTATTCTCATGTCTTCACAGGACACAATAACCCCTGGTTACATGTAGGGAAGAATATCTTTTACTTTATTTGCATGTCTTCATGGGGCACAATAACCTCTGGTTTCATGTAGGGCACAACAACCTTATTTTCATGTCTTCACAAGGTACAATAACTCCTGGTTGCATATAGGGCACAATAACCCCTACTTTATTCTCATGTCTTCACAGCGCACAATAACCCCTAGTTGCATATAGGGTACAATAACCCCTATTTTGTTTTCATGTCTTCATAGGACACAATAACCCCTGGTTGCATATAGGTCACAATAACCCCTATTTTATTCTCATATTTTCACAGGGCACAATAACCCCTGTTTGCATGTAGGGCACAATAGCCCCTACTTTATTTTTAGGGCACAATAACCCTTGGTTGCATATAGGGAACAATAACCCGTATCTTATTCTCATGTCTTCACAGGGCACAATAACCAGTGGTTGCATGTAGGGCACAATAACCCCTATTTTATTTTTATGTCTTCACATCGCACAATAACCCCTGGTTGCATATAGGGCACAATAGTCCATACTTTATGCTCATGTCTTCATAGGGCATAATAACCCCTGGTTGCATGTAGGGGACAATAACCCCTACTTTATTTTCATGCCTTCACAGGACAGAATAACCCCTGGTTGCATATTGGGCACAATAACCCCTACTTTATTTTAATGTCTTCATAGGACACAATAACCCCTGATTGCATATAGGGCACAATAACCCCTACTTTATTTTCATGTCTTCACAGGGGACAATAACCCCTGATTGCATGTAGGGCACAATAACCTATACTTTATTTTCATGTTTTCATAGGGCATAATAACCCCTGGTTGCATATAGGGAACAATGACCCCTATTTTATTCTTATGTCTTCACATGGCACAATAACCAATGGCTGCATTTTGGGCACAAACCTCCCCTTTATTCTTATTTTTATATCTGTATTGGGTACAAAATATTATTTTTATGCCAAGAATAGACTTTTATAGATTTTATTAATTACTCACAAAAAATTTTCTAGTGCAAACTGGGACAATTCTTTTTGTTTTTTTTTGTTTTTATGGCGTGCAGGTCTCTACGTGTACACAAATTTGAAGTTCAAGAATGAAGTCCTCATTTTGATTAGGGAAACGAAGAATTTTATATGACAATGACATTTAGAGTCGCTTTCGACCCTTGTAACAAATCAACATATCAGGAATCATCTTCTCAAGTTGAGATCAAGAAAACAAGCATTCAAGAATCTCATGTAGAAGAGCGCAAACGACTCAAGTCGAATCATAAGTTTCAAGTCTTAAATTCAAATATCAAGATCAAAGTTCAAGATTGATGTATCTACAAAAAGGGGGCGAAGTGATAAACGAAGATTCAAAATGAAGATTCAGTTCCAGTGGAGTAGATAGGATATTGTATCTTTCCATTCTCGCCTATTGTATTTCGCCATTTAATGTAATAGCAGGAGCTAAGGACTGGAACCTTGACAAAATCTCATTCGACTACTAACTTATTCTCCCGTCCCTCCATATAATTGAACTACACCTGACTCCTTGTCATTAACTTAGGATAGGTAGTTTTTCCAAAGTCAGGGCTCGGACAAACCTTTTCTCTTTTACTTATTTCCCCATTTTTGAATAAATGTCTCAGTCAAAATTGGTCACATTGTTCACGTCTTTACATGAAAACTTTTCATGTTTCCAAGCAAAGAGGGGCATGCTGTAAACACCTAATTTTTTACCAAACATAAGATTTTACACCATTTTTAATATTTAAATATTATTATTTTAGTAGGTTTATATTTATATATATATATTATTATTTTTTTTTTTTTTTAAAAAAAAAAAAGGGGGTCTGGAAATTATAACAAATTATGTGATCTATTTATGTTTAAAGTTTTATTATATTATGCTCTTTAGATACATTCTATCAATTTATATTGAAATTGGTTCGGTGATATTTAATCGTAATTTGAATGGTTAGTGTTTATTTGGGCCAAGTTTTCAGTTAAGGAAATCTTGTTGAACTTGTTTGTAGATTCGTTAGAATAGGATATAAGTTAAGATTTAATTAATTAGTGATTTAGAAAAGCTATGTGAGATATGTTTTAGTCCTTTTAATTTATTTATTTTGATAAAAATATTTTGCCTGTAGAATAAGCGTAGGATGATTATCGCTTTAATTTGAATTGTTTAGTGTATAATTAAGAGGAGGTATGAATTTTATTTAGGGATTCATTGTTAAAAAATAAATAATAAGAATTGTATAAGAAGAGGAATGAGGGGAAAATAAGAAGAAAATTTGTATTGAAAAAGAAGAAGCAGAAAGCGTCAAAAAGGAAAAAAAGATCATGAAAAAAAAAAAAAAAAGAAACATGAAAAGAAAAAAAAGAGAAAAGATAAAGAACAGAAAGAAAAGAAAAAGGGAAAATTAAAAAAATAAAAAGAAAAGCAAAACAAAAACGTACAGAAAGGTATAGAAAAGAATATAAATAAGAAAAAGAGAAAAAGATAAGGTAGATTACCTAAAACAACATAAAAAGGGAAAAAAGGGAAAAGGGAAAAGAAAAAGGAAGTACACAAAAAAGGGAAAACAATCTGATTTAAAAAAATATATATATATAAAAATAAAATAAATAATTATGAAGAGTCCACACACCAATAAAATTAGACAGTTGTAAATATGTTTATAATAAATCAACGAAGGAGGGTAAATAACATTTTTATTATGAAGCTAATAAATACAATATATCCAAAATTATCTCAAGCCATATTAAAGTCAATAAAGTGACCGCACTAGAACCACGACTCGAGGGGTGCCTGATACCTTCCCCTCGATCAACAGAATTTCTAATCCAGATTTCTAGTTCGTAGACCAATAAAAAATAGAGTCATTTCCTTTTGATTAAGGATTTAAATAAGGTGACTTGGAACACCAAAACTCAATTCCAAGTGGTGACTCAGAAATAAAATAATCGCTTCTCAAAACGTCACTTTAATTGGAAAAAAAAATTATTCAAAACTTTCGATTTGAGAAAAATAGGGGTGTGACAATGTGTTCAGAAAGTGTTTTGATGATATATCAATTCAATTCATACTTAGCATATTCCTCAAAGTTCAGTCGTTACAACATCCCGTTGATGTTTCTAATATCATAATTGTATCTATGACCTATGCTCATACACTTCAGATAGATTTACATCTATGCTAAGTTCCCAGAATGCGGGGCAAAGACTTTAGCCCATTGATATCAATCTTACTCCAAAAAGTTATGGATATCAACCTCATGATACGAACCTATTCATATAAGTAGTCATATCTTACAATATTCTTAGTCTCACGAATTCATAATTTACTCTCAATGGCTAGCAACATAATATTATGTCATTCATATTCTTATATCAGATTTCTCGAATGAATCTTGCTTATGATCTTTTGCTCTAAGCTCCCTCAGTGATCCTTTTAGTTTTGATAATGTTGTTGTTGATAGCAGTTGTGTGATGATAGATAGGAGACAGTTGATGTTTCTTATTGTGATAGTGGTGATGTGCTTATCCTATCTAAGGTCATAAATGTGGAAAAAGAAGGAAATGTGGTTCTATGATGAGTAATAGGTAGATGAGAGTAGTTAGTCGATTTCCTGGTAGTAATGCATGGAATTTCAACTAATAGAGATGATAAGAAGGTGGGAAAGTCTGAGAGGAGTTGGTTACCTAGAATTCCATGAAGTGGGTATAGTAATAAGCTTTAATGTGGAGTTGAAAGTAAGTGGATGATTGCATTATGCGACTAATGAATTCTTGATTAGAACTTGAGGTTTGTTGAATGAGGTGGTAAGAAGAAGTAGTATTCTTGGAATGAAAGTGTCGATATGTATAGATCATGATTACGTGATTTAGATTAGTATGATCATATTATGTGTAGCACCTTGTGATTTAGAGTTAGGCTTGAACACAGTACTGTAAGAGCGAGCATACAATTAGACTTAGATCTTGTAAAAGTAGTAATAGACCTTTGTAGGAGCTATGAGTTGCAGCTAATGAGGTGTGGTATTCAGAAAGGAGGGCATGGTTTAGAGGTGTTGCAAGGTGTGAAAGCTAGCAATCATATCACTTAAGGCATAGTAGTCTTATCCTATTATTACTTCTTGCCCAGATACCCTTGTTTCTTGCCATATAGCTTCAGATAGAGTGTGACTATGTTCAAACTCATATGGTTCGTGACTTATGTGCTCTAGTCCAGTTTCAAAACACTCAGTATGAATCAGTTCCGCCTATGTTAGTAGGCAAGTTCAGAAGTCAAAAAGATAGTAAGAGCAACTCCTTTCTCTTACATGCTCAGTTTTACCATTATTCGAGGACGAATGATCCTAAGGGGGAGATATTGTAACACCTCAAAAATTTCTAATCTACGACCTGAACCATTCTTCATTTATGTATAAGATCGTATCGGGTGACTTCTAAATTGTGCTTAGGTGTTAATTTCAATTATTTAGTGTGGGAATAAAGTTGGAGATGAATTATGGTCACAAGAATCCCCTTGCACAAAGTTGAGTTGAAAGCTTCTTTACCGATTAAGTTTTGATATAAGATTCTACTTAAGTCAACTTCAAACAACCATATCTCTTAGAATATGAAGAGTTACATAACCCATACCATATCAAATAAAAGGTATTTGAGTCTTCTTTCCAACGCCCCCAAGTTAACATCAATAGAAGCTTGAAGTAAAAAGTTATACCTATTTTACTGGACACTATCTTGCCACGCGTTAGCTGCTCTGCCAAGGCATTTTCCACGCGGGCGCGCACCGAGGTAGCAGCTACAACCTTTCTGTATTGTTGGCTGTGCGCCTTAGGCATTTTTTACGTGGGTGCACTGGCGTTTGGGTTTTTAAAAAATCCTCAAATACATAGTTCACCTCCATAATTCATAAATTTACCCTAGAAAGATATGTTTTCAAGAAACTACCTTCCTCCAAGGTTCATCCATCATCCAAGCTAAGATTTGACCATAGAACTTCATAATTTCTTCATCTTAACACCAATTAATAACTCCTACTCATGAAATTCATAGATTTTTCAAGAAAGCTCCTCAAGAACTCATCTCTAAGGTTCAAGAAACAAACTCTTGCCATCTTTTAATCCAAAGATCTCACCTTTCTCAAGAATTTGGAGCATATAAGGTATGTAAGGCCATTCATAGTGTTGGACTAGTTCGTCCTCACGCCCTACATCTCAATTCAACTAGTAGCAAGTTGAATCTAGGGTTCTACCCTCACTTTTATGAAATTCTTGATATGAGTTTTGTTCTTTTTCTGAATTCTAAATTCTTATATTATGAGATTGCAATATTATGTGCATTGATATTCTTGAGTTGTTGTTCATGCTTATATTTCACATGAACCCTAGTTGATGAGATTTTTATTGAAATTCTTTGTGCATTTATTTTCATGCATTGGTTTTGGAATTTTGAAGAGAGTTCAAGAGTATTTCTAAAGTATCTTCTGAGAAGAGTTCAAGGGAACACAAATGGTTCCAAAAGTATTATTTTCACATTGAGAAAAGAACTACTACTTTAAAGAAGAGCATAAACAATTTTCAAAAGCATTTCGGTCAGATAAAGAGAAGTTCAGTTAACCCTTAAAGAAGGTATTATTTTTAACATTTAAAAGAGAGTAGTACTTTCAGAAAAGTATAAAGAGTTTTTCCAGAGTATTTCAGAAAGATTGAGCACAGTTCAGTTACCTCTTAAAGAGGCCCTTTTGAGTAATCATCCCAACCCAATGAGTATTTTACATAACCATACATATATATATTTTGGGAGTAGTATTGAGCACCGATATAGGGGAGAGTTCAGACAACTCACAGCCCCCAAAAACTACGTAGCCAACATAGATAGGATTGTACCACAAGACGGGGGACTCCTCACCAGCCTCGAGAAGGATTTTCAGTGGATCAATCATTTCAGTTGCGTTCTATACTCTGGTTAGGTATAAGGCGGCTTTAGCAATGTGGGTACGATGTTGTATCATCACAAGTATCATAGTCATGGTTATCGATTAGAGAAACTCCCCAGTAAAGTATATTTATGTATATTTCAGTTCAGTATTTACTTTTATTGCACCCATACTATCACGATCCGATTCCTCGAGTCATGATGGCACCTACTATAACCCACCAGTAGGCAAGACAACCCGTATCCCGAAACCTATAAGTAATGGGATTGAGGGCAGAAACTAAACTCAAACTAAACGGTAAAACAAACAACAGAATCACAAAAGAAGAAACGGAAGCAAACCAAAAATATATACAAAAGAAAGATCCCTCCCAGAACCTGGAAGTCACATGTACAGAGCTACTAACAAAATGAGTACAAGCCCCATAAGTGGACCATAGAAACAAGACAGTCTCAAAAAGTAAAAGACAAGTCACTATATATACAGAAGGAGACGCGTAACCCCAGGACGCTGTGTGCTCATCCTCACCTCCGAATCTAAGCACAGCCGGCTCGATATCAACGCTGGTAGCTGGTGCTCAGACCTGCATCATGAAAACAGATGCAGAGTGTAGCATGAGTACCAAAACAACAGGTACCCAGTAGTCAACATAGGCCGACTGAGCAAGAGAAAGCAAAAGCAATATGAAATGCAAGAATATAAAATCACAATCAGAAACCGAAATGGGAAAATCTACTAGATATGCACACAAGTGTACTAGCACACAAAGACAAGGAGAATAAGTAACTAAGTTCGATTGGGCTCCCATAAACCCGACGGGTACACTCGTGTGCAAAGATAAAAGTAAACTCGAGCGGACTCCCATAAGCCCGACAAGTACAAGGAAGAGTTAGCAATGAAATTAGAGAATCCGGCGAAGTATCCAAGATTTCCATCACCTCTCGCGGACCTGAACCGAATCAATCCATAAACCTGGAGTTTTTATGAAATGAAGATGATAGAATCTAGGCCTCGAACCCATAACAATAGAACCTGGGCCTTGAACCCAATAATAATAGAACCTGGGCCTCAAACCCATAATAACAGTCTCAAGGTGGAAATAACGGCCTCAAACCATAAAACGTCAGCCTCAGACTAGAAATAACGGTCTCGAACCGTATATAATCACCACAACCAACCATTCCATGCCAAGACAAATCACTGTGGGGCGCCGCCCACCCAAAGGTTTCAACAGAAGGTTTCCAGGCTAGTACAACTCAATCTCTAATCGTCACGATAGCATGACCATCCTGTAACACTTCTGAATCGCAGAGGTAGGGGGAGAGAGAGGATAGAAGATCTGATAAGCCATGAGTTTGCCAGAACTGTGGCTCATACTATTAGACTCAAGTCTGCTATATCAGTGTACAAGGAGCTAAGCCGTCCGAAGCGACGTCAGAGAGATCTCAAGGCCTAACGGTACCAAAAATACGCATGTCTATGGCAATCACTAGTCTAAGCCTAGACTAAGGAAAAACATGCTTTCAATAAGAAACACAAGCCATACCAAGGCACAACACAAGGTACAAATGATCAACCATAGCAACCAATATGCTTCAACTACCCAAAAAACCCGCAGTATAGCCTAAGGCGTGGATTCTAGGAATGTAACATGATTAACACCCAATTCATCCCTAAATTCATACAAATCAACACACAATCACTTAATCAGACTCAATCTAAGGAGAGAAAGTCGTAGCCTAATTGAAAGCCAACCACGTGCGCTTCAAATCACATTACCAGAGCTTTCCCCTTTTGCATGGCCTCAGAATGCTACTACGCTGCCAAAAATAGAATCACAACCTCAGCACGGTCGTTTTGACACAAGAATTACCAAAAGCAGAGATGGACCAATTTCGGAGTAATAAATGGAAACGTGGGACCCACTTCAATAATTCTTGAATTGACTCCATGGAGAGGTCTAGAACACCTCCACAAAATTGTATTCCAACATGGAACACAATCCGGGGCTTGGAACCTCCAAAACGAGCCTCATGAAAAATTCCCACAATTAGGCCTAATAAAGAACTCAGACAGCCAACAAACAGCAAACTTACCTAAAACAATGCCCCCCCCCAACACCTCCCGATCAATCACTCATGAAGCCACAACCATTTCAAACCCGCAGGACTTGGAATCACTCAGTTCCGAGTTAAAATGAGCTAGAAATTGCAAAAAGAAACTTGCTCCTCACTGTTGATCGCGTCTGGTCTTTAAATAAAAGACCAAACATATTTTCCCTTAGCGAAAACGGCCACAGGCCCGCAAAGGCTTAGGGAAAGATCCCAGACCTCCGCGAATGCAGAGAGAAGAGAGGCAGAGCTTCGCGAACGCTGAGAAAAGAGGGGCAGAGCTCCGCGAAAGCAGCCCCAGGCCCTCGAACAGGAAGAAGAATGAGACCTACAACATCAGATGTTGCATCAGCTGATCCTTGGAGGTTGCTAAGTCTTCGATGGGGTGCTCGGGATTCTATTAGGACCCCGTGCGTGCAAATGACATATGCTACCCCATCAAATTCGACGTTCCAAACTCAATGGCGCAGTCGAAATTTCCATACGATGTCATTTTGACAAAAAGTGTGTTCCACACCCAAAAGCCACTATAAGCCAAATTCCACGACGAGCGTCAGAATTAGACCACAAGCCCCGAGAAGCACGCAAAGGGTCATTTTAGACCGAACTCAACATTTCAAAACTAACCGCTGATGAAATTTTAATACGAGCGCATTTTCCAAGTATGTTGACCAAAGTCAACCTAAGGCCAAATTTCAAAGGCTAAAGCGCCAAATGCTCCAAAAGCCACACCGAAAGCCTCGGTACTCATGCTAACCATGCTACTAGCCTAATTTGGCCATTCTGGAGTTGATGAAATCGTCAGAATTCTATCATGAGGTCGTTTACCTGAGGTTATGACCAAAATCAACTTTTCAAGTTTCAAAAGCTCCAAAACACTAGAACTCACATAAGAACTAAACGAACAACCATGTGACCGAACTGTCTGTCCCAACAAGTCATAAATGACTTGGGGTCAGTATAGGAACGCTGTAAATGATGGAATGAATGCATTCAAAAACAACCTTGAGGGTCATTAAAATATCCATTACTAAAAGGACTTTCATCCATGAAAGTAAAAGTCAAAAAGTACCTAAAGACTCAAATAAGCAAGGGAACTGTTCCCACATCTTCTGCTCGGTCTCCCAGGTAGCCTCCTCAATTGAACGATGCCTCAACAGACCTTAACCATAGGAATGGTTCTGGATCACAGCCGCCTCACATCTCTTTCTAAGATGGCAACTGGCTCCTCAATATAGGTCAGACGATCATCCAACTCAACTGCATCATGCTAGAGCACATAGGACTCATATGGAACATACCGACGAAACATCGAAACATGGAAAACTTGATGAATAGCTAAGAATGCTGGAGGTAAGGCTAATTCATAGGCAACATCACCAACTGTCCTCAAAATTTCAAAATCTCAAAAGGCCTCATATATCTGGGGCTAAGCTTGTCCCGCCTCCCGAATCTCATCACTCCCTTCATGGGCGATACTTAGAGGAATACTCTGTCACCAATGGAAAATCTCAACGGCCGACATCTACGATCCGCATAACTCTGGTGTCTACTCTGAGCTATCATGAGCCTATCTTGAATCACCCTCACATGATCTAAAGCCTTCTAAAGCAAGTCTGTACCATGCGGCCTAGGCTCCATAGACTCAAACCAACCAACCGGAGAGCGACAACGCCTACCATATAAGGCCTCGAATTGGGCCATCTGAATAATAAAGTTGTAGCTTTTATGGTACGCAAACTCCGCGAAAGGCAAGAACTGGTCCCACTAACCTCCAAAATTCATCACACATGCCGGCAACATATCCTCAAGGACCTGAATGGCACGCTCTAACTGGCCATCAATCTGCAGGTGAAATATTGTGCTAAGGTCAACACGGGTGCCCAACTCCTCCTGAAAAGCCCTCCAAAATCTGGAAGTGAACTGTGAACCCCAGTCTGAGATGATAGAAACAGGCACACCATGAAGATGAACTACCTCCCGAATATAGATACGAGCCAACCTCGCAACACCGATGGAAGTATGAACAGGAAGAAAGTGTGCTGACTTGGTCAATTGATCCACGACGACCCAAATGTTGTCAACACCTCTAGAAGTCCGGGGCAAGCCCACAATGAAGTCTATGGTGATACGCTCCCACTTCCACTCCGGAATGGGTAATCTCTACAACACACCACCAGGCCTCAAATGCTCAGCCTTCACCTGCTGGCAACACAGGCAACGAGATACATAGTCTGAGATGTCTCTCCTCATACCGCTCCACTAGTAATGCTGCCTCAAATCACGATATATCTTAGCGGTGCCCGGATGGATAGAATATCTAGAATCATGGGACTCGCTAAGGATCAGCTGAATAACACCCCCAACTCTTAGAACACACAACCAGCTGGTGAACCTCAAAACCCCATCTGTATCTAAAGTAGCCTATCCGGCATCGCCTGCCAATACTTTATCTCTGAGTGCCACCAAAGACTCACCCTCGAATAGTCGACCACGGATCTGATCTAGCAGATATGACTGAACTCCCACATAGGCTAACACTCGTTTGCAATTTGAAATATCAAGTCGGGTCATCCGGTTGGCTAAGGACTGGGTTTCCAAAGCCAAAGGTCGGTTCGAAACAAAAAAGAAGGCTAGACTACCCATACTCACCGCCTTCCGGCTCAAAGCGTCCTCTACTACATTCGCCTTGCCTGGATGGTAGAGAATAGAGAGGTCATAGTCCTTTAGGATCTCAATCCAATGACCCTGCCTCGAATTAAGGTCCCTCTGGCTCATATTGTACTAAAGGCTCTTGTGATCAGTGTAAATCTCACAACGGACTCCATACAAGTAGTGCCTCCAAATCTTAAGCGCTAAAACTACCGCTGCCAACTCTAAAGTCATGAGTGGGGTAGTTTCTCTCATGCAGCTTAAGCTACCTTGACACATAAGCAATAACCCTAACCTGCTGCATTAATACACAACCCAAACCAATGCCAGATGTGTCACAATAAACCGTGAAGCCCTCGTCCTCAACTAGAAGAGTCAATATAGAAGCGGTGGTAAGAAACTCCTTAAGCCTCAGAAAGCTCCTCTCACACTCCTTCGACCACTCGAAGGAAACATCTTGGTGAGTCAAAGGTGCTGCTATAGTATAAAAGCCCTCAACAAAATACATGTAGTACCCTGCCAATCCAACGAAGCTACGAATCTCAGTCATAGAGGTGGGCCTGACCCAATCAAGAATAGACTCAATCTTCACCGGATCCACCATAATGCCATCCTTGGACACCATGTGCCCCAAGAATGCTACACACTCAACCCAAAACTCACACTTTGAAAACTTGGCATAAAGCCAATGATCTCTCAAAGTTTGGAGCACTACCCTCAAATGTTGCTTATGCTTACTCCGGCTCCGCGAGGGTACCAGTATATCATCGATGAATACAATGACAAAGGAGTCAAGATACGACCTGAATACACGGGTCATCAAATCCATAAAGTTGGTAGGGGCATTAGTTAACCCAAAAGACATCACTAGGAACTCATAATGGTCATAGCAAGTCCTAAATGCGGTCTTAGGGATGTCCGCTGCCCTAATCCTCAACTGGTGGTAGTCGGATCTCAGATCAATCTTAGAAAACACTGTGACACCCTGGAGCTGGTCAAATAGATCATCAATGCGAGGCATCGGATAGCAGTTCTTCACCGTCACCTTGTTCAGCTGCCTGTAATCAATACACATCTGCATAGTACCGTCATTCTTCTTCACAAATAGGACTGGGGCACCCCAAGGCAATACACTAGGCTGAACGAATCCCTTACCTAAGAGATCTTGAAGCTGAAAACTGAGCACCTTAAGCTCTGCGGGGGCCATACAATATGGTGGAATAGAAATTAGACGAGTACCCGGCTTCAAGTCAATGGCA
This sequence comes from Solanum appendiculatum, assembly GCA_018342035.1. Lineage (NCBI taxonomy): Eukaryota > Viridiplantae > Streptophyta > Magnoliopsida > Solanales > Solanaceae > Solanum > Solanum appendiculatum. The sequence continues at coordinate 251,356 of JAGDQO010000347.1, read as the reverse complement.
AAATCAATATCACGATATGGGGGTAGGCCAGGTAGGTCGACAGGAAACACATCCGCATACTCTCAGACTATAGGCATTGAATCAACCATAGAACCCTCCCTACTAACATCTTTGACATGACCCAAGTAAGCCAAACACCTACTAGCCACTAACCTCTGAGCCTGAATGAAAGAAATCACCCCAATCGGTGTACGACTACAAGAACCCTGCCACACCACCGGTGAAATACCAGGTATGACTAAGGTAACGGTCTTGGCATAGCAATCCAAGACCGCTCGGTTAGGGGATAACCAGTCCATGCCTTGTATCAAGTCGAAATCTAACATATCAAGTAAAATAAGATCAACCCGAGTGTCTCACCCCTGAATAGTCACCACGCAGGATCTAAGAATTTGATCCACTACTAAAGAATCACTTAATGGGATCGAAACATGTAATGGCACTACTTAGGGCTCTGGACCCACACTCAATTGATGGGCGCAATATGCAGATACATAAGAATAAGTGGAGCCTGGATCAAATAAAGTGAGGCGTGCTGATGGCATAAAAGAATCATACATGTAATCACATCGTCTGATGCCTCAGCCTCTGCTCTAGCTGGAGCTGAATAGAAGTGGCCCTGGGTGCCTCTACCGCGTGTATCAACTCGGCCATTTGTCCTGCCTCCTCGGGGACCTCCCCGTGTACCCTGATGATAATCTCCTCCTCTAGCTGGAGGTGTTGCTGCTAGTGCGGGTCTAGCTGTCTGTTGAGCGGGTGCGGTTGACCTGCAAAAGGGCACTCTCTAGACCAATGATTGAGCTCCCCGCAGGTAAAACAACCCTGTGGTGATTCGCTCACAACTGGAGGCCGGCCATCTCGGCCTGAAGAACCCGACTGAACACCCCCTCGGCCCTGACTCGGACCGGCACTAGAGCCACCCTGACGGTGCTGGTCACCTTCTGTAGCATGTAGCGATGCCTGGAATAGGTAACTGGACTGACCCTGCTGGAACCTCTAAAGGGGCCTGTCATGTGAATCTCTAGGCCTAAAACGAGGCCCACTATAACTATCATCCCGTCTGGCCCTCTTGCCGCTACCCCCTTGGGCCTCGCAACGGAGCTGCTCAAGTGTGCGAGCGTGATCCACAATATCGAGAAAGAAGCGGCCTACTGAAACCATGGAATGAGTCTCAATGTGCAGCGCTAGCCTCAATCCTTTGACAAAGCAACGAACCCTCTCCTCCTCCATAGGTAAGATCAGGGTAGCATGATGGCATAGCTCATGGAATCTGGCCTCGTACTTAGACACAGTCGTGGAGCCCTGCTCCAACCTCAAAAACTCATCACAAAGTCGATCTCTAACACCCCACGAAATAAACCTTCCCAAAAAGGCCTCTGAGAACTCTGTCCAGGATACCGGTGGAGACCTAGCTGGCTTGGTCTCCAAGAAAGAACACCACCACTGTCTGGCAGGCCCATCTAGCTGATAAGCAGTGAAGTTGGCTCCTCTCGACTCAACCAATCCAAAAGTATGTAGCCGCTCTTGGCAAGTAGTAAAAAACTCATGGGCATCCTCCCCAACAGCCCCAGAAAACCTCGGCGGTGACAGTCTCAAAAACACCCCGAGCATCTTCTACTACCTTAGTGGCATGACTCTATCTAAATAATCTGGCTGAGCAACGGACGGTGCTGGTGGCTGCTGAACCTCTGGAGCCGCTGGAGCAAGCTGACCCTGTGGTGCTGGAGGTAGAGCGGGTGCTGGGGCTGGAGCCTGCTGCTGCATACCCCCTATGCCCGCTAAAATATGGGTGAGCATCACCTAAAGGACCGAAGCGAAAGCTGGTGAGGGTGGTGGCTGGGTCGGTCCCGGTCCCACTGGCTGAGGAGGAACATGATCTACCTGAGGCTCCGCCTCCAGCTTTACAGTCCTCTCTCTATCTCAGGCTGGTGTTGCAGCCTTGCCTCGACTTTAGGGTCGGCTTTTCCTCTAGCTGGGACTCTATCTATAGGCTCGGGTGCATCACCCCTGGCCGCTCTACCGCGCGTGCGAGCCATCTTGAGAAGGAGTGAAACAAATAAGATTCCATGAAACCAATTAGACAAATGATGCATGGAAAATGATACAAAATAGAAAATTTTCCAAACGACATCTTGTAGCCCCCGAAGATAAGTCACAGATTTCTCCCCACCGATTTGCAAGACTCTACTAGACGTTAGCTCTATACAAGTGAGACCGGTGAACCTGGGCTCTGATACCAATTTGTCACGACTCGATTGCTCGAGTCATAATGGCGCCAACTATAATCAACCAGTAGGAAAGCCAACCCGTATACCGGAAGCTAAAAGTAATGGGATTGACGACAGAAACTAAACTCAAACTAAACGGTAACACAAATAATAGAAACACAAAATAAGAAATGGAAGGAAAAAAAAATATACACAAAAGAAAGATTCCTCCCAGAACCTGGAAGTCACATGTACATAGCTACTAACAAAAGGAGTACAAGCCCTAAAAGTGGACCACAGAAACATGACTGTCTCAAAAAGTAAAAGACAAGTCACGATATATACAGAAGGAGACGGGTAACCCTAGGACGTTGTGTGCTCACCCTCGCCTCCGAATCTAACCACAGGCTCGATATCAACGCCGGTAGCTGGTGCTCGGACCTGTATCATGAAAATAGATGACGAGTGTAGCATGAGTACCAAAACAACATGTACCTAGTAGGCATCATAGGCTGACTGAGCAAGAGAAAGCAAAAGCAATATGAAATGCAAGAATATAAATACATTCACAATCACGAACAATAAAAATAATTACACCCTCACTCCTAGGGTATAGGAAGTAATCAGGGATCCAGCTGGTCCTCAACCAAAGCCTTAGGCCTAAAATACCTCAACTAACACAGTAAAGATAACAAGAGAAAAAACAGGTTTTCTCAAGCAGTGAAAGGGATTAAAAGAACCATCAAACGGAGAACTATCCCAAGAATCTCCTTCTCCATAAGATAACACCACCCAGAGGTACAACACATCTAGCTCCATCTTATAGTGAGAACAAGTATTAAAGGATCCAAAGGCTAACCAAGATATAGGTAAAGAGTCATGATACAAGCCTAAACCGGGTGAATTCTCACAATACAAAGGCAAGCCCAAGATCCCCCCACTAGAAGAGGATGCCAAACAAGAGAACCACTCCCAAGAAGAAACTACAAAAGCTAAGGATCAACCAAAACTCATTCTAAGGTACTAATCACACCGATTACCAACAATATGCTGAACAACAACTCTAAGGGGTCGTTTGGTGTGATGGATAAAAGGAATTAGTCCCGGGATAATTTTTAAGTGGTCTTTAATCTATTGTTTGGTTGCAAGGGTTGGGATAACTTGTCCCAGGATTAGCAATTAGTCCTGAGATATGTTATCCCTCCTTGGGGGTGGAATAGTAATCCCAGGATAACTTATCTTGGGATAAAGTATATGTAATAACAAAAATACCCCCTTAAACTCTCTTTTATACACCCACCACTTTTACATTCATGTATATTAACATAATTTTTAAAAATTACAATAACATTCACAACCTTAATTAATCATTGTTTTCATGATAATATGTTTTTCTATTAAAAAATTACATTTTATAAATACAATTTTTATTTGTGAATATATTATAAGTTGAATTTATTTGCCTAATTCTTATGTTTATCTATATTTTTTTATTTCTGTTAAAATATTCACTCCACTACTAAATTACATATTTTTAATTAAGTTGTTTATTACTCACTTAAAAATTATATTTCATGTATCAATTAAAATGTTGATAACTTTAATAATAAAATTTCTTTTATAAACTTAAAATGGAAGTTTTATTTTTAAGCTAAATCAGATGGAAGTTTTATTTTTAAGTTAAATAAGATGGAAATTTTATTTTAAAGCTGAATAAGATTAAAGTTTTTTTTAAAGTTAAATAAGATGAAAGTTTACTTTTTAAGTTAAATAAGATGAACGTTTAATTTTAAAAACACACGACACAATTATGGAAATGCACACACAAAAATATTTAAGCTAAATAGCATGAAAATTTTATTTTTAAGAATGAATAAATAAAACTTGCAAAGAAAATGTAAAAAAAAACTAAATAAGGTGGAGGTTATTTTTGTAAACAAACAACTTATTCTTAAAAATTAGGTAATGAATATAAGGTTGAATATGTCAAACCAAACAAGCAATAAAAACTACTTCCAACATAACCAATCACATCACAACTTATCTCAGCATAACTTGTTTTCAGACCAAACGACCCCTAAGGGATTAATAGCACTAAACTAATGCATAAGAAGAGATTCTCCAACCTAAACTAAGGATTTCATCAAGCGGGAATCAAGAAATAAGAATAAGGGGGATATACCTAAACTTGCTACACACAATCCAAAATTACATGCAATAAATGCTAAATCTTATCTAAGAAAGGTCAATCAAAGACAAAGTAGACCGTAGCCAACCTCAAAGCCGAACACGCGTGCTTCAAAATCGCTGAACTGAAGCTATCCACCTCCAAAAAACTTCCAAACACTACCACGCTAAAAATTTATTGATCACAATGTTAATATGGACGTATAGATATAAAAATCACAACAATTAGAGATGGACCAAAAAATTGGGTCAAAATGGGAATATGGGACTGATGTGAGGCTAAAATTATACATATTTAATCATTATTTACCTCACATTTATTATTTGTATTTGTCCGTTTTGAGCATAAATTTTATGGATTATGCTAAATAGTATATTTTATTTTTAGGATTAAGTTTGTGTGAAGATGAAGAAGTATGGAGCTAAAACGAATTAAAAATAGAAAATTCTAGAAAGAAAATCAAGCAGACAGCTTAATAGAAGGATTGTAATATAATATTAATATTTATACATATCAGCATATGCATTGAAATTGAAAGAAGCGCACCGTATTACAGCTGCCACGTGTCACCAAGATAATGCATCATATGCAACAACAAATAAATTAGGCGGTTTAGATTTTTTTACGCGTACAGTGCGGACCTAACACAATTGGGTTTAGGTTTCCTAATTAGTTTTGAACTTAATTATTTTATTTAGGATTTCTATGTCTATAAATAGGGTATAAAAAATTATTCTTTAGAGAGTCAAGAATCCAAGAAACAATACACAACATACAATTTAGAACTTTATAGCTTAGGAACTTTGGAAGAGCAACCGTGGAGGCCGGAGAATTTTGATTTATGCTTTCTTCTCCTTTATTATTTATTTGTATTCGTGATAATTGAAAGATATGTTAGCTATTGTTCTTAATTTTTTTATGATTAGCACAAGCATATTTATTTTAATAAATTTTTATTGTATTTTTGAGATATGAGTAGCTAAATTTCATAACTAGGGTTGTGGGAACCATGATGAATTATTAAAGTAAGTTAATGTAAAAAAAGGTGATTCTTGATTGATTTTAATGTATGTATTGTTAATCTCTTCGTTTTGATTGCTTTTTAATGGTGGCCAATGTTAGAACTCGCCTTATTCCTTCTTGCCGGATCAATGAAGTAACGAATGGGAAAAGAGATTAAACAACAGAGATTTAGCGAGGCATTCCGCTATCTAATAGTCTGAACCATATATGTAGAGGGCTAATATGGGTCAAAGGTAAGGGTTAGTAAGCATACATCCGTAAACGAACCAAGTTGCGTGGTGAAATTCCCTATTTGGAGGACCAATCACTTAGGAGATACATAACTTACCGACTTTGCATGTTAAAAATTGAAATAGATCACTAGTACAATATTCTTGCTGTGTTATGGAATCATGGGGAATACATTCCTAGTGGGTCCCATCAAATTTGACATTCCAGACACAATGGAGCAGTTAAAATTTCCATACGATGTCGTTTCGACAAAAAGTGGGTCCCACACCCCAAATGTCATTTTTGCAAATTTTCACAACGGGCATCATAATTAGACCGGAAGCCCCGGGAAGCACACGAAGGGTCATTCTAGACCAAACTCGGCATTCCATAACTAACCGCGCTAACGAAATTCTCATCGGAGTGCTTTTACCGAGAATGTTGACCAAAGTCAAACTTATGTCAAATTTCAAAGGCTAAAGCGTCAAATGGCGCCAAAGTCACACCGAAAGCCTCAAGACTCATGCCAACCATGCTACTAGCCTAATTTGGCCATTCCGAAGCTGATGGAACCGTCAAAATCCCCTTCTAAGGTCGTTTACCTAAAGTTATGACCGAAATCAACTTCTCAAGTTTCAAAAGCTCCAAAACAGGAAAACGGGCATAAAACCCAAACGAACAACCAGGTGACCAAACAATCAGTGCCAGCAAGTCATAAATGACTTGGGGTCGCTACAGGAACGCTCTAACGATAGAAAGAAGGCATTAACTCGAAAATGACTAGGAGGGTCATTACAAAAAGAAAATACCATTTTGACTTGTTTGATATTAGCAATTTAAGCCTTAGTTTAGTAGTACTTTTCTTTATGTGCTTGAGAATAAAATTTAAAATAGACTTTTTGACACCTAAGCTCATGGTTGTGACTCTGTATATAACTTATTCTTATTTTATAGGTTGTAATGACCCTACCCAACTTAGGAGTAGAATTGATCCATCTTGATTGAGACTTGTGCCATGTGTGGTGAGATTGTTTGCATATAATTTAGTTTTTTGCATCTTAGTCTAGAACTTGCCCTGCATGTCATTGAAGCAAAACAAATAGTATTGCTTTGTTTAGAAGATGATAATAGGATTTCTTTGATTTGTTTTGTAATTTTTATCCTTTTTCAGATATTATATCACTAGTAACCCCTTTGAGCTTGTAGTCTTTCATTTGGTAGTCTTATATTTATCCTCATCCAATTTTTTTGAATCCTTAATTTTTGCACCCTGCTTCCTTGGGCATTGTAGCATAAATTGTGATACAATTATTAAATCTGAAGATAAGGGATGGTTGAGTAAAAAAAGGGGGACCAATGATAGTTACTTGTGATGACAAGGCCCTCTTAGAAAGAGTGTAACATGAACAAAAATTTTGCTTGAAAAGGAAAAAAAATTATTGAAGCATTCTTGATATAATAAGAATTACTTGTGAAAATAATTGACGGAAGGGCTGAAAAAGAAAGTGAAAAAAATAATGGCAGATGAAAAAAAAAATCAAAAGTTCTTAGGGAAGTTTTGAGTCACTATTATAAAGTTTCCTACCTGTCCCCTAGCCAACATTACAACCCGTTAAAGTCCTATTTGATTCTATTCAAGCATACTTAATTAGTGGAGATGTACATAATGGGCAAGCCTATGGTTCTTTATGCATACATGTGAATTCTTTTTTGAGTGAGAGAGTTGTTCTTTGATGCTTAGTCCTTAATTTATATTCAATTCTTTAAATTGAGTATGTGGACTATTTCTTCTTGTGAGGGCACTTGTTTCATGTTAGATGAGTGATTTATTAGCTTTCTTTGATGAAATAGGAGAACAAACCTAATTTGATGAGTAGAGTCCGTCTTTGAGGTTAGAAGGTTAGAAGTTTGTTGTTTTATTCTATATCTTGCGTAATGATTGGAAGAGTACTTGATATTATGATTTGTAACATGGCCTAATTGTTTGTATCAATCAAAGTGGTGGTATTCCAAGTTCAATTTTTTTTATGAGCTTTAATGTTTGCTTGAGGACGAGCAAAAGTTTAAGTGTGGGGTGTTGATGTGAGGCTAAAAATATACATATTTAATCATTATTTGCCTCACATTTAATATTTGTATTTGTCCGCTTTGAGCATAAATTTTATGAATTGTACTAAATAGTATATTTTATTTATAGGATTAAATTGGTGTATAGATGAAGAAGTACGAAGCAAAAAACAAATTATAAATAGAAGATTCTAGAAAGAAAATCACACAGACAGCTTAATAGAAGGATTGTAATATAATATTAATATTTATACAAATCAGCATATGCATTGAAATTGAAAGAAGCACACCGTATTAAAGCTGCCACGTGTCACCAAGATAATGCATCATAGGCAGCAACAAAAAAATTAAGCGGTTTAGATTTTTTTACCCGTATAGTGCGGACCCAATTCAATTGGGTTTAGGTTTCCTAATTTGTTTTGGACTCAATTATTTTATTTAGGATTTCTATAACTATAAATAGAGCATAAAAAATTATTTTTTAGAGAGCCAAGAACCCAAGAAATAATACACAACATACAATTTAGAACTTTATAGCTTAGAAACTTTGGAAGAGCTGCCGTGAAGGCCGGAGAGTTTTGATTTATTCTTTCTTCTCCTTTATCCGGAGAGTTTTGATTTATTCTTTCTTCTCCTTTATTATTTATTTGTATTCGTGATTATTGAAACATATTTTAGCTATTGTTCTTAATTTTTTTAAGATCAGCACAAGCATATTTTTTAAAATAAATTTTCATTGTGTTTTTGAGATAGTAAGTAGCTAAATTTAATAACTAGGGTTGTAGGAACCATAACGAATTATTAAAGTAAGTTAATGTTAAAAAAAGTGATTGTTGATTGATTTTTATGCATGTATTGTTAATCTCTCCGTTTTGATTGTTTTTTATCGGTGGCCAATGCTAGAACTCGCCTTATTCCTACTTGTCAAACCAAGGAAGTAACGAATGGGAAAAGAGATTAAACAACAGAGATTTAGCGAGACATTCCGCTATCGAATAGTCTGAATCACATACAAAGAGGGCTAATCTGGGTTAAAGGTAAGGGTTAGTAAAGCATACACCCGTAGACGGACCAGGTTGCGTGGTGAAATTCCCTAGTTGGAGGACCAATCACTTAGGCGACACATAACTTACCGAATTTGCATGCTAAAAATTGAAATAGATTACTTGTACAATATTCTTGCTATTGTTATGAAATCATGGGGAACACATTCCTAGTTATTTCTAATAATCTAAATACAAATAACTACTTAATTACAAGTTATTGTTATTTTTTTATTCTTATTTTTGTTTCAATTCACAACCCCCTTTTTAAATAACGACTACCAAGTTAAATATTTGTTATTGACAATATATTCTTCCATATTCCCTGTGGGATTGACCCCGACTCATAGTTGGGTAAATATGTTGTGAAGATGAAAAAGTATGAAGCTAAAATGAATTAAAAATAGAAGATTCTCAAAGGAAAATCAAGCAGGCACCTCAACAGAAGGATTATAATATAATATTAATATTTATACATTAATAATAAGTGGAAATGAGAGGAGCTTAGGGTCAGCCTTCTTAAGGGACATTTTGGTAATTTCATCTGATTTTAACTTGCTGGAGAGCTGTAACTTTCTGCTCTTACACGTGCTATCCCTTTATCCCTTCTTTTGCCACGCTCTAGAACTTATCTACTCTTTCGCCTCCTTCATCTCTTTGGCTCTCGCTGTAACTTCTTGCTTTTCTACCTTGCTCTCGCTACCGCCGCTGCTGCTACTGCAATAAGGCAAGTTCTGTTTTATTGTTTGTCTAATTTCGATATTATTCTTCTATTTTTGTTGAATTTTATAGTTGTAATTTTATTGATTTTATTCTATCTCTCCATTTGAGCTAATTCTCTCTATACTTTTGTTAGTTTTTCCTCCCTTCCTTTGGTCTTTCTAATTAATCATTTGCTTCGTCAAAAATTAATATTCCCCAATTTTCGTACTAAAATTAGGTGTTTTGCTAAGTCCTTTGACAAACTATACTAGAATTCATGTACAAAGGAGAACTTAGCAGATGACTTGACATGTGAATTTCTGTTTGGGCCTCCAAATATTTAATACGATTTGGATCAGTACCTCTTAGATTGGTACGACTACTTTTGAAGGATACCTTTGACCTGGAGTGGAGCCCACTAAAAAGAGGAACAAGTCCATTAAGGCCAACCTCTCACACTTTTCTTATCGAGATATCTCGATATTTCCTCTTCATAAGCCTGAATTACTTGAATCTCACTTTTGGCATCTTATATCTTTCTCTTGGAGATCAAAATGTCAAAAAAGATTGTTTTACAAGCTAACATTGCCTTCTAAGTTTTCGTTTCTTCCTTTTTCAAGAATTTTTATCTTTACAGTGAATACCAAGGTGGATATACGGTTCAATGTTGAAAATGCTTCTTGGTTAAGTGACTGAGTCAGGGAGAAGACTTTGCAAATGGTGAGCTAACACCTGTATTTTACTGTTTATGCTTTCCCTAGAAAGATACCTTGGTGGACTTGATCAGGTAGTATCTGAGCTAACATTTCGTCCAACTAGCTATTATTTAAGTTGATACAAGAATGTTTAAAGTCAGTGTCTTGGTTCTTCCTGTTACATCTCTTGCAAAAAGAGTTTGTAATATGTATAGACAGAGATCCAACATGTCGGCTCTTCGCTAATTTACCATCATGAACGGTTATGGTGTATTGTGGAGTAAATGGCTCATCTATCATGATTTCACAATGGTTTAAAGGGACACTTTGCCATTGTTGTTTTCCAGAAATATATGGTTTCAATCCTGCACACTTCTAGATCCATAATTAGCTGATCAAAGATTTGAAGTATACTTATTAATGATGCTTGTTCTACATGTTCGCATATCTGATAACTGGAAAACACCATAATGCTTCTTCTGCCTAATTTGCATTTTACTTATTGTTATCTTATTTATTACAAATTTGTAAGTCACCTAGCACTAGCTAGGTTTTAATATTCTAAACAGGAAAATAATCAGATAAGTAAATATGAGGAGCTTATGATCTCTTTAACAAAAAACGAGAACTAAGAACCGAGCCTATTCCCTATATTCTTTTCTATTTGATTGGACCTTATTCAAGGCGACAAAGTTGATTGCATTCTATGATTCTTTTCAGGGATAACATCAAGATGCTTTGAATAAATTACAGGTATTCATATGAAATATTCAATATATGACTGTTCCCACTTTCTATCAATTCAAATGGTAAAAGTTCATCTTTGAGTGTCAGATAATGTTTCAGTGAGTAGATTTGTTCCTCAATATATCAGTCTATTATGAATTGCTCATTAATCTCAGTATCGCAGGCTATAATTGACGCTGCTTCCAATGTACCACCACATCCATATGAAGAGCAAGTGAAAAGAATAATGAAATTGTAAGCGTTCTTAAACCAATTGCCTATGTTAATTCAATAAAAACAAATCTAATACTCAAATTAATGTAAACATTGTTACTGGAGAAGCCAATGTAATCTCTTGTGCTACATCATTGATTTTGAATATTAGTCGGAGACTAAAAGAGTTGGAAGGAAAATCTACAAAAGCTAATGCAAAATCAAGACAGATTCAGCTCACATCAGTCAGGTAGCTACATTGAATTTTTTGACCTACTTCTACTTTACTTGCTTTGAATTTATCAGTACATTTATGTTATTTTCAAAATATTTATACACTTTCGTATGGATGTAATAGTCTTGATCTTTACTTTATTATAAAGTTAATATGCTTTGATGATGCTACTTGTAGTCCTATATAATAGCAAATTGAGGAACTACATTTCCTGCACTTAATTTCGTGCTTTCTATCTTCTCTGTGTGAGAGGTACTGGTAGGAAGTAAAAATAAAAGGCTATTACAGGTTTTCGCTGCTTATACTTTAGTTCTAAACTGAAGATGTTTTTCGGTGCTCATTAGGACTGATAGTTGGACAAGTGTGGTCTGTAAAAGTTGTACTAAAGAAGCCAATCATAACTATGAAATGAGAAAGACTAACAAACTTTATTGTTGAATCTGTCCGTAGACTGATATTTTATCAGTCAGAATAATACTAGGGTGATAAAAATGTTAAAAGTCTATTTGGTCTTACTTAGGCTTTGTATCATTCTCTTCTCCTCGACTTATGTTATTTGAATGTAGCTCCTAATTTGGCTTTTCTTGCAGTGGCATTGGCACGAGTGTTATTTCCTCAGGAAGCCACACTATGTATGGAAATAGCACATGCTGATTCAACCTTAGAGTTTATTGGCCTTTCAACAACAAATGGCTTATACAGAAATTCAGAATTGGTGATGAAGTTGCTTCATATTAAAGGGTGAGAACGAACAAATTGAATTTTGATAAGCCGAATGTCGTTGAAACTAAACATGAAGAAGCTGAAAAGTCTAGGAAATACCTATGTTTTCCAAAATTTACAGGTTCATTATGATAATTCAAATGTACAAAAAATTTCATCTTCATTGTAATCCGTATCACATTTTAGAGCAGAAGATAAACAAGAAAAGAAAAAGTAAGGAAATATACAACCTTTTGTAAGTCCATCTGTTATACTTTGACATGCTCACTTATTTACAGCTAAAATTTTAATTGAATTGTAAACAATTGACACTTATTTTTGTTTCAGGCAAAATAATTTATCTATTGACAAAGAATTTACTTTTCAAGTCTTATTGGCACTACTGATGTGCGATCTAATAACATTATACAATGTATTGGGCACAGGCGTTGTCCGGGCTACTGTGCCAATAAGAGAGAATGAGAGGAGCTTAGGGTCGAGAGGACCTTTTGGTAATTTAATGTGAAGCAATTTTGTGGCCAACTGAATTAAACTTTTTCACTTTTAAAGTGCGCTTAATTTTTTCTTTTGTTTCACTCATTAGCAGCTTAACGTGTAGCCTTCCTAAATAGTTACCTTAAAAATGTTCCAATTAATTTACTTGTATGGTTATCATAAATTTAATTGGATATTTATCCATTTTGTGCAATATTTTATTACTTTCTTCGTTTATGTTATTTGATTTTTATATTTTAATTATTACTTATTGTGATTTATAATATTTTTAACATAAATTTTAAATAATATGTGTTACTTTCTCTGTCAAATTTATGTGACACGTGAAATTTTGAGAGTTAACCAAATTTTGAATATATTTTTAAAACATCTTAAGTTATTAATTATCATTATTTTATGTTATTTTTACATAATTTTAAAATAATATGCGTTATTCTTTCTGTGTCAATTTATGTGACACAAGAGAAATTTTTAAAGGTAACCATTTTCTAATATGTTTTATAAATATTTTAAATTGTTAATTATTATAATTTATAGTACTACTTTTAACATACTAAAAAAGGAAAGTGAGATAAATAAATTGAAGCGGAGAAAATACTAAATATAAATGGAGGAAATTGTTTAAAACATGTATATTTTTGCTTTTGCCTACAAATCTTTGCATGTTATGTATTTCAAATTTAAACAAATTATATTATAAATTATACTAATAATTAACAATTTATTATGATATTTTAAAAAGAAATAAATTAAAAATTTATTTGACTTTCAAAATTTCACTTGTGCCACATTAATTGACATTGACGAAGTAACGTATATTATAAATCACAATAATTATCAACTTACTATGTTAAAAAACATTAAAAAATTTGATTGACTTCAAAAATTTCACGTGCACCCATAAATTGGGACAAAGATAGTACTAACAATATTATTTGAAAATTACGTTAAAATTACTATAAATTACAATAATTAACAACTCAAAATATACTCTTTTTTTTAAAAAAAAAAATTTCATTGACTCTCAAAATTTCACATGTGCCTCTTAAATTGAGACAGACGTTGTAACATATATTATTTGAAAATTACGTTAAAAGTACTATAAATCATAATAATTAAAAAATTTAAATATTTAAAATTTAACAATTTAAAATATTTCAAAAACATATCAAAAAAATTAGTTAACTATCAAAATTTCACATGTACCACATAAAATGGGACAAATGTAATAGCATATATATTTTTTAAAATATTATGTTAAAATGCTATAAATCATGATAATTAACAACTTAAAATATTTATAAATCATGTAAAATCTAATTAATTTCTTAATTTTATTTGTGTCACATAAATTGAAACAAATAAAGTATCATATATTAGCGGAAGAAGAGGGAGAATGGGCACAGCCCCACTAGCAGCCCGCGTTGCCGTGCATGCACGGGCGGTTGTAACTAGTATCAGCATATGCATTGAAATTGAAAGAAGCACACCGTATTACAGCTTCCACGTGTCACCAAGATAATGCATCATAGGCAGCAACAAAGAAATTAGGCGGTTTAGATTTTTTTACGCGTACAGTGCGGACTCAATTCAACCAGGCTTCGGTTTCCAATTTTTTTTGGACTCATTTACTTTATTTAGGATTTCTTTATGTATAAATATGGAATCAAAAATTATTATTTAGAGAGCCAAGAACTCAAGAAACAATACACAACATACAATTTAGAACTTTATAGCTTAGGAACTTTTGAAGAGCTGCCGTGAAAGTCGAAGAATTTTGATTTATTCTTTTTTCTCCTTTATTATTTATTTGTACTCGTGATTATTGAAAGATATTTTAGTTATTGTTCTTAATTTTTTTATGATTAGCACAAGCATATTTATTTGAATAAATTTTAATTGTGTTTTTTAGATAATAAGTAGCTAAATTTCATAACTAGGGTTGTGGGAACCATGATGAATTATTAAAGTAAGTTAATGTACAAAAACGTGATTCTTGATTGATTTTTATGCATGTATTGTTAATATCTTCGTTTTGATTTCTTTTTAACGGTGGCCAATGTTAGAACTCGCGTTATTCCTACTTGCCGGACCAATGAAGTAACGAATGAGAAAAGAGATTAAACAACGGAGATTTAGCGAGACATTCCGCTATCTAATAGTCTGAACCATATATGTAGAGGGCTAATCTGGGTCAAAGGTAAGGGTTAGTAAAACATACATCCGTAGACGGACCAAGTTGTGTGGTGAAATTCTCTATTTGGAGGACCAATCACTTAGGAGATACATAACTTACTGACTTTGCATGCTAAAAATTGAAATAGATCACAAGTACAATTTTCTTTCTGTGTTATGGAATCATGGGGAACACATTCCTAGTTATTTCTAATAATGTAAATAGAAATAAATCTTAGTTCCGATCTATTGTTATTTTTATTATTATTATTTTTGTTTCAATTCACAACCCCCCCCTCCCCCCCTTTTAAATAACAATTACCTAGTTAAATATTTTCTATACACAATATTCTTCCATATTCTCTGTGGGATCAACCCCGACTCATAGTTGGGTATATATATTGCATATATACGACCGTTGATATTTCTTTTCAAGAAGTATATTTGAACTTTATCAGGGACCCGCACCGAAAATCCCTAAACTGACTCCATTAAAAGGACCCAAATAGCTCAACGAACTTGTGCCCCAAAGATGGGTACGATTCGAGTTCGGCAATGGGCTAAATTAGTCTATATAATTTAAAACCCCAAAAAGCAAAAAAAGAGAGTTGGGAAGCCCCTTTGGGGCAGAATACACCTCAAAACGATGATTTTCATGCCTCTACTAACACTCAAACACGTAGCCACGATCAACACGATCCTCCAGTACTTAGAATCGCCCAAATTGGAGTCTCCTAGCTCCCAAAATCATCAAAAGAGTGAAAGGGGTCGGGCTGAAATCAGTGTTGGTCTTAATTAAAAGACCAGTAACCAGACCTCCACGAACGCAGGGACTAGGTTCATGAACGCAGAGGGAAAACACCACAAACCTCTACGAACGTGGGGATCAGGTCCGCGAATGCGGAGTGGAACCTCAGAAGACCTCTACGAACACGGGGACCAGGCCTGCAAATGCGGAGACCAGCCTAAGATGCAACAGCAAGTACTGCACCAGCAAAATGGGCTAAGTGTCCAAAAACTTGGAACAAGCCCTCGAAATTCATTCGGAGTCCAAACAACGCAAAACAAAAGTTCAAATCACTTGGAAATGACATGCCGGACTAAACAAAATCAGCGAAACAACCAAACGAGGACGTTTCACCAAGATGTTTACCAAAGTCAACACTTTACAAAGAAATACAAATAAAATGCCAAAAGCTAGAAACTCATGTCGATGCCTTTGGGAAAAAATCAAAGGTCATTCTAGACCAAACTCGGCATTTTGGAGCTAACCGCGCTGATGAAATTTTATTTTAAGTGTGTTTACCAAGAAATTTGGCCAAAGTCAAACTTTAAGCAAAATTGTAAAACCAAACGCCTTTTTGCACCAACTCTAAATGGAAGCCTCAAAACCCAAACCAATCATCACACAGGACCAAAATGAGGCTTCCGGAGCTGATGAAACTAAATGAATTCCATGCCGAAGTCAGAATCTCTGCATGTTGACTAAAGTAAACTCTTTTAAGCTTAAAGCCTCCAAACTCAAAAATTTACACCAAACTCAATCGAACAACCCAGTGACAATACTATTAGTCTCGTCAAGTAATAAATTACTTAGGGCCGCTACTGGAAAGCCCTAAAAATTGAAAAGCTTGGAAAGAGCGGAAATGACCTTTAGGGTCATTACACAATCCAAATCTCCACAACTACAACCTACAATTGTCACGACCCAAGGTACCCCCTAGACGTGACATGGCGTACAAGACCCTGAGAGGCCTCATACAAGCCACTTAGCATACATACTTACAAAATCATAGAGAATTAAGAGTTCAAAAGATATTGTCATATCAAAGCTTTTAAGCAAAATAGCGGAAGGCTAATATAACATAAGAAAGAGTAATAAAGTTTGGGACGTAACCCAATACTATGCCAAACTAAAAGAACATAACAGAAATAACTAGGCTATGTCCTCGAATGGATGAGGACTCACCAAGTCTTCAACAATCTTCTACTAAGCTCTAGCAATGAATAGATGGAGAATCGCCGGTCCCTACATTAACGAGTCAATGTAGGCAAAAGTATGCGTTAGTACAATCAAGTACCAAGTATGATAGCAATGCACAAAATCCTTTAAAACATGCTATTACGGGACATTTTCATGACATGCAATGATCAAGCTAAAACATGATTATAGTTAAGAAGCATGTAAGATAAACCATAGTCAAAGCAAGCTAAACATATTTACTTTACTTAAGGAACATCCTAAAAGCACTTTAGATTCATTGTTGTGGGAAGTAGCCTTAACCGACATATAAGACCATGTGAGCTATCAACACGGAATCCAGTGTTTACCCTACACCAAAAGAGGGTTGTCCTACTTGCAAAGGTAGGACCATAACTTTTTAACTTACGTGGATCCACTAGCCTATGTCTATCAAAGACCATCATCCTATCGTCGCACATAGTTTATGGGACATGGATAATCGTCACTTGTCCACTTGGTGCTAAGCATAATTCCCACGGATTAAACATAGTTCATTTATCATAAGTGGACATGGATAGTCGCCTCTTGTCTATCATTAGTCATAAGCTCAATATTAGTAGACATGGGTGATAGCCTCTTGTCTATACTACGGAACATGGGTAATCGCCTCTTGTCCCTTAGAAATAGCTCTTTAAGAATATGGGTAGTCACCTCTTGTTTGTTTCAAATTCATAGTATGAGTATTACGTGAGAAATCCTTTCACAACTCAACCATAATACAAACATATCATAAACTTCGATGCTTCAATCTCAAAGCACCCTTAATTCATCATTAGCTTCATAAGAGACATGCCTGATTTCATAAACTTCATCTTTACATAATTTATGATGCTCATAATTTACAAATCATAGAATTCATATGGGTTCATGAGAATTCCTCTCATATCATGGAATTCAATGCAAACTCATGCTTAGAAAACCATACACAAGGAAATTTGTCCATAATTGAAGGAACCCACATAATAGAGGAGAATCATAGTTTTTGATTGATCATGCTTACTTTCATAAAACCATCTTTAGGTCATTCATAATCTCATCATAAAAAACCTTAGCTTAGAAATCATATTTCATGCATGGATTCATAGAGATTTCATATAGTTCATCCATTCATAATTCAACCCACCAACAAAAGCATAATTTCGAAATTGGGGGAAATTGGCATGGGTCCATGGGGATTCATCTAAATTCATAAAATTCAAATCAATTCATTCTTCATAGTGCATAAATCAATTAATTAAATCATTATTGCAGGGAACCCATGACATGGAAGAAAGCCCCTAATTCAATTGAGAGCTTCTAACTTGAAAATTGATGAATTTAGGGATTCCATGGAGGAAAGGGCTCCATGGATGAACACTATCATACCTTGGGGTCTTAATTCCTTAAGCAATTGATGAAGAAAGTTTGATTCCTTGAACCCTAGCGTACCCTCTTCTTCTTCTTTTAACTTCTAGAGAGAGAAATATTTGAGAGAGGAGAATTTGGGGAAATCTTTTAAAGTGATTTGAAAGGATAGTTTTTAGGATTAGAAGGGCTTATATAGTGTTAGGAGTTGAGGGGAACCGACCTTGATTAGTAAATAGGCCATTAGGTGAAAAGACTAAATGACCCCTTTAAAATATAACTGCCATGCCCCATCGACCGCCTGCCTACGGTCCATCGACAGACCATCCTGGTAGGCCGTTGTTAGGGTTCTGAAACTTATCATTTTGAGAACTTGGGCTTGCCACTTACGCTTCCCACCTATGGGCCGTAAGTCAACCTACGATCGATAGGTGGCTTCCGTCATTACTGGCACCAACCCAGAAAATCAAAAAATTTCCACCCTTTTGAATTCGGGGTATTACATTATCTCCTCCTTGGAAATATTCGTCCTCGAATGAGAATCAAGACATCATAAGGAGGGTAAGAAACAAGAACTAGCAACCCAACCTAGAATGCAATCACATAAATGCACATATTCGAGGAGGAAAACATCAACTCCAAGCTAAAGCATGTTCAACACATCATTTCATGAAGACTTTATGCAACCCATGCTCAATGAACATAATCATAGATAAATCATTCAAGCTAGCTCATTTTCTCAAAATTTAAACTCTTCATGAACATGCATAATCAAGGAATCTTGGAAATAACTAAGACACATGAAACCAAAGAATGAACCATGAGGAACTAGATACCTCAAGCTAGAGTAGGATCGGAGGGAAAGAGATGAGGATATCGGGACATCATATCAGGCTCGGCCTCCCAAGTAGCACCCTCAACTAATTGATTCCTCCAAAGAACTTTAACGGAAGCAACATCTTTATTTCTTAACTCCGGACTTGCTAGTCTAAAATCTCAACCGGAACTTCTTCATAAGAAAGACTATCTTTTATGCAAAGATTCTCTAGCGGCACTATAAACGTCGGATCACCAACACATTTCTTCAACAATGAGACATGGAAAACCGAATGCACCGATGCCAAATCATTAGGCAAATCAAGTTCATAAGCAACCTTACCAACACGTCTCAAAATTTGATATGGCCTACATAACGGAGACTAAGCTTCCCTTTCTTCCCGAATCTCATTACACCCTTCATGGGTGAAATCTTCAAGTAAACCCAATCATTAACTTCAAATTCCAAATCTCTCCTTCTAACATCGGCATAGGAATTTTGTCGACTTTGAGCCATTTTCAACCTTTCTCTAATAAGTCGAACTTTCTCCACAACCTCAAGTAACAACTCGGGACCTATCAAAGCAACTTCCCCAACTTCAAACCAACCTATAGGAGATCTACACCTCCTCCCATAAAGACCCTCAAACGGAGCCATGCCAATACTAGAATGGTAGCTATTATTATAAGCAAACTCAATCAAAGGCAAATGATCATACCAATTACCCTTGAAATCAATTACACAAGCTCTCAACATATCTTCCAAAGTTTGGATAGTATGCCCCGCTTGCCCATCAGTTTGGGGAAGAAAGGCCGTACTAAGCTTGACACGAGTACAAAGACCCTTTTGGAAAGATTTCCAAAATTGAGAAGTAAATTGCGCACCACTATCGGAGATAATGGATAAAGGCATTCCATGCAACCTAACCATTTCCCTCAAGTACAACTTAGCATAATCCTCCATCGAATAAGAAGCCTTGACGGGAAGGAAATGGGCTGATTTCGTCATACGATCCACAATAACCCAAATCGAATCATATTGTCACCAGGTGCGTGGTAAACCAACAATAAAGTCCATATTCACATCTTCCCACTTCCAAGTAGGAATACTAATATCTTGGGTCAAACCTCTCGGCTTTTGGTGCTCAACTTTCACTTGTTGACAATTAGGACATTTAGCCACACACTCCGCAATATCCTTCTTCATCCCATTCCACCAATAGACCTCCCGCAAATCACGGTACATCTTGGTAGCTCTCGGGTGAATGGAATATCAAGAACTATGGGCTTCCGATAAAATTTGTCCTCTTAAGTCATCCACATCGGGAACACACAAATGGCCTTGATATCGAAGCACGCCATCTCCCCCTTGGCAGAATGCCTCAACGGACTTTTTAGCACCGCTTCCTTCAACTCGACAAAATTTGGATCAAGATCTTGTTTAGCCTTCACATCATGCACAAAGGATGATTCGAAACCATTGTGAACCATAACACCACCTTTAGTGGAATCAACCAACCGAACACCCAATTGGGCCAATCTATGAACGTCATGAACCAACACTTTCTTACCATCCTCAACATGAGCAACACTACCCATAGACAACCGACTAAGAGCATCCGCCACCACATGTCATAGTCTTTTAACAACTCAAGCCACCTCCTTTGGTGAAGATTTAGATATTTTTGTTTGAACACATATTGCAAAATCTTATGGTCGTTGAAGATGTCAACATTCACTCCATACAAATAATGCCTCCCAATCTTTAAAGCAAACACAACTGCCGCTAACTCTAGGTCATGAGTAGGATAGTTCTTTTCATGAATCTTGAGTTGCCTTGAAGCATAAGCAATAACATTCCCATTTTTCATAAGAAGACACCCTAGCCCAATTCTCGAGGCATCACAATAAACTACAAAACCATCGGACTATTTTGGCAAAGTCAATATCGGAGCCAAGGTAAGTCTATCTTTCAATTCTTGAAAACTCTTCTCACATGCTTCGGACCAAGTGAACTTAACCTTTTTTTGAGTAAAACCCGTCAATAGGGAGGCAATCGAAGAATACCCTTCAACAAACCTCCTATAATAACCGGCCAAACCCAAGAAACTACTAATATCCGAAGGTGATAGAGGTCTAGGACAATTTCTAACCGCATCCGTCTTCTTAGGATCTATCTCAATGCCCTTACCGGAGACAATGTGACCAAGAAAAACCACAGACCTTAGCCAAAACTCACATTTACTAAACTTCGCGAAGAGTTGTTGGTCATTGACGATTTGCAACACAATCCTAAAATGATTAGCAAGCTCACCTTCACTCCTTGAGTAAATCAAAATATCATCTATGAACACGATCACAAACATGTCAAGGTATTATCTAAACACCCTATTCATCAAATCCATAAACGTGGCCGGAGCATATGTTAATCTAAAAGACATCGCTAGGAATTCATAATGGCCATATCTAGTCCGAAAAGCCATTTTCGGAATATCATCTTCTTTCACCCTCAACTGTTGATAACCCGAACGAAGGTCACTCTTAGATAAGTAACAACCCCTTGAAGCTGATCAAATAAGTCATCTATTCTTGGAAGAGGATACTTATTCTTATTAGTAACCTTGTTCAATTGGCGGTAGTCAATGCACATACGAAGTGAACCGTCTTTCTTCCTTACAAACAAGACCGGAGCACCCCCATGGAGAGATATTTGGTCGGATGAAGCCCTTATCCAACAAATCTTTCAATTGCTCTTTTAGTTCCTTAAGTTCCGCCAGAGCCGTTCTATATGGAGGAATACAGATAGATTGCGTATCCGAGAGAAGGTCAATACCGAAGTCTATTTCCCTTTCTGGAGGAATACTGGGTAAATCATCGGGAAACACATCCGAAAACTCATTAAAAACGAGGACCGACTCAAGAGTAGGGATTTCGGAATCCACATCCCTCACCCTAACAAGATGGTATATGCAACCCTTAGAAATCATCTTTCTAGCTTTAAGAAATGACACAAAATGACCTATAGGCATAGAATTTCCCCCCTTCCATTCTAGGATAGGCTCATTCGAGAATTGAAATTTGTCCATTCGGGTCCTACAATCAATAGAAGCATAACAAGAATGCAACCAATCCATCCCAAGAATGACATAAAAACCTAACATATCCAGCTCTACAAGATCAACGTGAGTGACTTTATGAGATAAAGAGACGGGGCAATTTCTATAGACTCTCCTAGCCACCATGGATTCACCAATCGGATTAGAGACATGAAAAGGATCTAAGAACACATCCGGAACAACATCAAACCTCATAGCCACATAAGGCGTCACAAAAGACAATGTAGCACCGGGATCAAGCAAAGCATAAACATCAAACTGAAAGACTTTCAACATATCGATAACCACATCGGGAGAACACTCTTGCTCCTGACGAGCCTGAAGTGCATAAAATTGGTTTTGCTTCTGATTTCCACTAGAATTGGACGGATTTTGAGGTTGAGTTCGTCGATGGCTATCCCCTTCATTTTTACCCACTAAGGGACAATCCCTTATCTTGTGATCCATCTTGCCATAATCAAAGCATGCATTAGAACTGGCTAGACATTTACCCTCATGCTTCTTCCCACATTTAGCACAAGTAGTCGATGAAAAACCACCACCATTTCCTTCTTGAGGCTTAGGGTTGGACACCCTATCCTTGTTGGGCTTAGGAAGAGCATTGGAGGAACCTTGAGCAGAGAACCTTTGTCGAAATCTAGAACGACAATGTCCATCGGACCTTGAATGCAAGAAATTGCCATCACCGGTCTTAGCCCTCTTTGCCTCTTTAGACCTTTCCTTAAGCTTTTCCTCTTCTATTTGTTGAGCATGAACCATAAGATGAGAAATATCCATATCATGGATAAGCATAGCAGTGCGACATTCCTTGACCACCATTTCGGACACTCCCGAAACAAACTTACTCATTCTCGCCCTCGGATCGGCAACCATAGAAGGAGCATATCGAGACAATTGTGTGAACTTCAAAGCATACTCTTTCCCACTCATGTTTCCTTGACGAAGGTTGATAAACTCAAGAACCCTTGCCTCCCTCATCTCAAGGGGAAAAAACCTATCAAGGAAAGCAACCTTGAATTTCTTCCAATCAGGAGGACCTGCATTATCCGCCCTCTCACTTTTCCATTGGTTGAACCAAACTTGAGCAACACCCTTAAGTTGATAAGCGGCCAACTCCGCCTTTTCCTCCGGCGTCACACCCATGATCATTAGCACCTTGTAGACTTCATCAATGAACTCTTGTGGATCTTCCTCCACCTTAGAACCATGAAATTCCGAAGGGTTCATTCTTGTGAAATCCCTCACCCTTGATGCCGCCGTATCCACATTTAGTTTCACGGGAGCCACAACCCCTCTATTGGCTTGTGCCGTCATGGCTTGAGCCAACACTTGAAAAGCAGCCCTAAACTCTGAATTCGTTACTTGTTCCGCCAAAGGGTCGGCCAGAACTTGATGAGGGGCTTGTTGTCAATATTCTCTCCCGCATTCCTTCTAGCATAAGATCTTCGGGTAGCCATATCCTAGAATGCATAGGATAGGGATTAGAAGAGAGACATATAGAGTTAAACTCTATGGCATGACTTAAGTGTAATGAAACAAGTGAAGTTTCTTAAACTTCGTATAGCCTCTCATTCATAAATGTGGCGCGCTTAACACTCATGAACAAGACTCTGCTCGACGCAGCTTATGAGACATCCTAGGATCTTTCAAATCCTGGCTCTGATACCAAGTTTGTCACGACCCAAGGTACCCCCTAGACATGACATGGAGTACAAGACCCCGAAAGGCCTCATACAAGCCACTTAGCATACATACTTAAAAGATCATAGATAATTAAGAGTTCAAAAAATAATGTCATATCAAATCTTTTAAGGAAAATATCGAAAGTCTACATCTCATGTCTCAAATCAATCTAACATAAGAAAGAATAATAAAATTTGGCACGTAACCCAATACAATGCAAAACTGAAAGAACATAATATAAATAACGACTAGGCTATGTCCTCGAATGGATAAGGACTCACCAAGTCTTCAGCAATCTTCTACTAAGCTCTAGCCACGAATAGATGGAGAATCGCCGGTCCCTACATTAACAAGTCAATGTAGGCAAGAGTATGTGTTAGTACAATAAGTACCAAGTATGATCGCAATGCACAAAATCCCTTAAAACATGCTATTACGGGACATTTTCATGACATTCAATGACCAAGCTAAAACATTATAATAGTTAAGAAGCATGTAACATTAACCATGGTCAAACCAAGCTAAACATCTTTACTTTACTTAACGAACATCCTAAACGCACTTTAGATTTATTGTTGTGGGAAGTAGCCTTAATGGGCATATAAGACCATGTAAGCTATCAATATGGAATTCGGTGTTTACCCAACACCGAAAGAGGGTTGCCCTACTTGCCAAGGTTAGACCATAACTTTTTAGCTTACGTGGATCCACTAGCTAGTGTCTATCAAATACCATCATCCAATGGTGGCACATAGTTTATGGGACATGGGTAATCGCCACTTGTCCACTCCGTGCTAAGCATAATTCCCACGGATTAAACATAGTTCATTTATCATAAGTAGACATGGGTAGTCGTCTCTTGTCTATCATTACTCATAAGCTCATTATTAGTAGACATGGGTGATCGCCTCTTATCTATATTAGGGAACATGGGTAATCGCCTCTTGTCCCTTAGAATAGCTCTTTAACAACACGTGTAATCGCCTCTTGTTCATTTCAAATTCATAGTGTAAGTGTTACGTGAGAAACCCTTTCACAACACGTGGGACCACATAGAGCGGTAAGTCGGGATAACCGAATGACTCGGTGATTCATCAAAGTACTTCACCTCGCCTTTTTGTACTTGATTTCTACCTCAATTGGTTCTGGTACTTTAGATCTAAGTCGAGTTCACCATTTGGTTCGGTGTGTCGCTGAAATCTCCTTTGGTTCACCGACTTGGCCTAATTCCTGAGCAATCTTGCTGGACTTTTAGGCGAGCTAGAGGCTCACTCGCCGAGTCACCGAGTGGCTTTTGCGAGCTCCATTCTTCGTTTTCTTCAACTTTTCAAACTTTTTCACTTCTTTTCGTAATGGAATGTCCTTGCCTTTTTCTTGAGATTCCATGGCTGCACATACACAATTTAACATCAATTTTGAATAGAAAATAGGCATTGAGGACACTATCTGATTAAATAAGAAGCTTTAAATGAGTCAAAACTCCCGACTCGTTAACCATTTAGGGGCCACTCAAACGGATTTTGATGACATTCTTAGTTTCATGTGTATGTTTGTACATAATATTTTTGGGGATATGGATTTCAAAATATTTTTTTTTGCAAATACCTTACAGTACTATTCGTAATTACTTGCGGCAAAATATCTATAGCCAATTAGGGACACTTAATAAGGACTTAAATGATTTTCTCAATTTTTGTATATGTTTGTAAATGAATTCTTTAGTGATATGAATTTAAGAAACTTTATTTGCAAAAAACATTACTAGACCCTCCTTAATGACCTAGGGGAACAATACTTGTAGCCTCACCCTGATTCACATCACTTTTATAGCATTTAGGAGGCACTCAAGAAGAACTAGACAATTTTATTTGTTTTTCTCACAAATGTTTATACATGAAGTTTTTAGAGATATGGATTTGAGAACTATTTTTGCAAACACTTTACAAGACCCTTTGTTATAACTTGGGGGATCAAAACCTATAGCCTCAATGTGACTCAGAATAGTTATAAGCATTTAGGGGCCAATCAACGATAATCAGTTTGATTTTCTAAATTCTTCATGTATGTTAGTACATAAGTTTTTGGTGATATAGATTTCGGGAACTTATTTTGAAAAAAACTTTGTGGACCCTCCATAATGATCTGAGGGAACAATCTGTATTGCCTAAAAATGATTCACGCCACTTTTTTAGCATTTAGGAACTACCCAATAATAATTAGGTGATTTATCTGTTATTTCGTACATATTACTAAATGATTTTTTTTGTTGATATGTATTTCAAGAAAAAAATTGCAAATTTTTTACTTAACCCTCTGTAATGACCTGAGGAACAATACCTACTACTTCATCATGATTCATGCTGCTTTTTTAGAATTGAAAGAACACTCGATATGAATTAGGAAATTTTTAAAATTTTGAACCTCTATTTGTACATTAATATTTTTGGTGATATAGATTTCGGGGTCTTATTTTGAAAAAACATTATAAGGTCTTCAGCCTCACCATGATTCATGCCAATATTTTAAGCATTTATGGGCCACTTAACATGAATTAGGAAATTTCTATGTTTTTTTGGGTATGTTTGTACAAGATATTTTTTATTATACGGATTTCGAGAACTTTTTTTTCGAAAAACCTTAATAGGACTTTCAGTAATGACCTAGGGTAAGAATAAATATATCCCCACCATGATTCTTGCCACTTTTGTAGCATTTAGGGCCCACTCAATAGTAATTAGATGATTTTCTCAGTTTTTGTGTATGTTAGTACATGAATTTTTTTTGTAATATTGATTTTGGGGATTTGTTTGGCAGAAAATTTACAAGACACTCTGTAACGAACTAAGGGAACAATACCTAAAGTCTCACCATGATTCATGCCACTTTATTAGCAATTAAGGGCAACTCAATATGAATTAGACAATTTTCTCAATTTTTCATGCATACATGAATATTTTTGTGACATGGATTAGAGGAATCCTTTTTGCAAAAACTTTACAAGATCCTCTGTAATAACCTAAGGGAATTATACATATAGCCTCACTATGATTCATGTAAGATTTTAGAATTTAGGGGCAACTCAAAAGGGATTAGGCTATTTTCAATGTTTTCTTGTATGATTCGACATTACTTTTTTGGTCATTCAGATTTCAGAATTTTTTTTTTTGCTAAAACTTAACAATACCTTCCGTAATGACGTGGGGGAACAATACCTACAACCTCACCATGATTCACACATTTTTTAGCATTTAAGGGCCACTCAACAAGAATAAGACAATTTTCTTAGTTTTTCATGTACGTTGTACATGATTATTTTGGTGATATGAATTTTGGAAAAATAATTTGCAAAAACTTTACAGTACCCTCCGTAATTACCTAGTGAACAATACCTACAACCCCACAAAGATTTATATCTATTTTTTAACATTTAAGGGACATTTAATAGGAATTAAGTGATTTTCATAATTTTTCGTGTATGTTATTACATTAGTTTTTTAATAATGTGGATTTCAAGAACTCATTTTGCAAAACCTTTAAAGGACCAATCCAAATGAACCGAGGGAACAATACCTACAGTCTCACCATGATTAACACCATTCTTTAGCATTTAGGGGTCACTCAACAGGAATTAGGCGATTATTTTAGTTTTTAGTGTATGTTTGTACATGAATTTTTTGGTGATATAAATTTCTATAACTTGTTTTTGCAAAAACAATGCAGTACCCTCTGTAATGACCAGGAAACAATATGTACAGTATCATGATGATTCACACCACATATTTAGCATTTAGAATCCACTCAATAGGAATTACGTGATCTTATAGTTTTCCGTATATGTTAGTTCATTAATTTTTTAATAATATGAAATTTGGGAAATTCTATTGCAAAAACATTACAGGATTCTCCGTAATAACCTAAGGGAACGATAACTATAGATTCACCATGATTCACACAATGTTTTTAGTATTTGGGGGCCACTCAACATAAATTTTGTAATTTTCTCATTTTTTTTCGTGTATGTTAGTACATAAATTTTTGGTGATATGGATTTTGAGAATATGTTTTTTCAAAACATTACACAACACTCCATAATGACTTGGGGAAAAATATCTATAGCCTCACCATGACTTATTCTAATTTTTTTTTTCATTTAGGGTCACTCAATAGGAATTAGCTAATTTTCTCACATTTTCGTGTATGTTTGTACATGAATTTTTTCGGAGATATGAATTTCAAAATTTTTTTGTAAAAACTTTACAACACCCTCTGTAATGACCTGGAAAAAATACCTATATCCTATCAATGTGTCACTCCACTTTTTTAGTATTAAGGGTAGTTTAACATTAATTAGTCTATTTTCTCAGTTTTTCATGTATGTTTGTCCATAAAGTTTTTGGTGATATGGATATCGGAAACATTTTTCCAAAGACTTTACAGGACCCTCTGTAATGATCTAGGGGAACAATACATTTTGTTTCACAATGATTCACACAACGTTTTTAGCATTTAGGGGTCACCCAACATTATTTAGGTGATTTTTTTAGTTTTTCATGCATGTTAGTACATGAATTATTGTGTGATATGAATTTCAAAACCTTTTTCGGCAAAAACATACACAACTATTTGTAAAGGCCTAGGGGACAATACCTACCATCTCACCATGATTAGTTCTTTTTTTTAGCATTTAGGGTCTATTGAACATTAATTAGGTATTTTTCTTAGTCTTTTATTTATATTCGTACATGAGTTATTTATTGGTATGAATTTCAGGAACTTTTTTGCAAATATTTTACAAGACCCTCGGTAATGACCTTTGGGAACAATACGTACAACCTCACCATGATTTATGCCATTTTTTTAGTATTCAGGGGCCACAAAACCATATTTAAGAGGTTTTTTCTATGTTTTCTTGTGTATGCTAGTTCATGAATTTCTTTGTAATATAGATTTTTGGAATTTTTTTGCAAAAACATTCTAGGACCTTCTTTAATAACTTGGGGGAACAACACATACATCCACAATAATTCACACAACTTTTATTGTAGTTAGGGGCCACTAAAGAGAAATTAAACAATTTTCTCTGTTTTTAACATGTTAGTACATGATTTTTTTGATGATATGGATTACGAAATTTTTTTTCCAAAAACTTTAAAAGTCCCTCTGTAATGACCTAGTGAAATAATACTTATAGCCTCACCGTGATTCACACCTTATTCTTAGCATTTAGGGGCCACTCAACATAAATTAAACAATTTTCTCAGATTTTCGGGTATTTTAGTGTATGAATTTTTGGGGTTATAAATTTAGAGACTTTTTGTAAAAACATTACAGGACCCTTTGTAATTTCCTAGGATAACTATACCTACAACCTTACCATTATTAATGCCACTTTTTAAGCATTTAGGGGCCACTCAACAAGAATTAATTGATTTTCTCTGTTTTCGTGTAAACTTATGCATGAATTTCTCTGTTATATGAATTTCAAAAACACTTTTTTACAAGAACTTTACATGACCCTTTGTAATAACATGAGGAAACAATATCTATAGCCTGGCCGTTTTTGACGCCACTTTGGTAGCATTTTGGGGTCAGTCAACAAGAATTACGCGAATTTGGTAAATTTTTTTAGTATGTCACTACTAAAAAAACTTGATTTAGCGACGGACAAATTTTGTAGCTAAACAGCAAAATCCATCGCTAATCCTACTTAGCGATGAATTAGAGAAAATGTTTTGTTAGCTACGAGAAAAATAGTGACGGACTAGCGACAAAGTTCGTTACTAAATGCAGTATTGTTTAGTAGTGTGTTAGCACATGAATTTTTTTGTGATACGAATTTCAAAAACTTGTTTTGATAAAACATTACAGGACCCTCGCCATGATTCACGACACTTTTAGCATTTAGGGGCCACTGAATAGGAATTAGGTGATTTTTATAGTTTTTCATGTATGTTAGCCTATAAAGTTTTTGGTGATATGAATTTTAGGAACCCTCACAGTTGTGTGATTATGTATTATTAAGTCATAAAAGACTGGTATGGCAGATTTATGGGTTTCTCCATCGAGAAGTGGATTTACAAACATGATTCGCGTCAACGGTCGTTGAAAATCCTCACGAAGTAGATGAATTCTTTTTGTTCACAAACTAGATATTCTTCGGAAGATGAAAAGTGTTTTTTTTATAAACCATAGATTTCATATTACTGGTGAAGAAACTTTTTTCTCAACACTCATAATAGTGTATTTATATGATATAGATTGCGCTTAGGAGGAGGGTAAGCCAATGGACTATTAGACTGTATTTAACATCAATTATTAATAAATTTGACTCAATAATTATTTTAAATCGACCTGAATTTTCCCTCTCCCCATTTTTCCTTCCTTTCTTTTCTCACCTCATAGTTTCATTTATCTATATAATCGGTTATTGGTAAGGGAGGACAAAGTCATTTCTTATATAGTTATTTTTAATTCTTGAATGAGATAGTTTGGGAAGTGCTACCACATTTGAAAAGGGAAATATGGGGTGAAATGGTGTAATGACTTGTTCCTTCTTTATTCAAAAGGCACCTCATGCGGGACCCCAATTTTTTTTAAATGTGCTGCAAAATTAAATTGGGGTGACACGACAGAAATTTCAAATTTCTAAATGAATTAGGGCTGATGTCAGCCGGCTATAGTGGGAATTTTCCTGCTATTGCGGGGTTGATGGGATCAAAACCTAGAAAATATGGATTTTATAATCTTCCTCCTCTTAATTTTGAAAATGGGCGAGGGTTACTCCAAGAAAAAACCTATGTGGCTCTATGGATGGGAACAATTGATAGGAAGGATTCCAGCACGAATGGGGTCAAAACCTATTGATTCCAAGTCTACTTCAATCGGGATTCGTTCCCATGGTTCAAGAAATTCATGTTCAGATTTCTTTAGTAATTGTTTGGTATCCAGGTAGGCAAGGCTTACATGAGTAGTTAGACTTTATTCTGAATATATATTACGTGAAGAATGACAGGAAATTTCATGCTTAGTCCTTCGGACATGATTGGAGTCTTGACTGTTAAATATGTTTGTTATTGATGTTTAGGTTAAGGAACTCCTATGATAAGTAATGTTGACCCTATGGCTAGCGGTTAGTGTTATTTTATGGTTGCAAATCTTCAAGTATTAGGGATGCTTGATAAGGGCAGGTGATAGTTGAATATTTTCCTGATATACGTTATGTATGCATGATAATTGTTTCGCTAGTATTACTTGGACAATATGTGGTTAAGGATTTAAAGGGATGAAAGTTAAATGATATATTTTTTTCAATATCATGCAATGAACTTGTGTTATTTTCTTTTGGTCTTATGAGTGGGGCTCTATGCATTGTGGTTGTGATTGTGTGATTGTGTGATTTTGTGATTATTGGTTGGCCAAGAAATTCTTGATGTAGTCTAACGGCAACCCAAAAAGCAAGGTATCACCACGGTTCTGAATAGACTCAACCAACTAGATTAGATCAACCACCCTGAGAAAAATTCCAACTAGGACTTACAACAAAGGATAACAAAAGTAGGTGTTAGTGTAATCGACATGTACTCAATAGGCTTTGCCAACTGAGTACAAATCGATCAAATATAAGAAATAAACCACGAGACGCTTCAACCTGCATAAACAAAAGCTTCATTTTGGCATCATTTCCACCAGTTTATGTATGAACGGCGCGGGTAAAGTTAGCACGTAAGGTTACAAACAATTTCTCATATCAGTAGACAAATCACATAAGAAACAAAGTTGGCCAATGCAATGCAATGTAATGATGAAGTAATGTTATGGAACCAAGGTTGTTGCAGTACCACCTATCGTATACACCTTTCTAAGCATTAGCTTCAAGACAATGTCGCACGGGGGATTCAAAGTCCATATACCAATCTCACAATCTCAATATCTCATCAACTTGCCACCGAGCTCATGGTCAAGGATAAATGTAAGGTGTCTCATTTTATTTCTCAAAGTAGTACTTCTCCAGTTTCTCAGATTTGCATTATCAATAGTATGATGAATGAGGGTTAATGCATCATGACACATAAAATACAGAGGTATAATCAATTTCTCATAGGTCTAAAGAGTCCAATGTTCCCAAACTCAATAAATCATGATATACACCCTCACATGGAAAAATAGTGGAAGAATTCATTTAAAATAAGCCTTTACTATTTGAAAAAAACATTCCCTTTATTTTAGGAAGTGATCAAAAATCAGTTCAAGCCCCAAACTCAGGTATTTCAAATCTAAATGGTAGAATAAAAAATTCAACCCCTCTTTTGGGAAAATCTCATGTATCACATGTTCTCAAAAGAATTAATGATATCTCATAGGTCCCCCAAATGGGCAAAACATTACAAATGAGCTCCAACACGGGCGAAAAAATAAAGTCTTACATTTGTAGCATCTCAATTTCATGTTTCTATCCCATCCCATAGTCGAATCCATGAGTAAGATAAATTACCCAGCCCAGTGTAGAAAAAGGATACGCCAAACTTATTTTGAAGGTTGAAATATCACCCGAACTAGTCCACCAAAGGTTTCCTTCTACAAAACAATCTCATAATTGATCCCAAACTATCATGAATGGAAAGGATTCATCAAAAGGGTTCCAACAATACTCATATTACTAAGGTTAGGAACCGGGGTTAAAATAGTCAAAATATCTCTTTGGGATCAGAAAGGGTAAAATCACAATTTCATTTGAGAAACATGTTCTACAAGTAAAAGGGAACTCGTGGTTGAAAATCCATTTAAATCGAGCAACAAAGCAGTTCCAAATCAAGAAATTTCCAATTTTCCATTTTGTGGGAAAAACCCCATAACACACATTTGAAATCTATATTTAAAAGTATTTTGGAAGATGAAATTTAAAGAAAACTATTGGAGAATTGATACAGACACTTACCAAAAAAACATCCTCAAGAAATCCTTAAAAAATCTCTTCTCCTAAGCTCCCAAATGAGTGAAAAATGTTTGAATATGAAAAATAGGAAAAATTCCCAAATAAATACCATTCATGTCTATTATTTGGGATCTGTGAACACGGCCCACTAACCTGTCAAAGCTCACCAACGTAGGAATGGTGTCTAGATTGCGTAGCACTATTCTTTGGAAAACGCACCCAACCCACCACGATTGCGAGATCCTGTCACCAACCCTTCGTGAATGCACAAGGTGACCCATGATCGTGGTCCCCTTGCATCAAATATAAGAAAATAGAAAAGCTAAAACTTAAAGTCTCCGATTGGACCCTCAAAAATCTGGACACGCTATATCCGACTAAAATCGACAATTCAAACTCACTAGAATCTTCAAATTTCTGAAAAAAGATTGTTATGACAGAAATATCCTCTCAAACATATCTTTGGGCCTAAACACTAAACTTCTCACCGAACCACCACGAGCACTACCTTGAGCTCCTTATGCTCCACCTTGGTACCACCTATACAACTAGGTGAAGTACCTCGTAAGGCTGGAGCTTTCATAGCACGAATAACGTATGAACCTAGACAAATTGTAGAAGGAGCACGTTTGGACAATCCTTTGTCTTGTGCTCAAAGTGATCACAAACAAAATAACCATGAACACCTAAACCTCACTTAGAATAACTAAAAGAGTTTGTGCGTCCTCTCTGATCCAAAGATCGACTATGCATACCTTTACTAGTCCTAGATTTACCAACACCATCTATACCCTGAATCGCTGCATGTACTGTCTACCTAATAACCCTGCATTCCCTAGCCCGAATAATATCTACCTTTGGATGAAGGATCACAGAATTGACCCTTTCGATGAAATCTCTTTATGCCACCACCCTGTTTGGCATGTCTAATACTTTTACTTATCATGGCATTATCAGTAATACTCTGAAATATACCACATGATAACATAAGAGAGGTTGTGGCTTCCTAGAGCTTATTGGTGAACCCCTTCACCAACATACAGATCCACTCAAACTTAGTATGAATACTTGACATTACATAAAAGGCAATTCATGAAAACGAGCCTCATACTCAAAAACTTATACGGAACCCTATTCAAAAATATCAAATTCATCACTACATTGATCATGAAGTCTATATGGAACAAACCTCTAAAGGAACAATTCAGTACACTACTCCCAACCCATCATAGGAGAACCAACGGACCTATGAGCAAGAATTGGTCACCACCACCCCTGTAAACTGATATGAGTTGTAAGACAGTCCATGTGCCTCTAAGATACCTAGGTTTAACTTGTCATGTCACTTAGTCAAGAAGTCATAAGTCTTCTCTCTAGTTGTACCATCGATATTTGGAAGTGCAAATCTATACCTTGTAACACCTTGGAATTTTGAAAAGGAAGAAAAGGGATTTTTGGGCTGCAGTTTGTGTCTACGGGTCCCCATTTAAGGATCGTAGAAACCTCTACGGGCCGTATACGGACACCATAGGAGGAGGAAAAATATGTTCTAAAAACAAGTCCCACTACCTCTTTTACGATTAACTAGTGCGGTTCGTCAAGTGATTTATGAGTCGTAGGTAGATGTCGTAGGTAGGCCTATAACTTAGTGAAATTTTAAGGAAAAATATTGAGTCCTATCGTTAGGGTTTACGGAAGTCCTACAAGCCGTAGAAGGGTTCCATCAAGGTTGAGAAAAATTTAGGGTCCCAGTACTTGGTCTACGATTGATCATTACAGGCCGTATAAAGTTCTATGGTCCGTAGGTCGGAACCATAGATCGAGTCTGGTAGTTAGTTTAAGGGCCTTTTTGGTCTTTTCCCTTATTGTTTTAAATAAATACTACGTTGTTTTGTCTGCTACCCTAAGCTCTATATAAAGATTTTAAGTCCTAATATTTCCCACATCAAACCCATTCTCCTCATTCCCAAAAGCCTAACAAAGAAATTATTCAATTTTCTCTAAAGTTCATCAATCCTCCATTCTTTTTGGGCTCTAAGTATCAAGGTATGTGGGTAATCACCCATGGAGTCATTTCCTCCATGGGGTCCCCAAGGTTTCAAACTTCTCAATTCAATTTCAATTGATCATGTTAGGGTTTCCATTCAATCTTTCTGGGTTTCATCCAATTATGATTTATTTATTTTTATTAAGTTTTCTAATGCATGATTTAATGTTAATACATGAAATTTAGTAGAAATTATATTGACCCATGCCTAAATTATGATTTTCAACTATGAACCTATGGTTAACCCATGAAACTATGAACTATGAGTTTATAAAGAGATGCATGTTTTTTATGAAGTTAATGTTAATTATTTGGGGATCCTTTGAAAGGAAAGTATCAATATTCTTGTGAAAGGTTTTTCACATGCTATTATGATCATGATTGTGAAAGGTATTTCTCACATATGGATTTACATTGGTGAAAGGTTTTCTCATCCATGTTGAATTGTGTTTAAGGAGCTAATCTATGATTTGATCTAAAAATTGTTGATTTGTATTGATCATTGCCATTCCAATGTTATATTAATATTTGATCTTTATCTATTCTGTTGGGATTTAGACTTAGCACCGAGAGGGCTTTGAGGTTGTGGCTCAATAGGGAAGTCTCTAGTAGCAACTTTTATTCCCAAACTACGTGCCTGTCACTACCTAGGGTATCCCCTAGATGTAACAAGGCATACAGGACCCCGAGAAGCCTCACACAAGCCATTAGCATACATAACATACAAGATAATAGCAAAGTAAGAGTTCAAAAGAGCATTTTATACCAAAGCATTAATCAAAACAGCGGAAGTCTACATCTCATGTCTCAAAGCCTTCTAATATCATAGAATACAAATAAAAGATGATAGGGATGCAACCCAATACAATATCCAACATAAGGAAAGACATCAATGTAAAATCCAACAAGGCCATGTCCTCGGATGGATACGGACTCACCAAGTCTTCTCTCAACTCTAGATCAATGCTCTAGCCACGAGTAGGAGAACAACCACGTCCTACACAAAAGAAGTTGATGCAGGCAAGAGTATGCGTTAGCACAATAAAGTACTAAGTATGATAGCCATGCATGTAAACTCATAAAAACATGCTAGAAACTGAGATATAAACATGACATGCATTTGGCCAAGCTAAACATGATAAGGCATAAAAGAGAATAGCATAAACCATAAACCATGGCAAAAGCAAGCTAAATCATCTTTCTTTTACTCTTCCTTTCTTTACTTTACTTTTAGTAACCCATGCACCATTGTGCAAGTTGAAATGTGGGAAAAGCCTCAAACCGATCCTCAAACCGATCTGTAGACCATGGAATAACTCAACATGGAATTCGGTGTCTGCCCTACACCGAAAAAAGGGTATTCTACTTGCCAAGGTAGAATCCTGAACCATAGCCTACGGGGATCCACTACCTAAGCTGATATCGGCCTGTTAAAGACCACCTATGAGGGCACAGAGGCATAGGACATATGGGGACTTGTCACCTGTCCACTCGGTTCTACGCATAATTCCCACTATACAAATCATAAATATTGATATCCATGGAAAGGCACAACTGGGGTTGCCAATCCAAGCTAAACGTGACTTCACATACCATGGACTAGTCAAAGCTTACTTCATTGGGTGTTTCTTCTTTCATGGACTTGTCCAAGCTTACACCCCTAGAATAGCTTCTTTAAGCTCTTGATTCAATTTTAGTTAAGCAAACCTTTTAACAAGTTATGAATCCTTTACATGTGAGAAAACCCTTCGCAAGCTTAGGTTGAGCATTATATGAGAAAACCCTTTCAAGACTCAACATCAACATATCATAGATTTCATATAAAACATGCTTGATTTTATAAATCTCTTTCTTCATGATTCTATCATGCTTTTTTCTTCATAGCTAATGGGTTCATATTGCCTTTATTTTAAACCATGCAACTCAATGCAATCTACCTCTTAAAAGTCATAATCAAGGCAATTTAGTAATATTTGAAGTAACCCACATAAAAGAGGAAAATCATGCTTTTTACTTGAACATGCTAAATTCATGCACTTATGCCCAATTCATGCTCAATTTCATAGATGATCCCTTAATTTCATCAATTCATATCTCAACCCAACAATCAAGGCACATATTATCACATTGGGGAGAATTTACTTGGGATCATGGGGGTTCAAGCAATAATTACTATTAGACATGTAATTCACTCTAGATCGTGCACTAAATTACTTTAACCATGTTTGATCGTGCACTACAAAGCATTAAATCAATAATTGAACTCATACTAGAAGAACCCATAACAATTGATCAAACCCTATCTTACTTGAAGGGAATTGAACCTTGAAATTAATGAAGAAAAGGGAGGGCCCAATAGAGGAAGCAACTCCATTGGTTAATACCATCATACCTTAGCAAAACCCACTAGAAATTGGAAGAAATTGGGTGATGTTCAGTGGAGGACTTATCTTCTTCTTCTTCCTTGAGCTAGAGAGGGTTTCTTTTAGAGAGAGAAATATTTGAGAGGCTAATTTAGGGAATGAGTTAGAAAGAAGATATTTAGGTATAGAGAACTATACATAGGACCTTCATTAAGGGTAAAACCGACTTAGTTAACTAGGGCATTAACAAGGGAAAACACCAAAAAGCCCTTAATTAAAAACTGTCAGGGCCTATCTACAGTCAGGACCTACGGTCCGTACATCTAATGACGGACCGTCCTGTTGAACCGTCAAAAGATTCAGAGAGTTGGTATCTGGGGACCTGCAACGACGGCTTCAATCTACGGTTGGTAGGTCCATCTACGGACCGTACACCTCAACCGTGGATCAAAGCCTGAAGTTCAAGAAGTTAACCAAGTCTGGGGGACATCTACGGTTACTTCCTTCGGACCGTCAATTGACACACGATCTATCCTGCTACTTCGTAGATCACACTTCAGAGACTGAGAATTACTGAACTTGAAAGAGCCATTGACAACTCCTCACCTACGGTCCGTCAACCTGACAACGCCCGTAAGTGGCCTCCGTAGGTCACTGCCTACAGGTAAATTCTGCATTTTCATTCCTTTGAAAGCTGGGGTATTACAATATCTCCCCCTTGGGGACATTCGTCCTCGAATGAGAACCTTGACATCAAGAGAAGGGTGATAGACTCGGACTAACAACCCAACCTAACATGCAAGAAATAAATGCACATATTCGAGGAGGAAACATCAACTCCAAGCTAAAGCATGCTCAACACTAAATTCATGAAGACTTTATGCAACTCATACTCAATGCACATATATCATAGTAGACTCTTCATGAACATGCATAAAAATCAAGGAATCATGAAAATCAACTATGACACATGAGACCAAAAGAAAGAACCATGAGGAACTAGGTACCTCAAGCCAGAGGAGGATCGGAAGGAAATAGATGAGGATAGCGGGATATCATATCGGCCTCGGACTCCCAATTATCACCCTCAACTAATTGATTCCTCCATAGAACTTTCATGGAGGCAATTTCTTTATTTCTCAACTTCCGGACTTGTCGGTCTAAAATCTCAACCGGAACCTCTTCACAGGAAAGACTATCCTTTATGACAAGAGTCTCTATTTGCACTATAGAGGTCGGATCTCTAAACCACTTTTTCAACAATGAGACATGGAAAACCAGATGTACTGATGCCAACTCATTAGGCAATTCAAGATCATAGGCAACCTACTAACACGTCTCAAAATCTGATATGGGCCTACATAACGGGGACAAAGCTTCCCTTTCTTCCCAAATCTCATTACACCCTTCATAAGTGAAATTTTCAAGTAAACCCAATCATCAACATCAAATTCTAATTCTCTTCTTCTAAGGTCGGCATAAGACTTTTGTTAACTTTGAGCCATTTTCAGCCTTTCTCTAATAAGCCGAACTTTCTCCATAGCCTCATGCACTAACTCAGGGCCTATCAAAGCAACTTCCCTAATTTCAAACCAACCTATGGGAGATCTACACCTCCTACAATAGACAGCCTAAAATGGAGCCATACCAATACCAGAATGGTAGCTATTGTTATAAGCAAACACGATCAAAGACAAATAGTCATCTCAAGTACCTTGGAACTCAATAACACAAGCTGTCAACATATCTTCTAAAGTATGAATAGTACACTTCGCTTGCCTATCGTTTTGGGTATGAAAGGCCGTGCTAAGCTTAACACAAGTACCAAGACTTTTCTGGAATGACTTCCAAAATTGAGAAGTAAACTGGGCATCTCGTTCGGAGATAATGGATAAAGCCACTCCATGCAGCCTAACAATCTCTCTCATGTACAACTTAGCATAATCCTCCGCCGAATAAGAAGTCTTGACGGGAATGAAATGGGTTGACTTGGTCATTCTATCAACCACAACCCAAATCGAATCATAGTGTCACCTTCTGCGAGGCAAACCTACTACAAAATCCATATTCACATCTTCCCACTTCCAAGTAGGAATCTCTATGTCTTGGGTCAAACCTCCCCATCTCTGATGCTCAACCTTCACTTGTTGGCAATTAGGACACTTAGCCACAAATTTCGCAATGTCTTTCTTCATACCATTCCACCAATAGATTTCCCACAAATCACGGTACATCTTGGTAGCTCTCGGGTGGATAGAATATCTAGAACTATGAGCTTCCGACAAAATTTTCCCTCTTAAATCATCAATGTCGGGAACACATAAGCAACCTTGGTAACGAAGTACACTATCTCCCCCTTGGGAGAAAGCCTCTATGGACTTCTTGAGAACCGTTTCTTTCAATTCCACCAACGTAGGATCAAGGTCTTGCTTATCCTTTACATCATGCTTAAGAGAGGATTCGAAACCATTGTGAACGATAACTCCACCCTTAGAGGAATCAATCAACCGAACACCCAATCGGGCTAAACTATGAACATAACGAACCAACTCTTTCTTCCCATCCTCAATATGCGCAACACTGCACATACACAATCTACTAAGAGCATTCGCCACCACATTAGCCTTGCCGGGGTGATAGAGAACACTCATATCATAATCTTTTAGCAACTTAAGACATCTTCTTTGGAGGAGATTCAAATCTTTCTGCTTAAACACATACTGGAGACTCTTATGATCGGTGAAGACATCTACATGTACTCTATACAAGTAATGTCGCCATATTTTCAAAGCAATCACCGTTGCTGCCAACTCTAAGTCATGAGTGGGATAGTTCTTCTCATGCACCTTTAGTTGCCTCAAAGCATAGGCAATAACCTTTCTGTTTTGCATGAGAACACACCCTAGCCAAATCCTTGAGGCATTACAATACACTACAAAACCATTGGTTACTTCCGGTAGAGTCAATATCAGGGCCGAAGTAAGCCTTTCTTTCAATTCATGAAAACTCCTTTCACAAGCCTCGAACCACATAAACTTAGCTTTCTTTTGAGTCAAAGCCGTCAACGGAGAATCAATTGAAGAAAACACCTTAACAAACCTCCTATAATAACCGGCTAAACCCAAGAAACTACGAATGTCCGAAGGTGATTAAGGTCTAGGCCAGTTCTTTACCTCTTCGGTCTTCTTAGGACCTACCTCAATACCCTTACCAAAAACAATGTGACCAAGAAAAGCCACGGATCTCAACCAAAATTCGCACTTGCTAAACTTTGCAAAGAGTTGTTGTTCCTTGAGGACTTGAAATACAACCCTCAAATGACTAGCATGCTCATCCTCATTCCTTGAGTAGATCAAGATATCATCGATAAACACAATCACGAACATGTCAAGGTATTACTTAAACACCCTATTCATCAAGTCCATGAATGCGGCCGGAGCATTTGTCAACCCAAACGGCATAACCAAGAACTCATAGTGACCATACCTTGTCCGAAAAGCCATTTTCGGAATATTATGTTCCTTCACCCTCAATTGGTGATAACCCGAGCGAAGGTCGATCTTAGAAAAGTAACTAGCTCCTTGAAGTTGGTAAAACAAATCATCTATCCTTGGCAAATGATACTTATTCTTAATAGTGACCTTATTTTATTGGTGATAGTCGATGCACATTCAGAGTGAACCATCTTTTTTCCTTACAAACAATACCGGGGAACCCCACGGGGAAACACTTCGTCGGATGAAACCCTTATCCAACAAATCTTTTAGTTGTTCTTTCAACTCTTTAAGTTTCGCCGGAGCCATTCTATAAAGAGGAATAGAGATAGGTTGCGTATTTGGGAGAAGGTCAATACCGAAGTCTATTTCCCTTTCGGGAGGAATACCGGGCAAGTCATCGGGAAATACTTCCGGAAACTCTTTAACAACGGGGACCGACTCAAGGGTAGGGGTTTTGGAATCTACATCCCTCACCCTAATTAGATGATAAATGCAACCCTTAGAGATCATCTTTCTAGCATTTAGATGAGAAACGAATTGACCTCGAAGCGTAGAATTTCCCCCTTTCCACTCTAGGATAGGCTCATTAGGGAACTGAAACTTGACCACTCTGGTCCTACAATAAATAGAGGCATAACAAGCATGCAACCAATCCATCCGAAGAATAACATCGAAATCTAGCATATCTAGCTCTATGAAATCGGCAAGAGTAACTTTATGGGATAAGCAAATGGGGGAACCTCTATAAACCCTCTTAGCTAAGATAGACACTCCTATTGGAGTAGAATCAAGGATAGGATCTAGCAACATATCCGGTACAATATCAAACCGCATGGCCACATTGGGAGTCACAAAGGAGAACGTAGCATCGGGATCTAACAAGGCATAGACATCAAATGGAAAACTTTCAACGTACCGGTGACCACATCAGGTGAGCTCTCTTGTTCATGACGAGCCTGAAGTGCATAAAATCTGTTTTGCTTAGGAGCACCTGAACCCGAACCACTTGGGGCAGCTTGCTTACCCCTCTCTTACTTTAGCTGAGAGAGATGGGCAATCTCTCATCTTGTGACCAGCCTTACCACACTTATAGCACCCATCCGAACCAGCTAGCATTTGCCTTCATGCCTCCTCCCACATCTAGTACAACTAGGCAAAGAAGATCCACCATCGTTCCCTCCTTGAGGCTTAGGGTTTGACATCCTATCATAGTTGGATCCCAGAGTAGCCTTGGAAGAACCTTGATTAGAGAACCTCTGTTGAAACCTAGGACGACCTTGTCAGTCAGACCTTGCATTAGAAAAGTTGCCATCTCCGGTTCTAGCCCGCTTAATCTCTCTAGATCTCCCTTTAAGATTTTCTTCTTCAATTTGTTTTGCATAAACCATGAGGCGAGAAATATCCACGTCATGCACAAGCATAGCGGTGCGACACTCCTTCACCAACATATCAGACACTCCCGACATAAATTTGCTCATTTTTACCCTTGGGTCGTCAACTATGGACGGAGCATATCTAGCCAATTGTGTGAACTTCAACACATATTCTTTCACACTCATACTCCCTTGAAGAAGATTAATAAACTCAAGCACCTTGGTGTCTCTCTTCTCAAGAGGGAAGAATCGATCAAGGAAAACACTCTTAAACCTCTCCCATCCTATGGGACCTTCATCATTAGCCCTTTCACTCTTCCATTGATTGTACCAAGTTTAGGCAATGCCTTTAAGTTGATAAGCGGCCAACTCTGCCTTCTCTTCTAGTGTCACACCCATTATCATCAACGCTTTATAAACTTCATCAATAAACTCTTGAGGATCCTCTTCCACCTTAGATCCATGAAATTTTAGAGGATTCATCCTTGTAAAGTCCCTCACTATTGATGTCACCGTACCCATATTTGGGTTCACGGGAATCACCACTTCTCTATTGGCTTGGGCCGTCAAGGCTTGGGCCAACACTTGGAAAGCAGCCCTAAACTCTGCATTAGTAACTTGTTCCGCTAAAGGGTCGACCGGAGCTTGAGGAGGAGCTTGAGAAGGAGCTTCTTGTTCCACATTCTCTCGCATGTTTCTTCTAGCGTAAGCTCTTCGGGTCGCCATATCCTGAAACGCATCAGATAGGGATTAGGAGAGAGACTTATAGAGTTAAACTCTATGGCACGACTGAGGAATAACAAAAGAAGTGAAGTTTCCTAAACATCTTGTAGCCTCTCATTCATAAGTGTGGCGCGCTTCACACCCATGAACAACACTCTACTCAATGCGGCTTAGGAGACATCCTAGGATCTTTCTAAAACCTTGCGCTCTGAATAGCAAGTTTGTCACGACCTAGGGTCGTCCCTAGATGTAACACGGCGTACAAGACCCCGAGAGGCCTCATACAAGCCCTTACAGTACATAATATACAAGATAATAGCAAATTAAGAGTTCAAGAGAGTTTTTTATATCAAAGCTTTAATCAAAACAGCGAAAGTCTACATCTCATGTCTCAAAGCCTTCTAATATCATAGAATACAAATAAAAGATGATAGGGACGCAGCCCAATACAATATCAGACATAAGGAAAGACATCAATGTAAAATCCAACAAGGCCATGTCCTCGGATGGATGAGGACTTACCAAGTCTTCTCTCAACTCTAGATCATTGCTCTAGCCACGAGTAGGACAACTGCCATGTCCTACACCAAAGAAGTTGATGCAAGCAAGAGTATGTATTAGCAAAATAAAGTACTAAGTATGATAGCCATGCATATAAGCTCATAAAAACATGCTAGAAACTGAGATATAAAGATGACATGCAATTGGCCAAGCTAAACATGAAAATGCATAAAAGTGAATATCATAAAGCATAAACCATGGCCAAAGCAAGCTAAATCATCATTTTTATTTTACTCTTCCTTTCTTTACTTTACTTTTAGTAACCAATGCACCATTGTGCAAGCTGAAGTGTGGGAAAAGACTCAAACCGATCTGTAGACCATGGAATAACTCAACATGGAATTCGGTGTCTGCCCTACATCGAAAAAGGGCCATTCTACTTGCCAAGGTAGAATCCTGAACCATAGCCTACGTGGATCCACTAGCTAAGCTGATATGGGTCTGTTAAAGACCACCTATGGGGGCACATTGGCATAGGACATATGGGGACTTGTCACCAATCCACTCGGCTCTACGCATAATTCCCACTATATAAATCATAAATATTGATATCCATGGAAAGGCACAACTGGGGTTGCCAATCCAAGCTAAACATGACTTTGCATACCATGGACTAGTCCAAGCTTACTTCATTGGGTGTTTCTTCTTTCATGGACTTGTCCAAGCTTACACCCTTAGAATAGATTCTTTAAGCTCTTGATTCAATTTTAGTTAAGCAAACCTTTTAACAAATTATGAATCCTTTACATGTGAGAAAACCCTTCACAAGCTTAGGTTGAGCATTATATGAGAAAACCCTTTCAAGACTCAACATTAACATATCGTAGATTTCATATAAAACATTCTTGATTCTATAAACCTCTTTCTTCATGATTCTATCATGCTTTTTTCTTCATGGCTAATGGGTTCATATTGCCTTTATTTTAAACCATGCAAGTCAATGCAAGCTACCTCTTAAAAGTCATAATCAAGGCAATTTAGTCATACTTGAAGTAACCCACATAAAAGAGGAAAATCATGCTTTTAACTTGAACATGCTAAATTCATGCACTTAACCCCAATTCATGCTCAATTTCATAGATGATCCCTTAATTTCATCAATTCATATCTAAACCCAACAATCAAGGCATGTATTATCACATTGGGGAGAATTTACTTGGGATTATGGGGGTTCATGCAATAATTACTATTAGAAATGTAATTCACGCTAGATCGTGCACTAAATTACTTTACCCACGCTAGATCGTGCACTACAAAGCATTAAATCAATAATTGAACTCATACTAGAAGTACCCATAACAATTGATCAAACCCTAGCTTACTTGAAGGGAATTGAACCTTGAAATTCATGAAGAAAAAGGAGGGCCAAATGGAGGAAGCAACTCCATTGGTCAATACCATCATAACTTAGCAAATCCCACTAGAAATTGGAAGAAATTGGGTGATCTTCAATGGAGGACTTAGCTTCTTCTTCTTCCTTGAGCTAGAGAGGATTTCTTTTAGAGAGAGAAATATTTGAGAGGTGAATTTAGGGAATGATTTAGAAAGAAGTGATTTAGGTATAAAGAACTATATATAGGACCTTCATTAAGGGTAAAACCGACCTAGTTAATTAGGGCATTAACAAGGGAAAAGACCAAAAAGCCTTTAATTAAAAACTGTCGAGGCCTATATAC
This sequence comes from Solanum appendiculatum, assembly GCA_018342035.1. Taxonomy (NCBI): domain Eukaryota; kingdom Viridiplantae; phylum Streptophyta; class Magnoliopsida; order Solanales; family Solanaceae; genus Solanum; species Solanum appendiculatum. The sequence continues at coordinate 206,500 of JAGDQO010000347.1, read as the reverse complement.
GGTCAGGACCTACGGTCCGTACATCCAATGACGGACCGTCCTGTTGAACCGTCAAATGATTCAGAGAGTTGGTATCTAGGGAACCTACAACGATAACTTCAATCTACGATTGGTAGGTCCATGTACGGACCGTAAACCTCAATTGTGGATCACAACCTGATGTTCAAGAATTTAACCAAGTCTGGGGGACATATACGATTACTTCCTACGGACCGTCAACTGACTCACGATCCATCCTGCTACGCCGTAGATCACACTTCAATGAATGAGAATTACTGAACTTGACAGAGCCATTTACGACTACTCACCTACGGTCCGTCAACCTAACTACGGCCCGTAAGTGGCCTCCCTAGGTCACTGCCTACAGGTAAATTCTTCATTTTCATTCCTTGGAAAGCTGGGGTTTTATAGTGCCCATGTAGGATTATCTTAAATGACTTAGCTAGTGGATCCACTTTGGCAAAAGATGATATGCACGGAGTCTACCTTGGCAAGTACATTTCCCCTTTTTTGTTATGAGGTATATATCTGATTCTATGATATAGCACTCATGTCCTTATGATCGGTTAAAGTTAATATCCCACAAAATGACTATGTTTATTAGAAGCTTTTCTTATTTCTCTTATTTCAATGTACTTGACCATATTTCATGATTTGCATGTCATTGCTTCTTTAATTATTTAAATGTTCAAAGAAAGATCATGACTACATGTTTTAATCCTTTCACGCAATTATGCATATTGGCCCATACTTAGTACATTTCACGTACTCATGCATACTTGTGCCTATATTGTTTCTCTAATATAAGGTCTGATGCTCCGACCGTCCATACTTATGGCTAGTTGAATCTTTGACATTCGCAGAGATTGGTGACTCCTCATGTTACGAGGACCGAGATACATTTTTCTTGTTCATGTTTTTCTTTAGTTTTTATATTTATATGTGATGTATGGGTTACGTCCCAATAACATTTCTTAAGACGTAATAGATTGCTTATTGAGACTTATGTTAGGCTTTTGCTTTGTCAAAACTCTTTTATGATATAAGAGTATGATTTTGAATTCTTTAATCTATTATCTTGTATGATGCATGCTAAGTGGCTTGTGTAGGGCCTCTCGGGGTCCCATACACCATGTTACAACTAGGGTATAATTTGGATCATGACAAACTTGGTATTCAAAGCACGAGGTTTAGAAAGGTCCTAGGATGTCTCATTAGTCTCATTGAGTAGAGTCTTGTTATGAGTTTGAATTGCACCACATTTATGAATAAGAGGCTACAAGATGTTTAGGAAACTTCACTTCTTTAATCATTCTAAAGCCGTGCAATAGAGTTTAACTCTATATGTCTCTCTCCTAATCCTTATATGATGATTTTCAAGATATGGACCCTCAAAGAGCATATGTTTGAAGGAATGTGAATGAGAATGTGAATGAGAATGTGGAACGAGAAGCTCCTCAAGAAGATCCTCAAGTTTCGACCAACCCTTTGGCAAAATAAGTGACAAATACGTTGTTTCAAGCTACTTTTATAGTGTTGGCGCAAGCCATGACGGCTCAACTGAATAGGGAGCCTGTTGTCCCCGTGAACTCGAATGTGGGTACGGTGGCATCTAGAGTGAGGGACTTCACTAGAATGAATCCCTCGGAGTTTCATGGTTTCAAGGTTGAGGAAGATCCTCAAGTGTTCATTGATGAGGTATACAAGGTTTTGATCATCATGGGAGTGACACCGGTGGATAAGATAGAATTAGCCGCTTATCAACTTATGGGTGTTGTTCAAGTTTGGTTCAACAAATGGATTGAAGAGCGAGCGGTTGAGGTGTGTCCTTTGGATTGGGAAAAGTTTAAGGTTACTTTCCACTTGAGATGAGGGAGGCAAATATTCTTGAATTTATTAACCTTCATCAAGGATATATGGGTGTGAAGGAGTAGGTGTTTAAATTTACTCAATTGGGTAGGTATGCTCTTATTATGGTTGCCGACTCTAAGGCAAGGATGAGTAAGTATGTTTTGGGTGTATCCGAAATAGTGGTTAAAGAATGTCGTACTACCATGATCATTAAGGAAATGAACATTTCTCGTCTAATGACTCATGCTCAGTAAATTGAAGAGGAGAAGCTAAATCAAAAGTCTAGGGAGGCAAAGAGGGAAAATATTGGTGATGGTGACTTTTCACATTCAAGGTCCGATGGACATGGTCGTTCAAAGTTTCGACAAAGGTTTTCTCATCAAGGTTCCTGAAATTCTTCGGCTCCTAATTTCAACAAAGAATGGGTATATAACCCTAAACCTCAAGGAGGAAATGGTGGTGGAAATAGATCTTCCGTTCCAGTATTCCAAAAGTGTGGCAAGTGTCATCAAGAAAAATGCTTCATAGGCACAGATAATTGTTTTGGTTGTGGTAAAAGTGGTCACCGGATGAGAGATTGTCTATCTGGGATTGACAAGGGAATGGATGGTAGGCAAGCTCTGCCTAGTTGTTTGGGTTCAAGTGCTCCAAATAAAAACCGTATCTATGCACTTCAAACTTATCACGATCAGGAGAGTTCTCCCTATGTTGTTACTGCTATGTTGAAAGTCTTTCATATTTACGTTTATGCTTTGTTTGACCTAGGTGCTACCACGTCTTTTGTGATGCCATATATGGCTATGATATTAGATGTTCCTCTGGATGTATTAATAGAACATTTTTTCTATCTCTACTCCTATTGGTGAATCTATTGTGGCTAAAAGAGTCTATAGAAGTTGTGTCGTCTCCATATTCCATAGAGCAACTCATGTTGATCTTGAAGAGATTAATATGTTGGACTTGGATGTCATTCTGTGTATGGATAGGCTCCATGGTTGTTACATTTCTACTGATTGTAGAACCCGATTGGTCAAGTTTATGTTTCCAAATCAGCCCATCCTAGAGTGGAAAGGGGGAAATTCTATGCCTAAGGGTCAGTTTGTTTCTTGTCTTAATTCTAGAAAATTGATTTCTAAGGGTTGCATGTATCACCTTATTCGGGTTAGGGATATAGATTCTAAAATCCCTACTCTTGAGTAGGTCCCCATTGTAAATAAGTTTCCAGAACTGTTTCTCGATGATTTACTCGGTGTTCCTCCAGAAAGGGAAATAGACATCGAAATTCTCCTTCTTCCATATACGAAACCTATCTCTATCCCTCCTTATGGTATGGCTCTGAAAAAACATAAGGAATTGAAAGAGTAATTTTAGGATTTGTTGGACAAGGGTTTCATCTAATCGAGTATCTCTCATGGGGTGCTCCTGTTTTGTTGTTCATAAGAAAGATGATTCACTTCGTATGTGTATCGACTACCGATAATTGAATAAGGTTTCCTTTAAGAATAAGTATTCTCTTCCAAGGATAGATGATTTGGTTGATCAACTCTAAGGTGCGAGTTACTACTCTAAGATTGACCTCCGATCGGGTTATCACTAATTGAGGATTAAGGAAGATAACATTCCGAAGATGGCTTTTCGAACTCGATATGGTAATTATGAGTTTTTGGAGATGGCATTTGGTTTGACTAATGCTCCAGACGTGTTAATGGACTTAAGGAATAGAGTTTTAGCTTATACCTTGATAGGTTTGTTATAGTGTTCATTGAATACAACTTGATTTTCTCAAGGAGTAAGGATGAACATGCCAATCATTTGATGATTCTATTGCACGTACTCAAGGACCAACAACTATTTGCAAAGTTTAGTAAATGCAAGTTTTTTTGAAAACCATGGCTTTGTTGTTCACATTGTTTCCGATAAGGGTATTGAGGTATATCCTAAGAAGACGGATGTGGTTAAGATTTGGCCTAGACCTCTATCTACTTTGGATATTCAATGTTTCTTGGATTTGACTGGTTATTTTAGAAGGCTTTATAAACCGTTCTCTTCTATTGCCTTTCCATTGGCAACATTGAGTCAAACGAAAGTTAAGTTCTTATGGTCGGAAGCATGTGAGAAGAGTTTCCAAGATTTAAAAGATAGACTTACCTTAGCTCTGGTGTTGACCTTACCGAAAGGGTTCTGATGGGTTTGTGGTTTATTGTGATGCTAGAAGGATTGGACAAGGGTGTGTTCTTATGCAAAACGGGAAAGTTGTTCCTTATTCTTCAAGGTAACTTAAGATTCATGAAATGAACTATCCTAGCCATGATTTGGATGTAGCGGTGATTATGTTTACATTAAAGATTTGGATGAAATAATTGTATGGTGTTTATGTTGATCTTTTTACCGACCAAAAAAGTTTACAATATGCGTTTAAGAAACAGGACCTAAATATTCTCCAAAGGAGTTGGCTTGAGTTGCGAAAGGATTACGATATGAGTGCCCTCAATCACCCTAGCAAAGCGAATGTGGTGGCGGATACTCTTAGTTGAGTATCAATGGGTAGTGTTGCTCATGTTGAAAATTATAAGAAGGGGTTGTTTCGTGATATTCCCAAATTGGCCCGATTAGGTATTCGATTTGTTGATTCTAATGAAGATGGTGTGATTGTTCACAATGGTTCAAAATCGTCTTTTGTATTGGATGTGAAAGCCAAACAAGGACTTTATCCGATATTTGTGGAGTAGAAGGAAGCGGTGCATAAAACTTTCATTGAAGCTATCTCTCAAGGGGGAGATGGGGTGCTTTAGTATCAAGGTCATTTGTGTGTTCCCATTGTTGATGATTTTAGTGAGCAAATTTTATCGTAAGCCCATAGTTCTCAATATTCCAATCACTTGGGAGCCACCAAGATGTACCATGACTTGTGAGAGGTCTATTGGTTGAATGGGATGAAGAAGGACATTGCGGAATTTGTTGCTAAATGTCCTAACTGTCAAGAAGTGAAAGTTGAGCATCAAAAGTTTGAATGTTTGTCTCTAGATATTAGTATACCTACTTGGAAGTGGGAAGATTTGAATATGGACTTTATTGTTGGTTTACCCCGCACCCAGCGGCAACTTGACTTGATTTGGGTTAATGTAGATCATATGACGAACTTGGCTCATTTCATCCCCGTCAAGGTGTCTTATTCGGCAGAAGAGTTTCCTATGTTTTATCTAAGTGAGATAGTTAGGTTTCATGGAGTGCCCCTATCCATTATCTCCATCGTGGTACCTTATTTACTTCTTAATTTAGGAAGTCTTTCTAGAAAGGTCTTGGTACTCATGCCAGGCTTAGTACGACCTTTCATACTCGAACCGATGGGCAAGCGGAGCATACCATCAAAACTTTTGAAGATATGTTGAGAGCTTGTGTGATTGACTTCAAAGGTAATTGGAATGATCATTTACCTTTTATTGAGCATGCTTATAATAATATCAATGATTAAAGAATTTTTATGGCTCCATTTGAGGCTCTTTGTGGAAGGAGGTGTAGATCTCCAATAGGTTGGTTTGAAGTTGGTGAGGTTGCTTTGATAGGTCACGAATTGGTACATGAGACTATGGAGAAAGTTTGGCTTATTAGAGAAATGCTGAAAATGGCTCAAAGATGAAAAAAGTCCTATGTCAATGTTAGAAGAAGAGATCAAGATTTTCTAGCATATCGGTAAAGTTACTTATGCACTTGAATTTCCTAATGACTTAGCATCGGCACATCCGATTTTCCATATCTCTCTGTTGAAGAAATTTGTGGGTAATCTGATGTGTATTTTACCTTTGGAGATTCTTCATATAAAGGAGAGCCTTTCTGTCATGACCTAAAGTACCTCCTAGGCGTGACATGGCGTACAACACCCCATAAAGGCCCTATAATAGTCACTTAGCATACATCATACATGATAATAGTATATAAGAGTTCAGAAGACAATTGTGTATAAAAAGAGTTGATAAAAGTATCGGAAGTCTAACATAGTCTAACATCCATCTAATACATCAATAAAATGAATTTTGGGACGTAACCCATGAAAGTTCAAAAGTAAAATGACATAAAACTATAATGGTGGCATTGTCCACGAATTATGAGGACTCACCAAGTCTTTAAAATCACAAGTACAGCGATCTAGCAACAAATGGAGGGAGAAGAGTTGTCACGCCCTATATGAGTGAAACAATGTAGGCAAGAGTATGCGTTAGTACATGGAATGTACTAAATATGATAAATATGCATAGAAGTTATAAAATCATGCTAAAAAGGGGTTGTTCATAAGATGCAATGACCAATTAAAATCATAAGACGACATGATAGAAAAGTGAGTTAAAAACAATGGTCAATGCAAGGAAATCATCTTAAAACAAACATACTTGAAATAATTTTTTATGAAGTAACCATAGTTCATTATGTGGGAAAATAGTCTTAAGAGACATAGACCTTGTGAGCTATAATTTGGAATCCGGTGTCTACCCCACACCGAAAAGAGGTGTCCATACTTGCCAAGATAAGAACCATAAACTTCTAGCTTAAGTGGATCCACTAGCTAAAGTCTATCTAAGACAAACCTATGGTGGCACATAGTTTGTGGGACGGGTAATCGCCACTTGTCGACTCGATGCTAAGGATAGTTCCCACGCATTAATCATACATCATAATTTACCTTATTATTAGTAGACATGGGTAATCACCTATTGTCCTTTCATTCTTGGAAGGCACATCAATTAGCCAATCCAAGCCACAGTTCATTAGAATAGCTCCTTATATCTTCATTAAAGTTAAGTTGAGAACACCTTTCAACCTTTATGAATCCTTCATGTGGGAAAATCATGTCATAACACAATAACAGCAACATTGATGCTTCACTTTCAAAGCACCTTAAATCATTAATTTAAATTTTATAAAGAACAGGCAAATCTTCATGATTTCATCTTTCATAGTTCAAACCCTCCTAAAAAGCCACAGTTCATTAGAATAGCTCCTTATATCTTCATTAAAGTTAAGTTGAGAACACCTTTCAACCTTTATGAATCCTTCATGTCGGAAAATCATGTCACAACACAATAACAACAACATTGATGCTTCACTCTCAAAGCAACCTTAAATCATTAATTTAAATTTTATAAAGAACATGCAAATCTTCATGATTTCATCTTTCATAGTTCAAACCCTCCTAAAAAGATCAATGTCTAGAAATCATGGATTTCACATGGGCTCATGGGAAAACAACTTAAAACATGTAATTAATTCAATTCATGCATAAAAAGGACATAAATCAATTAATTCGATCATAATTTGACAGAACCCTTAAGATAGGAGAAATCCCTAACTTCAATTGGAGAATTCAAACTTGTAAAATTGGGGAATTTAGAAATTCTATGGAGGAAAAGACTCCATTGGTGAAAGTCATCATACCTTGGAGTTCTAAGACCACAATCAATGGTGAATTTGGACACTTGACTTGAATCTGTAGTGTAACACTCGGACTTTTAAGAACTCTAACGTAACTCATATCTTCGTGGCAAGATGAGGAGTGATTAATATAGTAGTAATGATGTGGTGTCATATTTTAATTTCTTAAGGGTCCTACCTTAATTTTTGAAGTTAAGCGAGTTTGGTAATAAAATTTGGCGAAAGTTATCGCAATTTCCTTTTCAAAGATATCTCTGAAATTTAGTGCACATGTCGCGGAGGTTTTCCCCAAAAATAAAATTGGTTAAAGGGCCCACAACATATCAAATTGAAGGTCTATGAGTCTATTTTCTAACGCATCAAACTTTTCATTCATACGACATCAGAATAGAGAGATATTCACTTTTTGTACCGACTGCGCAACAGAGGCGGCTAGTGGGTCCCCTAGGTCGGTGGAACTTTATAAAATAGCATCTTCTTCTGTTTTTTTCATTCCAGCTCGTGCGAAATCCAGAAAAATCAGAGAATGTATCCTCAAATCATCCTTGTATGTTCATGATCTTTTCTTGGTTCTTTAACAAAAATTTCCCTACGTCGCGAGCTCGTCATTTTCGTATAGTTTTCATTGTGAATTGTGTGGTGTAGCTCCGTGGAGGTTGTGGCAGCAGGGGTTTTTCAGTGGTTTGAGTTTGTTCAGGTGTTTTGGGCGTGTAAAAAAAGGTAGAACCATCTTTTATTTGTTTATTGATACCTCAAGAATCGGATATTAATTTACAATAGGAATCCGTATCGATTGTCGAATTGTTGTAGTAATTCTTGTTCTTAATTATTGATTGAGTTTACCCTTATTTGTTGTAGTGTTTTAATGGTGCGGGAAGAGGTAATATTCACCATAAACTATAAAGAGAAAGGTATGTTTAGGCTATTCCCTTCGTTCGGCATGTTTCCTTAAAGCTTAGGAGTGATATAATAGCGCTGTTATCATTGGTAAACTCGTAGATATAATTGTGAGTGGTTGGCTGATTGAGTGGTCATAAACCTTCATTGTTGGGACTCCTAATTTTTCAAAAATGGACCTATGTTGGGAACGACTGATAGACTACTCATATAGATTGTTTATATCTAAATAGCTCGCCTTTAGCCTATTGAATTTTTTGTTATTGCCTTTGGGGATATTTTTTTTAGCTGCGGAGTTATGAACTGCCTAAGAGGTTTTATTGATTCCAAAGAGGGCTATGTGTTGCCTACGGGGCTATATTGACGCCAAAGAGGGCTATGTGTTGCCTATGGGGCTATATTGATGCCAAAGAGGGCTATGTGCTACCTACAAGGCTATGTTGTTGCCTAACAGGGCTATGCGCTACCTACAGGCCTATATCGTTGCCTAAGAGGGCTATGTGAGTTCCTATAAAGACAAGGGGCTACCGATAGGGGTATGTAGATTGATTTTAAGTAGGTTGGCTAACCCTTTTCCTCTGGAACTGCCAGAGTTAATAAGGATTGTTGTATTTTGTTTTATATAGTTTTTGGGTAGGTCGGGGCCCTGTCCCAACCAAACTTTACTACACTTTGAGGTTTGCAGACTAGTGTGTCGGGTTGTACATCCACGTTATTGTCCATGTTGGCCTTGTTTGTTGGTTAGCCTAGGTTTTGTGATGGTTTGATTTATTGTCTTGATACATAACATATCTTCATTTTTGTATAGAGATCATGTTGGCATCAATGGCCTAAACAGGATTTCTGAGCTAGCTGGATATTTTTTATAGGAACTGTGTGAATAGTGATATCCTTTATAGGGTTGTTGAAAGGGGCCATGCCGACCAAGGGCTTATTTTTAAGCTGAGATATACTTGTTTGTTTTCAAAACTATGTGTGGCTTCTACGTGCTATTAGCAAATGGTTCAGTAGGGTCGGCTCAGGCCCAAGTGTTGGCACTAGGTGCTAGTTGCGCCCTTTGAGGTTGGGGCCTGACTAACTTTGTATTAGAGCAACATCATATCCTAGGGGTCTCTTTTACAGATGTGTTGTGCAAAAAATTCTATAAGCAATAAGCTACATGGCATGTTAGATTGGTTATCCTTCGCTTGCTCAGCTCGTGTTATAGAGCTGGGTCTTAAGGAAATACCTTTTGGGCTTATATTTGATTTTTTTTGTATTTAGGGAATGATGCCTAACACTAGACATACTTCAACTAGCCAGGGGGTAGATACAATTGTAGGTGAGGGTATTGACAAGGTACCACCAGAGAGGGCTCATCGTGAGACCCATGAAGAGACATCTTCCCTGTCCCCAATAGTGTCTCCACCATCTCAAAAGCTTCTAAGGACTACAGGACCCCATGCACCACCAAAAGTAGAACCTCCAACTCCTCCTATTCCTTATGATGATGATTTCAAGAGTGCAGTGTGTATGATAACACTGTTAGTAGCTGCACAGCGCCAGCCAGTTGCGCCAGGAGTTGTCGGACCTTCCGAAGGGCCTAGAACTTTGAGAGTTCAAGAATTTCTAGCTTTGAGTCCTCCGAAATTTACTGGGACAGATCATACGAAGGACCTTCAGCATTTTGTCGATCAGCTTCACAGGATCTTCAGGGTCATCCATGCCTCAGTGACTGAGCCATTTGAATTAGCAGCATTTATATTGCGTGAAGTTGCAGTATTGTGGTATGAGAGTTGGGAGAGATCCAAGGAGAAAGATTCAACTCATCCCTCTTGGGATAGCTTTACCAAAGCTTTCATAGATCACTATCTGCACCGAGAGATTTGGGATGCTTGGGTAGATCAGTTCCTAAACCTTCGACAAGGAAGAAAGAGTGTCTGAGAGTATGGCTTGAGATTTGATTAATCTGCTAGGTATGCACCAGGATTTGTTGATACGATGCATAAAAAGTGAGAAGATTTGTAGGAGGGCTTGATTCAGACTATATCGATGCTTGCACTACTGCTGCCCTAAATTATAATATGGACATCTCGCGAATTCAGGCCTTTGCACAAAACATAGAATATCGCCGACATCAACAATATGAGGGAGGAGTTGAGAGAGAATAGCAAAAAAGGGCTAGGCCAACTAGGCCTGCTAGGCCTGGAGACTTGTAGCGTTTTCCTAGACCTGATATCCTAGTAGGCTACCCATACCTCCACTACAGTAGTTCCAAGGTAGTAGACTTGATCGTCGTGCACAGTCAGGTCCAGGTGATGGTTGATGAGCATCAAGCTCTCAGCAATAGAGGAGTTCAAGCTAGGTTAGGTCAGCCCCACGGCGTTGTAATACATGTGGTAAGATGCATTTCGGGAGATAAAGGCAATGTTCCATAGGTTGTTATTCTTGTGGGTAGGATAGGCCTGCGTGGAGGAGCTATCTGACCATATGTCAGGATGGTATGGGTCAATCAACTGGGTGAGCAGTAGGTTCATTCTCATCAGCATATTCTACGGGGCGTGGGCCTCAGACTTTAGTAGGTAGAGGAATAGGTAGTGGGTGAGCATCCAGTTCTAGTAGTGGCCAAAATCGTGCATATCCACTAGCTGACGACAGGACTCAGAGTCATCACCCAATGTTGTGACAGGTAGATTGATTGTTTGTTCTCATTGTGTTTATGCTTTGATAGATCCAGGCTCTACCTGGTCCTATGTTACTCCATTAAATGCGGGAAAGTTGTGTATAGCAGCATAGTCATTACATCAACCTTTTAATGTGTCTACACTAGTTGGTGAGTTTATTATTGCCAATAGAGTCTATCGAGGTTGCACATTAGAAATTATCAATCGTCAAACCTCTGTAGGGTCAATTTTGACATCATTATGGGTATGGAATTGCTAGCGTCTTGTTGTGCTAATGTGAAGTGTGTTGGACAAATATTGTTAATTTCATTTTCCAGGAGCGGTAGTGCGAGAACAGAAATGTAATACAGCAACGCTGAAAGGTAGGTTTATTTCCAATCTTAAGGCAAGTAGGATGATTACTAAGGGGTGTATTTATCATCTTGTTCGAGATCCGTGGATTTAGAACCACAAATTCTCCCGTCTATTTCGGTGATTAGTAAGATTCCAGATATATTTCTTGATGAGCTTCCTGGTATCCCGCCAGAATGGGAAATTGATTTTGCTATCGATATGCTACTAGGTACACAACCTAAATCTATTCCTCCTTAAGGAATGGCTCATGCTGAGCTAAAAGAGTTGAAGGATCAGCTGAAAGATTTTATAGATAATGTAACACCCTATATTATGTATGTGCTAGTTCTATTCACATGACACACGACATAGCCTTATCGTCCAGGTGAGTGACCAAGGTTCTTAAATAAGCAGTGATGATTTGAATTAGATCGGAAGGTGTTGTGATGCTCCACATGTTTCAGTATGCATACGGCCAAGTTAAACGTGATGAATGTATTTAAACTCAAGATAGTAAGATGGTAATCGAGCTTAAAGTTCAAAGTTAAGTGTTAAGTTAAAGCAAAAGAGATTAATATTTATAAAATGGAATAAAATGTTGAGCTTCTTGCTGTCTTATTTAAGCTACTAGGTGCATCACCTACTTGAGTTATATGAATCTAGTTTAAAAGGGCAAGATTAACGGATCAGATTTAGGCCTATGTTAGTGGACTCATTTCAGGCCAAAACTAAGTAAAATAAAATGGAAATGAAATAAAAACCCAGCAGCCAAATCTGCCAAGGGCCAATGTAGCTAAGCCCAACAAAGGAAAAGGGAAAGTAGGTGCATCACCTACTTTGACATTTTGAGCAGTTTGATGTACATAACCAGATGCATCACCTACTTAACCAATTAATGCTGAAAATGGAGCTGAAAAGGGAGGTTCTAAAGGATTTTTTTAAAGGGTCAAGAGAGCTCAATATAAGAAAAATATTGGCTGGTATTTCCACTAACTTTAACACTCAAAATCAAAAATTAACTCTAACTTTCTCTCCCCTTTTCTCTCAAGGCTTAAAACAACAGCCATAAAATTCCTTCTAGGGTTCTTGAAGAAACCCTCATCTTTGCAAGATAAGGTAAGTGAAAACACTTATGGATTTAGCTTAATTATCCCATGGATGACTAGGAAAACATATTATTTATCCTCAAGTATAAGTACAAGGGCAGATTTTTTCCACAAGCTATTACTCATTTTTCTTGGTTATTAAGAGACTTTTCTCTTCTTCTTTGGTTTAAGTGTGAAGGGAAGTTGAAGTTCTTGAAGAGTTCAAGTTAAAAGGAGAAGTTGTACAACATGGTATGTAAGGCTATTCGATTCCATATTATTTTGCATGAAATCTGAAATTGGTGATTACTATAAATGAAGTGAGTTTCCTAAGCTCATATCCTAGTAATGGAAACATAGTGGCAGCGTACAATCTCCAACATACCTAATGATATTTTTCCATCGAGTATGTCGAGTTACTTAGTACATGTTCATTACTCTATAGTTGTGTGTTTATGTGCTAGTATAGAAATGGTATTCACAGTAGCATGCTTGTTGAATTCTCCCCGTAGTCAATTGAAGTCAATTGCACCATTTAAGCTCATAAGTAATACATTGATGTTACATAGTTCCTTATGCCGTTACTGTCTTACAGTTATTATTCTCATATCTTCTACTACTTGTCCGTAGTTCCAAATCTCAAAAAGGATTATGACCACAAAAACAACAATCTCAAAGATTAAAGAAACTAAGTTAAGCAATCTGTATAATTATGGGTGGCAGCCCAGGGGAAAATGCCTAGTATGGGTTGATCCCATTTGGTACAGAAAGGTGGCAGCTCAGCGGTGAAAGCCTAGCATGGGTCGATCCCAAGTTGTGTAATTATGAGGACAACATCCCAGGGGTTAAAATGCCTAGCACGGGTCATCCTCTTCTACTACTGATCAACTGATCGTTTGTATCACATGGCTTACAAAGATTATAAAGTACAGAAAAGTGAAGAAAAGAATGTAACATATATGATCCCACAAGGGTAAACAAAGGTGGTCTTTTATTTTTAGCAATGCATTTATATATTGATACTTTATCTCATTGAAGCCCTTGTTTTACACATGCTTACTGCCTTACATATACAACACCTTCTTTTGTAATGACGTCCCTTATGGGGGACGGTGTGTTTCATGCCACAGTTATAGGTGCTCCAGCTAGTAGACCTCCTTAGTAGCAACGCACGACACTCGGCTACTTTTTGTGAGGTCAGGTTGATTCAGGACATTACCGAGTCTTTAGTAGATTCATTTTTGTATTGTATGGTAGTAAGGGTAAGGCGGGGTCTGTCCCGACCTACCCTAAGTTTGTCTATCTTATAGAGGCTTTGTAGACTAATGCATAACATGGAATTATGGGTTGTTCTTTAACAGTTATGGCCTCAACGGCCAAGTTTTGTGTATATATTTTGGGCCTACCTATGTTGGTCTTTTATCATTGTGGCTTATACATATACTTGTTACAGATTCATGATAGTCTTTGCTAAATGCATGGTAGGTACATGTTATATGTGGGTTCTCCCGGGCCCTTACGGCATTCGGGTGCCTGTTCGTCTCAATGGGATTTGAGGTGTGACAAAGTGGTATCCGAGAAGATTATCCAAGGGAGTCTACAAGGCCATGTCTACATAGAATGTTTTTTATGGGTGTGTTGTGCTCCACATCTATAAACAGGAAGCTATTGGACATTTAGGAGTTGTCTCTTTTCTTTCATCTATAAAATCGTGCAATAGAAAAATGTTGTAGGTGAATCATATCTAACTTCTAAATTGTTTCATTATAGCAAAGATGCCAGTTACAAGAAGGAGTAAAAATACAGGTAAGCAAATAGAAGTGGCTATATGAGAAGGGACCATCATATCACCACCGAGACGAGCTGGTCAAAGTGAGGTTCAAGATGAGTCTCTATCACAGACTTCCCTGACGCCTCCGTCTCCAGAAGATCTAAGAAGGGAAGCAGAACCTTGAGAACAGTCTTTTGATGCTAAAGAGAAAGATTTAAAGAATGAAATCCATTTATTGACTAGTATAGTTGCTGGCTAAGGGCAAGGGCAAGAATGTCTAATTGCAAGTACTAGAGGGGCAGATAGGGCTGCTAGCATGCGGATACATGATTCTCTTAATTTTGACCCTTCATCATTCACCGGGTCAGATCCTAATGAAGATCTGCATGACTTTATAGATCAAATCCAGTGGACTTTTGATGTTACGCAAGTATCTGAAAAAGAAGCGGTTGAGCTAGTAGTATATAGATTAAAGGGTGTGGCCATTTTTTGGTACGAAGCTTGGAAACAATCTAGGGGTACAAGTGCACCTTTAATTATTTTGAAAGAGTTCAAAAAGGCATTCCTTGACCATTATATAACATTAGAGATTCGAGAAGCCCGTGCAGATCAGTTCTTAAATCTCCATCAAGGGAATATGAGTGTGAGGGAGTACAGCCTCCAATTTAACTTCTTGTCAAGGTATGGTCCTAAAGTAGTAGCTACTATGTAGGATAGAGTTCATGGATACGTGGATAGATTGGATTCATATCTAGTTAGAGATTGTACCATTGCTTCGTTGAATAAAGACATAGATATAGCATAAATGCAAGTTTTTGCACAAAAGTTAGAGGATCAAAGACAAACACAAAGGACTCAAAAGTCGGAAAGAGGGAAGTCCAAGAGGGCCAAATCCATGAGGCAGTTTACGTCATCCCAAGGTGAATTTAGGCCTCGATTCTTTAGTAGATCACCTAGGCCATCATCTTCCTACTCTACAGTTAGTGCCCCACCTCAAGAGCCTAGGGGCAATCAGTTCAGGAAAAGAGGTGAAAGCCAAGGCTCACGAACAGTAGGGCACAAAGAGCAGGGAAGTATGAGCCAATCAAGACCTCCTCGACATTCTTGTAAACAATGTGGAAGAAATCATTTAGGTGCATGTTGGTTTGGGAGAGATGCTTGTTTTTGGTGTGGCACACCAGGTCATATGATGAGAAATTTCCCTCAAAGGGACATGGGTGGTATGGTATAGCCTACTACATCATTTGTTGCATCATCATCATTAGTGCCTTCCTTAGGCAGGGGTCTACAAATGCCTACAGCTCGTGGTAGAGGTGTTAGAGGATCAGCTAGTTCTAGTGGAGTTTGGAATCGTACATATGCCCTAGGGGATCGATAAAATTTGGAGGCCTCAACGGATGTGGTTACAAGTACATTGTCCATCTTTTCACATATTGTATATGCATTAATTGATCCAGGGTCTACACTATCATATGTCACTCCATGGATTGCTGGAAAGTTTGAAAAAACACTAGAATTATTGGTTAAACTATTTTAAGTGTCTACGCTAGTTGGCGAGTCTATTATAGCTATAAGGGTCTATTGTAATTGTATAGTAACTGTTTGTGAACGTGATATATTGGCTAACCTTGTTGAACTAGAAATGATAGATTTTGATGTTATAATGGGTATGGATTGGTTGTCTTCTTGTCATGCCACAATAGATTGTCGAACCAAGATAGTGCATTTCCATTTTCCAAAAGAGGCAGCCCTCGAATTGAAAGGTAATATTGGAGCACCAAGAAGTAAGTTTATTTCTTATCTTAAGGCAAAGAAGATGATTTCCAAAGGATATATATGCCATCTGGTGAGAGTGAATAATATAGATGCAGAGCCACCAACTCTTCAATCCATTCCGGTAGTTTATGAATTTCCTGATGTCTTTCCTGAGGATCTTCCAGGTTTGCCTCCAGAATGAGAAGTAGAGTTTAGTATTGATGTGATTCCAGATACTCAACCTATGTCCATCCCTCAATATAGAATGGCCCCGGAAGAATTACGCCAGTTTAAGGAGAAATTAAAAGACTTGCTAGAGAAGGGATTCAGAAGGCCTAGTATGTCACCTTAGGGAGCACCAGTTTTATTTGTACGGAAGAAAGATGGGTCATTGAGAATGTGCATTTACTACAGGTAGTTGAGTTAGGTAACTATTTAGAACAAATATCCTCTCCCTTGAATAGATGATCTGTTTGATCGTTACAAGGTGCTAAGATTTTTTCAAAAATTGGCTTGAGTTCGGGTTATCACCAAGTGAAAGTAGAAGACAATGATATACCCAAGAAAGCTTTCCAAACACGGCATGGTCATTTTGAGTTTTTAGTCATGTCATTCGGGGTAACAAATACACCAGCAGCTTTTATGGATTTGATGAATAGGATGTTAAAGACATTTTTTGACATGTTTGTGATAGTGTTCATAGATGACATTTTGGTGTATTCGAGATTAGAACATGACCATGCTAATCACTTGTGGCAGGTGGTACAGATTCTTCGTGATCACGAGTTTTGTGCAAAGTTCTCTAAATAGGAATTTTTGTTAAAATCTGTGGCATTCTTGGGTCATATTGTATCTGATGAAGGAATAAGGGTTGATAACCAAAAGATAGAAGCTGTGCAGAACTGGCCAAGACCTACAATGCCTATAGAGGTTTGTAGTTTTCTTGGATTGGCAGGTTATTATGAAAGGTTCGTTGAAGGATTTTCTTCCATTTCAGCACCTTTAACAAAGTTAACATAAAAGGCAACCAAGTTCTAATGGAGTGATTCATGTGAAAGAAGCTTCCAAGATTTGAAAAATAGGTTGACTTCTACAACCGTATTGGTACTTCCAGAAGGCACGGAAGGGTATGTTGTGTATTATGATGCTTCGGAAGTGGGCTTAGGATGTGTATTGATGCATCATGGTAGAGTAATAGCTTATACCTCTAGGCAGTTGTGGCCACATGAGAAAAATGATCCAACCCATGATCTAGAGCTAGCAGCAGTTATATTTGCCTTGAAGAGATTGCGCCACTACTTGTATGGAGTTCATGTTGACATATATACTGATCACAAGAGTTTGCAATATATCTTTAAGCAAAAGAACCTGAATCTGAGGCAGCGAAGATGGCTTGAGCTATTAAAAGACAATGATATTGATATCTTGTATCATTCTGGAAAAGAAAATGTAGTAACTGATGCCTTAAGTCATAAAATAATGGCAAGCACTTATGGGCAATCCATAGAAATATAAGGAATAACTAAGGATCTATACCAAATAGCTAGTTTGAGGGTTCGCCTTCTTGAGTCTCCAGATGAAGGGGTTATCGTGCAGAATGCGGCAGAATCTTTGTTAGTAGCTGAAATGAAAGAGAAGCAATATAAGGACCCGATTCTATTAAAAATTAAAGAGAATGTACAGAAAGGTATGGCATTAGCATTTGAGCTTACGGAAGATGAAGTACTTCGGTGCCAAAGCAGATTGTGTGTACCCAATATAGATCAACTAAGAAAGAGGATTATGATGGAAGCACATCATTAAAGATATTCTATCCATCCGGGGTCAACCAAAATGTATTATGACTTAAATGAAGTGTATTAGTGGGGTGACATGAAGAAGAATATTGCAGAATTTGTGGCTCAATGCCCAAACTGTCAACAAGTTAAAGTAGAGCACCAAATGCCTGGAGGTTATATGAAACGTATAGAACTTCAAATTAGGATGTGGGACACGATCAACATGGATTTTGCCACTAGGTTGCCTCGCACATTTCGGAAGTTTGATTCCATATGTGTAATAGTTGATAGACTCACCAAATCAGTGCACTTCTTGCCAGTTAAGAGTACTTATACAGTTGAAGAGTATGCAAGGTTGTACATTAATGATATAGTTCAGCTACATGGAGTGCCAATCTATATTATATCTGATAGGGGAGCTCAATTCACAGCAAATTTTTGGAAGTCATTTCAGAAGAGTTTGGGAACACAAGTGAATTTAAGTACATCCTTTCACTCTCAAATGGACGGTGAAGTAGAATGTACGATTCAAACACTTGAGGGTATGTTGCGAGCTTGTATATTAAACTTCAAGGGTGGCTCGGATGATCCTTTGCCACTAATCAAGTTTGCATACAACAATAGCTACCATTCAAGTATCAAAATGGCACCTTATGAAGCTTTGTATTTGAAGAGAGTGCAGATCACCAATCAAGCTATGGAAAAAGTTAAGGTGATACAACAACATATAGCAACAGCACAAAGTCAACACAAATCATATGAAGATGTTAGAAGAAGAGGACTAGAGTTTTCCATAGGGGATTTGGTGTTCTTGAAGGTGTCTCCAATGAAAGGAGTAGTGAGATTTGGTAAGAAGGGAAAGCTGATTCCATGCTACATAGGGTCATATAAGATTATTCGAAGAGTTGGCCAAGTAGCGTACGAGTTAGAGCTACCACAAGAGCTTTCAATAGTTCATCCGGTGTTTCACGTCTCAATGCTTCGAAAGTGCATAGGTGACCCATCTCGTATTACTCCTAATTAAGATGTACAAGTTACAGTAGATCTCACTTATGAAGAAGTACCCATTGCTATTCTTGATCTACAAGTTAAGAAGTTAAGAAATACAAAGGTAGCTTCTGTAAAAGTTCTATGGAGAAACGAACGAGTAGAAGAAGTTACATGGGAAGCAGAAGAAGAAATGAAATTGAAGTATCCTCATCTCTTTCAAATCGATAAGAAAGATGAAAATGTTGAGTTGAGGCGCTGAAAAGAAAGTATAAGTCTATATGTATTATGTGATTAATAATAGTACGTAACTTAGGCTTAAACTTGTTTGGGCTGACTAACCATGCTAACATTCGAGGACGAATGTTCTTAATGGGGGAGGATATAAAACCCATATTATGCATATGCTTGTTCTATTCATATGACACTCGACATAGCCCTATCGTCTAGGTGAGGGACCAAGGTTCTTAAATGAGCAGCGATGATTAGAATTAGATCGGAAGGTGTTGTGATGTTCCACATATTTCAGTATGCATACTGCCAAGTTAAACGTGATGAAAGTATTTAAACTCAAGATAGTAAGATGGTAATCTAGTCTAAAGTTCAAAGTTAAGTGTTAAATTAAAGTAAAAGATATTAAGATTTAAAAAATAGAATAAAATATTGAGCTGCTTGTTGGCTTAATTAAGCTACTAGATGCATCACCTACTTGAGCTATATGGATCTAGTTTAAAAGGCCAAGATTAATGGATCATAAATAGGCCTATGTTAATTGACTCATTTAAGGCCCAAACTAAGTAAAATAAAATGGAAAGGAAATAAAAACCCAACAGCCAAATCTGCCAAGGCCCTATGTAGCTAAGCCCAACTAAGGAATAGGGAAAGAAGGTGCATCACCTACTTTGACCTTTTGAGCAGCTTGATGTACATAAGCAGGTGCATCACCTACTTGACCAATTAATGGCTGAAAATGGAGCTGAAAAGGGCGGTTCTAGAGGATTTTTTTTAAGGGTCAAGAAAGCTCAATATAAGATAAATATTGGCTGGTATTTCCACTCACTTTAACACATAAAATTCAAAATTAACTCTAGCTTTCTCTCCCCGTTTCTCTCAAGGCTTAAAACAGTAGCCATAAAATTCCTTCTAGGGTTCTGACAAAAACTCTCATATTTGCAAGATAAGGTAAGTGAAAACAAGTATGGATTTAGCTTAATTATCCGATGGATGACTAGGAAAACATGATATATATGCTCAAGTATAGGTACAAGGGAAGAATGTTTCCACAAGCTATTACTCATTTTCCTTGGTTATTAAGATACTTTTCTCATGGGCATCCTCACCCACAACAAAAGAAAGCCTGAGAGGTGAAAGTCTGAGAAATATTCCAAGAATCATCTACTTCTCCAGTGGCATAGCTCTGGCCGCAATCACAGACTGGGAACCCCAGGTCGCACGTGGACCTAAGGTTCCTCCGCTGCAGGCTAACCCTTCTTTGCTGGTGTTGGGGCAAGGGCTGGTGGAATTGTACCTACATCTAGGGCCTTCTTCATGCCCCCAAGCACGATCAAAAGTTGTGTAATGACTACTTGAATGGCATAGCTTGTCCAGGTGGCGGATAGGTTGGCCCTGTCCCTACCGACTAAATTGGAACCTGGCGTCTTGAGGGTCCGCAACCGGATTTGGATCCCTATCACTCTCCAAGGCTGGTGCTGCACCCCTAGCCCGTAGTGGAGGTCGAGCCCTACCTCGAGCCACCGTGTTGCGCGTACAAACCATCTATGTAAACATAGTGAAACAACAAAGTTTCCATGATACCAATAACACATGCACAAAAAGAAAGTGATACAAGAATGGAGAAAGAACCTAATGACACCCTATAGCCTCCCAATGATAGGATACAAATTCCTCTGAAATGATCTGTAGACTCTACTAGGATTAGTTCTATACAAGTGAGACCAGTGAACCTGGAGCTTTGATACCAATTTTTCATGACCCGATCCCTCGAGTCATAATGGCACCTACTATAACCCTCCAAAAGGTAAGCCAACATTTAACAAAGAATAATAAGTAATGAGTGTAAGGGTAGAAAGAAGAGAAGCAACAGTCTTATCACCTAAACAAAATAATATCGGAATAAGCCAAAACTATAAATATAATAGATCCCACCCAGATCATAGAAGTCACAAGTACAGAGTTGTTCTAAAAAAAGTGTACAAGTCCTAAAAGTGGACAAAAACAAAGCTTGTCTCAAAACACAAAAGGCTAGCTATACAAATACATAAAGAGACAGGCAAGTTAAGGACGCCAAGTGCTCAGCCTCACCTCCAATCAATAAAGCTGCAAGCTCAAACGATCACCGCTGGAAGCTAGTACTAGGACCTTCATAACTTAATAGATGCAGAGTATAGCATGAGTACCAATACAAATATACTCAGTAGGCATCAAGGGCCAAGTGAGCAAGAAAGGTAAATTTAATATCAAAAGATAGAATCTAGAGACAAATATAGGTGAAAGCAGAATTTAAATGAAAGCACATGAGCGTACCAGAAATGAAGACTAATTAATGCTAAGCTAAACTTAACTAGACCCCATAAACCCAGAAGCTACACTTATGCTCAAGTTTATGTAAAACCCGAATGGACCCTCACAAGCTCGTCAGGTACACAAAATAGCTAACTACAAGGACGAAGTTATGTGAACCTATATCTAATAAGTGTAAGCTAGACCATGAACCCTACATAATAACCTCGAACCATAAGCACCAAATAATAGGCCTACCCAGCTAGACTGTAAACTCCCAAGGGCCCCAGGGGCACTGGCCCAGCTAGCAAGAGTAAACTCGAGGGCCACCCTGCCTAAGAGTAAACTCCTAGGGGCATCAGCCTAGTTAGCAAGGGTAACCTGGGGTCACAACTAAGAATATCGCCCAGCAAGAAAGCAAACTCCCAAGAGCACCATCTATGCAAGAAAGAGTAAATCCAAGGGCCTCAACAAGAACATTGAAGTACATCATATCATCTATCATTATAAGGCTCCTATCCTACACCACTCAAATCCCGAGTCGGCCAGCAAAGCACGCAAGCCTCTATTATTGCAAAGAGGGTGTAGAAATAGTGAGGGTGAATAAAAGCTCGATAAAGCTGAATAAAGGTCTAAACTAAGGCTCATTCCATTAGACTCCAGTCCGCTACTCCATTATACATGGAACTAAACCATCTAAAATGAGGTTAGAGAAGAAATAAGGCCTAAAGGTCATAAGTATTGAAGGTCTATGGCAAACAATTGTCTAATTCTAGACTAAGACCAAGCATGCACAATTATGCCAAAACAATAACATGCAAGTCAGCTAAAAAAATATAATTAAACATATAATCATTGATGAGCATGGTAGTACTCCTGAAAATAGAGCTGATGAAGTCATAAAACATGGTATCTAGGAAAGAAATAAGAACAACTAGTTACATGCCTTCGATTCACTCTATTCAACATGTAATTACACATTAAAGACCAATCTAAGAGAAGGAAAGTCATAGGTTACCTTTAGGCTGAATGTGCACTCCCAATCACAATGTCAGAGCCTTTCCCTTTCAAACAACCTTAGAATTCTTCCACGTAATTAAAAATATGATCACAACATCAATAAGGTCGTATCAACACTAAGAAAACATAAAATGAAAATGAGTCAATTTTGGAGTGAGACCATAATTGTAAGACCTAGGTCAGAATTTAAAGAATTGAATCCGTCAAATGTTCTTAAACAGTACCCCAAACTTGTATTCAAAAATAGAACACAATTCCTAGCTCGAAACACTATAACAACCCAAATGCATAGGATCATAATTAAGGCTCAATTAAAGAACAATGCAGCCCACCAAATCATGAATTCATCTCAAACAAAGGTTCACCAATGACTTCCAATATCTGACACATGTAGCCAGGAAAATCCCGGATGCATAGGACTTCGAATCACTCAATTCAGAGGTAAAATATGTAAGATATCACCTTTGGAAGTTTTAAAATGGTTGTTGATAGAGGGCCTAGTCATATTTAAGAGACCAGATAAATGTGCTCTTTGCGAACGTAGAGGGGCCCCATAAATATGGCCCTCGCGAATGCAGCAAGGGCCCTGCCATCGCGGCAACGAGGAAATCGAGGCCTTGCAAAAGCGGTAGGGACCCCGCGAATGCGAGCCCCACAAATGTAGCCTAGCCTCCCGAATGAAGCCACCCGATTGCTTGATCTTCACTAACGATGCCTACAAGCCCACGAATGCGAAGACATTTTTGATATGCTTCAGTTGATGTACATCAGCTAGTTTTGGCAACATGAAAATCTCAAATGGGGTGTTCAGAAGTCATTTGGAACATCGTGCATGCAAAAGAGATATGCTACCCTACAAAATTCAATATTGGAGACTTAACGTAGCAGTCCAAATTTTCATACGAGGTCATCTCGAAAAAAGTGGGTCCCACCCCCAAACTCAATTTTAAGTCAAAATCCATAATGGGGCTCGTAATTAGCCCAGGACTCTCAAGATCTGCATGAAGGGTTGTTCCAAACCAAACTTGGCATTCCAGAGATAACTACGCTGATAGAATTCTTACTCAAGTACGTTTACAAAGAATGTTTACCAAGGTCAAACTTAGGCCTTAACTTTGAAATTAAAATTACTACTCACACATACTTACATTGAAAGCCTTAGGAGTCGTGCTGACCATGCTACTAGCCTCAAATGATCTTTCTAGAGCTATGGAATCGTCAAAATTTGATTTTGTGGTTATCTTCCTAAACTTTTGATAAAAAATGATCGTTCAATGTTCAAAAGGTCTAAAACAAAGAAATTTGCATAAACACCAAATGAATGACCAAGTGACCAAACTGTCAACTCCACCAATTCATAAATGACTTAGGGTCGCTACATAAATGCTCTAAACAATTAACAGAAGGCATAAACACAAAAATGATCTATAGGGTCATTAAATTTTAGTTGGATCTGATACGAATGAGGCAACAGTTTTAGAAAATTCGAGCAACATAAGTTACCAACAACATATTAAATAATTCTTTTATATATAGGTAAAATTAGCTAACTTTTTGTTGCAAGAAAAAATGTAGTGATTATAGTGCACTAAAGTAGAACCCTTAGACATATTCATTTGATCTTAGATTTTCTCCTTTCAATTTTCCCTTTTTTTTTCTTTTCACTTTTTTCTATAATTGCTACATTTTCATTTTATATTTCTTAAAATTTATTACCTCTCTAATTTTCTAAGATTAAAATATTTACATTTGCTTCCACTTTTATCTAATCAACACAATTTTCTAAAGGCTTTGCTAAATACAAATACAATATAAAGGGGTGTACAGAGGTTTTGTTTCGATTTACATGATGAGTGCATCTGAAGAAATAACAGAGTATTTACCATGAAGAAATTTGACAAAACGATCCTGATCACTCCATCCTTAGTCAAAATTATAGAATCAAGCGCTAGAAATGAAGAACTTCTTGATAAGGAATGCACATATGGATTGTTAGGTATCCAAAACTCGTTGATCAAATTATCAGAATTTGCTTCAAGTAGCCTATTAAGTAAATAATGTGCGCCATTCCAAGAAGTTTTTTTATTTCCAGTATGAAACAAGTGATCTCGAATATTCAGGCCTTGTTAATGGAAAAAGATCTTTATAGAGAGAGTTTGTTTCCTTTTAAAAAACTAATTTTTGGAACCTCCATTGCACGTTTGTCCCCTATTTCTATATAAAATCTATACAAGTTTAATCTCATATCGATATAATTTTTCACATTATATTTTATGAATACTATAGAAATTTAATTGATTAATGTGTTTATATATAGATCTTTCTTTTGCAAGAAAGATTTCAAATATAATTTTCTAAACTAAAATATCTAAATATATGTTTCTCTATATAAATAAAAGGGTGTAAACTAATTCTTTTCATTTAATTTTTATTATTTGTTTGCGAAACATGATATGTTAAATTATGTAATGCAAATTAAGATAACATTGCATCTGATGGTAAGTGATATATCGATGAACTCTCTTTCTAAATTTAAGAAGCAGATGTACATATCACTAGCAAAATTAATAAAGACGGAATAGATATATATATATATATATATATCCACTAAATATACATTATATTTTAATCTCTCTTAACCAGCTTTCACTTTCAGTATTCAATATCTTATTAGCTTTATTTATAGCTTTGTTCTTCTACACATATATGAAAAATAAGTATTCAATACACAAAATACAAGGCCTAAGAATTATATGATGTTATTGAAGGATTATCATATACAAGAATAGATTGCATGAATAAGTACAATTTTATGATAAAGAATGATTTTCAATAGTTTCTAAATATCTAAACTATGGTAGTCTCATTATCGGGATAAGTGGAAGAAACTCAACATCATAATTATGCATACCTTCATATTCATATATGCACAGCATGAACCAGTTTTCGCTTTATTATTTTACTCTAAAAGAAGAAGAGTCTTTACCATGAACTGGAGCAAAGATTTCATCATAGTCAATCCCTTCCTCTTTATTGTAACCCTCAACAACTAACCTTAATTTGTTTCTCGAATCAATTTTATATTCAGTTAATTGTCTAAGTAAATAATATATCACTTGTTTTTGTTACATTATGCAGATTATTTTCAAACGATATAAGAAAATAAAGCTTAATAAATTATGAGGTATAGTATAGTCTTTATAAATAAGTTTAAATATATTTCCTAATATTTTTTTTTCATTTCTATTGCACATCTAAAGAAATTGAACCTTTAATATGCAATATATATTTTAGTCCTTTTTTTAAGTGTCGGAAAAGATAAAATACTAAATAAAAACATCATAAAGTGGAACTTCAATTAAAAACAAATGGTTAAACAATGACATAATTATAACTTGATAAATTTTTCTGTCACTCTAAATAGTTAAATCTTCACCCAAATTGGATAAGAACATGCTTTCCTCATATTCATTTTTATAAATAATCAACTGCCTAAATGTGCCTGATTTATTTATTTTTGATTCTTTTAAGAGATAAAGAAAATACTCTATTGAAGCTTTTAATTGTGAAAATGAGTTCTTGACAAGAGAGTAAAAGGAAAATCCAAATTAGAACTAACTGGAAAAAAATATAGTGAAAAAAGGCACAAAAAATGATAAATCATTCGCCAAAAAATTATGTTACATCATTATGCTATAGACTACGATCTATCTATCTCTCTCTCTCTCTTTCTCTATATATATACATATATATATATTCACCGCACGTGCATTGCACGTATATAATTATTCTTTAGATTCATATAACCGTGAAGTAATGTCCAACCGTCGTTTTCAAAATTTCTTATTAGTGCCATTGATAACATGGCATCAATATAATAGCAAGTCAATATATTCTCATTAATAAAGTTAAATATGCTCAATTGGGTAGTGATATGACCTCCACTTTTATACACAACTATATCTTCTACCTTATAATTTGTGCTTCAAATCTTGTGACGCCTCCTACAGAACTACAAGGTTTCTCCAGAATAGCTCACGAAGATTAAAGCTTTTCATAGGTTAACCTGACCTCCACAATTAAACCGCCACAAAGTATGAGTTTTTTGTAGTGGATAGTGGTCTAGTGTTGCTCATATTATCCCTTCATAACCTGAACCTATGAATACAACCAATGACAGTTTCATTAGCTTCATGTAATGTATATATTTTTACTAATTCCATTACTTTAATGCATTGTTATTAATCATATCCCACATAATACTTGCTTGTTTTGGCATAGAAATAATCAGAAATTCTTGTGAGTAGTTGCCAAATATATCACCATTTGACAATTTTTTGACATGTTCAAATGATACAAAGCCATCAAAGAATTTGTGTGGTGAAACGACGTGGTAAGTCTTTGTGCGTAGAAGAGTAGTTGGGGTTTATCCAATCAAAATGACCATTAGTAATGTAGTAACTCTTATTTGGCTTCAGGAATTCTGTCCATGTTTTGATATGCTTAGTAAATAGTGTTCCTTGAATATGTTTCCCTTAGTATTGAATAACGGGTGACAGCATAAGTATACTAAAGATGAACGATAATATGTATAAGCTAAGTAAAAGTGTCAATGTTATTACATCTAGTCACCCAATCAATGGAGTGTTTTTTTATCTCGTTATGTTATAGTCTATTTTGCAAGTACCATTTTAGCCGTCATAAAGGCTGATTCGGTATGATTAGAGATAATTAGGATGGAGCAGAGAGTAACAATGTTAATCATAGGCATTTATGTGTAACACTAAATGTCATAGAATCAGAAAGTAGATTATATTTTTTCTACAAGCATGATGACCTTGTGTTCGTAGTCTTTTTAAAATTAAAGGTGAAATACGAAATAGAGTAAAGTAGAAAGCGGTAGAGTGTTACCAATTGTGAGAGCGGTGTTTGATACTAACCTGTTAAAATTAGTAAAAGTTAGAAATCTTGTAAACATTAGGTTAGGAGTGAGATATAATTTACAGTAAACATAAGCTTATTAGTGTGATTTAAATGCAGGAGGCTTTAAGTACTCCATTGCACAAGTAATAGTCTGTATATTTATCTGCTTAAGGGAAAACACATGTGTCAATGAGTAGCCTACACATTCTAATGCACATGAATAATTTAAATGTGAGATTAATCCATTTTTTTTGTTTATGATAGTGTTAAATTTTAAGGAATAGGGTGATAATGTTTATGGGAGAATTCCAAAGTAAGTGACAGTGTAAGTAAAAAAGTGTCTCATTGCAAGATTTTTAGTAGACCAAGTATTACATTGCAGAGTGTAAGTATCCGGATGAGGCGTAATAGGTGAATGTGCAGAGTTAAATTGTGCTTAAAAATAAGCCTAAAGTAATTATGAGGAATTTAACCAAAGTAGATTTATGTGTGTTTCGCGGGTGAAAATTTAGCTTTTTTTAATGATCTGCAGAGAATAATAACGAAGTTAAGAAGTAGATTTTACAAAGCAAAAGAGTTGATTTGTTGATTGCAGATGTTGGTTGTTTGATGGGAAAAGACATTTGTACAGTTGCAAACTGTATATAAACATGAGCAAAAAGTATTTATGAGGAAACTTACAACCCGTTAATGGGGGTGCGCAATTCCATAAAAGCCTATTTCAATGTTTTTTAAAGTGAAAATTTTGGGCATAGAGAAACAAATAACACACTATAGAAAATGGTTAGATGTACAAAGGTAGTAATAGGCATATCTATTCGTTTTGTGCACATAGGTTCAATTTTTGCAGAAGTTGGGTGTGCTGCAGTTGATGTTACGATTCGATTATTTTTAAGAGAGAAAAGTGTTTCATCCGTTGAAATTAGATAGATTTGGGCCTATCCAGAATATGAGTTAGTAGTGATGACTATTCCCATAGGACTTTATAGCAGTGTGTTTAGTTAGGTTTAGTTTTTAAGTTAGGAGTGTTAATGATATTTAACGTTCAAATTAGGAAGTTCATGTTTTTATGGTAGTATAGTATAGATATCAAACCATGTACTATATGTCACGACCCAAGCCTAGGGCCTAGGTGTGACCGGCGAATGGGGAACCCGAAGGAACCCCAAACAAGCCTCATAGAGTATCATTACACATTCTTGGTCGCGGAAGCAATTAAATGACCATAAGCGATAAGCATAGTCAAGGGGAAATCGGGACTAAGGGAGCAAGAAGAAAAAAAAGAAATGATACATAAATACCATAGATGAGTCAAGCTCAAGCATAAAACACAACTTGTCCAACACCACCTCTAAACATGAGTACTTAGCGGGGGCCAAGACAAACTACCGGGCTCACCCTCATAGTCAAAACATAACTAGAAAGGAAAAGTTTTATACATAGCAAAAGATCATGAGCAACGTCCCCGAAATGGAGGACTCACCAATAACCACTATAGAAAATCGTACTAGCCACGCGGAGGAGGATGGTCAAGCGGTGCTCCGGTCCCTACATGGTGACATCATGTAGGCATAGAGTATGCGTTAGTACATTTGAATGTACTAAGTATATGGGATGCAATGCAATGCTACATTAGATGGACATCATAGGAAAAATGCGTAATCATACCCAATAGATAGCATATTAATGAAATGATATGTATAATGATGCTTACATAAAAATCATATTTAGTGGGACGTAGTACATGAGTGGCGAGTGACCATCAATATAGTATTTCCAAGGCCTACCACCCCCTTGGAGAGGCGAAAGAGGTACAAACCCCTCAATATGGTTACACGGGCCTACCACCCCCCGAGCTAGGGACCAAGGTACAAACCCCTCGATATGGTTATACGGGCCTACTACCCCCCCGTACTAGGCAACCAAGGTACCAACCCCTCGATACGGTTATACGGGCCTACTACCCCCCGTACTAGGCAACCAAGGTACCAACCCCTCGATATGGTTATACGGGCCTACTACCCCCCGTACTAGGCTTGGTCGACTCACAAACACTTATATAGAGAAAATCATATACATGTGTCCATTTCATCATCATTTCAGTAATTACATAACCATCCGACTCATAGGACGTACCTTGGACCTTCCCTTTCCTAAGAATTCTATAAATGGGCATTTTATCAAACACAAGGTGGGCAATTGTTCATGTAAATGAAATCATGTATTTCAAGAATACTAAGTCCAACCAATTCCAAAATCCATATAAATCAGCCCACCAACAACATACATATATATATCAACCTTCATAATTTGATCATGGAAGCAGGTAACCAACTAAACATCACATAATAATTCCATCTTCATCGATAATATGCAAAATGGACCCATAATAGGTGTGTAGTAGTAATTCCATAATTCAAGAGTTCATAAGATAAATCATACAGGACCCATAAACTAAGTAGAAATAGAGGATAAATGGTTGGACTTGTGGAAAAGGAAGGTTTCCACAATCAAACCCACATACCTCAACTTTGGAGAATCCTTGATGAAGATTGGAATGGAGAATCGAAGCTTGAGATTGAGTCTTGAATCCGGAATTAGAGCTTGAGATGTTTGAATTTGGTTGAAGATCTTGGTGGAATTTTTGGAGAGGGTTAGAGAGTGTTTTTGGAGTTAAGAAAAATGACTAAGTATGGGACATATCCCCTTTTTATAAAAAAACGTCTCCAACCCGCCTAAAAAAATAGCTCACTGGAAATTGCAAATCTGCACAGACAGGTTTTACGAAAATGGTCATAACTCCCTCATCCTAACTCGGACTAAGGTGAAACCAAATGCGTTGGAAAGCTAACTCAAAGAGCTTTAATTTGATAGGTTGCAGCCCTTCCAGTTCTTTGTGTGCTAAGAGATATGCCCCTTTAAAGTTGACCCTCCAAATCGCAATTTTTGCGATTTTCGAATTTTGATACGGTTGCTCTAAAATTCGGGTTAGACCCATTTCCCACTCAATTTGACCCCACGAATAAGAATATGAAGTCGAATTTCCGAAATCATGCACGGATTTTGAGATATATGGAAATTACAATTATAGGTGTTTCCGAAGCACATTTTCGGGCATTTTTGGGGTCGTTTCAATATCTCCCCCTTGGGAACATTCGTCCCCGAATGTTAAAGAAACGTACATGAGAGACACAAACATGGCAATTTCAGCCCACATAAGGATGCAACAATGCACTTACACCTTATTTCAAAACCTCAATATAGTTGTAAAACCACAATGAACTTGTCAACTTAAACATGAATGTATGCAATGACATGGGGGCTGAACTTAAGACCTGAGATTTTATAAAGGGCTTAGATCAATACCTTAGGCTCGAGTGGAGTGGAAAAGATAAGGATATCGCCTTTGCATGTCCGCTTCGGCCTCCCAAGTAGCACTTTCAACTTGTTGATTTCTCCAAAGGACTTTAATGGAAACCACATCTTTGTTTCTCAACCTCTTCACTTGTCTATCTAAAATCTGGACCGGAACCTCTTCATAGGTCAAATTATCTTCAACAACACCCACAACATCAAGAGACACAATGGCATTCGGATCACCCACACACTTCCTCAACATAGACACATAAAATACCGGATGAACCAAATCCATCTCGCTAGGCAATTCCAACTCATAAGCTACCTTGCCATTCTCCTCATCACCTTATAAGGACCCACGTATCTTGGGCTCAACTTGCCCTTCTTACCAAAATGAACCACACCCTTCATGGGTGTCACCTTCAAATAAACCCAATCACCAACTCGGAATTCAAGAGCCCTTCTCCTCACATCGGCATAGGACTTTTGGCGACTTTGGGCCATCTTCAACCTTTCTCTAATCAACCTAACCTTCTCAAGAGCCTCCATAACTAGGTCTGGTCCTAACAAGGCCACTTCACCAACCTCAAACCACCCAACCGGTGATCTACAACGCCTCCCATAGAGAGCCTCAAAAGGAGCCATACCGATGCTAGAATGATAGCTATTGTTATAGGCAAACTCAATCAATGGAAGATGATCATCCCAACTACCCTTAAGCCCCAATACACAAGCCCTAAGCATATCCTCAAGTGTTTGGATAGTCCTTTCGGCTTGTCCATCCGTTTGCGGGTGAAAGGCCGTAGTAAGCTTAACTCTCGTACCTAGACCCCTTTGAAAAGACTTCCAAAAGTGTGAAGTAAATTGAGTACCACGGTCCAGTACTGATGGATAGAGGAATCCCATGCAACCTTACCTAAGTCATGGAATATATAGACCTGCATAATCTTCCGCCCCATATTGTCTTCTAACGCGTAGAAAATGAGCCGATTTTGTCATCCTACTCAACTCACCACCCAAATAGAATCAAAACTTCTTCCTAGTCTTGGGTAACACCATACAAAATCCATATTAAATTTCATATCCCACGTTCCAAGTAGGAATTCTATGTCTTGGGTAGACCACTCACCCGGCCTTTGATGTTCGGCCTTGACTTGTTGACAACTATGACAACCGGAGACGAATTTGGCAATGTCCTTCTTCATGCCTCTCCACCAATACACATCCCTCAAATCTCTATACATTTTTGTGGAACCGGGGTGGATGGAGTAGGAAGAATTATGAGCCTCCTCAAGAATTTTCTCCCTCAAACCATCAACACAAGGCACACACAACCTACCTTGGTACCTAAGGGCAGCCATCTCCCCCTTGGGAGAAAACTTCCACCTTGCTCTCTTTCACCAAGGCCTTCATTCCAAACAAGGAAGAAATCAGAATCTTGTTTTGCTAATCCACTCATCAACCGCAAGGAAAGACTAGCACCATCAAAAACAACGACCCAACCACCATTACCCAACCCTCTTCCCATAACCTAAAACCCCAAACCTAGCCCAACGGGCGATGTAACCTCGCCTAGCCATTTCCCTATCACCAATATCAACATGAGCTAGGGCCTACCCATAGACAACCCTACTCAAGCATCCGCCACCACATTAGCTTTACCGGGATGATAAATGCAACACTCAATATCATAATCTTTAAGAAAATTCTAAGCCACCTTCTTTGTCTCAAAGTTGGAGATCTTTTTGGGTGAAGAAGATATTGGAGGCTCTTATGAATCGGTGAACACATTAACATGTACCCCATACAAATAATGACGCCAATCTTTAAAGCAAACACCACCGCGCTAAATTCCAAGATCATGGCGTAGGATAGTTCTTTTCATGCACTTTGAGTTGTCTAGAAGCATAGGCTATCACCTTACATTTTGGCAATTTAGGACACAACCCAAGCCAACTCTAGAAGCATCACATACACAACAAATCCCCTCAGCCCATCCGATAGTGACAAATAAGGATCGGACACAAGTTTATCTTTCAAGGTTTGAAAAACTCCTTTCGCACTCGTCGGTCCACTCAAACTTAGCTTCTTTTGTGTCAACTTAGTCATGGGAAAGAAAGCAATAGAAGAAAACCCATTCACAAATCTCCGGTAGTACCCGCAAAAGCCAAGGAAGTGCTCCTATATATCCGACGGGGTCATGCCTAGGCAATATTTCTAATCACATCGGTTCTTCTTAGGGTCTACCTTAATACCATCCCCCGACACCACATGACCTAGGAAGGCAACCTCCCCCAACCAAAATTCACACTTTTCATACTTGGCATACAACTTCTCCTCTCTTAATCTTTGCAACACAACCCTCAAGTGACCCATATGTTCTTCCTCACTATGCGAATAGATTAAAATATCATCAATGAGAACCACAACAAAGGAATCAAGGTAGGGTTTAAAGACCCTATTCATTAGGTCCATGAAGGTAGCCGGTGCATTGGTCAACCCAAAGGACATGACCACAAATTCATAATGTCCATACCTAGTCCGGAAGGCTGTCTTGGAAATGTCACCCTCCCTCACCTTCACTTGATGATACCCGGCCCGAAGATCAATCTTAGAGAAGTGGCTAGCCCCTTGCAATTGGTCGAACAAGTCATCAATCCTAGGAAGAGGATATTTATTCTTGATGGTGACCCTATTGAGTTGCCGGTAATCGATACACATCCTAAGGGACCCATCTTTCTTCTTCACAAACAACACCGGTGCACCCCATGGTGATTGGCTAGGCCTAATAAAACCCTTCTCCAACAAGTCCCTCAATTGTTCTTTCAACTCTTTTAACTCCGCCGGGGCCATACGGTAAAGGGGAATAGAAATGGGTTGAGTATCGGGGAGAGATCTATGCCAAAAATTCTATTTCCTTTTGGGAGGAACACGCGGAAAAGGTCATTAGGAAAGACATCAAGGATCATTTACGACCGGAACCGACTCTATAAGAAGGGTTTTGGACTCCAATATTCTCTAACACCCAACGAGGTGATAGAGACACCCCTTAAAGAGATCAACTTACGGGCTTTAATGTAAGAAGATGAATCTACCCTTGAACTACCACATTTTGGCTTTCCCCACTCAAGAATGGTTCACGTTGGGAATTGGAACTTGACCCTTCGGGTTCTACAAAATCAATAGAAGCATAGTATGCATGCAACCAATCCATCCCAAGAACAACATCAAAATCGACCATGTTCAATTCAACAAGATCACAAGGCAATATTTTTATGCAAGATGTAAATAGGACAATTTCTATAGACCTTCCTAGCAACAATATATGCACCAATAGGAGTAGACACCTTATATGACTCACGCAACAAGTCGGGCTCGTCTTCCTCTTGTATTAGGCATGATCTAGCATAACAAATAACAACCATTAGGGAAGAACTTAATTCAACTCTACAGCACGACTTAGAAAACATGGAGAAGGGAAACATTTCTAAAACGTCTCATAGCCTCCCTACTCATAGTTGTGGTGCACAACACAACCATGAATCGGACTCTAAATAAACGCCGGTGTGTTGGGACTCCGAGGATCATTCAACTAAGTGCTCTGATACCAAGTTTGTCACGACCCAAGCCTAGGGCCTAGGTGTGACCGGCGAATGGGAACCCCGAAGGAACCCCAAACAAGCCTCATAGAGTATCATTACACATTCTTGGTCGCGGAAGCAATTAAATGACCATAAGCGATAAGCATAGTCAAGGGGAAATCGGGACTAAGGAAGCAAGAAGAAAAAAAAGAAATGATACATAAATACCATAGATGAGTCAAGCTCAAGCATAAAACACAACTTGTCCAACACCACCTCTAAACATGAGTACTTAGCGGGAGCCAAGACAAACTACCGGGCTCACCCTCATAGTCAAAACATAACTAAAAAGGAAAAGTTTTATACATAGCAAAAGATCAGGAGCAACGTCCCCGAAATGGAGGACTCACCAATAACCACTATAGAAAATCGTACTAGCCACGCGGAGGAGGATGGTCAAGCGGTGCTCCGGTCCCTACATGGTGACATCATGTAGGCTAGAGTATGCGTTAGTCAATTTGAAATGTACTAGTATATGGGATGCAAATGCAATGCTACATTAGATGGACATCAATAGGAAAAAATGCCGTAATCATACCCAATAGATAGCATATTAATGAAATGATATGTATATGATGCTTACATAAAAATCATAATTTAGTGGGAACG
The DNA here is from genome assembly GCA_018342035.1 of Solanum appendiculatum. Lineage (NCBI taxonomy): Eukaryota > Viridiplantae > Streptophyta > Magnoliopsida > Solanales > Solanaceae > Solanum > Solanum appendiculatum. Next base: position 171,886 of record JAGDQO010000347.1, on the reverse strand, counting down.
TAGTACATGTGTGGCGAGTGACCATCAATACAGTATTTCCAAGGCCTACCACCCCCTTGGAGAGGCGAAAGAGGTACAAACCCCTCAATATGGTTACACGGGCCTACCACCCCCCCGAGCTAGGGACCAAGGTACAAATCCCTCGATATGGTTATACGGGCCTACTACCCCCCGTACTAGGCAACCAAGGTACCAACCCTCGATACGGTTATACGGGCCTACTACCCCCCGTACTAGGCAACCAAGGTACCAACCCCTCGATACGGTTATACGGGCCTACTACCCCCCGTACTAGGCTTGGTCGACTCACAACACTTATATAGAGAAAATCATATACATGTGTCCATTTCATCATCATTTCAGTAATTACATAACCATCCGACTCATAGGACGTACCTTGGACCTTCCCTTTCCTAAGAATTCTATAAATGGGCATTTTATCAAACACAAGGTGGGCAATTGTTCATGTAAATGAAATCATGTATTTCAAGAATACTAAGTCCAACCAATTCCAAAATCCATATAAATCAGCCCACCAACAACATACATATATATATCAACCTTCATAATTTGATCATGGAAGCATGTAAACCATAAACATCACATAATAATTCCATTTCATGATAATATGCAAAATGGACCATAATAGGGTGTGTAGTAGTAATTCCATAATTCAAGAGTTCATAAATAATCATAAGGACCCATAAACTTGAAGTAGAAATAGAGGATAAATGGTTGGACTTGTGGAAAGGAAGGTTTCCACAATCAAACCCACATACCTCAACTTTGGAGAATCCTTGATGAAGATTGGAATGGAGAATCGAAGCTTGAGATTGAGTCTTGAATCCGGAATTAGAGCTTGAGATGTTTGAATTTGGTTGAAGATCTTGGTGGAATTTTTGGAGAGGGCTTAGAGAGTGTTTTTGGAGTTAAGAAAAATGACTAAGTATGGGACATATCCCCTTTTTATAAAAAACGTCTCCAACCCGCCTAAAAAAAAAGCTCACTGGAAATTGCAAATCTGCACAGACAGGTTTTACGAAAATGGTCATAACTCCCTCATCCTAACTCGGACTAAGGTGAAACCAAATGCGTTGGAAAGCTAACTCAAAGAGCTTTAATTTGATAGGTTGCAGTCCTTCCAGTTCTTTGTGTGCTAAGAGATATGCCCCTTTAAAGTTGACCCTCCAAATCGCAATTTTTGCGATTTTCGAATTTTGATACGGTTGCTCTAAAATTCGGGTTAGACCCATTTCCCACTCAATTTGACCCCACAATAAGAATATGAAGTCGAATTTCCGAAATCATGCACGGATTTTGAGATATATGGAAATTACAATTATAGGTGTTTCCGAAGCACATTTTCGGGCATTTTTGGGGTCGTTTCACTATACTATTTTGAAAATTAATGTTAATATTATTAAATAAAAAATTAAATAAATAATTATAAAGGGAATGATAAAGTATAAAATCCTACGAATAGATGATGTAAACTTTCTTTTGGTTACTACTGAAAGTTGTCAAATCAACATCCAAAAAAACACATCTAACTATTATAATATAAAGCTAGATATCGATAAGGTGATCTGAAGCTTCTCTATGGCCTCCAATTAATTTTTTTTTTCTTTTTTTTTGAAATTTTTCTCAGTTTAAAATTAATTGTAATATGTGAAAATAAAAAAGTCACCCTTAAAATCTCTTAGTTATACCTATTAAATATACTTTCTCCTCCCTCCCCTATAGTGCATTACTTAGTTATTATTGTATTGTTGGATTTTTTTACTTTTAATATAATATAATATAAATAAATATTAATTAAAAATATAGAAGATATACTAAATTGGATGTTTTTAGTTGGAGTATTATATTAATTAAACATTCATGTTAGGGAGCATTAAAATTCCATTGAACTTAGAGATTCTCAAAGTCTGTATATCACACTTGAGTTTTTAAGAAGAGAAGAATAGAAAACATAAAAAAATGGTAGGTTAAAAATGTGATAAAACTCATCAATTTCAAGTTAACAAAGGGTAGTATGTGCATGTACTTATTGTTCCTTATCATAAAAGCCACAATCCTTTAGAAAAGTCACAACCCTTCGGAAAACTCACAACTTATCAAAAAAGTCACAAATCTTTGGAAAAGTCATAAGCATTCAATGTTAAAAAAGCCTTTTTTATTATAATATAATATATATAAATAAATATAATATAAAATATTGAAGATGTACTAAATTGGATGTTTTAAGAAGAAGAAGTACAATAGAAAACTTTAAAAAATTGTAGTTTAAATAGTGAGGAAACCAGTCTTTTTATAGCCACAAAGGGTAGTGTATGAAAAAATATTTATTGTGCCTTACTAAAAAAATTCACAGTGCATTAAAAAAATCACAATCCTTTAAAAAGGTCACAACTCATCGAAAAAGTGATAACTCTTTGGAAGAGTCACAACCGTTCAGAAAAGTCACGACTCTTCGCAAAAGTCACAACCCTCTAGAAAAGCGCAACTCTTCAAAAAAGTCACAACTAATCGGAAAAGTTATAATTCGTTGGAAATATCACAACTCTTCAATGTTAAAAGGTGTCTGCTTTAAATGTAGTATAATATAGTATAATATAATACACTACATTATATAGAGGATATACTAAATTTAGTGTTTTAAGTTGGGGGGGGGGGGTGGCATTAAAATAATTTATCGTATAAGCTAGGTAGTTCATACTTTTAAGGTAATACAGACATAGATTTGTCAAATTTTTACTTGATATGACATTTTAAAAATAAAGAAGTCTTTTAATTTAAGGATATGTGTTATAAACATATTTGTGTTTAGTGAATGTCTATTATCTGGAGTCCTTTTAGGATATGGTTAGGATTCCTACTTGGGGAACAAGTCAATTTTTTCCTGTAAATAGAGGGGTTCTCTTCATTGTAAATGAGATTTGTGAATGTTGAATACACTTCTAAGGGAATAAGAAGTCTTCTATGTTCTCCCTACTTTATTCTTCTTCTTATTTTATATAGTTTCATAACACGTTATCAGGACGATGTTCTAACAAAAAATGTAACAAAGTTATGAATCACATCATGACTTGGCTGCGTGAAAATTTTTTGTACTAGCCCCAATTAATGAGTAAGTTATCTATTTCACTTTCTTGACCGGCCAGGTATGTCCTTTAAAGGCGAATAGAGATAATATAGATATTTGTTTTGTTAATCTTGTGGAAAAGGAAAAGTAAGTTTTGTATGTTTACAATCTATTTAAGATATAAGGTGATCAATACATGTAGGTAATTTGAGACTTTCGATTACTCAATATTGTTAGGAAAGAATTTTCTTTACTTCTCAGGAGAATGTTGCAAATCAGGTGGTAATAAAACCAATGATTGAATCTACTAATAAATATTTAATTATAAAGCTTCTTACTTGTCATTGTATAAAGCATGCCTTGCACAATAATGGGGCCACCATATGCTTATTTGCAAGTGTGCTATTACTGCATCGTTGATTTGGACTTTGATGTAGTTGGTCTCTCCTTTTGTACCTACGTTTTGCAAATTGTTGCTTACAAATTTATAAGGTGTTTATTGTCACCAAGACTGATAATATTGCTTAAGTCTCCAAAGTGAGCACTGATGTACTTTGACCTATTGTCATTGGTTGAGAGTAAGACGATGGATTCAAGTCCTATCCCACAAAGAGGGTAAGACGATGGATTTAAGTCCAATCACACCAAGAGGGTAAGGCAATGGATTCATTTCCAATCGCACCATGAGAGTAAGACAATGGATTCATGTCCAATCACACTAAGAGGGTAAGACAATGGTTCAAGTCTTGGTGCACCCTGACGATAAGATGTAGGGTATAAGTCCCATCGATTTATGGCCTAAAATGGCTTTATATGGATAAGACATCGGGTTTGAGTCTTAATGCACTATATTGATGATATAATGATGACTAAGGTAAAATAATGTGTTTTTAATTAAAATTAGTCATGAAACTTATCCCAGTGAAACCGCTCCATTCCCTAAAGTGAATGTGGTAGTCGTGCGTAGTATGTCTAATGGAAGACAAGTGTTTGAATGATGCACATGAATGCGGAGGTACTAAGCTATCATAATTTGATATAATCAGATGATTGTATTCCATTCATGAACAATGAGAACTTTTGATAAATGCTACATATGCAGGTCCATTCACTAAAAGTGAATGTGGTAGCAGTGCATAATATTTCTGAAAAAAGATAAGTGATTCAATAATGCACATGAACATGGAATGAGGTACTAAAGCTATCATAATTTGATATGCTTAGATGATTGTGTTCCATTCATAAAGAATGAGAAAATTTTGATAAATACTAAAAATACAGATCCATTCTCTAACTGTGAATGAGGTGTAAGCCCACCATGCTAGGCGTGGAAAAAGTCGAGACCTTTGGTCATGGACATGGTATCACCAAAAATGTCTCTTGGTAGACATATGTTATAGAAAAGTTCTCTGCTTTATCTTCTGTCTTGTATTGGACAAGAAATAATGCAATTGAGGCACATTATATAGCAAATTAGAAGTTTACTAATTCCAATACAATTAATAACTTTGTAGAGTTTTCATCCCAAGCATTTAATGATTAATGCATATCGATTGAGATTGAATAAACTCAATACTAAAGTGAATGTGATAGTGCAAAATAAAGTTTACTAATATGGATGTGCACTTTATCGTGATGGGATCACGAATCACCTTCGGAAGGGGTACAGTGATAGAGAAGGAATAAATCTGAAATTTACTTCCGGAGTAGTAAATCTGAAATTTGCTCGTATAATAGTAAATTAGAAATTTACTAAAGTAAAAGGCACATGGCGTAGTAAACTTGGAGTTTACTAGTACTATTAGTTGGCATGAATGATTCGACCATATCGAAGATGTGCATACTGAATAATAGACTTCTATTGAAGAACTAGAAGATTCTTCAAGAATTCTTTATGTTGCTTGTTCTCATGATAAGTTGAAAGGATCAACTAATGTTGGGACTAAATCTCTAACTTCTGAAAAGTGTAAAAGGTAAATATGGGCCCATTCACTTTTCATGTGATAGGAAAATTGATGCATCTATAAGAGAATCACACGTGAGTTTGTTGTCAACCTGCAGTTTGGCATTCGTAAAATTGTTTGTGCAAGAAAACTAAGTTAAGAGCACAACTTTCAGAATATGTAATCAATACAATTCATCTTGATAATGTTGATAAATATCCAATATGATGTGATATTAAATGCCTCAGATAAATAGATGAATTATTTCTTATGAGAACAAAGTTTCATGTGTTGATTTGAAATACGATATTACATACAAAAGTAATTGTACGCATTAGAACAATAAATTATCATCAATTTTTCTCTCAATTGATTTATGGTTAGGGACCATATATTTTCCATCTAATAATTTTGATGTGTGGTATATGATTAGTGTATATAATATGATGCGCAAAAATGGATTCTCCAAAATAGATTGAGATGTATGTTAATTTATCTAACATAAGGGGGAGATAAGAAGCAACCAAGAGTTGTAAATACTCCTATTGAATGTCCCTAAAGGACAGGGTTTACGACATACATGAAGCATGATAGACCAATCGATTCTAAATTGAATAATACTTGAAAAAAGTGGAGAAGCAAATGATTAAAATGATCATATTGAGGAGGTAATGTGCTTTTGAAGATCCTACGACATAACACTTCATGAAACCTTATGAGAGAGATAGGTACCTAAAAATAATGAGGTCATGAGATCTTAATAAGTTATGTCGTTTTATGAATGGATACAAAGTAATATTTCATCGACCATATCTTTGATACAATATAGCGTAATATTGAAACTGACTATGAGGATATGAATTCTATGTCTATTAAAGCATGCTGGTGTATAAATAATTATCAAGTGAAAAGTGGAATGATGCATCTTGGTATGCGTAAAGCTTATTTAACTTACAATCTAGACACTAGAAGATGTCATACAATAAATATTGAATGTTGTCACTTGACAAAATTTATATGATAATATCCAATGGATTCAAAATCTAAAGCATATACTAGTTTTTGAAAAACTTGTTTATAATCCTTGTATATAGATTAAAGAAATCAATAATCTTTTGTATTGTTATACAGGTTGATGACTTGAATTGAAACTCTTGGAGAGTTTTCAAAAGGGCAATAGATTGTTTGCTTAAAGAAGTTGAAGTGAGGAACTTGCAGAATTCTTTGATCCTGAAGGATGATTCATAAAAGGAGATAGAAGGAAACACATTTCGTCAAAGCTTTTCTACAGACACATGATCTCCAAAGAATGGTGATATCCACATGTAACAAGTTTCTCCAAGTAATAATATGGCTGATTTATTCACCAAGTCTCTACCAACTACAACTTTCAAGAAGATGATGCACAAGCTTGGAATGCGAAGATTCAAGTCTTTGGATTTATGCTCACATTAGGGGGAGTTGATGCACGATATACTCTTTTTCCCTCATAAGGTTTTGTCCCATCTGGTTTTCCTTGTATGATTTTTAACGAGGCATCCAAAATGCATATTATTAGATATGTGAACTCTTTTTCCTTCACTAGAATTATTTTCCACTGGGTTTTATCTAGTATGGTGTTAACGAGGCATATAATCTATCAAATAGACATTCAAGGGGGAGTGTTATAAACATATTTGTGTTATAGTGAATGTCTATTATGTAGAGTCCTTTTAGGGTATAGTTAGGAATCCTACTTGGGACCAACTCAATTTCCCCCATAAATAGAGAGGTTCTCTTCATTGTAAATGAGATCTGTGAATCCTGAATACACTTCTAAAGGAATAAGAAGTCTTATCTCTTCTCCATACGTTATTCTTCTTCTTATTTTATATAGTTTCATAACAATATGTATAATATATAAAAATGTCTTTTAACTTTGTATTCTTAATCGTGCCCCTCCCCCCTCCCCCCCCCAAAAAAATATAATAAAAAGAACACTCTATATTAAAAAGAATAAAAATAAAAGTACAACAAATAAATTTGAAACTGACGAGTACTTATTGATTCTAATTTGGACTCTTCAAAAAGTTTTTTATCAAATCCATTTTCTCCAAGTTTTAGTTTTTAAAACATAAAATCATTCAACTTCTTGTCAAATAAAAGTTGTTGCAAAAGTATATTTATGGCAATGAAATTGAGTACATATTAATTATCTAGACAGTCTTCTCGTTGGAAGTTGAGTTATTCCATTTTACTTGTTGCATCAAGTTTTGTTGATCTGTCTAATTAAACCACAAAAAATATTGTAATTGAATAATTGAACAATTCTTACAATCTTCCTTTTAAGAAGAAGAAGAATTTAAAACTTACGAAATTCATGGATAAAAAATGTGAGAAAACCACTCTATTTATAGACAAAAAATGATAGTATGGAAAATTTCTTAATGTGCCTTATCAAGTAAGTCACAACCCTTTAGAAAAATCACAACCATTCGGAAATGCGATAACTCATCGAAAAAGTCACAAGTCTTTAAAAAAGTCATAACCTTTCGGCGAAGTCACTACCCATCAATGTAAAAAATTGTCAACTTTTAATATAATATAGAACTAATAAATAAATAAATAAAATATAATATAAAATATAAAATATATACTAAATTATGTGTTTTAAGTTGGGGGTATTATAGGATTTTAACATTCACGTTAGGGAGGTCATGCTTTTATTGTAGTATAGAAGATATATGTATATATATATAGTTAAAAAAATATACTGAAATACCAATAATTTAATGTTAGCAATGAAATAATCAATTGAAGATCATTTTCTGTTGTCCTTGATATACAAAGTGTAAAAGTTTGTAAAAATGTCTTATTCCTAGAGGGTACATACCTTGTGTTTGGAGAAATAATTTCCTAAAAATACTTAAATAAGCAAAAAAAAAGTGTATTTATATATAGTTGTAAATTATTCAAACTTCTACTTCTCCAAAGTAATTTGACCATCTCACTTTATGAATTTCTAATGATCCGGAAGGTCATTTTTAAATTTTTCATAAAATTACTATTTTCTCCTCTTGATATTGGCCTCGAGTCAGTTTTGAATAAGTTTTAAAATTAGTTCTGAGTTTTTAGTTAAAAGTTGTGAATTTTGAAGATTTTTTAATTTGAAAGGCTAAAGTAGGTAAAAATGGTTTTCTATGTCTTTTGGAGTTTCGAGTAATAGAAATAAATTCCACAATTCCATAAGGCCTGGAATGTGGAAATTGGTCTAAAATAGATGTAGTTTCAAATTTGAGTCTTTTTGAGGATTTGAGGTCCTAAGTTGGAAAATTATGAAATTTTAGCTTTAGAGTTGACTTTGGTAAACATTTGGGGTTTTGATGTTCGGAGTGGAATTCGGGGGAAAATTTTAGGCCTAGGTGATGTCATGGTTGAATTTAAAGGTTCCGAGATTGATTTTTCCTTTTTAGGCGTTATGTTCATTTCTTGTGACTTTCACGAGTTTTGGGTTAAGGAGACCTCACATTCATGTTTTGATGGTTGTATTGAGTCCATAACATCGAGTTTAGTTAATTTGCATATATGGATTGTGTGTACAAGGTTCTGAATGAATCTCGAGGGTCCAGCCGGAGACTTAGAGATTGGTGATATTAGGTTGCTGTTTTGGTATCCCACATGATCGCGGAGCTAGACCGCATTTGTGGAGGGCCTTAACGATGGTCTTCCCGTTTTCGTGATAGACCCTACGTTCATGGAGCGTTGACCTGGTGGCCATCATTTTCAGTGAGAAGCTCCCATGTTCATGGAGCCCTTTTTATATGTTATCCGTCTGGGTTCGCGGATAGGGGTCCACGTTCGTGGAGGTTCCCTTGATAGAATGCCTTCCAAAATTCGGTTTGAACCACATTTCTCAATTTATGAGTTTTGGGAGCTTTGGGGTTACGATTTGACCAATGTTTTTGAAAAGAAATATTTGGGTAACGATTCCTAATCTTAAATCTTTATTTAGAACTACTTTTCATGAATTTAATTGTTAATCACGGTTTTGAAATGATAAATTGGGGTTTAATTCAAGAACCCAAGAACTTGATAAAATGACGATTGTAAATTGATTTTAACTCCTTTTTCGAAATGGTTTTCACCAATGAGTTCCAATGCCCTGGGTAATGTTTTGAAGTAAATCTTTTTTGATTTAAACCTCCTTTCAAGAATTGGATATTTTAGTAGATTGACCCATTTTAAGAGTGTATGAATTGGGAGTTGTTATTTTTTAAATCTTATTGTGATTACATGATTGAACTAGATTGCGTTGCTTTGGATATTAATCGGTAGAGGAAGACTCTAGTCTTGGATTGACATTGATTGAATTGAGGCAAATGAGCTCCTAAACCTTGTCAATATAGTAGAATCCAGTGTTTCCCTTCATTGTGTGTGTAGGGGATTAATAGGAATGAGGTGAAGGATTCATTGTTCCACTTGATTAATCTTAATTAAGAAAAAGGGGATCAATGAAAAGGCAATGTGTGGATCATAATGCTTTGGGAATTGCCTTGTTGTGGACCCTATTTTATTGATTGATGAAATGCTTGATGGAATTAATATGGACATGAATTGCTTGAGCTCTTGTCTCTTCCTTATGGTGTAAATTTCTTATTTGCATTAATATTGTTGTGCACTGTGATGAGACATGTGAGATATAGCCGAAGGGAAAAGGGATCTAGCTAGTGATATGATATAAAGTCAAAGGAAAATGGTTCCTACTATTGATGAGATATAAAGCCGAAGGGAAATAGTTTTGGATAGTGATGATCTGCCAAAAGAAAATAGTTTCGGCAAGTGATATGAAATAAATTTGAAGGGAAATGGTTCCGTCTAGTAATATAATAGAAAGCAAAAGGAAAATGTTTCCGGCTAGTGGTATTATGCCAAAGGTAAATGGTTTCGGAAAGAGTTTCACTATTGTGATTTGATGCATCTTGTTACTTGTGATTGATCTACTACTTGTGATTGATACATTTGATACTTGTGATTTGATATCATTAATACAGTTGGCTGTTGAACTATGACTATTGAACTGTGATTGTAAAATCTTGTGAACTGTGTATTGTGAAACTGTTTGGTTGGGCTGATTTCTATGTATGTTGTAGTTTGAGGAGATTCGGTTGGGATGAAAGATGTACTTAAATTCTAGCTCGATTTTCATTATTTGTTAGATTTCTTGTTGAGTACCGTGTTGGTTGGTACTCACTCCTTGCTTCTACACATATGCAAGTTCCAATCCGGATCCGTGTGATTGCTCTTCTTCTAGTTACATATGAGGCTCTCTGAGGATATGTTGAGAGGTAGTTTCTTGTCATCCCGATGGACTATCTTGTTTCTTACCTTTTTCTTTGTTCTATTTGAGATACAAATACATTGAGACTTCTAATTATCTTTCAATTCCTCATTTAATATATTAGTAGATAGTATAGGTGACAACCAGGTTTTTGGGTTATATTAGAATGAATATGTTTTCTGCTCTTCTGTTATTCTTGCTTCACTTTCTACATTTCTTTGGTATTATTGGGTTAAGGCTGACTTTTCTTAGTGGGAACTAACAAGTCTCATCACCTCCCTTTTGGGCTCGTGACAAATGGTATTAGAGCCTCAGTTTCATAGGTCTCACGTGTGTCCAAGAAAAACATATGTAGAGTCTCGCGGATCGGTATGGAGATGACTGTACTTATCTTCGAGAGTATATAAAGATTGTTAGGAAACTTCCTTGTGTTCATTCTTTCTTATAGTGCATGGTTACCTCACTATTGCTGAGTGGCCGCTTGTTTTTTGGTAGACGCGAAGGACCAAAGCTTCTATTTCCACTAGTAGAGAGGAGGTAGTCCCTAAAGCAGTCACTGAGACCCCAGCTAGGAGTAGAGGTAGGATCGAGCCAGAGGTCGTGTTTAGGGAGTAGCACCGGCTAGAGGCCATGCCTGTTGAACGACACTATCTAGAGGAAGAGCTAGAGAGGTCTCACCTGAGTCAAAGGTTGAGGTTGTTAAGGATCAAAATCTTCATGAGTACGCAACTCCTTTGTTTCAACACGCCATTTTTTAGATGCTAGGTATGTTGGAGAACTTCTCTTAGAGTGGTGGGCAGGTAAACCACGTGGTTCTCTACCGAGGGTAAGGGAAAAAAACCTAGGTCAACAACATGTTCCAAGTATTCATGATCAGCGAGTAAGCGGCCGGTGGTTCTTGCACCAGCTATTGGTGTACAGATTCATCCTGAGGTTATTCTGACATATGTTGATCATCACATAGAAACGTTGGATCCCCTCTAGAAGAGTGGGATACATTCTCCAATGCTTTGCAAGACCAATTCATTCTTCGGAGTGTGAAGGAGGAGAGTCGACTGATGTTTGAGGACTTGAGACATGGAAGTTTGTTTGTGACTGAGTATGAAGTCCATTTCTACGAGGTTTCATGGCATGCTATGTCCATTGTTCAGGATGACGCGGAGAGAGTCTGCATGCTTGTGAGATGGTTGACTTTCTCCATCAAGTCTTATATGTTTAGAGTAGCAAGAGGGGGCTTCCATCCAGTCCATTCTATGTACCGCTTTGGAGCCAGAGTTGATAATTAAAGAGGAGCTTGGGGAACCCAAGAGGGCTCGATTATCTGGTAAGTTTTCTAGCACCTCATCTAGATGTAGAGGTTCACATAGAGGTAGTAGCTCCTTTTAGCGTCGTGGGTCTATTAATTCATCTATGCCAACAACTGAGAGTGGGCAGACATCTCGAGGATCCTATGGTTCTTGTTGAGGTGGCCATGGTAGTTCATCTAGTCCTGCACATCAGTCATCCATATCGAGGTGTTATTAAGGGTGTGGGATCCAGGTCATATGATTTGGAAATGTCCTCTATAGACTAACTCAGCACCCGAGCGTAATTATTCTGCTGCCCCAGCTAGAGATTCACCGCCTCTAGCCAGGGGTGAAGGCACATGTAGTAGGACTTCTGTTGGGGTGCTACAACTTAGGAGAGCAAAGGTTGGGTTACTACTCAGATTGGTGGTAATTGAGAAGGACAATGTTATGCTTCTCGAGGGAGGCAGAGGCAAAGACTTTTGATACTGTGATCACAGGTATCATCCTAGTTTTCCATTGACCTGTATCCGTATTATTTTATCTAAGGTCTACTTTCTCGTATGTGTCTACCTATTTTCTATTGGATTTGATATTATGTGCAATAGCATACCTATGTCTATTCATGTTTCTACCCCAATGGGTGAGTCCTTAGTGGTAGATCAAGTGTATCGATCCAGTCTTGTTTCATTGGTTGGGTATGATACTTGGATAAACTTGATAATTTTTTGGATGACAGACTTTTATTTTAGTTTGGGTATAATTGTCTCTCCCTGCATCACATTATTCTTGATTGTTATGCTAAAACTATGACCTTAGCGATGTCTGGTGTCCTGAGAGTTGAGCTTATGGGGGCTAGTGGTTCTTACCCTAGCAAAGTTATCTCCTTCATTAGAGCTCAGAGATTGGTTTATAAAGGGTGTTTGTCCTATTTGGCCTTTATTCAGTATACTAGTGTTGAGCCACCTCCCTTGGATTCTATTCCCGTGGTTCGAGAGTTTTTAGATGTGTTTCTTACTGATCTTCCATATGTTCCACTAAATAGTGACATTGATTTTCTATTGACTTGGAGACGGGTACCAAGTCCATCTCTATTCCTTCTTATTGAGCAGAGTTAAAGGAATTGAAGGATCAGTCGCAGGATTTGTTGAGTAAGAGGTTCATTTGCCCTAGTTTGTCTCCTTGGGGTTCTCCTATTCTGTTCGAGAGAAAGAAGGATGGAACCATGAGAATTTTCATTGATTATTGATAGTTGAACAAAGTTAAAATGAAGAACAAGTATACTCTTCTTCGTATTGATGACCTATTTGACCAGCGTTAAGGGGCATCTTTATTTTCTAAGATTGATAAGTGTAAGAATAGCTTTCAAAAGCTCAAGACCTTGTTGACTTCGTCTCCTATTTTGACTTTACCCAATGAGGGTGTGGACTTTACTGTTTATTGTGATGCTTATGGAGTGAGGTTAGGTACTGTTCTGATGTAGAAGGGAAAGGTGATCGCCTATGCTTCTAGACAATAGAATACCCATGAGAAGAACTATCTTACTCATGATTTAGAGTTGGCAGCTGTAGTGTTTGTTCTTAAGATATGGTGACATTATATATAAGGGGTAAACTATGAGGTCTTCAGTGACCATTGGAGTCTTCAATTCATCTTCAGTCAAAGGGATCTACACTTAAGGTAACACAGATGTCTTGAGTTACCAAAGGACTATGACATCACCATCATGTATCATCCAGGGAAGGCCAATATGGTGGTGGATGCTTTGAGTAGAAAGACTTCTAATATGGGGAGTCTTACCGCAATTAGTGTTGATGAGAGACCATTGGCTAGAGATGTTAAGAGGTTAGCCAAAAGTCTAGTCCGATTGCAGATTTCTAAGAAGAGTACTGGTTTGATTGCTTTCACAGAGGCCCATTCTTCTTTGGTTGAGCAGATCTGTGAGCACCAATTTGATGATAAAAGATTGTATCTCATTCGAGACAAAGTGTTGAGAGGGGAAGCAAAGGAGGATTTCCTTGATTTTGATGGTGACTTGAGGATCAGAGGCATGATTTGTGTGCCCATGTCAATAACCTGAAAATCGAGCCATGATGGCGTCCACTATAACCCACTGAGTTGAAAGCCTAATCCTAAAAATAGACCTCGAGAGACAACAATATAATAGTAATAAATTAAACAACAGAAAGGAGAAATAGGAATAGGAGAATTGACCATATCGTGAATCTGTACTACGATACACAAAAGAGGCCTAAAAGAGATCGAGAAGACAAAATAACACAAGAATAAATCCGTGACCAGGTATAACCTATAAAGGAGCTACTAAATAAATAAGGTCATAAATACAAAGAAGTTGACAAATCCAAAAGACAAAAATATAAGTCAGTGCAAAAGAGGGAAAGGAGCAAGTCTTTATACACCAAGAGCTCACTACGATCAAAGTCTTTGACGGCTGAGGATGACCCAACCCTCACTAAGGGTGTCCAGAACTAGGAGCTGTATCAGAAAAAGATGCAGAAGCTCAGTATGAGTACCAAAACATGGGGTACTCAGTAAGCATCATAGGCTGACCGGTCTTAGAAAGATCAAATGTAAATAAATAGAACGATGAAACTAACAAGGTAAGAAAAATCTAAACAAGCTAACATAAAAATAGAGGATAGATGAATAATACCAAGAATACAGGCAAAAGGTATGAACAAATCATAAAAAGACTCAAAATATACATTGTCCAAGTCACAAAATGATACAGTACAAACACTAAGTAAGGAAACTCATAAGCTCGGAAGAAACATTGAGCCGCTTGGAATGATACCTCGATCTTAACCAGAAGCCACTAACCCGGATAGATGCATCCACGGGCCGCCTGGGATAGCACGTCGAGCTTATCCATAATATGAATCCAGAAGATAGTATCTAACCTGGCCAAAGCCAATGGGCCACTCTATATAGTACATAAAGCTCATCAGAGTAAAAACAACCGAACTACTTCAATAATTCAAGTAAAATAGGATTTTTGTCACTTTAAAGACAAACGGGTCTCCGAGGCCTTCAACTCATTAAAACAATATTTTCCCTTTTTTAAAACAAAGTTATTTCAATCATGGATCCATCTGAAAATACAAACCCACCCCGACATCCTGACAACTAGGTCATTTCATGCCCATAAAACCTTGAAGAATACCATTAAGAACACAAGAATAGTTACATGGAACTCCTGCTTCCTGCTCACGGCCTCAGTCCCAATAATTCAATAATCAAGAAACCAGTCGAAAATCAAGAATTTATCAAGGCACACAAATCAACCCAAAATAGCTCAAACATACATCAATTCTAAGTTTCATACCACCTACGAGCATTTCTAAGGACACTAGTCAACAAGCAAATGGACAACCTAAACTAAGGCTTCCGACTAAAACAGCCTAAACAACCAAACAATAGCCATAAATCAACTAATGATAAAAACCTAACCAAATCCTAAAGTTCAACCAAATCACACGATACAATGCATTTATAATCAATATAAAAGAGCCAAGTCTAGAAAAAAAGAGACCATAACCTACCTCAAGGCGGAAAACCGCACACGAACAGCTACTAAGGAACCTTACCCTTCCAAAGAGCCTCAGAGTAGTGCCAAACTATCATTAATACCAAGGGAACACAAAAACAATTAGTACCAAGCAATAATCAACAAAGAAAAGATAAAATAATAAGAAAACCCCAAATGGAAAACATGGGACCCACGCATGGAGTCAAAAAATTAACTCCTTCACAAGGTACTAACCTACGCAAGGAATTTGTGCCCCGAAAATGGGCACAAATCGAGTTTTAATCAAGCCAAACCAATCCCACCAATTAATTTAGCTTAAGGGTTCAAAATAGATAAATAAAAAGAAATTTGTGGAAATTACCAAGAGAAACAGAAGATTCAACAACCCCAAAATGAGCCCACAAACTTTCCCGATGTGCTCCATCAAGAATGACCCAAAAGTAACTCCGGAAGCTCTCAAAATCCTCCAAAAACAAAAGTTGGAAATAGGGGTTAGAGGCTTCCAACGTCTTTTAAAAAGATAATGACAGGCCTCAAATTGCCTTTGGCGAACGCGGAGGCCTTTCTGTGATCACGGAGATCATCAGAGCTAACCCTCTGTGAACATGGTGCGAGGACTGTGGAATGAGAGGCCAAGGAGGTAAACCCTTGGTGAACGCGATTCGAGGCCTACGAATGTGAAGGCAAGGGAATGTGATAAAAGTCCAGCGAACGCGGAGGTAGAAAGAGTTGATCTCCGTGAACGTATCCAAGGGACTGCGATAGCAAAGAAGAAATCAGTGTTGCACCAGCAGCAATGCATCACCAAAATGCTAAGGCCCAAAAATCCTCTTTTGAGGGTCCAGAACACGTTTGGAATCCCGTTGACACATTATAATGCTCAAATCACACTCTAAAATAAGTCAAAAGAGTGAGCGGTCGTCATCAATAAAAATACCCAACTAAGAGTCTGGGTCGAATCCCAAAAAGAACAAAGTAATGGCAACTGAAGATATAAAGGTTAACTAGATACTAGTTTGAATCTAAACATGCAATATACAAAACTATCAAATAGAAGGTGATTTTTCTATTTAAAACTGCGAATGGGGGTAGAGACGATATCAAGCAAGGGATGTATGGGAATTGGGCGAATTTGAGATTCAATCAATACTCAATGATCCATTGCAATTCAATCTAAGATTAATCACTAATAGATAGTCTAGATCATCTTAATTTAACCCTAATCTCTTTTCGGTCTCAAAGGGTTATATCACGATATCTCCTTTCGATTTCAATCGCATCAATACAAAACAACCCACTACCTTAACTTAGACCTCTCTTTTGAAAGAAAATTTGCACCCAACATTGAAACCCTAAACTTTCATCTGTTGATCTCAAATTGAAGATTCAAAGTCACAATGCAATTATCGATCTAATTTTTCACTTCAATCAATCTCTTTCGAGCGTCAATCGGAGATCGAAAGCTACGATTGAGCGTGCACTCTCAACCTATATATTGAAACATGAAAACTAGATAGAACCTATTTCATGAAATCAACATAGAAACAAGGAATTACAAAAGCAATAGAGAAATTAATGAAACACCCAAATAGCTTTGTCTATTTCTAGCACAAAAGCCACAATTTCATACACACAATCACACCCACATTTCTAGCAATTAAGAACAAGAAAATGAAGAAGTGTAAAAGGAATTTACAAAGATAGAACACAATCTCCAAATCCGCAAAAGAAATGTGAGGCAACTTGTTTTCAATGTCTCAACCCAAGTCAAGAGCAATGCAAAATCAATTATAAGATGAGTGTTTCTTCTCTTTCAAATATTCTCTCTCCAACCAAAATTCTATATACTGATAATTTTCAAACCCAGCCCTTTTTCTGCATTTTTGCCAAGGCTTGAGAAGTTCCCATTTCGTCCTTGTTTGAAAAAGGGGGGGCTTCACAGAAGCGGCAGTAGGTTCGCATAAGTGAACTTCACAAAAGCGAAGATCAGTTCGCTTAAGCGACCTATGCCTTTTTGGTCCATTTCGCAGAAGCGAACCTCGCGTCTTCGCTTAGTCAAGCTTTTGACTTTTTTGACTAGTCCTTCACAGGTGTGACACCTGGGACATGTTTTCTGCTAGATTTTACTCTTTTTAGCTTTGATTCCACTTTTGATCAACCTTTTATTTCCCAGTATCAAAACACCTAAAATCACACAGTTCAAAGGCTAATTAACCTCTTTCTCTACATTGAATGCCATAAAATCATAAGAAAAGAGCTCTAAATGAATGCAAATTGATACGTTCCAAGTCCCATTGAGACAGACAGGCACCCGATGCCCTAAAGGCCTGAGAGAACCCACTTATGATGTGTGCTTATCGTACATGCAACTATGGTAACTATAAATCTTTGATGAGTATAGATTAAATACCTTGATAAAAGACTAACATAGAAAGGCCCAAAATAATTGTACATACTAGGTCGTTGAGGCCTTAAATACAAGAAACAAGACATAACCACACTTTACTTTGACATTTAGTGTAAAAAGCCTCTAAAAGATAGACACTTAGCTTA
Source organism: Solanum appendiculatum (assembly GCA_018342035.1). Lineage (NCBI taxonomy): Eukaryota > Viridiplantae > Streptophyta > Magnoliopsida > Solanales > Solanaceae > Solanum > Solanum appendiculatum. Next base: position 154,152 of record JAGDQO010000347.1, on the reverse strand, counting down.
GGTCGGGACATGACCCCGCCATACCCTTAATTGTAATATAACATCAAAAATATGTTAGAGACTCAACAATTCCCGAATCAACATAGAGCTCACCAAAGGCCGCTGAGTATCCTGTGCTTCTATTGGACAGATTCTATTTGCTTGACTACATGTACCTGCAACATGAAACACAATGTCCCCATGAGGGATGTCAGTATGAAATAATGTAACGAATATTTAAGGCCTAAAGTATCCATATCTAAAATAAGTGCTCAAGTGAAATCAAGTACAAATGGAAAAATATTCTGTATAAATAAGGATAAGAGACCACCTTTGCTTATATTTGTGAAATCATGTACATTACATTCTTTTCATTATTTTACTCATTTTTTCTTTGTAGACTTTGTAGTATGTGACTAAAAGACCAGCTGATCAGTGGTAGAAGAGGATGACCCATGCTAGGCATTTTAACCCCTGGGATGCGGTCCTCATAAATATACAAATCCGGATCGACCCCTGCTAGGCTTTTAGACCCTGGGTTGCCACCCATAATAATATAGATTGAGATTGGCCCATGCTAGGTATTACCACCCCTGAGCTGCCACCCTTAAGTACAAGAATTAGGATTGGCCCATGTTAGGTGTTTTAACACCTTAACTGCCACCCTTATGTACAAGAATTAGGATCGGCCCATGCTAGGTATTTTAACCTCTGAGGTGCCACCTATAATTATATAGATTCACCTTACCTTGTCTATTTAATCTTTGAAATTGTTCTTTAGATATTCATAACTCTTTTGAGATTTAGGACTATATACCAGTGATGTAGACATGCGAATAAATTAATTGAGGCAGAAACAATGATAAAGGAAGCAAATGTAACTTTATTGTGGTACTTAGGAACTCATATGACTCATGAACTTCATTGCACACAAATAATATATAGAGTTTATCCTTGAAGATGTGTGGCAAGTAAGGGCCTGTAGCAAATGAGTCATTAAGGTGTATAACAAGTGAGCAGGTGATTCTGCTTAGAAGATGCTTCATGTAAAACATATTTGGACCTCTTACATGGGGCATACATGTATTTGTAATAGAGAAGTAACTCCTCAAATGGAGAGGCAAGGACTGTATAAGATGATACGATAGCTAAACACTTAGTTGACGATGTCAAATGAGAGAGTGCATAAAAATATGAACTAATGAAACCCATGACAGAACCCAAATAAGTGTTGTACATTCCAGGTAAGGACATATAAAATGAATAATGGACATAATGTGTATCTGACATATAAATACTCATAACATGTGTAATGTAGATTCTTATTGACTCAACGAACCTCATTTGACTTGGTGGATAACTCATGAAACATACTGTTTAAAGTACCCTTGTCAAAATAGTACATTGGAAGTATAAACAAACCAATATTAGATAATGAACACGTATAGAAGTAGTTTGACAGTCTTTTGAAAATTCAGACAATATAAGGAAGATCATTAGCTAAATTGAAGATTGTACACCCTCACATTGTATCTTTTACCATTAGGAGCACTTAGAGATCTCAATTTGTTGATACACAGAATATAGGACTTCAACCCAAAAGATATGGAATCAAATAGTCTTACATACCTCAATTCCAAATTCATATAGCTTACTAAGTGTCAACCTGTCCTTTAATGTGATAATCTTCATCTACAAAAAATGTAAACTAATAAGGCTAATATTAGGAGCTAACCAAACAACTCGGGATATTTCAACTCGTCAAAACAGTAGCTGGGCAGCAAGCCCATAATCCTTCTAATTAAGAGTGTTCTTCACATATTCTGTCCGCTATACTTATTTACATGGAACGACCTTCTATGAGGTTTCTTTGGCACACCCCGGGTAGTATGCTTACAACAATTTCAACTTTAATGGTGTATCACCACAACCTTCGAATCTTCCCAGTAACAGTTATACCCAATTAGTCTGTAAGTTCATCCACGAACTTATTAAATAAAAACAATAATACATTACTCAACATCCCAAAATAACAAATAGAGTTGAATTCACGGCTTTCAATCACCATCCCATGAGTTCCAATTAATAAGTATGTCTAGAATTATCAAATGAACTAATAATTAGAGGTTGTGGCAGGGCCTTACCTTGGCTATCTTAATCTGTTACTGTCCATCAATTACAGTTTTTGTAACCTTTTCTAAACCACAAAATGGGAGAGGAGAACCAGCACAAGCATCACATGAAAATGAGGGAAAGAACCCGGGCTTATAACATGAAAGTTTTACCTTAATCTTTGGAAGAGAGTGGCAGAACCTTGGAGGCCAACACATATAGCTATCTCTATTTCACTCCCCTTGAAGAACTGTCCAATATACTTGAAGCCATGGAGGAGAGAAGGTGATCTTGTGGCTGCTTTGGAAGAAATAAGATGAAAAATACATAGAACCCTAGTGGGAAAATTGGGTTGTTGTTTCATCTTGAGAGAGAGAAATATATGAACTTGAGAGCTTAAAATTTGGATGAGAGGGAAATGAGATATTTGTATCAGATTTTGGCCTTAATAGGTTCTCTTTTGCCACTTTTCTTTTACTTCATTTGAGGCCACCATGTGTCTTTAATTTAGGCCACACATTTAAGTAGGTGATGCACCTACTTTTCAATTCAAATTATTTATTGTGGGCTACGACAGATACGGCCTTGGACCGCCATTCTTTTTCATTTTTTCACCTTTTCTTTGACAGATTGGGCCTCAAATTAATCACTTAATGTAGGCCTCCATATGGCCTATACGTCAAAGCAGGTGAGACACCTACTTGGTCCTTTTAACTTAGTCCATATACTTTAAGTAGGTGATGCACCTACATGTCACCTAATAGCTTAATTTAGTAAAGCCAACACCTCACTTATTTTATACCATTTTCCAGATCATAGTCTCTTTACAAGACCTTAACACTAATACACGCTTGACCACTTATGACTTTAACATCAAATACCAGCTTTTACTATCTCGAGTTCAAATATTTTTTTTCATGTCCACTTAGTTGTATAAGTGCTGGAAGGTACGGGGTATTACATCATCTCTCCCCCCCCCCCCTTGGATCATTCATCCTCGAATGAGAGGTGTTGTTCATAACAAGGTCAACCTTGTGTATTTTTCAAAAATTTTGCAAGAGTTTCCTTTGTACATCAAACTACCCAAAACATATCAGCTAACCAAAAGCACGTATGGGCAAGCCTCATTAGGGCGTTGCAGTAAATGTAGCACATGTATTAATCAAATTACAAGTAAGTCTCCTCTTAATCACATATAATCAAGTAACAATTTTGTACAACAAAATTTAACGTTCTCTCCTTTTTATAAACCGGCCTAACAAATACTTGAAATACGAGAATTACAAATAGTAGAATAAGTTAACTAATGTGAAACAAACCTATGAACAAGTTGATATATGTATATGTTATAATCATGTAGGAAAGACACATAATATTGGAACTTGGAAACTTTCCCTAGCCATTTTCTACATATAAGGGTTGTACTAAAATTTACTAGGTTCCCAACCTTTTCTAGCAAAATCCTTACTTCATCCCATTATGGGGAAACTTTATCTGAATTTGTTTAATACTTAAGTCAATAAGAACAGATGGGTATAATATATTAATGCATAAGCCACATGAAGCCTATGACACATAAGCAAGCAGGCATGTGTGAACAATGAGCCATAAAGAAGTGTTTTTAGGAAACTAACAAGTGTACATAAGAGACATATGTTACATAGACATTTGAGTTATAGGGACATCTGTTGTAAAGGTCAATAATGTATAAGCAAGTGAGCTAGATGCATGTGAGAAAATGAACTTAAGACATTTAGCACATGGGAAGATGAATTACAAAAAGTTAGTACATAATCATGTGGACTACAATATATGCAGTTATAAATGACGTGAGCACGTGGACTATCACATGAACAAATATATTTCATGAAATTTGAGCAAGTGACAAATAAACTTTGGGGCCTATAATGCAAGTAGGCTATGAGACATGTAACATATAGGTAGATGGTCTATGAAGCATATGACATATACACAAGTGACTTAGGTACATATAACCCATGAGCAAGTAATTTATAATGCCTATAGTATATGAGCCATTAATCTGTAATGAATATAAAATATGGACAAGTGATTTGTGGCAAGTCATTGGCAAAATAAGGCAACATCCTATAAAATGTATAACAATAAGCAAGTTTTGTTTTTATGAAGCAAACAACACCCATATGCAAGTGTTTTATGACATATGTAACATGTGTGAAAGTGATCCATAAAGGGTATATCAGTACAAATAGTTGAGCTATAGGATATATAGCATGTACAATTATATACGCAACCAAAGCCTTTGAAACCCGGAGACATCCTATAGAAACACTCCACCATATCTTAAGTAAGAACATACTGCCACTAGTTCTAATTTGTGGGTGTAGTTTAACTTGTTTTTATTTACTCCCCTCAAAACATATGCAATTGATCTTCATGGTTTTTAACTCTTGAGAATTTTTTCTCACAAGTGTTCCAACTAATTGAATCGAGCAGCTTTCTGAGTAAATTCAAACATTAGGTCAAGGGTAGGAGAAGTCACCTATAATCTTCTGTAGTAATGGGGGTCTGAGACTAAGTATGCCTTTAATACTAGCCGACAATACATAATCACACTTGATGATTTTTTAAATAAAATAAATAAATCTTGAGGACATCATAATCAATGATCTTTTACACGTTACCAATTACACATAATATCAAGTATATGCAAACTCATATCATGATTTTATAACACATAAGGGTTAGCCACTTTGGCCCAACAAGTTAGGCATGTCCTTGCTAATGGATTTTCTGTAATGATAAAACAAGTGAGTGTGCTCCAACCCTTTTCCATGCAAAGAAACCAAATAAGAACCATTGGCATATATGATCAACCATCCTCTCCTTTTGTCGACCTATGATTGCAAATTTATTTTGTTTGCTCCATACACATACATAATAACCCATATTTATTTTGTATGAGTGATGTAGGTGCACTCCAGGGTACAACACTGGTCAATGTATCTTCTATCAATGTAATCTTTTGATCTCCCTCTTTACTCTTGTAATTATTAAGATTGGGTACTAAAATTCACATCAACACTATAATGATTTCTCTGTCTAAAGAAAGTATATAAAAAAATTGTTTAGGGAGTTCTTCTAGTGCACCTTTTAAACTGGTTAGGATCCAAGAGTCAATATCTCTCTATCGCTCTTTTTTTCACATCACATGCTTAATAAGAATCGTCTATAATAAGTATATAACCTATGTCCTCTATTCATTTAACAGTCATATACGTCATTTTCTTGTACTATCAGGGAACTTCACTCAGCTCATCCCTCCATTCTATGGATATTCAAATGTCGTTCTCCTTCATTCCCTATGTAACCAAATACTCTTTTTCTAGTGCTTAATTAATATTACACCTTCCTGTACTGTTACTATTTTAATAGGACATAACTTATGTCTAACCCTTCAACATTTTCAACCTTAATCTTTAGTTGCATTCTATTCTATAACCAAAACCGAAATCATAGTAGGGAATGAAAATACATGTAGTTTTATATGAAACAATTGAAACACTTATCCTGTGAGCTTACAACCATAAGGACCACAAATTAACCTAGCTAGGGTAATCATACACACATATCTTATAATTCTAGCTTTACCTGGGAAGATGAGTAATCATTGGGTCCCATCCGTCCACTAAGAATATCTCTAGCCAATACCACTGTGGTATATTCACCTATCAGGCTATGCTTCTACCACATCTTTTAACTAATACAAAGGTAAATCAACAACTTCTATTTCTAATACATGCATAATCCGAAAGATTTTATTTCTACTATTGAAAAGGTACTAACTTCCCTCTATAGGATTAGATCCTCAAACCACTAAAGGAGTGATGTGGAGGAAATCTCGAGCTCAAGAAGAAGTCACATTATCCTAAGAAGTTGTATATTGTTACAGCTCATCTCTATTACTAGGTAACCATTTATTGAGAAAAAAAATGAATAACCTTATTATATCTCCCTTAGATAAATCAAAATGATGCAAGTGGTACAAATGCAACTATAGATGAGACCTTTACAAGTAACACATAAACCTTTACAAGACTTTCTCTAAATTTTGATAACATAAGACCTACCTTTCTGTGGAAATTTCCTCTTGGATGATGCTGGTGTTGGCCTTTTTGTAACCTATGACCTTAACTATTGTAGGGATAATCTGGATGAAATAGATCATAATATGAGTGGAAATAGACTGATAAGAATCAAACAAAGAAAGGAAAAAGAAAGAAAGAAAGGATATGTGGATTAATATTCAAGCTATTGAAATTATGGGCAACAAGGGGCTAAAACACTCACCTCCCAATTGACTTCAATAACCTAAACTCAACCCAGGGAAGAATAATCAAATGAAACCAAGAATCACAAAGGGGTAACACTTTGATTAATCAAACCCAAGAAGTTAACTAGCAATCCTAAGAGTTCACCTTAATTACTCACTAATTACTCACTAAGAAGATACTACAATTTGAGAGTTAATATTCAACATAGTCTAAGTCTTCCAAAATGATAAAAGCTACTAATTATACCAAGGAAATAAAGAAGACATTTCTTTGACAATTTTACCCTTAATGAGAAAAGGGCCTTGTTTGGTTGTCTTCTTTGAGAATTCTTTAATTTATAAAATGTCCATTTGCACACATGGCCTCTTTCCTTCTTCTTTTTCATTTTGATGGGCTTTCAACACACTGGATGTCTTTCTTTGGTGACCTTCAAGCTCCCCAAGTGTTTCCTTTTTCATGAACATTGCTTGTAGATCTTGGAGATCCTATGCTTGACCCTGTGTGAACGGTCTTGAAGGGTACATTCCACTCATGTTAGTGTCATCCATGCTACCTATGTTATCATCCTCCCCTTCTTGAAAATGATTCGTCCTCGAATCCAAAGGATCACCTATAAAACAAGGAGATACATCAATAACATTGAAAACATTACGAACAATATACTTACTTGGTAGGTCAATCATGTAGGCATATTCATTGATTCGCTTTAGTACTTTGAAGGGTCAATCTCCTCTTGGGCTTAGCTTCCATTTTCGTACTTGTGGAAACCTCTCCTTTCAGAAATGCACCCACACCCAATCATCCGGATTGAAGATCACTTGCTTTCTCCCTCGATTCTTTCGAATGGCCACCTTTGAATTGTTCTTTTCAATGGCCTCTTTAACCTTAGCATGAATGTTCATCATCTCTTTTGCCCTTTGCTTGGCATCTATGCTCACAACAACATTTCTAGACAAAGGAGTCATGGTAATGGAAACAAAGGTTTAAAACCATAGCATACTTCAACTGGAGACATTCCAATAGAGGAGTGGAAAGACCGGTTATATGAAAATTCAATCAAGGGTAAACGGTCTTCCCAAGTAGTTGGGGTTCCTCTAATCATAGATCAAAGCATGCTTCCAAGATTCCGGTGGACTACTTTGGTTTGACCATCCGTTTGAGGATGGAAAGAAGTAGAGAACATAAGTTTGGTACCAAGTGTACCTCATAGACTCTTCAAAAAATGACTAAGAAATTTGGCATCTCTATCACTAACAATGGTTTGAGGGACTCCATGCAATTTAAGCAAATTGATGGCAAACAAAAATGCTACATAAGATGCATCATCACATTTATGGCATGGAATAAAATGAGTCATTTTAGAAAATCTATCCACTACCACAAATACACTATCATGACCTCTTTTAGTTCTAGAAAGTCCTAACACAAAATCCATAGAAATATCCATCCATGGAGCACTAGGAGTAAGAAGAGGAGTATACTTACCTTGGGGCCGAGTCGTGGATTTGGCTTGCTTGCATTCAAGACATTGTCCTCAAATCCTCTCCACATCTTGCTTCATTTTAGGCCAAAAGAATTGATCCTTAAGAATATCAAGTGTTTTACGTACCCCAAAGTGTCCCATCAAACCACCACTATGAGCCTCCTTAACAAATAGCTCTCTCAATGAGCTCGTGGGCACACATGCTCGGCCATCTTTGAACAAAAACCCATCAACCAATTGGATCCTATCAACAACCCGCTTCCCTTGACTAAGATTATCAAAGGTATCTTTGAAGTCGAAATCCATAGAATAGAATCCCTTTAATCTTTCAAATCCCATCATTCTAGAAGCCATGGTATTGACCAATACAAACCTCCTTGATAGAGCATCCGCTGCCACATTCTCCTTGCCTTATTTGTAGTTGATTACATATGGAAAGGTCTCAATGAATTCAACCCACTTAGCATGTCACTTGTTCAACTTGGATTGTCCCTTAAGATGCTTCAAGGACTCATGATCGGTCCTTATCACAAACTCTTTGTGCCACAAGTAGTGTTGCCAATGAGCCAACACCCACACAAGTGCATACAATTCCTTGTCATAAAGTGAGTAATTGAGAGTAGGTCCCATTAACTTTTCCCTAAAGAAAGCTAATGGTTTTCCCTCTTGCATCAACACATCACCTATACCAACATCCGAAGCATCACATTCAATTTCAAATGCCTTATCAACGCTTGGTAGTTGGAGCAAGGGTGAAGAACTCAAAATTGATTTCAAGGTTTGAAAGGACTTTTCTTGATCCTCACCCCATACAAAAGCTACATCTTTCTTGATCAATTCTGTCAAAGGAGAAGCAATTGAACTAAAACCCTTTACAAAACGCCTATAAAAACTTGCTAATCCATGAAAACATCTTACCTCGGTTGCATTTCTTGAGGTCGGCCAAGTCTTGATGGACTCCACCTTCTCTTCATCGACCTCAATCCCATTTGCACTAACCACAAAACCCAAAAACACAACATTATCAACACAAAATGAACATTTCTTGAGATTAGAAAAGAGACTCTCTCGTAGTAAGACATCAAACACTTGTTTCAAATGGGATACATGTTCATTCATTGTCTTACTATACACAAGTATGTCATCAAAATACACCACAACAAACTTGTTGACGAAAGGTTTGAGAACATTGTTCATTAATCTCATGAAAGTACTTGGGGCATTTGTCAACCCAAATGGCATCACAAGCCATTCGTACAACCCAAACTTTGTCTTAAAGGCCGTCTTCCACTCATCACCCGGTTTCATATGAATTTGATGATACCCACTTCGAAGGTCAATCTTGGAGAAAACAATAGAACCACATAGCTCATCAAGCATATCATCAAGCCTAGGAATGGGATGTCGATACTTCACTATGATTTTATTTATGGCTCTACAATCAATAAACATTCTCCAAGTGCCATCCTTTTTGGAAACAGGAATTACCGGTATGGCACAAGGACTTAGGCTTTCTTTGATTAACCCCCTTTCAACAAGTTCTTCCACTTGCCTTTGTAGCTCTTTGGTTTCTTCCGGATTACTTCTATAGGTCGGACGATTGGGAATTTGTGAACCCGGTACAAAATCTATTTTGTGCTCAATTCCCCTCAAAGGTGGTAATCCCGCGGGCATCTCATCCGGAAATAGCTCATCATAACCCTGCAAAAGAGAAGAAACAATACTAGGCAAAGTGCTAGTATCTTTGTTAGCATGCAATAAAAGGTTGGTGTTGACAAGGCACACTAGAAAGCGTTCCTCATCCACACCCTTTTAACACTTGCTTGGCTTAGCTATTGTGCACATGTTCTTCTTATTTTTAGCCAATGCACTTTCCTCCTTTGGAACAATGGTGGAAATTTCTCCTTCACCTTTTACCTCCTCCACCCTTATTCTCTCCTGAAGCTCCTTCATAGCCCGATAGTCCTCACTCACTTGATATGGAGTGAGAGGTGCAAGCACATACTTTTTTTCTTCAATCATGAAATTGTATTTGTTGGATATTCCTTGATGCACAACATCTCTATCAAATTTCCAAGGTCTCCCCAACAATATGTAACATACCAACATGGGAACAACATCCCAAATTAATTCCTCATTGTACTTGTCCACACTAAACCGAATACTTGCTTGTTTGAGGACCTTCATCCCTCCACTCTCATTGAGCCATTGTAGTTTGTAAGGATTGGAATGTTTGCTTGTTGGTATTTTCATAAGCTCTACCAAGGAACTACTAACTACATTGGTGCAACTTCCGCTATCAATGATTAAAGAACATACTTTATCTTTGATTTTGCACCTAGCATGAAATAGATTATCCCTTTGGTCAAGTTCTTCCTTTGCAAGGGCCCCCATAATTCTTCTCACAACACATGAAAGATTGAAATTCATTTTCAAGTCTTCAACATCATCAAGCAAGGGTTTTCCCTTCTCCATGAAGCAAGCAAAATTCACCCTCTCATCCAACCTCTCTTCTTCATCCCTCGAAGCATCTCCCTCTTTTTCAATTCTATCCCCCTCTCCCTCAATCTTTTCTTTTCCCTGATCTTCATCTTCGTCTTATACCCATACCGAAGAGCAACAATTGTCCTCCTATGTGGACACTCACTAGCAACATGTCCCCTCTCTTGATATCTAAAGCATTGAATTGTAGAAGGACAAGGAAAGTTAGATTTAACATAGTTACCTCCTTGTGGTTTCTCACTTGCCTTGGATTTGTAATCAAGCTTGACTTGGGTAGCTTGACCACCACCTTTAGGTTGCTCCCTAGAAGATGTTGTCTTCCAACTATCTCTACCGTTGTCCCATATGGAAGTTGGAGAGTTTTTGGCCTTGTACGACTTTTCTTCCTTCAAATCCGCTTCTATCTTTGAGGAATCATGGAAAGCCTCTTCAAGAGTCTCATAGTTTTTAAGCTTCAATGGCTTCAAGATATCATACCTCAAGTTTTCCAATAATCATATCACCGTACATTGCATATTCTCTTCAATTTTAGACTTCAGCCGCAAGTTCTCAAATTCATAATAATATTCTTCCACACTTTTGGTACCTTGCCTCAACATATAAACCTTGTTGAGCACCTCTTGGTAGTAGTTTGGAGTCAACTATCTCAACTCCATAAGTGTAATCAACTCTTGCCAAGTAGGTAACTCGTAGCTATGATGGCTCACTCTTTCCCTCCTCTTGGACTCCCACCAAGTTGATTTGTACCCTTCGAATTGTGTGAGAGCATACTTCGCCTTCAAAGTTTTCGAGATATTATTCATGAGAAGGATTCTCTCACTTTGAATTTTCCATTCTAAGAACTCATCAGGGTCACTACTTCCTTTGAACCGTTGAAGTGTGACCTTGATATTGTTCAAGCCCCTATCTTGATCATTCCTCTCCCCAAACCTATTTCCTCTATTTCCCATCCTATAGCCTCTATATCCCATCCTATCTCCTCTATATCCCATCATATCTCCTCTATTCCCAAATTCTTGATTTTCCATTCCTTGGTCCCATCCCAAGTCCCGAGGTCATACTCCTTTCCTTGGTACTCCATATCCATCCCTACCCCGATGCTCCAAAAACTCATCATTATTGAACTCCTTATGTATTTCATCATAGAGAGGATTTTTGTATTGGTAGGGCATTTGAGGTGCATTTTGTGGAAGTGATGTGTAGGGTACATGAAAATATGCATTGGACGTATTTTGAAATGGAGTTTTGTATTGAACTTGGTTTGCCACAAAAGGAAGATTCTCTTGTGGTTTGTGATATAGGGTTGTGGATTTGGATGCGGTGTAGGTTGTCTTAGGTGGTTTGGAGGGTTGTTGGTTTGGAAAGTGGGGCGTTGGTAGTTTCGGGTTCTACTTTGTGAAGGAGAACATAGATTACAAGCATGTCCTAGAGTGATGGTGGTGGAATGCACAAACGCCCTCCTTGTCTCCTTATATTCGGTTTGAATTGCTTTCCCTCTATTCTCATTCTCCACCCGTACCAACCTTTCCTACATACCTCCCGTCCTTCCATTCATTTCCGCTACTTGTTTTGAGATGTTAGCGAGAACCTCCATGATGTTCTCTGAGCCCTCCCCAATTGGACTTGTATTAGACATGATACCTAAAAAAGTCAACAAACGAGGTTAGTAGCAAAAGCCTCACGTCATCATATGTAACTCTCAACTCACCTTCTACGGTGTTGTCTCAAAATTGATAGTGAACTAGCTCTGTTCAATCAATTTAAGGTCACCTATCCTTTGTGATGGAGTGGAATCTTGAGACTCTTAAAAGAAGGACGACCCAAGTAAAGCTAACGGACTTGAAACAAGAAGGTTATTAACGAATTAAGATGAGAAAATAAAAGAAAGAAACACACAAATACTCGGACTCCAAAACAAACTAAGTAACAAAAGTAGAAGAAATTGCTTGTTGTTACTTAATTTGAAGAATCAAAGAAATGATTTGATGATTGAAAACTAGTTAAAAAGTAATTAAATATGTTAATTAGTTGTTAATTAGTTGAGAAATGGAAGAAAAAAAGTTTAGAAAAAAAAGAAGTGAGTTCGGACACTTTGAAAAATTTTGAGGCCTCAAGCAAGTTCATCCCTTGAAAGGATTTAATTTGGATGATTTGATGTTTAAACTAGTTAAAAAAGAAATTAAAGATGTTAATTAATTTTTAAATAGTTAAGAAATCGAAGGAAAAAGTGTAGAAAAAAAAATCACGAAGTCTGGACACTTAGAAAATTTTTTATGTCCAAAAAAACGTCCAACACTTGGAATATTTTTGGGCTCTTAAGGAAAACCTGCAACTTTTGGTCTCTGAAACTGACGCACACGCGTCAGGTGCGACTGGGCGTCGCTGGCAGGCTGCCTGCTGCGCTAGCTGCTAATGCGATGCTGCGTGACGCTGGCATGGCAGATGGCATTTGACGTGGCTGTTGATGTGTCGGCCAACGTGGAAAATAATTTTTTAAATTTTTTTTTTTTTGATTTTTGATTTCTTTTTCAGATTTTTGATTATTTTTTTTTTCAAAATTGCACTAATGGACCCAAAAATAACACCTTGACCAACTTTGACTTGAAAATGTTGGATCAAATATACTTTGTTTTTCTTTCTTCTTCAAGAACAACTTGAAGAACACCAAGAACACCTACTAATTCCAATACCTTCAAATCAACTCGGAATTTGCTCAAACTTTAGGATTATCTTCCCCTTGACTTAGGGAACAAATCCCAATAGTAATTTATCTCCAATTTCTCCTCAATCACAAAACCCACTTTCAAAATTTAAAAGTTTCAAAGCTGAAAACCCTTCAATGGCAACTTCACATCTACAATTCCAAATCGAACGAAATTTGAAACTAAGACTCAAAAAACAGTAGGGAACCAGAATCTAGTGTCAAATATAACAAATCAAAACAAAATTTTTATAGCATTTTTTTTGACTTTTGGATTCTTTTATATATATTTTTTTATTTTGTAAACCAAGACTAGATTTGTAGGAACAAATCTAAACCTAGGCTCTTGATACCAAATGATAAGAATCAAACAAAGAAAGGAAAAAGAAAGAAAGAAAGGATATGTGGATTAATATTCAAGCTACTGAAATTATGGGCAATAAGGGGCTAAAACCCTCACCTCCCAATTGATTTCAATAACCTAAACTCAACCCAAGTAAGAATAATCAAATGAAACCAAGAATCATAGAGGGGTAAAACTTTGGTTAATCAAACCCAAGAAGTTAACTAGCAATCCTAAGAGTTCACCTTAATTACTCACTAGGAAGATACTAAAATTTGAGAGTTAATATTCAACATAGTCTAAATCTTCCAAAATGATAAAAGCTACTATTTATACTAAGGAAATAAAGAAGACATTTCTTTGACAATTTTACCCTTAATGAGATAAGGGCCTTGTTTGGTTGTCTCCTTTGAGAATTCTTTAATTTATAAAATGTCCATTTGCACACATGGCCTCTTTCCTTCTTCTTTCTCATTTTGATGGGCCTTTAGCACATTGTATGTCTTTCTTTGCTGACCTTCAAACTCTTCTAGTGCTTCCTTTTTCATGAGCATTGCTTGTAGATCTTGGAGATACTTTGCTTGAATCCATCTGAAAGGTCTTGAAGGGTACATGCCACTCATGTTAGTGTCATCCACGCTACCCATGTTATCATAAACTTCATAACATAGCTCTATTGCACGATCTAGATTATGAAAGGTCACATTTTCTAAATGTTCAAGCAGACCCTCAATTATAAATGCGGTGCGCAACACATTCTTAACTAAGGCTCTACTAAACACGGCTTTGTAGATACCCTAGGATGACCTTCTCCGATACCACTTTTGTCATGCCCCAAGTCCCATTGAGACGGACAAACACTCGATGACCTAAAGGCCCGAGAGAACCAACTTATGACTTGAGTTTATCAAATATGCAACTATGGTAACTATAAATCTTTGATGAGTATAGGTTGAATACCTTGATAAATTGCCAACATAGATAGGACTAGAAACAAGACATAACCACGCTTTACTTTGACATTTAGTCTACAAAGCCTTAAAAAGATAAACACTTAGTTTAAGTCCGGACATGACCCCGCCATACCCTTAACTATAATATAACATCAAAAATATGCTAGTGACTCGGCAAGCCCCGAATCAACATGGAGCTCACCAAAGGCCGTTGAGTATCCTATGCTTCTATTGGACAAATTCCATTAGCTTGAGTACATCTACCTATGACATGAAATACAACGTCCCCATGAGGGATGTTAGTACGAAATAATGTATTGAATATGTAAGGCATAAAGTATCCATATGTAAAACAAGAGCCCAAGTGAAATCAAGTACAAATGGACAAATATTCTGTACAAATAAGGATGAAAGATCACCTTTGCTTATACTTTTGGAATCATGTACATTACATTCTTTGCTTTAGGTTACTCATCTTTTCTTTTTAGACTTTGTATCATGTGACTCAATATCCAACTGATCAGCGGTAGAAGAGGATGACCCATGCTAGGCATTTTAACCCCTGAGATGATGTCCTCATAAATATACAAATCGGGATCGACCCATGCTGGGCTTTTAGCCCATGGGCTGCCACCCATAACAATATAGATTGGGCTTGGCCCATGCTAGGATCGTCCCATGCTAGGTATTTTAACCCCTGAGCTGCCACCTTTAAGTACAAGAATTAGGATCGGCCCATGCTAGGTATTTTAACCCCTGAGCTACCACCTATAATTATATAGATTCACCTTACCTTATCTTTTTAATCTTTGAGATTGTTCTTTTGATGCTCATAACTCTTTTGAGATTTAGGACTATATACCAGTGATGTAGACATGCGAATAAATTAATTGAGGCAGAAACAATGATAAAGAAAGCAAATGTAACTTTATTGTGATACTTAGGAATTCATATGACACCTAAACTTCATTGGGCACAAATAAGATATACAGATGATCCATGAAGATGTGTGGCCAGTAAGGACCTGTAGAAAATGAGTCATTAAGGTGTATAACAAGTGAGCAGGCGATTCTGCTTAGAAGATGCTTCATGTAAAAAACATTTGGATCATTCACATGGGGCATACATGTATTTGTAATAGAGAAGTAATTCCTCAAATGGAGAGGCAAGGACTATATAAGATTATACGATAGCTAAACACTTAGTAGACGATGTCAAATGAGAGAGTGAATAAAATCTTAACTAATGAATCACATGACAGAACCCAAATAAGTGTTGTACATTCCATGTAAGGACATATAAAATGAATAATAGACATAATGTGTATCTAACATATAAATACTTATAACATGTGTAATGTAGAATCTTATTGACTCAATGAACCTCATTTGACTTGGTGGATAACTCATGAAACTTACTATTTAAAGCACCTTTATAAAAATAGTACATTGGAAGTATAAACACACCAATATTAGATAATAAACACGTATAGAAGTAGTTTCACAGACTTTTGAAAATTTGGACAGTATAAGGAAGATCATTAGTTACATTGAAGATTGTACACCCTCACATTGTATCTTTTACCATGAGAATCGCTTAGAGATCTCAATTTGTTGGTACACAGAATATAGGACTTAAAACCAAAACATACGGAATAAAATAGCCTTACATACCTCAATTCCAAATTCATATAGCTTATGTAGTGTAATCCTATCCTTTAACGTGATAATCTTCATATAGAACAAATTTAAACTAATAAGGCTAATAGTAGCAGCTAACCAACCAACTCGGGATATTTCAACTCATCAAAATAGTAGCCAGGCAGCAAGCCCATAATCCTTCTAATAAAGAGTATTCTTTCACCCATTCTTTCCGCTATAGTTATTTACATGAAACGACCTTCCATGAAGTTTTTTTGGCACTTCCCGTGCAGTATGCTTACAACCATTTCAGCTTTAATGGTGTATCACCACAGCCAATGAATCTGCCCTTTAACAGTTAAACCCTATTACTCTCAAAGTTCTTCCACGAACTCCAATAAATAAATCAAAACAATAATACATTACTCAACATCACAACATAACAAAAAGACTTGAATTCACGGCTTTCTATCACCATCCCATGAGTTCCAATTAATAACTATGTCTAGAATTATCAAATGAAATAATAATTAGAGGTTGTGGCAGCGCCTTACCTTGGCTATCTTAATTTGTTGTTCTCCTTCAAATACTGTTTTTGTATCCTTTTCTAAACAACAAAATAGGAGAGTAGAATCAGCACAAGCATCACATGAAAATGAGGGAAAGAACCCGGGCTTATAACATGAAAGTTTTACCTTAATCTTTGAAAGAGAGTGGCAGAACCTTAGCTGCCAACACATATAGCTATCTCTATTTCACTCCCCTTGAAGAACTGTCCAATATACTTGAAGCCACGGAGGAGAGAAGGTGATCTTGTGGCTGCTTTGGAAGAAATAAGATGAAAAATACTTAGAACCCTAGTGGGAAAATTGGGTTGTTGTTTCATCTTGACAGAGAGAAATATATGAACTTGAGAGCTTAAAATTTGGATGAGAGGAAAATGAGATATTTGTATCAGATTTTGGCCTTAATATGTTCTCTTTTGCCACCTTTCTTGTACTTCATTTGCAGCCACCGTGTGTCTTTAATTTAGGCTACACATTTAAGTAGGTGATGCACCTACTTTTCCATTCAAATATTTCTCGTGGGTTTGGACGGATTGGGACTTGGACTGCCATTCTTTTTCGATTTTTCCCTTTTCTTAGACAGATTAGGCCTCAAATTAATCACTTAATGTAGCCCTCCATATGGCCCATAAGTCAAAGCACGCGACACACCTACTTGGTCCTTTAAACTTGGTCCATATACCTTAAGTAGGTGATGCACCTACTTGTCACCTACTAGCTTAATTAAGTCAAGCAAGCACCTCACTTATTTTTCACCATTTTCTAGATCTTAGTTTCTTTACAAGACCTTAACTGTAATACGCACTTGACCACTTATGACTTTAACATCAAATACCACCTTTTACTATCTCAAATTCAAATATATATTTTTCATGTTCACTTAGCAGTATAAGTGCTGGAAAGTATGGGGTAATACACAAATTCACCACTCATCAATGCATACAAAGTATGCTACTGGACTTGAAATGATATTACAGACTCAACGAAATCGACAAAACAACAAACGAAGGTCGTGTCGTCAAAATATTGACCAAATTCAACATTTTCAAAGAGCTAACAATCGAAGAATTAAATGCCCAAAAGTCATCCCAAAAGCCTCAATAGCCAAAACAATGGTCGTTCTTGATCAAACTCAGCATTTTGGAGCTAACTTCGCTGACAGAATTTGATTTTATGTGTGTTTACCAACAAAGTTGACCAAAGTCAAACATTAAGGAAAACGTAAAGGCTTTGCCTAACACCAACTCAAAATGAAAGCCTCAAAACCTGAACTGGTCCTCACACTACATCAAAATGACCCTTCCAGAGCTGATGAAGCTGACGAAATTCCGATCCGACATAAAAATCTCCAGATGTTGACTAAAGTCAACTCTTAAACCTTAAGGCCACAAAAAACTTAATTACTCACACTAAACTCAACCGATTACCTTGGGTAGCATGCCACCAATCCCAGTACCACACAAAAGCTATAAAGAAGCTACAGGAAGGGCAAAATAGTAAAAGCATGCAAAAATACATAAATGACCTTGAGGGTCATTACGTCCACTACTATAAGAACTTTCATCAAAAGCAAAAAAAAGTGAATAACTGAAATCTCAAAAAGATTAGGATAACGGGCTCGTAAGTAAGACTCAGACTCCCAAGTGGCCTCCTCGATTGGATGATTCCTCCACAGAACCTTCACCGATGGGATCTCCTTAGACCGCAACTTCCTCACGTGCCTGTCTAAAATGGCCACAGGCTCCTCCTAGAAACTCAAGGACTCATTAAGCTAAACCAACTCACACTGAAGCACGTGAGACTCATAAGGAACATACCGTCTCAACATAGGGACATGGAACAAACGATGACTACTAGAAAGGGCTGGAGGCAAGGCTATATCATAAGCTACCTCACCTACCCTCCTCAGAATCTCAAAAGGGTCAATGAACCAGGGGCTAAGCTTGCCCCTCCTCTCGAATCTCATCACGCTCTTCTTGGGCAACACTCGAAAAAATAACCGATCACCAACAATGAATTCTAAGGGTCAAAACCTCCGGTCCGGATAGCTCTTCTGCCTACTCTAGGTAGTACGAAGACCCTCCTGGATCCCATGGACACTATCCATGGAATCTCTCAACAAGCCAGTGCTTCATGGCCAAACCTCGAATGCATCAAACTAGCCCTCTGTTTAACGGCATCTCCGACCATATAATGCCTCAAATGGGGCTATATGAATGCTCAATGGTAGCTATTATTACATGCAAACTATGCCAAATCCAAGGACTTATCCTACTGAACACCTGCCACAACCTAAAGTACCCCCTAGACGTGACATGGTATACAAGACCCCGAAAGGCCTCATACAAGCCACTTAGCATGCATCATAAAAGATAATAGTAGATAATAAGTTCAAAGACAATTTATATCAAAGGGTAGCGAAAGTCTAAATATAGTCTCAAAGTCATCTAATACATCAATAGAATGAAAGTGGGATGTAACTCATACAAGTCTTTAGATGAAATGACATAAAAGCATAAACAAGGCGTTGTCCTCGAACGTATAAGGACTCACCAAATCTTCAAAATATCTAAGTACTCACTAGCCACGAGCGGATGGAGAGGAGCCAGATCCTACATTTGTGAGAACATGTAGGCAAGAGTATGCATTAGCACAAGAATGTACCAAGTATGATAACTATGCATAAAGGTTATAAAATTATGCTACAAAAGGGCTATACATGAGATACAATAACCAAGTTAAATCATATGTTGACATGATAGAAAACATGATATATGAGTCATAATCAATGCAACGAAATTACCTTTAAAACCACACATGCTTGAAATACCTTTAGAAAATGACCTTTGTTCCTTATTATGGGGAGTGAGCCTTAACTGACATACACCATGTGAGATATAACATGGAATCCGGTTTCTACCCCACACCGAAAAGGGGTGTCCTAACTTGCCAAGGTAAGAACCATAGTTTCTAGCTTAGGTGGATCCACTAGCTAATGTCTATCTAAGACAACATATGGTGGAACATAGTTATGGGACATGGGTATTCACCACTTGTCCACTCGGTGCTAAGCCTAGAGCCCAAGGAATAGTCACAATTAGTAGACATGGGTAGTCGCCTCTTGTCTTATCATTAGGGGACATGGGTAATCGCTTCTTCCCCATTTCTATTCATGTAAAACACATCAATTAGCCAATTTAAGCTAGAGTTCATTAGAATAGCTCCTTAATATTGATTCAAAGTTTAGTTGAGAAAACCTTTCAACCCTTATGAATCCTTTATCTGAAAATATCCTTTCACCATAACAACATCAAAACTTCACTTTTAAAGCAATCTTAAATAACGATATATTTCATAATTTAACATTCTTACTTTCATAAAATCTATCTTTTGATCTTTCATAACTTCATCAGGGAATCATAGCATAGAAATCATAATTTATGCATGGGCTCATATGATTTCACCTTAAAATCATTCAATTAACTCAAGTCATCCATAAATAAACATAATTCAATCAATTAGATCATAATTGGAAAGAACCCATGAGATTGAAGAAAACCCTAATTTCAATTGGAGATTCTAACTTTGCAAATTTGGAGGATTTAGGAACCCTATGAAGGAAAGGACTCCATAAGTGAAAGCTATCATACCTTGATGCCCAAAACCCACTAGCAATGGACGATTAGGAGGCTTGATCTTGAAACACTAGATTCTCCTTCAGCTTCTTCAAGCTTCTAGAGAGAGATATTTGGTGAAAGATTTTGGAGGGATTTTGGGAGTGATTAGAAAAGGGTAGAATTACGCTTAGAAGCCATATATATGGTCTAGGATTAGGTCTTAACATAAATTATTATTTTTGATCTTCAAATGACGGGACCCCAAGTACGGTTTGTAGGTCCATTGACGGGCCGTATATGGCAACCGTCAACCCAACCTTAAACCCTCAAAATTTCAGCCATTGCAAGGACCCTGAAACTTGCCCTTTTCAAAAAATTTACCTTTCCAACTATGGTTCCCACCTACTGCCCATAAGTCAACCTACGGTCCGCAAATGGCTTTCGTCAGTACTAGCACCAATTCTGAAAAACCAAAAACTTTCCTTCTTTTTCGAATCTGAGGTGTTACAATATCTCCCCCTTTGGAACATTCATTCTCGAATAAGAATAAAGACATCATAAGAAGGATAGGAACTAAATCTAACAGCCTAACATGAATGCAATCTCATAAATGCATACATCCGAGGAGGAAACATCAACGCCAAGCTAAAGCATGTTTAAACATCATTTCATGAAGTATATAGCAAACTCATACACAAATGCACATAGTCATGAAGAAATCAATCAAGTTAACTCATTTTCTCAAAAAATAAGTTTTTTCATTAACATGCATAAATGAGGAATCATGAGAATATCTAAGACACATGAGACAAAAAGAGTGAACCATGAGGAACTACATACCTAAAGCTAGATTTGGAGTAGAGGGAAAAAGATGAGAATAAGGGGACATCATATTGGCCTCGGCCTCCCAAGTAGCATCCTCAACTAACTGATTCCTCCAAACGGCTTTTACGGAAGCAATTTTTTTATTCCTCAACTTTTGAACTTGCCGGTATAAAATCATAAGTCGAACCTCTTCATAAGAAAGACTCTCCTTTAAACCAAGAATCTCCAATGGCACTATAGATGCCGGATCACCAACACATTTCTTCAATAAAGAGACATGGAAAATCGGATGAATCGATGCTAAATTATAAGGCAAGGCGAGCTCATAAGCAACCTTACCAATTTCCCTCAAAATCTAATATGGGCACACATAACGAGGACTAAGCTTCCTTTTTTTTTCCAAATCTCATCACACCTTTCATAGTGAGATTTTCAAGTATATGTAATCATTAACATCAAATTCTAGATTTCTCCTTCTAACATCGGCATAGAACTTTTGTCGACTTTGAGCCATTTTCAACCTTTCATTATTAAGCCAAACTTTCTTCATAGCCTCATGTACCAATTTGGGACCTATCAAAGCAACTTCACCAACTTCAAACCAACCTATAGGAGATCTACACCTCCTACCATAAAGAGCCTCAAATGGAGCTATACCAATACTGGAATGATAGCTATTATTATAAACAAACTCAATAAAAGGCAAGTGATCATCCCGATTACCCTTAAAGTCAATCACACAATCTCTCAACATATCTTCCAAAGTTTGGATAGTATGCTCCACTTACCCATCGATTTGGGTATGAAAGGTCGTGCTAAGCTTAACACGGGTACCAAGGCCCAATTGGAAAGATTTACAAAACTAAGATGTTAATTGAGTACCACAGGCTTATATAATGGATAGGGGAATTCCATGTAACCTAACCATCTCCCTTAGGTACAGCTTAACATAGTCTTCTGCCGAATAAGAACCTTTGACGGGAATGAAAGGAGCCGATTTCGTCATACGATCCAAAATAATCCAAATTGATTCATGTTGTCTCCGGGTGCGTGATAAACCAAAAATAAAGTCCATATTCAAATCTTACCACTTCCAAGTAGAAATACTAATGTCTTGGGACAAACCTCCCGGCTTTTGATGCTCTACCTTCATTTGTTGACAATTTGAGCAATTAGCCAAAAATTCTGCAAAGTCCTTCTTCATCCCATTCCACCTGTAAACCTCTCGCAAGCCACGATACATCTTGGTGGCTCCCGGGTGAATGGAATATCGGGAACTATGGTCCTTCGATAAAATCTTCGCCCTCAAGTTATCAACATTTGGAACACACAAACAACCTTGACATCGAACTACACAATCTCTCCCTTGGGAGAAAACCTCAACGGACTTTTAAAGCACTGCTTCCTTCAATTCCATCAAGATTGGATCAAGAGCTTGCTTTGCTTTCACATCCGACTAAAATGACGATTCTTAACCATTATGAACAACAACACCTCATTCATTAGAATGAATCAACCGAACACCCAATCGGGCTAATATATGAACATCTCGAACCAATTCTTTCTTATCATCCTCAACATGAGCAACACTACCCATAGACAACTGACTAAGGGCATCCGCCACCACATTCACCTTGCCGGGGTGATAGAGGACACACATATCATAGTCCTTTAGCAACTCAAGCCACCTCCTATGACGAAGATTCAGATCCTTTTGCTTGAACACATATTGCACACTATTGTGGTCGGTGAAAAAATCTTCATGGATACCATACAAGTAATGCCTCCAAATATTTAGAGCAAATACAACTGCCGTTAGTTCTAAGTCATGGATAGGCTAGTTCTTTTCATGAATCTTATGTTGCATTGAAGCATAAGCAATCATTTTCCCATTTTGCATAAGGACACATCCCAACCCAATTCTTGAGGCATCGCAATAAACCACAAATCCGTCGGACCCCTCTGGTAGATTCAACAGCGAAGCGGAGGTAAGCATATCTTTCAATTCTTGGAAACTCTTCTCATATGCTTCAGACCAAGTGAACTTAACTTTCTTTTGGGCCAATGTCGTCAATGGAGAGGCAATCAAAGAGAACCCCTCAACAATCCTTCTATAATAACAAGCCAAATCCAAGAAACATCGAATATCTGAAGGGGATAGAGGTCTAGGCCAATTTTTTACCACATTCATCTTCTTAGGATCTACCTTAATACGCTTATCGAAAATGATGTTACCAAGAAAAGCCATAGATCTCAACCAAAACTCACATTTACTAAGCTTTGTAAAAAGTTGTTGGTCCTTGAGAACTTGCAACACAATCCTCAAATGAGTGGTATGCTCATCCCCACTCCTTGAGTAAATCAAGATATCATCGATGAACACAATCACAAACATATCTAGGTATTATCTAAACACCCTATTCATCAAATTCATAAATGTGGCTAGAGCATTTAATAAACCAAACAACATTACTAAGAATTCATGATGGCCATATCTAGTCCGAAAAGCTGTCTTCGGGATGTCATCTTCCTTCACCCTCAATTGGTGATATCCCGACCGAAAGTCAATCTAGGAAAAGTAACTTGCCCCTGGAGTTGGTAAAACAAATCATCTATCCTTGAGAGATGATACTTATTCTTAATAGTAACCTTAAATAATTGGCGATAATCAATACACATTCGAAGCGACTGTCCTTCTTTGGAACAAACAAAATTGTAGCACCCCATGGAGAGATACTCGATAGAATGAAACCCCTATCCAACAAGTCTTTCAATTGCTCCTTCAATTCTTTAAATTCTACCGGAGCCATTTGGTAAGGAGGAATAGAGATAGGTTGCATATCTGGGAGGAGGTCAATATCGAAGTCGATTTTCCTTTTGGGAGGAACACCGGGTAAACCATCGGGAAACACTTCTGGAAACTCATCTACAATGGGGACCGACTAAAAGACAGGGGTCTAGGAATCCATATCCCTAACCTGAAAAAGATGGTATATGCAACCCTTAGAAATCATCTTCCTAGTTTTAAGACAAGAAACAAACCGAATCTTAAACATAGAATTTCCACCTTTCCTCTCTATGATAGGCTCATTTGGAAATTGAAACTTGACCATTCAGGTTCTACATTCAATAGAAGCATAACATGAATGCAACCAATCCATCCCAAGAATAACATCAAAATCTAGAATATCAAACTCTACAAGATCAATAAGCGTGACTCTATGGGGTAAGGAGACGGGACAATCTCTATAGTCTCTCTTAGCCACGATAGATTCACCAATAGGGGTAGAGCGGAAAAAAGGATCTAACAACACATCTGGAAGAACAACAAACCTCATAGCCACATATTGCCTCACAAAATATAAGGTAACACCAGGATCAAGCAAAGTATAAACATCAAGTTAAAAAACAATCAACATACCGATAACAACATCGGGAGAACCCTCTTGATCATATTGAGTTTGGAGTACATAGAATTTGTTTTGCTTTTGACTCCGACTAGAACCTGACGAAGGATAATGTTGACCTCGTTGCTCCTTCATTCTTAGCAATGGAGGGACAATCCCTAATCTTATGATCCGTCTTGCCACAACCAAAGCATGCATTGGAATCGGCTAGGCATTTACCCTTATGCTTCTTTCCACATTTTGCCCAAGTAGACAATAGAGGTCCACCACCATTCCCTCCTTCAGGCTTCGGGTTAGACACCCTTTCCTTGTTGAACTTAGGAGGTGCATTTGAGAAACCTTGATCGAATAATCTTTGTCAAAACTCAGGACGACCATATTCATCGGACCTTGAGCGTGAAAAGTCACCATCACCGGTCTTGGCCCTCTTCGCCTCCCTATACTTCTACTTAAGTTTCTCCTCTTCTATTTGTTGTGCATGTACCATTAGACGAGAAATGTCCATATCATTGGTGAGCATAATTGTACGACATTTCTTGACCACCATTTTGGACACTCCCAAAACAAACTTACTCATCCTTGCCCTAGGATCGGGAACCATAGTAGAAGCATACCTAGACAATTGGGTGAACTTCAAAGCGTACTCCTCAACACTCATGTTTCCTTGACAAAGGTGGATTAACTCAAGCACCCTTGCCTCCCTCATCTCAAGGGGAAAGAACCTATCGAGGAAAGCAACCTTAAACTTCTCGCAATCAAGAAGACCCACATCAACCGCCTCTTACTCTTCCATTGTTCAAACCACACTTGAGCCACACCCTTGAGTTGATAAGCGGCCAATTTTGCCTTTTCCACTGGGGTTACACCCATGATCATCCACACCTTATACACTTCATCAATGAACCCTTGAAGATCTTTCTCAATCTTAGACCCATGAAACTACGGAGGTTTCATCCTAGTGAAGTCCCTCACTCTAATTTCTAATGTACCCACATTTGGGTTCACGGGGACCACAGCCTCCCTATTGTCTTGAGCTATCTTGGCTTTGGCCAATACTTGAAAATAAGCCCTAAACTCTGCATTCGTCACTTGCTCAGCCAAAGGGTCGATCGAAACTTGAGAAGCTTCCTGAGGAGTTTCTTGTTCCACATTCTCTCTTACATTTCTCCTAGCATATGCCCTTCGAGTGGCCATATCCTGAAAAGCATCAGATATAGATTAGTAGAGAGACATTTAGAATTAAACTCTATCACATGAATTTAGAGTGATGAAAGAAGTGAAATTTCCTAAACATCTTATAGCCTCTCATTCATAAGTGTGGCGCACTTCACACCCATGAACAAGACTCTACTCGACGTGGCTTATGAGACTTCTTAGGACCTTTCTAAAACCTTATGATCTCAATACCATGTTTGTCACGATCTAAAGTACCCCCTAAATATGACATGGTGTACAAGACCCCGAAAAGCCTCATATAAGCCACTTAGCATGCATCATACAAGATAATAGTAGATATGAAGTTCAAAGACAATTTATATCAAAGAGTAACAAAAGTCTAAACATATATAATACATCAATAGAATGACAGTGGGACGTAGCCCATACAAGTCATAATATGAAATGACATAAAAGCATAAACATGGCATTGTCCACGAACATATGAGGACTCACCAAATCTTCAAAATCTCTAAGTACTTACTAGCCTTGAGCGAATGGAGAGTAGTCGGATCCTACATTTGTGAGAAAATGTTGGCAAGCGTATATGTTAGTACAAGAATGTACCAAGTATTATAACTATGCATATAGGTTATAAAATCAAGCTACAAAAGGGCTATACATGAGATACAATGACCAAGTTAAATCATATGTTGACATGATAGAAAACATGAGATAGGAGTCATAATCAATGCAACAAAATTACCTTTAAAACAACACATGCTAGAAATACCTATAGAAAATAACCTCAGTTCCTTATTGTAGGGAGTGAGCCTTAACCAACATAGACCATGTGAGATATAACATGAACCCGGTGTCTACCCCCACACCAAAAAGGGGTGTCCTTACTTGTCAAGGTAAGAACTACAGTTTCTAGCTTCGGTGGATCCACTAGCTAATGTCTATCTAAGACAACCTATGGTGGCACATAGTAATGGGACATTGGTAATCGCCACTTGTCCACACGGTGCTTAGCATAGACCCCACGGAATAGTCATAATTATTAGCTTATCTTATAATTAGTAGACATGGGTAATCGCATCTTGTATTATCATTAGGGGACATAGATAATCGCCTATTGCCCCTTTCTATTCATGTAAAACACATCAATTAGCCAATTCAAGCTAGAGTTCATTAGAATAGCTCCTTAATCTTGACTCAAAGTTTATTTGAGAAAAAATTTCAATCCTTATGAATCCTTTATGTGAGAAAATCCTTTCACCATAACAACATCAAAGCTTCACTCTTAAAGCAATCTTAAATCATCATAAATTTCATAATTGAACATGCTTACTTTCATAAAATCCATCTTTTGATCATTCATAACTTCATTACGGAATCATAGCTTAGAAATCATAAATAATGCATGGGCTCATATGATTTCACCGTAAAATCATATAATTAACTCAATTCACGCATACATAAACATAATTCAATTAATTTGATCATAATTGGAAATAACACATGAGATTGAATAAAATTTTGATTTCAATTGGAGATTCTAACTTTGCAAATTTGGAGAATTTAGGAACCCTATGGAGGAAAGGACTCCATAGGTAAAAGATATCATACCTTGATGCCCAAAAGGCCACTAACAATGGAGGATTAGAAGGCTTGACCTTGAAACCCTAGATTCTCCTTCTTCTTCTTAAAGCTTCTAGAGAGAGAGATATTTGAGGAAAGATTTTGGACGGAGTTTGGGATTGATTAGAAAAGGATAGAATTAGGCTTAGAAGCCTTATATAGGGTCTAGGATTAGGGTTTAACCAAATTAGATGAGGAATAGATCAATTAGGGAAAAGACCAAAAGACCCTTAAAAATAACTGTCGGATCTCGACCTACGGTCCGTAGGTCAAACTACGGACCGTCCTGGTCAACCGTAGAAAGATCCAAAAACTATAATTTTGGACCTTTAAATGACAAGACCCCCTGCACGGTCTGTAGCTCCATTGACGAGCTGTACATGGCAACTGTCATCCCAACCTTAAACCCAAAAAAATTCCCTAAGTCTAGAGAGACCTACGAGACATACCTACGGTCCGTATAAGTAATGATGGACCATCATGTTGTGCCGTTAAAAGGACCCTGAAACTTGCCATTTTAAAAAAGTTTACCTTGCCAACTACAGTTCCCACTCGTAAGTCAACCTACGATCTGTAGATGGCTTCTGTCAATACTGGCACCAGTTCTGAAAAACTAGAAATTTTCGTTCTTTTTGAATGCTAGGTGTTACACCATCGAAATCAATAACACAAGTCTGCAACATATCTTCCAAAACCTAAATAATCATCTCTGACTGACCATCGGTCTGAGGGTTAAAAGTTTTACTAAGGTCAACCCGAGCACCCAACTCTATTTGAACAGACCTCCATAAATGAGAAGTAAATTGAGTACCACGATCTAAGATAATAGAAACTCGCAGCCCATGCAAATGGACAATCTCTCTAAGTTAAAATAGTACCAACCTCTCTAAGTTGTAGATAGTTCGAACCGATAGGAAATGTGCTGACTTGGTCAATCTATCCACAAAGACCCAAACAAAATCAAAACCCTAAAGAGTACATGGTAAGCCTACCACAAAGTTCATAACTATGTGCTTCAACATCAATGTCTGAATGGTTAGCCACTGGTTCAAACCACCAGGTCTATACTGCTCGTACATCCCCTGCTGAAAGTTCAAGCACTTAGCCACGAATGTTGTAATGTCGTTCTTTATCCCACACCATCAATAAAGCTGCCTCAGATCACGATACATCATTGCAACACCAGGATTAATGGAATATCTAGAACAATGGGACTCCTGAAAAACCAACTCAACAAATTCACAAACTCTAGGAATGCATATACGACCCTTAATCCTAAAGATGCCTTCCAGATCTAAGGTCACTTTTCTAGCCTCGTCGATACTAACCTTTTCCCGAATCTCTCTCAACCTCGGATCCTAAAACTGATGTACCCAAATCTTCTCCATTAAAGAGGATTTGTCCTCTAATCAAGCAAGTACTATATTAGTTTCAGAAATATCAAACCTAACCGGATTGGCCAAGGATTGGATGTTCGAAACCATAGGTCATTTCTCCAGAGCTAAGAAAGACAAACTCCTTGTGCTCACTGCTCTCTGGCTTAAGGTGGAACACCCTAAATTCGAAAAGAATGAAAATTTCAATTTTTGGAAAGATGGAAGTGCGACCTACGGTTTGCACCAACGGTTGGTTAGTGGTCCTACCAACCGTAGGTCACGTTTCGCAGGTGCCACTATTTTTGGGGTGAAAATTCTTGGAGTTTTTGGGGCTTTGCAGTTTGACCTACGGTTGGTCACTTACGGTCAGTAGGTTGACCTACACACCGTAGGTCATGTAGTAGGTGGAATCGTTGGTTTGTTTTTAAAATGGGATCTTTTGGTCTTTTCACCCAATGACTTATTTATCAACCAAGGTCGGTTCCCTTAAACTCCTAACACTATATAAGCCATTTTAATCCTAAAATCTACCCTTCCAAATCACTTTACAAGTTTTCCAAACTCTCCTCTCTCAAATAGTTCTCTCTCTAGAAGTTAGAAGAAGAAGGAGAAGAGGGCAAGCTAGGGTTCAAGAAATCAACTTTTTCTTCATCAATTGCTTAAGAAAATTGAACACAAAGGTATGATATTCTTCATATATGGAGCCCGTTCCTCCATAGAGTTCCAAAATTCTCTATTTTTCAAGTTAGAAATACTCCATTGCAGTTAGGGTTTCCTTCTATGTCATGGGTTCTTTTCAATGTTGATTTCATTGATTGTTTTATGAACTATGAAGCATGATTTGAGTTGAATTTCATGAATTGAGATAAATCCCCATGAACCCATTTGTTTTTCCCAAATTTTGAAATTAAGTTTTGTTGAATTATGAAGAGATGAATATTATGAAATCTATATGAACTCATGCATGATTTATGATTTCTAAAAGCTATGATTTCATGATGAATTGTGAATGATTAAAAGATGGGTTTTACGAGAGTATGCATGTTCAATAAAAAACTAAGATTTCCTCTTTTATGTGGCTTCTTTCAACTATGATCAGATTGCTTTGTTTATGGTTTTCTAAGCATTAAATTGGATTGAGTTTCATGTTTTAAGATGAATTCTCATGATTCTATGAGAAAATCTATGGTTTTCAAGTTATGAGTTATGATGAACTATGCAAAGGTGATGTTTATGAAATCACGCAATTAATTATGAAATTTATGATGATTTAGGACTTGCTTTGAGATTGAACCATAATTGATGTTGTGGATGAGTTGTGAAAGGGTTTCTCATGTAATACTCACACTATGAATTAGAAACGAACAAGAGGCGATTACCATGTTTCTTAAGGAGCTATTCTAAAAGTAGACAAGAGGTGATTACCCATGTTCCATAATGATAGATAAGAGGTGATTACCCATGCCTACTAATGATGATGATAAAGTATTAAATATGATTAAATGACTAATTACGTGGTATTTAGGCTTAGCTCCGAGAGGATATTTAGATGGAAGCTCTCCCGTAGTAGAGGCTGGGTTTCTAGTGAATGCTCTCCCGCAGTAGAGGCTGGGTTTTCTAGTGGAAGCTCTCCCATAGTAGAGGTTGGGTTTCTAAAAGCAATCTCTTGTCCCATAAACTATGTGCCACCATAGAATTATTGTCTTATATAGACATTATCTAGTGGATCCACATAAGCTAAAAGTTTATGACCTTACCTTGGCAAGTAGGAACCTCTTTTCAGTGTGGGATAGACACCGAATTCCATGTTGGTAGCTCACATGGTTTTACATGTTGGTTAAGGCTACTTCCCACAAATGAAGAACTAAAGTGCTTTTAAGATACTTCTCAAGTAAAGTAAAGATGTTTAGCTTAATTTGACCATGGTTTATGACTTATGTTTCTATCCTTTTTACTTCATGTTTTAGTTTGGTCATTGCATGTCATGAAAATGTCCCGTTTAGCATGTTTAAATGATTTTGTGTTTGCAATACTTATTACATTCCTCGTACTAACGCATACTTTTTTCCTACATTCTCTCATAATGTAGAGCTTGGCGATTCTCCATCAATTAGTGGCTAGAGCTTAGTAGATAGTTTTCGGAAGACTTTGTGAGTCTTCATGCATTCGAGGACATAGCCTTGTTGTTCTTACTTTTATGTTCATTTTCATTGACATTGTATTGGGTTACGTCCCAAACGCTATTTCTCATTCTTATTTTAGATTGGCTATGAGACATTTGATGTAGACTTCCGCTATTTTCTTAAAAGCTTTGATATGAAATTGTATTTTGAACTCTTAAATCTCTATAGTATGTATGCTAAGTGGCTTGTATGAGTCCTTTCAGGGTCTTGTACGCCATGTCACGTCTAGGGGGTACCTTAGGTCATGACAAACTTTGTATTTAGAGCACAAGGTTTTAGAAAGGTCCTAGGATGTGTCATAAGCCACATTTAGTAAACTATTGTTCATGAGTGTGAAGCGCGTCACATTTATGAATGAGAGGCTGTAAGATGTTTAGGAAACTCCACTTCTTTCATTATTCTTAAGTAGTGCGATATAGTCTAACCTTATAGCTCTTCCTCTCCTAACCTCTGATTGTACTTTTCAGAATATGCCTCCACGAAGGAATCCTATGAGAAGGAATAGGTATGTTGGTGCAAATGTGAGACAAAAGGTTCCCCAAGTGCCGGTCAACCCTTTGGCCGAGGAAGCGACTAATGATGAGTTTCGAGCCGCATTTCAGGCATTGGCCCAAGCAAATATAGAGGTTGTGGCTCTCGTGAATCAAAGGGTAAGTACGAAGGTAACAAGAGTAAGGGACTTCATTAGAATGAACCCTCCAGAATTTTATGGTTCTAAGGTTGAGAAAGATCCTCAAGAGTTCATTGATGAGGTGTAAAAGGTGCTAATGATCATGGGTGTAACACCAGTGGAAAAGGCGGAATTTGTGGCTTATCAACTTAAGGGTGTTGCCCAAGTTTTGTTTGAACAATGGAAAATTGAGAGGGCAGTTTATGTGGGTCTTCTTGATTGGGAGGAGTTTAAGGTTTCTTTCCTTGATAGGTTCTTTCCCCTTGAGATGAGGGAGGCGAAGGTACTTGAGTTCATTAACCTTCGTCAAGGGGATGTGAGTGTGAAGGAGTATGCCTTGAAGTTCACGCAATTTTCCAAGTATGCTCCAACTATGGTCACCGATCCAAGGGCAAGGATGAGTAAATTTGTGTCGGGTGCTTCCGAGTTGGTGGTCAAAGAATGCCTAACCGCCATGTTTGTTAAGGAGATGGATGTCTCCCGCTTGATGGTTCATGCACAATAAATAGAAGAAGAAAAGCTTAAGGAGAAAGTTGGGGATTCAAAAAGGGCAATAAGGGATGATGGTGAATCTTCATATTTAAGGTCCGGTGAAGGAAATCATTCTCAAGGTAATGGTTCTAGTGAAAAAATTATATTTGAGAGTCAAAGGTGTGGAAAAATCCACAGAGGCAAGTGTCTAGCCGGTTCAAATGCATGTTTTTGTTGTGGAAAAATGGATTGTAAAATAAGGAATTGTCCTTCGATTGCTAGGAATGAAAGAGATAAACGTCGGCGGGCTCAAACTTATCCATCTAGTGGTAGTCAGCAACAAGGTATGTCATATGCACTTCGGGCTCGACAAGATCATGAGGGTTCCCCGGATGCGGAAATTGGTAAGTTATGATCTTTTTGTTTGTGGTTATGCATTGTTTGATGTTGGGTGATTTGTTGGCTATGATATGACTTCATGTGTGGTTAGTATGTTTAAGGTCGACTTAGAAATTTCTGAGGAAACTTCTTAAGTGTTTAATTGTATTAATGGTTTTGTGGTATTTAAGACTAGGGTATTATGCTTGAGTTGAGGGAGATGGATTCGAAAAGACTAGAGAGGTTTGCTCCCAAGGGGGAGATGGTGTGCTCCATGGTTGAAATATGTGAATAGACCTATGTTGGTTTATGAAGGTTCCTTGTTATGGTGGGGTATGTGAAAGGCCGAAGGTGATGTGATGTCTTAGTATCCCTATCGATTCCTTCTATCTTCGGGTCTAACTTGAGGCCTTAGCCCCTCATTGTTCACTCTTAAGGATTTTTGTGTCTTAGTCATTCTCATGTTTCCTCATGCATTCATGCTCATGAAAATTTGATTTTTTCGAAGATATGATTTAGCTTGATTGATTTCTTGATTATGCATGTTCATGAAGAGTTTAAATTTTGAGAAAATGAGCTAGCTTAATTGATTTCTTCATAATTATGTGCATTTGAATATGAGTTGAATTAAGCCTCTATGAAATGATGTTTTGAACATGCTTTAGCTTTGAGTTGATGTTTCCTCATCGGATATGTGCATTTATGTGATTGCATTCTTGTTGGGCTGTTAGACCTTGTTTCTACCTTCCTTATGATGTCTTGATTCTCATTCGAGGACGAGTGTTCCCAAGGGGGAGCTAATGTAATACCCTAGATTTGAAAGGAATGAAAATTTCAATTTTTGGAAAGAGGGAAATGTGACCTACGGTTGGCACTAACGGTTGGTAAGTGGACCTACCAATCGTAGGTCAAGTTTCGTAGGTGCCACTGTTTTTGGGGTGGAAATTCAGGGAATTGTGAGGGCTTGGCAGTGTGACCTACGGTTGGTTACCTACGGTCAGTAGGTTGACCTACCAACCGTAGGTCATGTAGTAGGTGGAGTCGTTGGTTGGCTTTTAAAAAGGGATAGTTTGGTCTTTTCACCCAATGACTTATTTATCAACCAAGGTATGTTCCCTTCAACTCCTAACACTATATAAGCCCTTTTAATCAAAAAATCTACCCTTTCAAATCAATTTACAAGTTTCCCAAACTCTCCTCTCTCAAATATTTCTCTCTAGAAGTTAGAAGAAGAAGGAGAAGAGGGCAAGCTAGGGTTCAAGAAATCAAGTTTTTCTTCATCAATTGCTTAAGGAAATTGAACACTAAGGTATGATAGTCTTCATCTATGGATCCCTTTCCTCCATAGAGTTCAAAAATTTCTCTATTTTTCAAGTAAGAAATCCTCCATTGAAGTTAGGGTTTTCTTCTATGTCATGGGTTATTTTCAATGTTGATTTATCTGATTGTTTTATGAACTATGAAGCATGATTTGAGTTGAATTTCATGAATTGAGATGAATCCCCATGAACCCATGTGTTTTTCCCCAATTTCAAAATTAGGTCTTCTTGATTGGTTGAATTATGAAGAGATGAATTTTATGAAGTCTATATGAACACATGCATGATTTATGATTTCTAAAAGCTATGATTTCATGATGAATTGTGAATGATTAAAACATGGGTTTTATGAGAGTATGCATGTTCAATCAAAAACTAAGATTTCCTCTTTTATGTGGGCTCTTTCAACTATGATCAAATTGATTTGTTTATGGTTTTTAAAACATGAAATTGGATTGATTTGCATGTTTTAAGATGAATTCTCATGAGTCCATGTGAAAATCTATGGTTTTCAAGTTATGAGTTATGATGAACTATGCAAAGCTGAAGTTTATGAAATCACGCAATTAATTATGAAATTTATGATGATTTAAGTCTTGCTTTGAGATTGAAGCATAATTGATGTTGTGGATGAGTTGTGAAAGGGTTTCTTACGTAATACTCACACTATGAATTAGAAACGAACAATAGGCGATTACCCATGTTTCTTAAGGAGCTATTCTAAAAGTAGACAAGAGGCGATTACCCTTGTTCCATAATGATAGATAAGAGGCGATTACCCATGCCTACTAATGATGTTGATAAAGTATGAAATATGATTAAATGACTAAATCCGTGGGATTTATGCTTAGCACCGAGAGGATATTGAGATGGAAGCTCTCTCGTAGTAGAGGCCAGGTTTCTAGTGAAAGCTCTCTCGCAGTAGAGGCCGGGTTTTCTAGTGGAAGCTCTCCCGTAGTAGAGGTCGGGTTTCCAAAACCAATCTCTTGTCCCATAAACTATGTGACATTATAGGATGATTGTCTTATATAGATATTAGCTAGTGGATCCACGTAATCTAGAAGTTTATGATCTTACCTACACAAGTAGGACACCTCTTTTCGGTGTGGGCTAGACACTAGATTTTGTGTTCGTAGCTCACATGGTCTTACGTGTCGGTTAAGGCTACTTCCCACAAACAAAGAACTAAAGCGCTTTTAAGATATTTCTCAAGTAAAGTAAAAATGTTTAGTTTGCTTTTACTATGGTTTATGACTTATGTTTCAAACTTTTTTACTTCATGTTTTAACTTGGTCCTTGCATGTCATGAAAATGCCCCATTTAGAATGTTTAAATGATTTTGTGCATTGCTATCATACTTAGTACATTCCTCGTAATAACGCATACTTTTTGCCTACATTGTCTAATAATGTAGGGCTTGGCAATTCTTCATCTATTCATGGCTAGAACTATGTAGAAGGTTATCGGAAGACTTGGTGAGTCCTCATTCATTCGAGGACATAGCCTTGTTGTTCTTACTTTTATGCTCCTTTTCTTTGACATTGTATTGGGTTACGTCCCAAACATTATTTCTCATTCTTATGTTAGATTGGCTTTAAGACATTTGATGTAGACTTTCACTATTTTCTTAAAAGCTTTGATATGAAATTGTCTTTTGAACTCTTAAATCTCTATGATCTTGTATGTATGTATGATAAGTGGCTTGTATGAAGCCTTTCAGGGTCTTGTACGCCATGTCATGTCTAGGGGTACCTTGGTTCATGACATAAGGCGTCTGCTACCACATTAACCTTTCCGGGTGATAAAGAATGGAAATATCATAGTCCTTCAGCAACTCCAACCACTTGAGCTGCGTGATACTAAGATCCCTCTGGCTGAATATGTACTGAAGACTACTGTGATCAATGAATACCTCACACTCAACTCCATACAAGTAGTGCCTCTAAATAACATGAAGACTACTGCTGCCAACTCCAATTCATGAGTGGAGTAGTTCTTCTCGTGAAGCTTCAGCTCTCTGGATGCTTAACCAATAACTCTACCATGCTTCATCAAAAACAACCTAAGCCAACACTGGAAACATCATAGTAGACCGTAAACTCATTGTCGTCCAGAAGAAGGGTCAGAATCGGCATTGAAGTCAATAAAGTCTTGTTCTTCAAGAAGCTCACCTCACACTCATCAGACCACTAAAAGGGGACATTCTTCTGATTCAATCTAAACAAAGGAGCTGCAATAGAAGAAAACCCCTACAAACCATCTATAGTAGCCTTCTATTCCAACGAAACTATGAACCTTAATGGAGAAATAGGCCTAGCCCAACCACGGACTGCCTCAATCTTCTCCAGATCCATCATAATCCCATCCTTGTACACCACGTGCCCCAAATATACTACTGACTCAGGCTGACACTCATACTTGGTGAATTTGGCATATAACCGCCAATCCCTCAATGTCTAGAGTGCAATCCTTAGATGTTGCTCATGTTTCTCCCTACTACTGGAGTAGAACAAGATCCCATCGATGAACAAAATCACTATTGACTCCAAATAGGGCTTGAACAGACGATTCATAAAATCCTTGAATGAGGCTAGGGCATTAGTTAACCCAAAAGACATGACTAAGAAATTATAGTGGCCATATTGAGTCTTAAAGGCAGACTTACGGATGTCTGCAGCCCTAATCCTGAACTGGTGGTAGCCTAATCTTAAGTGTATCTTAGAGAACACTGCTGCACACTGAAGTTGGTCAAATAAAACATCATTCCGAGGCGTAGAAGATATGTTCTTGATGGCCACCTTATTCAGCTATTTATAGTCACTACCCATATACAAGGTGCCATCCTGTATTATAACGAACATGACAGGGGAACTTTAAGGATATACACTCCATCTTATAAACCTCTTACCCAAGAGATACATGAGATACTCCTTTAAGCACCTTAAACTCGGCTGGAGCCATCCGGTATGGTGGAATAGAAACTAGTTGCCTACCTGGCTCAACATCGATCCCAAAATCAATATCATGGTCAGGAGATAGATAAGGTTAATTGGTAGGAAGCACATAAGCACACTATCTAACCAGAGGGATAGACTCAAGAGGAGGAGTGTTGGCACTAGTATCACGAACATAGGCAAGATAAGCCAGACACCCCTTCCCTACAAACCACCACGCCATCAAAAAAGAGATGACACCTCTCGGAAAATTACAATAAGAACCGTCCCATACAAGAGGGAGAATACCAGGCATGCCCAAAGTAACTGTCTTGCTCAAGCAATCCAAGACCGCATGGTAGGGGAAAAACCAATCCATTCCTCGAATCACGTAAAAATCAACCATGTTCAACACAACAAGGTCTACCCAAGTATCATACCCCAAGATGGTCACCACACAAGCTCTATAAACTC
Source organism: Solanum appendiculatum (assembly GCA_018342035.1). Classification (NCBI taxonomy): domain Eukaryota; kingdom Viridiplantae; phylum Streptophyta; class Magnoliopsida; order Solanales; family Solanaceae; genus Solanum; species Solanum appendiculatum. The sequence continues at coordinate 117,108 of JAGDQO010000347.1, read as the reverse complement.
GATCCACTACTAAATAATCACCTAGAGGGATAGCTACACGCATAGGTACAAACATTGGCATACAATAGAACTCCAATCGTGTAGAATAATAGGCAAACACTTTAAAATGTAGATCCCAGATCAAATAAAGAATAAGAAAATTGATGGGAGATGGAGATCATACCTAGTATAAAAGCATTCGATGTCTCCACCTCTGGCCTCCCTAGAAAAGCATAAATATGGCTACGCCCACTTCGAGCACCTGATCTGTCTGCCTGAGGACCACCTCTAATAGCCTTGGGACCACCCCTAAAACCCTAAACCAGAGCCTTAGGGGCCTGAACCTACTGACGCTACAGACCTGACTGTTGAAGCCTCCTGCGATGAGTGATTGTAGGAAACTCTTGTGATTGATGCATTTGATACTTGTGATTTATCTACATTTTACTTCTAGTTGATGCATTTGATAAGTGTTATTGCTATCCTTATTTCTATGCACATTGTAATTTGAGGAGGTTCGATTGGAATGAAAGGAGCACTCGTATTCTAGCTAGTTTTGCCTTGTTTATTTGGTTGCTTGCTGAGTACCATTTTTGTTGGTACTCACTACTACACTTCTGTAGGTTCTGAGCCCAGATCTGTGTGATTTCTCATCTTCTAGTTACATTTGAAGATTTCTAAGGATACATAGCTGCTTGTCATCTTGGCAAACTCTGTTGTTCCTTACGTTATGCTTTGTTCTATTTGATATACAAAAACATTGAGACTTGTAATTATCTTTCAATTCCATACTTAATACATTACTGTATTGTACACATGAAAACCAGGTGTTGGGGTTATATTGGAATGAATAACTTTTTCGCTCTTGTATTATTCTTGCTTTACTTTCCGCTTTTCTTTTGTATTGTTGGGTTGAGGCTGACATTTTTTGGTGTCAATAGACAAATGCAATCTTGTCCATTTTTTGGTTGTAACTGAATACTCCAACACTATTTAAACTTATTTATTCATCTTGATGAACTTATACCAAATTAATGTGATTTTTTCTCTTTGTTGAATCTGACACGACCATCAAACTTCGATCTTCATCTTGATGAAAATTTGTTTTACTATTATGACATAAAAAGAAATTATAAAAAATATATCTATGATTTTTATCAAAGTGATGCGGCATTCCTATTGCAAAGGGAAGGACAGTTTTGGAAATAAATAAATAAAAAGAGAATCCTTGATTCTGGGGGTGGCATGTCACAGTGTTGAAGGTTGTCTTATATATATATATATATATGATATGATTATATGATGATATATGATTAGGAATTAAACAAATGCAAAAAATAGAGAGAGAAAACAAACAGGTTGGCTTTCTCTTTATCTTCCTCCATTAAAAGCATTTATTCACATGCTTGGTGCTCTTTTTAAAATGCTTGTCTTAGGCTAGTAGTGTGCAATTAGTTCGTATTATTCTGTACTAATATAGGTTCAAAGTAGTAAAACAACTAATTAAATACTAGTTTTACTACTCTTTTTTATGTGAAGGAAAAATGACAAATTAATCTATGATTACTATTTAATATATTTTTTAAAAATTAAATCGGGCAATGAAGGCCAATTTATTGAGAAATATCAAAATATTTACACAAAAAATAAAGGTTCCAGGCCCGACAATCAAAAGAACAACATAACTGGATACAATCAGGGGTAAGGGAAAAAAGGAAAGTCCACCAACCTTCGGATAACATCTTCATCTTCTTCACACATGCACTAGGGCACCGATGTGGCGGCGAATGGAGGTTAATGGTCAGTTGAAACTCGAGATACCGGTCACCTTATTGTCCAAGATAAAGTTAGCTTTAATAGAAAACATTGAGGACACTTTCAACTCTCACAAGCGCCATGACTAGCTCGTTGAAGGCTCCTTAGGCATAGCTTTGTGATAACGCTAAACTACACCCCTTATGATTCGAAGTGTAGGCGGTAGCTAACAAGTATAAACCCAACAATAAGTTGGGGTCGATCCCACGAGGAACGGTACGGAAAAGAATTCAATTGTGAAGTATGAGTGTGTTCTAATCTTTTGTAGAATCTAAATATGCAAAACGTAACTTAAAATAAATCATCGAGTTTTAATTATCAATATCAAGAAAGTTTAGTATCCAATTTCTAACAAAAATGATTAACACGGGGTTTTAATCATTAGACGATCGGACCTTAGGAGTGTGTGAGCAGTCGGATATTAATTTTGCTTAATGGGTGATTACTCATTGCTTTAAGTTGTTGAATCTCAATGGATAGGATGGGTCATAACGATGATAGCCATTTATCAATCACCTATCATGTATCAAGTGAGTTCTATCAAACCTCAACAAACTTTCAATATAAAACAACCCAATTCCTTAATTAAACCCACTTTACCAAGCTGAGTTGTATCGACAAAAATCAATACAACTATCAATTATAAATCTCACTCTAATGCATCTATCACAAGCAAGCATAGAGATATAAAGTAGAACTAAATTTGCAACTTCAGCTCATCATTGAAAACATGGATAAACAACTGAACCCATTTCAAACAACATTAAATATAACAATTAGAAACACCCATAAGCTAATTCATGTATTCGACTACACAATCACACCCCTAAGGAAAAGGGTTTTAGCCAATCATAGCAAAAAGTAAGAGATAACTACAAAAAAGATTATCCATCTTAATGACAAAGTCTTCAAATATTCTATTGCTAAAAATTAAGATTAAACCTTCAAAACCCAAAGTCTAAGATCAAAACCCTCTAAAAATGTTCAAGAACTCAAAAATACAAAAAGTATATGTGATTTCTTCAGCCTTGTTCAGCCTGATGCCTTTCTCTCTCTTATAACTTCAATTTATACGTTCCCAAAAATACTCACACATTTCAGCACGTGGGTTCATTTGGTGAAATAAGTCGGGATCACTGAGTGACTCGGTGATCAGTCGAAGTGCTCCACCTCGCCTTTCAGTACTTGATTTCCACCTCAAATGGTTTTGGTAGTTTAGGCGATCTAGGTCAAGCTCGCCATTTCGTTCGGTAATTCACCGAAAAGCTCCTGTTGGTCGCCAAGTTGGTTTGGTTCATGAGCCACTCTGCTGGAACTTTAGGCGAGCTAGAAGCTCACTCAGCGAGTCGCCGAGTTGCTTTTGCGAGCTCCAGCCTGCCTTTTCTTTAACTTTTCAAACTTTTTAACTTCTCTTCACAATTTAGGTTCCTTGCCTTGTTCTTGAGCCTCCATGCCTGCACATAAACAATTTAACATCAGTTTTGGACACAAAATAGGTATTGAGAACACTATTTCATTAAATAAGAAGCCTTAAATGAGTCAAAACTCCTGACTCATCAACACCCCCAACTTAAACTTTTGCTTGTCCTCAAGTAAAACATGAAATCAATCAGTTTAACAAGGATTTATATAAATAGTGCTCTTGAGAATCAATATGAGAATGCACACAAGGTTCAATTCAAAAAGGCAATGTTCAAATGTGAACTCAAAGTTTCAAACTCTGACTAGTCATCATCAATTAGATCGCATGCTCACAATGCTCGCTTGAAACGCAAATACATGTCCAACAAAAGTATACGAAGGCCCTCACATCAAAAATGATTCCATGCTCTCATAAAGACAATCAAAGACAAGAATTAAGGAATCGAAATCAACGCTCACACTCCCAAATGAGAAAAACATGCATAACTTTACCCATAAGCTTGTCGTAATTTTCCAACCAACACATCACTAGGCTTATGTAGGAGCAAAAAGGTCTTTCAAGGCTTGTAATGGAGTTTAGGGTTATGGTGTGATCATTTTGGCTTAGTGACTTTACCTTCATGAAGCATGGCTCGAATTTCACTTCTTTTACTTTTCTTTCATTCTTTTCATATTCACAACTCATCCTTGGCCTATTCATAGCACACAAATGTTTTTTTATATCTGGAGGGGTTCCATCAATTTTCACAAGATTCTTTCCAGGGATTGAGTTCACGAACTTCTTCCTCAGTTCCTTTCTTCATTCTTACCACACCACCAACTTAGGCTCAAGGCCTAAGTTGGCTATTCAAACAAACAAATGCTTCACGAAGATTAAAGGTGGGAAAAACATGGCAATTTCAACAATCATCTTAAACAAATGTGTTCATGTTTCATCCAAAGAAAAAGGGTAGGCTTAAATGGTGCCAAGTTGGGGTCACACACTCACAAGGTGGTCAAACAAAGGGTATAGCAATTAGGTTCACTCACAAAAAATTATTTCGAAGATCATTTCCTTCATTCACCAATGCTAATCAATTGGACCAACGGGACAAGTTCTAGGTATCATCATGCATACCTTTCAAGTAAGGCTCACCAGATACGGAATCCAAACATGATTGTGGATCACAACTCTACGAGTCAGGCTTGCGTGCAAAGGTCATTACAAGACTCAGTTTGACATTGAACTAGTCACAATGAGATGCTAAGAGTTCACACAAGACTATGCAACTCAAATTACCTCATTGGACTCACAAAAACATATCGTTCATCAAGAGCACTATTCATGTCATCGATATTGATCACAACCGATACTCGAATGTACAAAAGAACAACCACCAATCATTTGCATGTTAACATTCATCAACAAACAATCAAGAGAGAGAGATGTCAAAGGAAATCACGACATTCATTCCAAATGAAATCAACAATACAAAAATAACAATATCTCAAAAACGACACAATCAACACAACATCAAAACAACATCCAAACAAAAAGGGTAGGCAGCTAGATGCCTTCACCCCACCAAAAACAAACAAGTGTTGTCCTCAATGCACAAAAAATAAACTAAAAGTATTAACAAGACATGAAATAAAATGGAGGGAGAGTAAAGATCCCCTTGTCAAGCTAGGCCTGTGGTGAGATCCGCTGTGGTGGTGTAGCCTCGACCTGGGCATTAGTGCCCGGCTCTACTCTAGAGGGTTGTGTGATGTCATCAGATTTGGTCTTAGACCCACTCGACCCAATCATATATGTATCTCGAAATGAAGCCTCCATAGCAGCCCGCACCAAGTCACTCTCAAGGTCCTCTAAATCTACATAGACCTCTCTATCATGAGTAGCGAGGCCCTCCTCATCCGTCTCAGGAGTGTCAGCCTCCATGGCATCATTAGCTGTAGCAGTGGCTCCAGGCATAGTAGCCAGAGGGTCCTCAAGACCATAAACACTACCCCACAACATAGATATATCAGTGGACTTAATCTCGTCCACATCTCGGTATAATCCGACAATATCAGCCTTCACGGCTATCAACTTAGGAGTGTTGCCATCCTTCTTTTCACATACCGCAACCTGAGTGGTGAGTGCATCAAGGGCAAGCCCATGTGTCATGATCAACCGGCGCTACTCCCCCAACTCTTCCTGAATGGGAGCAAGTGACACAGCAATAGCATGCTCAATTATAGTGGGAACATCAGCCTCAACTCTCGAAGCTCGCACATCAGCCGAATGGGTAAGGTGGCCCATTTTAATTAGCATGGCCTGTGTCAATGGTTAGTGGGATCTAGGAATAGGAGAAGGAGTAGACGAGGAGCTAGGTATAACTGAGGGCTGAACTGTGGGAGGAGGAGAAACAAGATCGGTCTTCATAGTGTCCACATCAATGACCGGGGAAGTATCCACCGAGGGCCTCTTCCTCCTCTCCGCTTCATCCTTGAGGTACTCCGCTTTAATCCTCCAGATGTCACAAGATGAGTTTAGAGTGACCTCAACATCCGTCTTTGCCTCGAAAGACACACTCGCACGCTGACATAAGTCACTATTCAAGATCGGGAAGGATAATGAGGTCTGATTTTTTTTTTGCCCTTATCACTATTTGTTATGCAATGATTGAGCATAGATTCAATATCTCCCAACCCATAATGCATCCTAGAAGTGCAAACTTCGCGTGCCTGATGATCGACTCATTCTGGATGACATGAGGGTGCTGCATATGAACCCGAACCAATATCGCGCTACGATATTCAGGTCCTTCCTTTCGATAATGGCCCCCATCTCAATCCATGGGGGCGTTGCATCACTCAGCAATGGGGCCAACCACCCATTCAAATCATCCATAGTCTTTGTCTTGATTTTATCGGCCAACGAATGCTGAACCCAGACTGTATAACTTAGTGCATCATTTATATAGATTTGACTGCACTTCACTTTCTTGCCCTGGACCATCACAAACTCGACCAGTGCAATTGGCTGCGCCTTCTTCTTCCATTTCAAAATTAACTCAGCATATGCAGCATAGAACTCTTGGACCCACGTAAGAACGTAGGGGCTCCGAGGTTTTGTGAATTATTGGAAATTGTGATATTTTAGCATTTCCTAGACAACCGGATACATGTCCACTGCACCATCTGTGAACAACCACTTCTCCTCGAGAATGGTCCTCAAACCCTCGGCCTTTAATCTGTTCATCGACCACGGAGGATTGACCGAAATCGGAGGCACAGGTGCTGCCTGTGTAGTTACTGGTGCTGGTGATGTAAGTTGGGCTGATGAAGCTGCCAATGGATCATGAACCCCTTTTGAACACAACTTGGATCACTTCCTCTTGATTAGCTCAGCTATGGGAGCTGCAGACTCCCCTACTTCCTCCCCCTAGAAATCAGTGGATGTGAACGAAATTGAAGGATCACTGCTCTCCGAGCTAGAGCTTTCCACCACTTGTTGTTTACCCTTCCCTTTTGCCTGTGAAGTTTGATGGCGAGTGGGTCGGGGTAGTTCAATCTCCACCCTTTTTACCCTCTTGCGGGGTTGTGGACCTTTAGCTGGAACCTTAGGTGTAGCCATTACCTGCAAAGGCACACAAAGAATAACAAAATTTGATTGAAAATAGGTCAGAAAATAGATTTCGCAAAATGTTGCAGAAAAGCTCGCCGAGTCTGGTTAGCGAGCAAGAATGGCATTGCCGAAACTACTAGAAAGAGTCAAAGAACATAGCAGGTCAAAAGGGCAATAACGAGTCAAATCGTTGAGTCGCCGAACACACTCGACGAGCAACAAAGACATCGCCAAATTTTACAGAGCAATATGTCCTAGAAACAGGAAAAAAAGGCGATGGGAGGACATCTGGCGACACGCCGAACCTACTTACTGAGCTCAACAAAGCTCGCCAAACTAACTCAATGCATTACCTCCCCACTTTGATTTTGATTTTAAACTAACAACCCACGACACATCAATTGAAACACAATTATCAACAATTCGCAATGACCCACTACCTAATTTTTACCCGGGGTACTCAGACTTCCCCAAATCGATTTGAAATAAACTAAACGATGAATTCCCTTAAGAAAGTCGTCACCCAATCCATAATCGGGCAATTTCATATCATTCAATCGAATCTGGGTAACTCAGACATCACCCACACATAATCCAACAATCAAGAACCCAAATTTTATCATCTACCCCAAGGATTTAGAACAAAATTACTCAAACACTAGGATTAATCATGCTCGAATTAAAATTAACAACAAACGAAGCAATGGGAATCAATTTAAACATACAATTCAGTTAATCAATCAAATACCCACCATATTATCAACTTTGCACCTAAAAAACGTCATGAAAATTACTTAAGCATGAAAGACCAACCTCGAAGTAGATAACTAAGATGGACGAAGCAAAGAGGAGGGCAAAACAATCCAATCGACACGCCAGAATCAACACACATTACAAAAAATATGAAAAGTAACTCTAATGTATGAAGGAATGAATAGGGAAGTCAAAAATTTCAAACTAAATGAAAGATTTGAATTTAAAAGGATTAAAACTCTTCAGTGCACGCCCAAGTTGGTGAGGGAACTAACGTCGCCGATTGGATCAGCGATGCACCGATGAGGCTTCATCTCGCAAAAATTAGCACACGTCTAGCCCTTTAGTAAGTCCAAAGGGCAAGCTCAATCGGGCTCGACTAACCGACTCGGCGTGTTGCCGAGTTGACTTTCAGCACACCCAAACTTACAATAATCTCTTCATTTTTGATCTTCAAGGGGAATGCACTTGGGCGATGGTGGGGGCAATTTGACTACTCGCCAAGTAGTCTAGCCCCTCACCCTTTTGCATTTTGTCCAAAATACAACTTCAACCTACACATCTAACAAATGTTATTCAAACAACTAAAAAGAAAACTTGGGTTGCCTCCCAAGAAGTGCCTTAGTTAACGACGTGGACATGCCTTCAAGCATCGTCCAAATACACCACATCAATCACCGTCACATTTGGGTGCTCTCAAAAGTAAAGATTAAGTCGCTGCCCATTCACCTTGAACATTGACCCAGCCTCATTTTCAACTTCTATTGCCCCATTTGTAAACACACGATGCACTTTAAACGAACCTGACCATTTTGACTTGAGTTTTCTAGGAAAAAGTCTTAGACAAGAGTTGTAAAGAAACACAAGATCACCAACATTAAATTCTCGATGAAGGATTTTTGCATCATGCCAGTTCTTAATTTTCTCCTTATAAAGAGCTGAACTCTCATAAGATCGAAGCCTAAACTCTTCTAAAGCATGGAATTGGTAAACTCGACTCTTGGATGCATCTTCCCAATTAAATTTCATTGCTTTAAAAGCCCACAAAGCTTTATGCTAAAGCTCAACCGGTAGGTGACAAGATTTACCAAAGACCAATTGGTACAGAGACATACCAATCGGGTTCTTGAATGCAGTTCTATACGCCAACAGAACATCATCTAACTTTTGGGACCAATTAGTTCTGTTTGCATTAACGGTCTTGGCCAAAATCCCTTTGATTTCCCGGTTTGACACCTCGATGTGCCCACTTGTTTGTGGATGATAAGGGATAGCAACCTTATGCTTGACTCCATACTTGATCAATAACGAAAAAAATATATGATTACAGAAATGAGAGCCCCCATCACTAATAATTGCATGTGGAGTGCTAAACCTTGTAAAAATGTACCGCTTGAGGAATTGAACTACACTTCTCCCTTCATTATTAGGTAAGGCCACCGCCTCTACCCATTTAGAGAGATAATCAACAGCCACCATGATGTATTTGTTCACATAAGAACTCACAAAATGCCCCATGAAATCGATTCCCCATACATCAAACAACTCAACCTCCAAAATTAGAGAGAGAGGTAATTCATGCCTTCGCGACATTCCTCCTTTCTTTTGACATTGAACACATTTTCTAACGAAGGAGTTTTCATCTTGATAAAACGTTGGCCAATAATAACCACTTTGCAACACCTTTGCAGCTGTACGCACTCCACTATGGTGTCCACCAACTGTTGATGCATGGCAAGCTTCAAGAATAGCAGCTACCTCAACTTTCGAAACACATCTTCGAATCATATGATCTGCACACTCCCGAAATAAATAAGGTTCGTCCCAAAAATACTTCTTCACATCAAAAAGAAACCTCTTTCGTTGGTAAAATTTCAGCCCATCGGGAAGAATCCCACACACCACATAGTTTGTAAAATATGGATACAACTATGAGGTACCATTCGACACAACCATCCCCGACTCATCGGGAAAGGCTTCCTCGTTGTCTTTTTCACCAAAAGTAACCACATTTGTTTCAAGCTCGATAACTGATCTGTCACTTTATTTTCATACCCTTTTCGGTCTTTGACTTTAAAGTAAAACTCTTGCAACAACAACACCCATCGAATCAACCTTTGTTTTGCATCATTTTTGTCCATCAAGTAACGTATAGCAGCATGATCGGTGTGCACCACCACCTTGGTCCCCAGTAAATAAGCTCTAAACTTCTCCAAAGCATACACCACAGCTAACAACTCTTGCTTAGTGATGGTGTAGTTCTTTTAAGCTACATTCAAAGTCTTGCTTGCATAATAGACCGGGTGAAATAAATTTCCCTTTCTTTGGCCAAGCAAAGCCCCCAAGGCCACACCACTAGAATCACATATGAGTTCAAATGGAATATTCCAATCCAGAGCAACAATGATCGTAGCAGAAAATAACTTCTCCTTTAGACACAAAAATGCCTTGACACAAGCTTCATCAAATTCGAATACACTTTCTTTTTCAAGTAGCTTGCAAAGAGGATAAGTTATCTTAGAGAAGTCTTTTATGAACCTCCGGTAGAAACCTACATGACCCAAGAAGCTTCTAACACCATTAACCGAAATAAGAGGAGGCAACTTGGCTATAACTTGAACTTTGGCTTGATCAACTTGTACGCCTTCTCTCAAAATTTTGTGCCCTAACACAATACCTTCCTTGACCATGAAGTGACATTTTGCCCAATTGAGCTCAAGGTTTGTTTAATCACATCTTTGTAAGATACTATCAAGGTGCTCAAGGCATGCTTCAAATGTGTCCCTAATAACCAAAAACTCATCCATGAAGACCTCCACAGAATCCTCTACCATATCAGCAAAAATAGATAGCGTACACCTTTGAAATGTTGCCCGTGTGTTGCATAACCCGAAAGGCATTCTTTTGAAAGAAAAGGTCCTATAGGGACATGTGAAAGTTGGTTTTTCTTGATCTTCTAGTGCAATGGAGAAATGATTATAATCGGAGCAACCATCCAAGAAACCTTACCATTTGCACCCCGGAAGTCTATCAAGCATCTGATCCATAAAGGGCATTGGGAAATGGTCCGTCTTGGTCCATGTATTCAATTTCCAATAGTTCATACATACACGCCAACCGGTGATCGGTCGCAATGGTACAAGCTCACCTTTTTCATTCAGGACCACGGTCATACCACCTTTCTTTGGGGCATATTAATCGGGGCTCACCAACTTGCTATCCGCAATGGGGTAAACCAATCCGGCATCAAGCCACTTGATGATCTCCATTTTGACGACCTATTGCATTGGAGGATTCAACCTCCTTTGATGTTCAACACTCAGCTTACAATCACTATCCAATTGAATTTTGTGGGTAAGAATACTGGGAGGAATTCCCACTATGTCTGCAATCGTCCATCCAATAGCCTACTTTTTCAACACACAAACAAGTTCTTGTATTTACCATTCAAGCAAATCAGCGGCAATAATCACGGGTAAAGTGTTATTAGCTCCAAAGAACACATAACGAAGGTGCGGTGGAAGTACCTTCAACTCAAGCTTCGGTGGTTCTTCAATGGATGGTTTTGTTGGGTTACTTTCACTATTCTTCAAATCAATATCAAGCTTCACGGAATTCCTAGGATAAGACCCTAAACCCGATAAAGCAACCACTACCTCATCATAATCTTGAATTTCTTCACCATCATAATTCAAGAGGAAGGCAGCCAAAGATTCACCAATACATGAAATTTAACCCACACTAGCAACCTGTAATGACCCTCCAGGTCATTTCTGTGTTAATGCCTTCTTTCTGTTGTTAGAGCATTTTCGTAGCAACCCCAAGCATTTATGGCTTACTGGCACTGACTATTCGGTCGCTTGGTCGTTCGTTTGGGTTTTATGTCTGTTTTACTATTTTGGAGCTTTTGAACCTTAAAAAGTTAATTTCGGTCATACCTTAATGTAAACGACCTCAGATGGGAATTCTAACGGTTCCATCAGCTCCGGAGCGTCCAAATTAGGCTAGAAGCATGGTTTGCCCGAGTCCCGGGGTTTTCGATGTGATTTTGGTTAGCTCTTTTGCCTTCGAAATTTGGCTTAAGGTTGACTTTGGTCAACACTCTTGGTAAACGTGCCTGGATAAAAATTCCGACAGCACGGTTAGTTCCTGAATGCCAAGTTTAGTCTAGAATTATCCTTCGAGAACTTCCGGGAGCTTCAGATAAAAATCTGAGGCCTCCGATAGGAATTGGCTAAAATGGAAAAATGGGTGTGGGACGCACTGTTTGTTGAAATGACCTCGTATGGAAATTTTTACTTCGCCATTTTGTTCGAAACATCGAATTCGAGGGGGTAGCATATTTCGTTTGCATGCACGGGGTTCTGAACGAATTATGGGTACCCCGTCAGAGTTTACGAGTAGCCAAAACTCAGTTGTTGCAGCTGTCTTTTAGTATAGACATTCCATCTCTCCACGTTCGCAGGAAAGGCTTCGCGTTCGCGGAGGAGAGAGGGAGTCTACTCCGCGTTCGTAAGCTAGAGGCCGCGTTCGTGGAAGTCTGGGCGCCAATGCTCTGTGTTCGCGTGAGCTTCTCTGCGTTCGTGGAGGTCTGTAGCGTGTGGGGTGCCTTGTTCTCCAGGTTCGCAGGCCTGGGGCCGCGTTCACAGAGTTCTGTGTGTTTGGGGTGTCCTTGTTCTCCGATGTCGCGGGCATGATGTCGCATTTGCGGAGCTGTGGGTTGTTTCTCTCCGCATTCGCAGAGCTCTGGCCGCATTCGCGGAGTAGTGGTTGTTATGCCTCCGCATTCGCGGGGCCTGGGGGCCGCGTTCGTGGAGAAGAGCGGGCCTGGCAGTTTATAAAAGAGAGGTCGAGGATTCATTTGAAGGAAACTTAAAAATTTTCATATCTCCCTCCTCGGTTATCGATTTTCGGCTATTCAAAGTCCCAGGTGTTCAGAATCGCGTTGGCTTCATGGGTTTTTGGTTGGTTAGCATTGGGTACTCCTCGATTGTCATGAATTCGAGGCATAAGTTACTTCTTGGCCTATTTTGTTAAAAATTTTGTATTTTCTTGTTGTTGGATGTTGGAGCTAATTCGGGCCCTGATTAGCGTTCTATTTTAGGCTGTAGGTTAGGGGGCTGATTTGGGATCTATTCACAGAGTCAATTCTGGAAAATCCAGAGCAGGTCCCACATTCCTGATTTTGACTCCAAAATTGGTCTATCTCCGATTTTGTTGATTTTAGTGTCTAAATGACTGTATTGACGCTGTTACTCTATTTTTGACAGCGTTGCAGGAGTTTGAGGCTGTACGAAAAGGGAAATCTCCGATTGAGTGACTCGGAGCACTCGTGATCGGATTTCTAGTAGGTTACGAGTTCCTTTCATTCGAGATTGAGTATGATTGTGTAAATGCTTGTCGACTTGTGTGAATCTGGGGTTGGGTAGCTTATGTTCTTCTTCTTCTTCTCCGTTTTCCTTTGTTTAGAGTTGATTTCTGGCTGTTCGGGAGGTGTATCATGCCTTAGGATGAGTAGTTGATTTGGGCTATTGTTAATTGTTGTGGATTATCTGTTGGGTGGTTATTTGTTGATGTATGCTTGGGTTCGGGATAATTGCTTGATTTCTGCTGATTTATGTTGGTTTCTGTGATTGTTTCGGCCTTAGAATAGGCTAGGATAGTATTGCCTTAGCCCCATGCGCCTGCTGACTTGAGTATGTATCCGACGCCGTTTCGGATGGACTAGGTCCTTGTAGACTTGTTTAGCAGACTTGGGTCTGATAGTTGGGCCTTAGATTAGGCGTTTCGTGGCTATCCGACTGATGGTTGGTTTATGCTAGGCTGGGAGCCTTCGATTAATACTCTTATGGGAGGCGGCCTGTGGTATTTTGCTTTACATTGTATTATTTAGTGGTGACTTTATCCGGTTCGGGTTGTTGGCCCTCATATTCAGTTCGAGGTTGTGGGCTCCAGTACGCTGCTGATGTTACTCGGTTAGCATTCGATATTTCCAGTTGTGCAGCTGTCGGGGGTAGTCGGCATGTTTCGATCCACAGCTGACATTAGGCAATTGCAGCCAGGTATTTCCAGGGCAAGACCGTTGAACGGAGGCTACTAGTCCCAGCTGCGCAGCAGATGTTATCCGATTGGAGCCGATATTTATAGCGCTAGACTATTGAGAATAGGTTAGTTATTCAAGTCCGAGGCTGAGGTTACACGAGTGGGACCTGGTATTACCAGCTCAGGGCTGATGATTGGGCTGGGCCCAGGTATTGTTCCATCTCGAGGCTAACTTTACCTGGTAGAGTCTAGTATTTCCAGCTCGTGACTGATGATTGGGCTGGGCCCAGGTATTGTTCCAGCTCGAGGCTGACGTTACCCGGTTAGAGTCTTGTATTTCTAGCTCATGACTGATGATTAGGCGGGGCCCAGGTGTTATGTTTCGGGTCCATGACCTATGGGTGTTGAGGCATTTGAGTGGTGGTTCATTTGTTTATCTAGATTAGCTCTTTTGTGTACCTGTAGGGCTTATGGGGGTCCGTTCGGGTTTTTTTAAAACTTGCACACGAGTGTGCCCAACGGGTCTTATGGGGGCTCAGGTGGGTTTAGCTTAGTTGTTCTTGGTTACTTTCCGCTTTCTCTGATTCCGTTCTGTTGACCTTTGCTTGTCCTGATTCTATCTTGTCTGCCTGTTTTTACCTTTCTTGCTCAGTCGGCCTATGATGCCTACTGGGTACTTGTTGTTTTGGTACTCTTGCTACACTCTTCATCTGTTTTCGTGATACAGGTACGAGCACCAGTTATCAATGTTGAGATTGAGCTTGCAACTGCCTGTCCAGGAGACGAGGGTGAGCACATGACGTTCTGGGATTACCTGTCTCTTTCTTTATTGTATATTTTGACTTATCATTTGCTTTCAAGATAGTTTGTTTCTATGGTCCACTTTTGGGACTTGTAATCTTGCTAGTAGTTCTGTACTTGTGACTTCGAGGTTCTGGGAGGTATCTTGTGTATATATTATAGTTTGGTTTCGCTTCAGCTTTTTTTATGTGTTGTATTTGTTGCTTCCGCGTAGTTGAGGTTAGTTTTCACTCGTAGTCCCATTACTGATAAGTTCCGGGATAGGGTTTTGGGCTGGCCTACTAGTGGGTGTGTAGGCACCATCATGACTCGAGAAATTGGGTCGTGATAGGTTGGTATCAGAGCACCAGGTTCGTTGGTCTCACTTGTACAGTAGTAGCATCTAGTAGAGACCTAAGGATCGGCGTGAAGACATCCGTGACTTATCTTCGAGAGGCTACAGGGTGTCCTTCGGATGTTTCCTTGTTTTGATTCCTGTTCGTGCGTTGTGTCTGATTGGTTTCATGAAATATCACTTACTTTACTCTGTTGTAGGATGGCTCACACGCACAGTGGAGGGTGACCCCAATGTGGAGCCGGGACAAGCCCAACCACCGCCCGTACCAGCTGCTGCCTCGGATCTTCAGGGCATGCTTGCCCAAATCCTAGCTGCTATCGGGGGTATGCAGTAGCAGCAGCCAGCCCCAGCACCAGTCCTAGAGCAGATTCCAGCACAGCAGGACCAGCTTGCGGCAATGACCCAAAGGTTCACCAGCCACCAGCACCGGCCGTGGTACAGCTACACACTTTGGACGGGGTTATGCCACTATGGGAGCAGAAGATGCTCGGGGTGTTTCTTAGACTCTCACCGCCGAGGTTCTCCAAGGTTTTAGGGGAGGATTCCCACGAATTCCGGACTACTTGCCAGGAGAGATTGCAGATGTTAGGGTTAGTGGAGTCCAGAGGAGCTGACTTCACATCGTATTAGTTAGACGAACCGGCCAGACATTGGTGGCATTCTTTCATCGAGACCAGGCCAACTGGGTCACCACCGATAGCGTGGATGGAGTTTTCTGAGGCTTTTTTGGCTAGGTTTATTCCACGGAGTGTCAAGGACCGACTCCGAGATAAGTTCTCGATGTTGGAGCAGGGCTCCATGACAGTATCGGAGTAGGAGGCGAGATTTCTGAATTTATCTTACCATGCCACCATGATTCTGCCTACCGAGGAGGAGCGAGTCCGATGCTTTGTCAGAGAGTTGAGGCTGTAGTTGAGGATTGAGTCGCAGTCTATGCTACCAGCAGATCGATCATTTCTGGATGTGGTGGACCACGCCCGCACTATTGACCAGCTCCATCGCGAGGCCCATGGGGGCAGCGATAAGAGGACTAGGCCTGATGATAGTTTCAGTGGGGCCCATCGCAGATCGAGGGATACCCGAGATCAGGTTCATCAGGGGTTCCAGTCGGGCTAGTCTAGTCGCCCATATCAGGCAGCATTACAGATCTTAGAGGGTGACCAGCACCATTAGAGTGGGCATAGTGCCGGCCATAGCCAGGGCCGAGGTGGTTTACAGTCAGGTGCATGAGGTCGGGGTGGCCAGCCTTCAGTAGGTAGCATAACGTGACAGTGTTGCTTCACTTGCAGGGAGCTTGGTTATTGGGCTAGGGAGTACCCTGTTTCTAGGTCAGCTTTATCAGCTCCTCATGCGGCGAGGCCAGTATCAGCGGTAACACCTCCATCTAGAGGAGAGGGTCAGCAGTAGGGAGCCCGAGGAGGCCCAAGGGGTGGAAGGACAGGCAGTCGACTGGATACACGGGGTAGAGGTGCCCAGGGCCATTTCTATGCAACTCTAGCTAGAGCAGAGGCCGAGGCATCCGATGATGTGATCACAAGTACGGTTCTTTTATTCCATCAGTCCGCTTCAGCCATATTTGACCCCAGTTCTACTTATTCTTATGTGTCGGCTTATTGTGTTCCTCGATTGGCAGCGGGTCCTGAGCCCCTGTCTGTGCCTTTGCGTGTTTCTACTAGAGTAGGGGATTCTTTAATAGTGGATCGGGTTTTTTAGATCCTGTGTGGTGGCTATTCAAGGGCAAGACACTCTGGTCAATCTTATTGTGCTGTGTATGGTAGATTTAGATGTGATTCTGGGCATGAATAGGCTGGCCCCTCACCGGGCCATCTTGGACTATTATGCCAAAAGTGTTACTTTAGCCGTCCCTGATATTCCACCGATGGTGTGGCAGGGCTCTCGTGGTTGCACACCAGTCGAGGTGATTTCTTGTATTCAGGCCTAGAGGCTTGTGGACAGCGGATGTTTGGCTTATTTGGCATATGTTAGGGATGTTAGTAGGGAGGGCCCTACAATTTGTTTCGTGCCTATTGTCCGAGAGTCTGAAGATGTGTTTCCTGTCGACCTTCCTAGCCTACCCCCAGAGCGGGATATTGACTTCGCCATTTACTTGGAGCTGGGTACTCGTCCTATTTCTATCCCACCGTATCGTATCGCACCTACAGAGGTCAAGGATCTCAGTGTTCAGCTTCAGGACCTCTTGGGTAAGGGGTTCATTTGGCCTAGTGTATCTCCTTGAGGTGCCCCAGTCCTGTTTGTGAAGAAGAACGATGGCACCATGCGGTTGTGTATTGACTACAGGCAGTTGAATAAGGTGACGGTGAGGAACCATTTTCCTATGCCTCGTATTGATGATTTGCTCGACCATATTCAGGGTGCCGCTGTGTTTTCGAAGATTGACCTGAGATTAGGCTACCATCAGTTGAGGGTGATAGAAGTGGACATCCCTAAGACAGCATTTAGGACCCGTTATGGATTTGACTAATGCCCCTACTGCCTTTATGGATTTGATGACTCATGTATTCAAGCCATATTTGGACTCCTTCGTCATAGTCTTCATTGATGACATCTTGGTGTACTCGCGGTGCCATAGTGAGCATGAGCAGCATTTGAGGATAGTATTCCAGACATTGAGAGATCATCGACTGTATGCCAAGTTCTCAAAGTGCAAGTTTTGGCTTGAATTATAGCATTCTTGGGGCACGTGGTGTCCATGGATGGCATTATGGTGGATCCGGCGAAGATTGAGGCTATTCGTTGTTGGGCTAGGCCCACTTCTATGACTGAGGTTCGGAGCTTCGTCGGATTGGCAGGGTATTACAAGCACTTTGTCAAGGGTTTCTCCACTGTAGCTGCACCTCTGACTCGGTCGACTCGCCAGGATGTTCCGTTTGTGTGGTCGGAGGAGTGTGAGAGAAGATTTCTGAGGCTTAAAGAGTTGCTTACCACCGCTCCTATATTGACTCTTCTAGTTGAGGACGAGGGCCTCAAGCTGTCGGGGGTAGTCGATAATTACCGATCCGCAGCTGACGTTATGCGAATGCAGCCAAGTATTTCCAGAGTGAGACCGTTGAGCGCAGGCTACTAGTCCCAGCTACGGAGCTGACGTTATCCTATTGGAGCCGGTATTTCCAGTGCTAGACTGTCGAGTGTAGGTTGTTTATTACAGCTCGAGGATAAGGTTAAACGGGTGGGACCCGATATTTCCAGCTCGGGGATGATGATTGGGCTGGGCCCAAGTATTGTTCAAGCTCAAGCCTGACATTACCCGATTAGAGTCTGGTATTTCCAGCTCGTGACTGATGATTGGACTGGGCCCAGGTATTTTTCCAGCTCAAGGTTGACGTTACCTGATTAGAGTACGGTATTTCCAGCTCGTGACTGATGCTTAGGCGAGGCCCAGGTGTTATCTTTCGGGTCTGGAACCCGTGGGTGTTGAGGCTTCTTGAGTGGTGGTTCCTTTGTTTCTGTAGATTAGCTCTTTTGTGTACCTGTCGAACTTATGGGGGTCCGTTCGGGTTTTATTTAAACTTGCGCATGAATGTGCCCAGCGGGTCTTATGGGGGGCTCAGCTGGGTTTAGCTTAGTTGTTCTTGGTTACTTTCCACTTTCTCTGCTTCCGTTCTGTTGACCTTTGTTTGTTCTGATTCTATCTTGTCTGCATGTTTTTACCTTTCTTGCTCAGTTGTCCTATGACACCTACTGCGTACCTATTTTTTTGGTACTCATGCTACACTCTGCATCTGTTTTCATGATGCAGGTCCGAGCACCAGTTATCAGCGTTGAGATCGAGCCTGCAGATGTCTGTCAAGGAGACGAGGGTGAGCACATGGCATTTCGGGATTACCTATCTCCTTCTATATTGTATATTTTGACTTGTCTTTTGCTTTCGAGACAGTTTGTTTCTGTGGTCCACTTTTAAGACTTGTACTCTTGCTAGTAGTTCTGTACTTGTGACTTCCAGGTTTTGGGAGGTATCTGGTGTATATATTATAGTTTGGTTTCGCTTCAACCTTCTTTATGTGGTGTATTTGTTGCTTCTGCATAGTTGAGGTTAGTTTCAACCCGTAGTCCCATTACTACTAAGTTTTGGGATAGGGTTTTGGGCTGGCCTACTGATGGGTTGGTAGGCGCCATCATGACTTGAGAAATTAGGTCGTGACACAACCGCTTCGTCAATCACATAAATCACCGATATCACATGGAGGTCACTTGGTTGCTTCATAGATTCACACATGTTAAAAGTAACTTCCTCATTGTTTACCCTAAATTTCAAATCAACTTTCCACATCAACAAGAGCTCTCCAGGTAGCCAAAAATGGCCTACCAAGAATAATAGGAACCTCGACATCAATTTCGCAATTAAGGATCACAAAATCTGCCAGAAATACAAATTTGTCTGCCTTCACCAAGATGTCATAGAGAATGCCAATAGGACGCTTGATAGAACGGTCAGCCATGAGAATGCCCATAGTTGTTGACTTGGGCTCGCCTAGCCCAAGTTGCCTTTAAATGGAATAGGGCATTAAATTTATACTTGCCCCCTAATCGCACAAAGCTTTCGCAAATTGAAATATCCCTATAGTGCAAGGGATAATGAATTCCCCTGGATCATACTTCTTGACAACCACATTTGACATAATGGGACTACAACTATGGGACACTTCAACCGTCTCGAAATCCATACTTCTCTTCTTCGTTAACAACTCTTTCATAAACTTTGCATAACCTGTCATCTCTAACAATGCCTCCACCAAAGGAAGATTAATAGAAAGAGTTTTTAAAACTGAGAGAAACTTTTGAAATTTCGCGTCTTCATCCCTCTTCTTCAATCTTTGAGGAAATGGTGGAGTAACTTTGGGCAATGACTTTGGAGATACCGAGGAATGAAAGACCTCCATCTTTGACTTTGTAGCATCACCGGAGACAACATTTTTTGGTGCATGGTCAACCTCATCGGAAGTTTCATTGTTCAATTTTTCGACAAGTCCATCACCCTAAAAAACAACAGCTTTCTCTTTAATAGGATCAACTTTATCGTAATTTACCACATAATTTCCCACAACCTTACTACTCCGGGTCGAGATTGCCATGCATTGGGCATTGTCATTCTTCGGATTAGCCAAAGTGTCACTCGGAAGACCCTGTTTTTATCATGGGTTTAAATGTGCTGAGATTTGACCCATTTGAGTCTCAAGTTGCTTTATCAAAACAGAATGAGAGGTCACCGTTTGATTCAAAGAGGAGAAGTCAGTTTTCATCTCCTTGAGCACTTTATCCAATCCTTCTACCTTGTTTAGGATGCAGGCAAGCATATCCTCAGTATGAAAACTTTTGGGGTCGGCATGTGATTCCTTCAGTTTCGAATGATCATGGGGAGGCACATAACAGTCTCTATCACCATCCCTATCTCTCCAATTGGTACCCCTATCATGCTAATCCTGATATCTATCTCTCCAATCACCATCACGCTCTTATTTCCAACCTTGATTCCCGCCCGGCCTTGGATAGCTCGAACGAGAACCACCCCCCACTTAGTTCGATAAAAATTCTACCTCTTCATTATACATGGCTTCAAATTTGCATCATCCGGACTCATACAACCACTAGTGCCAACCGCATTCACAGCCTTATGACCACCTCCCATAACATGTTTCGTCAACAAATCAATTTAGGTCATCATCTTGGCCATGTTTTCATCATGCTCTTGGCTCTTCTCCATTTGTTATTTTGTCAACCCAACATTGAGAGGCGATACTTGATCCTCTCTTGTGTTCCATGCTCGATTAGTCATGGTCAACTCATTAAGCAAAGCCGATGCCACGGCAAATGGTTGTCTCATGATTTCACCCCGGATAAGATGATCAGTGACATCTTTTTTGATGAAATCTAGACTCCAGTAGAAATATTGCAAAAGCACATTTTCAGGCAACCCATAAGTAGGACATTGAATGAATAGCTTTTGAAACCTCTACCAAGTTGTATGAATGGGTTCACCATCAATCCGATTGAAATTTTGAATGTCATCTCTCAACTTCACCATCTTCAAGGTAGGAAAGAATCTTTCATAGAATGCCTGTGTGAGCTCTTCCCAAAGAGTAATAGAGTCTCTTGGTAGTTCGTCCAGGCAGTTCGTAGCATCCACCATTAGAGAGAAGGGAAACAAATGAAGCCGGATTGACTCTTGAGACACATTCCTAAAAGTGAAGGGTCAACACACATCCACGAAGTTGCGAATGTTATCATGAGGGTCCTCATAAGCAAGTCACCCAAAGAGCCCTTTCATTTGCAGTAGCTGGAGCATGGTTCCGGTCACATGAAAAATAGCATTACCCACAGCTGGGGGTAAACGTATAGCTCCGGCACTTCCCATTTTTTCCACATTGACATCATTCAAGTTTCCAATGTCGTCATCATGCCCAAGTTGACTGCCAGCATTACTCCCAATTACACTCATTTCTTCACCTGTTGAGAGCAATAACAACAATAAACTAATAAGAGTGTTATACTACAACAAAATTAGTTCACAAAAACCCTTCAATAAAAGAATTCTAGATACCACTCCCCGGCAGTGGCGCCATTTTTTGATAACGCTCAACTACACCCCTTATGATTCGAAGTGTAGGCGGTCGCTAACAAGTATAAACCCAACGATGAGTTCGGGTCGATCCCACGAGGAGTGGTATGGAAAAGAATTCAATTGTGAAGTATGAGTGTGTTCTAATCTTTTGTAGAATCTAAATATGCAAAACACAACTTAAAATAAATCATCCAGTTGTAGTTATCAATATCAAGAAATTTAGTAACCAATTTCTAACAAAAATGATTAACACGAGGATTTAATCAATAGAGAATTAGACCTTAGGAGTGTGTGAGCAGTCCGATATTAATTTCGCTTAATGGGTGATTACTAATTGCTTGAAGTTATTGAAACTCAATGGGTAGGATGGGTCATAACGGTAATAGCCATTTATCAATCAACTATCATGTATCAAGTGAGTTCTATCGAACCTCAACAAGCTTTCAATATAAAACAACCAAATTCCTTAATTAAACCCACTTTACCAAGCTGGGTTGTATCCACAAAAATCAATACAACTATCAATTATAAATCCCACTATAATGCATCTATAACAAGCAAGCATAGAGATATAAAGTAGAACTAAATATGCAACTTCAGCTCATCATTGAAAACATGAATAAACAACTGAACCCAATTCAAAACAAAATTAAATACAACAATTAGAAACACCCATAAACAACTGAAACCATTTCAAAACAACATTATATACAACAATTAGAAACACCCATAAGCTAATTTATGTATCCGACTACATAATCACACCCCTAAGGACAAGGGTTTTAGCCAATCATAGTAAAAAGTAAGAGATAGTTACCAAAAAGGTTATCCACCGGAATGACAAAGTCTTCAAATACTCGAATGCTAAGAATTAAGATTAAACCTTCAAAATCCAAAGTCTAAGATCAAAACCCTCTCAAAAATGTTCAAGAACTCAAAAACATCAAAAGTATTTGTGTTTTCTTCAGCCTGATGCCTTTCTCTCTCTTCAAACGTCAATTTATATGTTTCCAAAACTTTTCACACATTTTAGCATGTGTGTTCATTTGGCGAAATAAGTTGGGATCACCGATGATCCGCCGAAGTGCTCCACCTTGCCTTTTTGTACTTGATTTTTACCTCAAATGGTTCTGGTAGTTTAAGCGATCTAGGTCGAGCTCGCCATTCCATTCGGTGATTCGCTCAAGTGCTCCTGTTGGTCACTGAGTTAATTTGGTTCATGAGCCACTCTGCTAAAACTTTAGGCGAGCTAGAAGCTCACTCGGAGAGTCGCCGAGTGGCTTTTGCGAGCTCCAGCCTTCCTTTTCTTCAACTTTTAAAACTTTTTCACTTCTTTTCGCAATTTAATATCCTTTACTTGTTCTTGAGCCTCCATGGCTGCACATAAATAATTTAACATCAGTTTTGGACACAAAATAGGCATTGAGGACACTACATCATTAAATAAGAAGCCTTAAATGAGTCAAAACTTCCGAATCATCACTTTGTAAGGCCAAAATGGTTCTGTATCAGTGATTACCACTACACCCATATCCTCTTATTCAATTGATAACTTCATACAATTTGATTCAACTCATTGCTTAACACATTAAGCTCCTAATAGAGCTAATACCACTTTCAGGGTTGAATATTGTCATATCTATGAATTTATGCTATTGCAAAACCTGGTAAGTTGCTATTCCTCCATTTTTAGGTTTCTTTCCTACATCCTATCTTGTCAGCCTTGTGTAATGTCATCATCGGTGTGTTGTTGCTCTAGATATACAATGCTTGTCTTGGTAGTTATTTATGCGCAAATTTGGGAATTATAGCTTTTTCATTTGCATGAATGATTATTCTTCCTTCATTTTGAAATTGTTCAATATTATTGTATTTAATATGATTTGTACCTGCAAAAGAAAAAAAACTTTACCTTCATCCCCTTCTCATAGTGATTGAGTCACCTCCACCTGATTGAGGACCTTTTCACTTAGCAAAATTTTTTACCTCCATCGATATGGTTCACGGGACTTCCCACACCCTAACAATTATGCTCTTAAGAACTAGTGAATAAGTTTCTAGAGTAATTGGCAGTAACTTATGAATTACACAGAATTCATGCCCAATTCTCATTGCAATTACTTTAGCTTCCAGTACAGAACCTTCCTCTATTGTTATTGTTTCAGCATACACAAACTGTCCAGTGTCATTCCTCACTCAAAAGGCAGTGGACATAGGACCAGGGTTGTCTTTAAATGCCATAACAGAATTGCATTTTAAAGTTCCCCTACACGGGACACTCGAAGTAACAACTTTTGTAACTAAGATTGGAGTATACTCCTCTAAGTAGTGATCGATGAAAGGCTAGCTCTTAGGAACATTCATGTCACAATAGAACTTCTCAGGTTATGATGACTCCTACTACACCCCAACTAGGTAAGCCTAACCCTTAGACCGAAGCCATAAGCAATGGGCTACCAAGCGGAAGTCAATAACAAGAGGCATAAAGTTTATAATAAAACAAGAAGAGTAATCAACTAAAATATAATACAAGGAACCACCCCATGACCTGTCATCAGTTAGTAATTAAACACCTAATCAAAAATAAGAGTACGAGGCTTTTACAAATACAACATAAATACATGTTGTGTCTGAATCTTATATATATAAAATAAGATCTTCAACCCGGTGACGTGGTGCATCCACATAATAGAATTTATTTTTTTATTTTATACTTAAATTTTTTGTTGTATTCCTTTTTTTATTTTTTAAGTTATGCTTTATTCAAAAAAGAAAAAAGAAGTGCAAAACAAGACGTCTTTCCTATAAACTACTATTGCAAAAATGGTCGCCTGCAAATTAGACAGTTCCCTACATCTCTTCATCTCCTTTATTCAAAAAAAATATTAAATCTTCGTCTTCCCCGATTTCCAATGTTGTTATTGTTGTAGGCTTGTAGCCTCTAGCGTCATAGCTGCTTTCTAAATGATCCAAGCCATCCGTGGATACAATAGACACCTCTTCCTCTGACTGTTGTTAATCGATGACCTCAAAATTAATAAAAGCTAGCGTTTGTACTTTTACTCTGTCACAATTTTTTTAAACGAATTTCCTTGTGCTTTGGCAAAAGATCCTAAGATAGTAATTGAAGAAAATGAGGATCCTTAAAAGGAAGTCGGAGAAGTGAGACGAGTAAGTAAAAAGGCCTTCTTTTGCGATTACATGGATGTACCTTTCTTTTATGCTCACTTCGTGAGGGGCAAGTATTACCGCTATAAGTTGAAGGTAGCAATTGAAAAGATGATGAAGACCAAGTGTTTGGTATAAGTCTTAAAATAAATGGAGAACCACTCTTCGAAGGAGAAGTTCTGAATGAAGGATGGGCTTCAGATGATGTTGGTTATGACAATATACATGAGTAATAAAAACCAATTCACGCAATCTAATCAATGATCAAATCTCTAGAAATTAAGAACCAAAGAGAAATGGAGATTGAACGTACAAATGTTTGCAAGTCGGCTACTCCTTACACTGATAATGTTTTGCGTGTAAATGATCATGCTTTTTCTTATGTGCCGGAAGAGTATGTGTGGTATTCTAATTATTCATTTTTTTCTCTTTCTTCGATAATGGGATCTACATATGAGGTGTTTTGAGTAAATCTGGTGACGAATAGATGCCTTAAAAATGGGGAAATATGATTTGCTCTATAACTGTTTGACAAAATTTCTAGTAGATATATGGTTTAGGATTATAATGACATATTGTTATGAATTATTGGGTGAGATTGGGAAAAAAATAAAAGTAGTTGTGACTAGGACAACAGGAGTTACTGATTTTGCAATAGGGGATATGGTGGAACTGAGATAATACCTACTAAAAATACCTTTACTAAATCTTCAACCCACTAATGAATACACATGAATTCTACCTGTTCGCCTTACATCCCTTTCTCCTTGTTTTTTCTAACATCTTTCCTTACAAACCTTCCGTAAAAGATATTGGCAATTTCCCTCCACAGCCTTTGAAGTTTTACATAAAACGGGCCAAAATCTGTATAACCCATCTAGTTATGACTCTATCTAAAACCTTTCCTTCAACACATTCAGCAACAAAGTTTGAAAAATTTTCTTCATATACTTTGCAGTTGTACTTTTTCGAGTTGATTCTTAAGAAATCTTCCATCTCCACGTATATCAAATTCAACATATACATTTACATTTCATCTTCGAGCACTGATCAAAATCACGATGAAACTTGTAGGTATTAATCTTTTCCATTTGCAAACATTGATATTCATTTCAGACCCCGGAGTTGTATCCTTACTTTTTACAAGTTACATATAACTTACCTCCCAAATGTAGATGTTGAAAATATTTTCCATTATTGTATGTCTTCCCATAGCCCTTCTAATTTGAATCCTCGCTGCTGCTAAAGTCACAAACTTTTCTATTCACACGACAATACTCCTTTTAATATATATTGCTCTTTACAGATCTTTACAATGTTGTTGATTTTGGAATCTTTCTTTTTTTATATACATTGAATCCGCAAATAATTTTAAAATTAAACTTGAGGCAGTTAAGAATTACATCGGTCTTCAAAAATCTTCTATCTCCATGTATATCAAATTAAACATATACATTTACATTTCATCTTCGGGCACAGTTCAAAATCACGATGACACATGCAGGTATTACGCTTTTAAATTTTCACGCACTTTTATTCATTTCAGACCCCTGAATTGTATCCTGAATTATTACAAGTTACATATAACTTACATCCCAAATGAAGATGGTGAAAATATTTTCCATCGTTGTATGTCTTCCCATAGCCCTTCTAATTTGAATCCTCGTTGCTGCTAAAGTTGCAAACTTTGTTGTTCACAGGACAATGCTCATTTTAATATATATTTGTCTTTACAGATCTTTAGAGTGTTGTCTCTTTTAGAATCTTTCTTTTTCAATTTACATCAAATTCGCAGCTAAATTTAAAACTCATCTTGCGACGGCTCAGAATCACATCGTTCTTCAGAAACCTTCAATCTCCCTATATATTAAATTCAACATATTGTTATAAGTAAGTTTTATATTAGCTTGTATTTAAGTTTATAATAGTTGTATTTAGGGATATTAGAGTCTTTTCTGAAAATTGATTAGAGACAATTAAGTCATTTTGTATTTTCATCAGTTACTAGATGCAGTTATAGGTTTATATAAGCAATTGGATGTACTTATCCGGATATAGATGAATTTGAATGAATTACTTTTCCCCCTCTTACTTTCAGTTATTCTTGCACATTTCTGTTCAAAGATTGTTCTTCTTCTCACTATCTTAGGAGGTGTGAAGTCATTGAATCCGAGACATTGTAATTTGGTATCAGAGCCAGCGATCCTCGGTAATCGCGAAAGGAACTCAATTCATTGAATTGCACCGTGAAGTTGATGGTTTGAAGGCACAGATTGTAGCGATGAACGAAAAGCAAGATTTGTCCATGAAAGAGATTCGTCAGATGTTTGCAACTATGAATGGAGAGTGTCGATCACCACCAGTGGCTAAAAGATGTACTAATAGGGATACTGGACGGATTAGAGATAATGTCAACTCGCAATATCAAGTTCATTGGAGGTATTCATGAATTGATTTTCTGAAATTCAATGTTGATGATGTGCGAGGATGCCTGTATAGGTGCGAACAATTTTTTGAAATTGATGGAACTCCCTTGGATATAAGAGTCAAATTGGCAGCGGTTCATTTGGAAGGAAGAGCGCTGCAATTGTACTAGATGTATCTCAAGTCCATATTCTCTCATGAATTACCTTTTTGGGGTGATTACGCTCATGCTATATCTCATAGGTTTGGATCTTCTACCTATGATGATCCTATGGCAGAATTGATGGGTCTAAGGCAACAAGGAAATGTTCAAGACTTCTTGGATCAGTTTAATGAACTCTTGAATTGTGTGGAATTATCTGACGAGTATTCGATCAGTTGTTTCTTATCAGTTCTTAAACCTGAAATAGCAATGCAAGTGAGATTGTTGGCGCCTCGAACTTTGATGAAGGCATTCAGCCAAGCAAAGTTGGTTGAGAAGTCACTAGATTTGAATAATTCCCAGAGGCTTTCTTCAAGGTCTAAAGTAGGTGGTTCGACATTCTCAACTTCTCAATATATTAATAACTTTAAGCCTCTACTTCCTACTCCCAGGGGTGGAATTTTTAATAAATTTGAGTGTATGGGTCAAAGAACTACAAGTAAACATATAAGGATGTTGATCAATAATGAATTGAATGAAAAAAGAACAAAGGGACTTTGCTTCTAGTGTGATGAAAAGTATGTTCCGGGGCATAATTGTAGACAGGGGGAGCAATTATATTTGTTAGAAGTGGAAGAGGATGAAAAGTTAGGGAATACTAACAACGTTGTTGAAGAAACGACAGAGGAATGTTTTCAAGAAGTTGGGGAAGATGCGGCAATAAATATTCCTCAGTTGTCCATGTTGGCGATTACCAGAATTTATGACTATAGAGCTATGAGGGTAACTGGTTCTATTAAGGGAAAACCAGTGCATATCCTTATAGATTTCGGGAGTACTCATAACCTTCTAGATTTTGAAGTGGGAAAAAGGTTGGGATGCATACTAACAAGGTGTCCATCCTTCTTAGTTGGAGCGGCAAATAGTGGTCGAATTTAGAGTTCTTTTTTGTGTGAGCAAATGAAGTGGAAAATGCAAGGAATGGAATTTGTCTCTGATATGCTGGTCTTGGCAGTGGGAAATTGTGATATGGTATTGGGAGTGCACTGGTTTGGGATACTAGGAGATATTAAATGGAATTTTGCTGAGCTAAGGATGGAATTCATGGTGGGATCTAAGAAAGTTACATTAAGAGGAAGTCAGCCTCGCACAATGCAAACTTATTAGGCAACATCAGATGCAAAAATTAAAACAAAGATCAGCTCAGTTAGCTATGATGTCGGTCACATTTATTCACGACCAACCAACCTTGCAAGAAGTGAAGGTGGAGCAAAAATAGGAGAGTCTTTCTATCGG
This sequence comes from Solanum appendiculatum, assembly GCA_018342035.1. Lineage (NCBI taxonomy): Eukaryota > Viridiplantae > Streptophyta > Magnoliopsida > Solanales > Solanaceae > Solanum > Solanum appendiculatum. Next base: position 88,760 of record JAGDQO010000347.1, on the reverse strand, counting down.
TCTGCAGAAGCTCTTAAATAAGTATTCTCCTCTTTTTGATACACCACCTCGATTACCTCCTACAAGAAAAACAAGTTCATAGAATTATTCTTAAGGAAGGAAGTGGTCCGATTAATGTTAGACCTTATAGGTATCCAGCATTACAGAAGAATGAAATTGAGAAACAAATTCAAGAAATGCTTGATTCATGGGTTATCAGATCCACTAGTAGCCCTTATTCTTCTCCTATTGTGTTGGTGAAAAAGAAGGATGGCTCTTGGAGAATGTGTATTGACTATAGAGAACTTAACAAGCATACTGTTAAAAATTAATGTCCCATTCATGTTATTGAAGAATTGTTGGATGAATTGGGTGGAGCTCAATTCTTTTCTAAATTGGACTTAAGGTCGGGTTATCATCAGATTAGATTGATGGATGAGGAAATTGAAAACAGCATCTCGATCACACCATGGTTACTATGAATTTATCGCTATGCCTTTTGGTCTCACGAATGCACCCTCCACTTTTCATAGCTTAATGAATCATATTTTCCAGCCTTATTTGAGGAAGTTTATACTTGTTTTCTTTGATGATATCTGTATATACAGTCCTACATGGTCTAGTCACTTGATTCAGTTGGAGAATGCTCTGAAGATTTTACAGTTCCATAACTTGTTTGTCAAGAAGAGTAAATGTTCATTTGGTGAAAGAGGAGTGGAATACTTGGGTCATGTAATTTCTGAATCAGGAGTTTCTACTGATCCTACGAAAATCATTGCTATCAAGAGCTGGCCTGTACCTAATAATGTAAAAGAACTTAGGGGATTCCTTGGACTTACCGGACATTATAGAAGATTTATTAGAGGTTATGGTATGATTGCTAGACCTCTAACTGAATTACTGAAGAAAGGAAGTTTTGCATGGAATAATCAAGCATCGGAAGCTTTCTGTTAGTTGAAGGACATCATGATGTCACCACCGGTGTTAGTTTTACCTGATTTTTCTCAAGAGTTCACTATAGAGGTTGATGCATGTAGTGAAGACAAGGGGTTGTTTTAATGCAAAAAGGTCGACCTTTAACTATTTTCAACAAGGCATTAGGATCTAAACACCAAGGTATGTCCGTATATGAGAAGGAAATGCCTGCTATTGTGACTGCAATAAAAAAATGGAGACCTTATTTGATTGGGAGGCACTTCACAGTAAAGACGGATCATCAGAGTTCGAAATATCTTTTAGAACAAAAGATTTATACTCCTAACCAACAAAAGTGGGTGGCCAAGTTAATGAGATATGACTACACTATTGTCCATAAGAAGGGGAAAGAAAACTTAGTTGCTGATGCACTTTCAAGAGTTGCAAAGGGGAACAATGAGCTTAATTCTCTTTCAGTTATCATAGGACAATTGTTGCAACAGGTGAAAGATTCTTATTCACAACATACTAAGTTAATTTCTATTATTAAATCTTTGAGTAAGGATGCTCGTTCTAGGCAAAATTATACATGGCTTAATGGACTGTTGTATAGGAAAGGCAAGGTAGTAGTGGGGAAGGATGATGCTTTCAGACAAAGTTTGCTTCAAATTTTTCATGACAGTGCTTTGGGAGGTCATTCCGGGATGGCTGCAAGCCTACAAAGACTCAAGCATTCTTTTTATTAGAAAAAGAGGAAGTCGAATGTTTACAAACATGTAAGACAATGTGAAATTTGCCAGAGATATAAAGGAGAACATGTAGCTTCCCCGGATCTTTTGCAACCTCTTCCTATCCCTGAGAGAGTTTCGTAAGATATCAGTATTGATTTGATGGAAGGACCGCGTACATCTCATGGTAAATCTGTCATTTTAGTTGTAGTAGATAGACTCAGCAAGTATGCTCACTTCATCAGGCTGAACCATCCTTACACTGCTGCAACTGCAACTCAATTATTCATGGACAATATCTACAAGCTTCATGGGTTGCCTCAAACTATTGTCACCGACAGGGATACTATCTTCCTCAGTAAATTCTGGCAAGAGTTGTTTAGTTTACAGGGAGTAGCTTTACACCATTCGACCGCATATCATCCTCAAAGTGATGGTCAAACAGAGGTTGTCAACAAATGTATGGAAGGCTATTTGAGGTGTATGTGTGGAGAGAGACCAAAGGATTGGGCTGTTTTGTTGTGTCTAGAGGAATGGTGGAATAACACTAATTTTCATTCATCCACAAGAACTACTCCTTATGAGATTTTTTATGGGCAATCACCAACATTGCATATTCCTTATCTTCCACAAACCTCTATGATAGAGGCGGTTGACAGGAATTTACAAGCAAGAAAATCTACCCTCAGGCTTCTGAAACATCATTTGTAAATGGCTCAGTGTAGAATGAAATTGCAGGCTGATAAGAAGAGGTCAAAGAGGGTGTTGCAGGTTGGAGATTTGGTATTCATCAAATTGCAACCTTACAAACAACTATCATTGAAGAAAGGATCCTATACTAAGCTGAGTCCTACGTATTTCAGTCCTTTCCAAGTATTGAAACGAGTTGGCAAGGTGGCAAGGTGGCCTATCAATTGGATCTTCCAGCTCATGAAAAGATTCACCATACATTCCATGTCTCTCAACTGAAACAGAAGATTGGAACTAAGCTGGCCACTCCTTATCTCCCTGTCTCATTGTCAAGTCATGGATACATTCTTTTGGAGCCTAAAGTTGTGGTGAACAAAAGGATTGTCAAAAAACACAATAGGCCAATCACTCAGTTGTTGATCAAGTGGTTTAATTCTTCTTCGGCAGACAATACTTGGGTGGATTTGCAGACACTTAAAGCTCAATTTCCTCATTTTAATCCTTAAGGACAAGGATTGATTGAAGAGGGGAGTAGTTGTAATATGTCAGTTTTATATTAGTTTGTATTTAAGTTTATATCAGTTGTATTTAGGGGTATGAGAGTCAACAGTCAGAATAGATTAGAGATAATTAAGTCAATTTGCATTTTCAGCAGTTACTACATGCAGTTATAAGTTTATATAGCTAATTGGATGAAATTATCTGGATATAGATGAATTTGAATGAATTACTTATTCCTCCTCTTACTTTAAGTTATTCTTGCACATTTCAGTTCAGAGATTGTTCTTCTTCTCAATCTCTTAGAAGGCATGAAGTCATTGAATCTGAGACATTACACATATACATTAATAATTCATCTTCAGGCACAGTTCAAAATCAAAATGACACTTGCAGGTACTATGCTTTTCAATTTCAAACACTTTTATTCATTTCAGACCCCTAAATTGAACTATGACATTTTACAAGTTAACATATAACTTACATCCCAAATGTAAATGTTTAAAATATTTTCCCTTTTTGTATGTCTTTCCATAGCCCTTCTAATTTGAATCCTCGTTGCTGCTAAAGTCGCAAACTTTGTCGTTCACATGGCAGCAGTCCTTTTAATATATATTGCTCTTTACAGATCTTACAGGGTTGTCGCTTTTGAAATCTTTCTTTTCCCATTTACATAAAATATATAGATAAATTTAAAATTCATCTTGCGATAGTTCATAATCAAATTGACCCATTCAGGAATAATGCTTTGCAATTCTCAAACACTTTGTTTAATAGCCACCCCCTGAATTACTTTCAGACTGCTTCCATCTTAATTATAACTCGGCTCCCAAAAGTTACAGTTACAAAACACATTCAGGTTTACCTCTCCCTTTCGTAGCACTTCTTCTAGAAAACATACATAATACGAATCTTGTTGTGAAATTTTTTTTCTACAACGTTCACATGAGACTTTTAATCTTTAGTATATATATATATATACTAGTTTCACGGCAAATGTGTTGCACGTGTATATCGTATCATATAGTATACGGCGTAGAAAAATAGAATTAATATTCCTAAATTAAAACGTTTTAGTAAATAATTATTATTAAAAGAACATAGGACCAGTGTTTTTAAATGATTAATACAGATTGTCATAGAGTTACTTGTTTTTTGAGATCAAAATTACCAGATATCATTGAAACATTTCAAAATACATTCAAAGTTTAAATATGGGGAGAAAATAACATTTCTTTAGTAGTATTGTTTTTTTTACTTCACTCATGTTACAGTTTCTAGATTCCATAATGTGGAATTATTGTGGATATGTGGTTATTTTTTATTGTTATTATCATGTTATAGTTTATCAGTATACACAATTTGCTAATTAATTGATTATATTTTTTCACGTAGTTAACATTCCTTTTTAGTTTATTGTCAAGTATAGTTGTATATATATTATTAATATGGTGTTTAAAATAAAACTCAATACAACGGAGTAATTATGAAAAGATAATTATTCTTTTAATATAGTCAAATCTTGCTAATGTCTACTGGAAAATTTTATGACTGCTATATATAGTGAGGTGTTGTTATATATTTATATTGATATTTTACATTTTGGTCTCATTTAGCTATTTAAAATACACAACATGATCATTTATTGATTTTGTGTAATAAAAAGAAAGAATTTAGTTGTAAATAAACTTAACCAATAAAATAGGAAAAAAATATCAATATAAAAAATGTCACCAATAGCCTTTCCTCTTGAGGTGATGACCATAAATGATGGACACCATTTAAGTACATTTTTTCTCTCAAATACTCATACTTGAAATTTACTATGTTCATGACACTAATAACGATTACCCTAAATATTTCAATATTTTATCTTTATACGTAATATTTCTTGTATAAAATATTATTACTCAATTAATATTTGAGTAAGGCTATCATAGTGAGGTAATATTACAAAAAGTGTACTTATGTGGTGAATGACGACATTGTTATAAATAAAATGTTATAGAGACAAAACATAAAACATGAAAAATAGTTCTAAAGAAAATTAGCCCGTTACAATGAAATGTTGTGATAACACATGCTAGTTAAATAGCGGTTTGACTGTATGTCAAATATTTAGCTTGGCCAATTTTTTGTTATATATATATATATATATGAACAACATCACCTATGGTGAAAATAATTCATTTCTTAAAATTTCTAACTTATCTTTGTGAAATCGTACTCTTCTCCTTTTTTCTGCCACATACATATTATATAGTTGTTGTCTAATGAATGTATCTAGTATCTTACAGAAGTTGTATCATGATATAAAACATTAAACCTTTTCAATAAAAAATTAATCGATGAACAATATTTAAAGTATTATTTATAGAATCTTTAATTTGATTTTCAATCATTTAATGATCAATCACTTTTTTTATTTATTGTATATAGCTAGCAAGGAGTGTATCTTGTGACATAACATTTTATCAGATTAAAATGAACACAAAATAAAAGGAAATTCATACTTAATAATTTATATACTCAATATAAATTTTATAAACAAGATAAAGTATATGGAACAATTCATAGCCAATGAAGAAGAAAGGCGAAAATATATGTTAATGCTATATTCACTCTAGTGTTCCATTTGATTGAAATCCCTTTCCACCAACACTTTACTTTCTCCGTTCATTTTTACTTGCTATAATTCGACTTGACATATCTATTAAAAATAATTATTATCATCGTTATAGTATCATATTATCTCTATAATTGATGTTTTGTATTAAATAAAAGTGAAAATTTATTTTTGAAATATTGGACTTAACATCAAAACTAATAATTCACTAGACTACGTTGATGCCCGTTGTTTTAGCAAAATTAGGAAGAAACTCCTTCGTTTGAGGTAAAAGAATAGAAAATGGAAAAACAAAGAAGAAATAGCTTACCCCAATCAAGTATCTTTTTTCGTATTTATTTATTATTATTGTCTCACCCAAACCCTGATATATTAATTTTATTAGAAAAAAATTCACAATGTGTGTATTCGTCAATGTTCACTTGTTATAGAAACATTAATTATTAAATTCTCTCTCGAATGATAACACAAAAGAAATTAATTAAAGAAACAAAATATAAAAAAAAAATGAAAATCCATGCGCATTATATATAGAACTTTATATGTGAAGAAAAGTTCACAGTTAAATGCACATTTCTCTGTTCTCTTCTTTTATTCTTTAATAAAAATTCAATACTTAAATTTCAATGCTAAGAACTTCAGCATATCAATGGACGTTGCACGTGTATCTCATGCTATATTGAAGTATGTATGTGATGAAAATTGTAGGAGAAAAATAAGAGTGTGAATTGATGAATAATTTGCTACAATTTGTTCACCAGCTCTTCTTGGTGTGGTACCTCAATTCTTATTCAACTATTACAAATCACTTTTGAGATATTTTAAGAAGGAGAGTAGAAAAAATTTTAAAAAATTGTAGTGTAAAAATGAGAGGTAACCCCTCTATTTATAGTAAACAAATGTTAGTATGAATAGGTGCTAACTGTGCCTTTTTAGAGAAGTCACAACCCTTTGAAAGAGTCACAACTGATCAGAAAAGTCACAACCCTTTGGAAAATTCACAACCCTTTGAAAAAATCACAACTCATCTAAAAAGTCATAACCCTTCGAAAAAGTCACAACTCATCGGAGAAATCACAACTCTTCGAAAAAGTCACAACCTTTCGGAAAAGTCACAACTCATCGAAAAAGTCACAATCCTTCAGAAAAGTCACAACTCATCGGAAAAGTCACAACCCTTCAATGTGAGAAGTCGCCTACTTTTAATATAATACAATTAAATAAGTAAATAAATAAACTAAATTAAGTGTTTTTAGTTGGGGCTATTATAGTAATTTAACATTCAAGTTTTGGAATTCATGCTTTTAAGGTAGTATATATATATATATACTATTCTTTCTAGATCTTTTCAGCATGCTAAAACGCTTCGTCGTTTTCTAATTTAAGTTCATTTTATTTTATAAAATGCTTTGTCATGTTCGAAGGCCAATTCTTGTGCCCAAATATTTAATCTCTTCATTTCCTTCAATGACAGAAAGAAGAAGACCCCAGACATATGTTGAAAAACTATACGCACAGCGGAAGCATCCCCGAATCATATTGATTACATGAATAATAGAAAACCAATACATTTATGCTAGAACACATATAAAGATACTAAAACACATAAACTTGCTGAAATTTAATTCTAGAATTACCTCTTGAAGCATGAACAAATATCTTCAAGCGAATCCACGAGTTAGACTGACCTTCAAACGAATCCACAGTCTTCTACAGTGATCCCAAGTTCACATCCGAACTCTCTCAATACTTGGGTGGGCAAGTATCGAATAGAACCTTATTCTTTTTTTTTCTAGGTTAGGAGAATCCCTATTTATAGAGATTTCCTCCCAATCCAAAAAGGAGAAGAAAATCCAGTTTTCTTATAATTCCTTTTCCCATAGGATTCTGAGTTCTAGTTAAATATGAGCACTAGAGGGACCACGAAATTTATTACTGAGGCTTCCTATTCTTGAAATAATTCCAAATAATTAATTTGAATTATTCTTACCATAATAAATTACAAATCATTACACTAAAAATTCATAATTGCGCTCCTCTATTTATATTTCGAAACTCCCCACTAAACACTTATGTAATTCCCCATGTTAAGATTACAGATACTAATCAATAAATTAAATTACTGACGAATTTAATTCAAAAATTTATTTCCTTTAGAGAACTGCTTAACTTATTTCATGTGTCTGATTCAAAAATCCACTTGCAAGGTTTGACACGATGAAAACTTATAAGCTTCTAAAAAAAAACATATCATCAATCTCTATATCGAGACATGGATTCCATCAACTAACTTATTATTTCACCATTATATATTATTATAATCCAATCTACCAGGCATACTAACCCATCTCAGAATCTCACCTTTTAATAAATCAAAACGATAATTAATATATATAGATCACAATAGTTATATCAGGATTAAGAATATAAGTACATTTAATAGTTTAGAGAATATGCTTTTGTCAGTCACTCTAAAGCAATTATCTCAACTCGGTCCCGTTCAATACATACAAAATGTACTAGCACAAGAAGTTGGAACTACACCGTTCCCATAATCAAGATAAATTACATATAATCTTGTGCTAGAATCGTAACGATGGCATGTCCAATTTGCATCTCAGATTGTAAACAAAAAAACTTTATACTTATAAGAACCGATGATTTAATCATCTGTGTATAAGCTAAAACTCTATACACTAAATCATCTATTATATAAGTAAACAAACACCATAAACGAATATATGATCTACTAAAACTGAATAATTAAATTATTCTATAATAAATACTATATCTAAACACATGGTTAATAGTATATATCCCAACAATCTCCCACTTCGACTTTTAACTATCACAATTGTTATAATGTACTATATCTAAATGCATGGTTAATAGTATATACCCTAACAATCTCTCACTTAGATATTTAATCTTTAAAATTGTTAGAATACTATGTCTAAACACATGATTGATAGTATATACCCTAACAATCTCCCACTTAGACTCTTAACTATGCATTTACTACTTTCACATGCATTCCTTTAATTCTTAAATAAAATAAATTTACCAAGTTGTTTTCTCTTTCAATTTCGTCTAGTAATGCTTCGTCGTGACAAATCGATTTTGTACTAGATCTTGAGGGACCTTATCATGAAACCCTACAAGAGTGTGCTTCTTTTCAGAAGTTCTATCATGAAAGTCTTATAAAGCATACAAAACAAACCAATCTTTGTTATGATTCTTCTCCCACTACGACTAAGTACTACTACTATAATCACACTTACATATTCTTGAGTCTTAATATTTTCTTCTAAACCTTTTGGTATTGAAATATATATTAAAAACTTCTTCATGTAGTGTTCTTTAATTTGCTCAACATCACTCCCACTACTTGAGGTAGTAGATTTTCTTTTGTCTAGTAACGTTTCTCCCACTACTTAAATGAAATGGAATGTCAATTCTGACTTACCGGTTAGATGTTCTTGAGCGTCTGAATTTACAACTGACTCATTTGTTATTTCTTTGTTCAGTTCCTACAAAACTAGTTTACTTCTAGGAACATGGTTTACTAATAATCCTTTTCTAGAAATCTGACAATTGTGTCAATAATTGCCTTATTTTCTTTAGGATAGTAAAATAAACCTTCTTTCATTCTTTTGGATATCCAATTAACGAATACACACATCCCATTCTTAATTCAAATTTGCTTAATCTCCCTCTCAGCACATGTGTTGGACAATCCTATAGCTGAACATGTCACAAATTAGACTTACGTCAAATCCAACTAGTTCTATAGTTATCCAAGGTACTGATTTGAAAGAAATTTAATTCAGAATGTGATATGCATTTCTTAGAACATATCCCAAAAGAAACAACATAACTACGAATAAGTCAAACATTAATCTTATCATCTTTATAAGAGTCTATTTATTTTCTCTTTTACACCAATCTATTGTAGCGTGCCTGGTGTAGACAATTGAAAGCAATTATTCTATCAAATAAGTGACTCATGAGCTCTGCAGAGAGGTATGCGTCACTAAAATTAGATTGTAGTGGCTTTATATATTTTTCATGATGCTATTTTAATTTATGTCTTAAATATTTTGAGTTTATCAAGACATTCAAACTTACAAAACATCAAGAATATATGTTCATATCATGAGTAACCTTCTGAAAATTTCAGAATCCTCAAATTTACCTCTTGCCTGAATGTTCATTTACCGCACAAATCAGAATAGATTAATTCTAACTTATCACTACCTTTATTTCCTTTTTAAGGGAAAAGGTCTCTTGGTAATTTTTTCTTATAATCAGGACTCACATGTTGGTAGTGACTTCACTTTTAATGAACCGTTATGTCCATCCTTTAACCAACCTCGAAGTTCTATTCAGGACAAATGACGTAGACGCTACTGTACAGATAAGTTTCATTCAATTTAAAAGATATTTTCTCTTATGAGACAGATTAATATAATTCAATTCATGAGAGATAATACTAATAAAAAAACTCATGCATCAATATACCACAAGAGATAAAATATTCATCAAACTCAATAATAGGAGAGTTACAAGAAAAATATATTAAGTATCTATCTCTTATCTAGTTAGAAACTGAAAATAATTCCTTCTAACATAATGTACATGTACAATGTATTCGTTGAATTAATATCTTATCTCTACCGAAAAAATGCTTGAGTAGTACTAAGTGGGTCCATAAAGTCTATTGAGAATTTGAGAAATAATACACTAAATAGATCATAATATATCGAATAATCCCAAATAATAAAATGTAGGGCTCATTTTATACATATATATCCATGCATCTCGAATAGCCAATTGATGGGATTGGAGAACTACTCATGCAATAGGTCGGGTCCCTTAGATATGATGCAAAAGGGCTCTTGGTCTATCCTTGATCAGAAATTTCTTCATGAAAAATATGAATCGAAGTTTGAAGAAGGGGAGGGAGAAGGAGCCCTTGACCCTCTTCTCGGTGTGGAACGATATACGAGAAATAGATGCTCAGCCTGCAATGTTCTATAACGGCGCTGAAGTAGTGAATCTATTGGGGCATTTCTAGCATTGAAAATCCCTATTCTTATTGAATAGTTCAAATAACTAGTTGAACATACCTATTCTTTTCAAGAATAGCCTCCCCTTATCGAAAAGAAGGGCCCGAAGGAGAGAGGACACATGTACAATGTCCGATTATTCATTCCATAAACTTATAGAGACCTAACTCAGATGGAGAGTCTACTGTTAAATTAAGTCAAGTGAAATCCTCTAGTTACATTGATCCAATCATATATTACTCAGTTTAGGAGAGTTAATACAGATTATCAATACTAGCAATTAAATACATAGTGAATTGTATTAATTTCATCCGATAGGGAGGAAGGTCTAAGCCGGAACATAAAACTAATACTTCACTACTATTTAATCTTGGCAATCAAGAGAGGGAACCCTATAACCAAACATGACCAAAAAACTCACATAACGATCCAAAAAAATAATATTTCTTACTAGGTCGTTCTTATGATTCTACCAAATTTCAAATCAATCAGAGTCCCCCTTTTTTTTAAAATTCCAAAACTATGATCAATTTGGTTGAAAACGTTGTTTGGCCATAATAGAATTTAAAATTTTCCGTTCAGTAATTCTTATCACATATTATCAAATAGATATACGAATCAAGAACAAAGAACAAAATTCTAAAAACTATTTACATTATCTGAGTACTATTTTCCAAAAATCAGCATGTTTATGTATACATTGAATATTAAAATTCAAAACACAACTAATAGATATCCATGCATCTTGAACGATAAATTTTGATGAAAAATAGCTACTCATACAACATACATATGTGGTGTCAAATATTCACTCTAATAAATTTAGAACAAAAGCTAACTTAGATGGACAGTATATGTTATTTAACCCAAGCGAATATCAATATCCCTAGATCCATTGATCCAATCATATATTACTCAGATAGGGAGAGTCAATACAGATTATCAAAACTAGAGATCAGATTAAATCTAGTGACTTGTATTAATTTCATCCGATAGGGAGGAAGGTCTAAAGCCAGCACATGAACTTGATACTTCACTAAAATTTAGTCATGAAGACCATAGGGAACAAACTCTATCACCACTATGTCATAGTCTAGGAATTTTCATTAAAATTAATATTCAAGATACAAAAAAAATATCCAAAAATAATGATCTAAACGACCTCAAATTGCCAAATCACTCATAGCTATGGGTATTTTTAATTTGATCATTTCTGATGAACCTACCAAATTTCAGATCAATCAGAGTTAAAAATAATATTTATCTCCAAAGTTATGATCAAATTCAGATTCAAACGATTTAAAGAAAAATAATCAGATATATATCCTTATCATATATCAATTCATGTTAAATCATCATGTGTAATCACGTACCACATTTAACATAAATAAAAACTGATATGAAGAATTATTTTCATACTCAATCACATTTTAATTTCCGAAGAACAACTTAAAAACCATCTTAACAACCTCAAAAAATATAACCACATAACAATGAATATTTCTTACTAGGCCGTTATCAATGAACTTACCGAATTCCAGGTCAATTGGAGTGTATAAAAAAATTATTCCCAAAGTTATGACAAAATTCAAATTTAAGTGATTTAAGAATCTTTATGAATTTATAACAATATGACATACATTCTTATAACATATCAATTTATGTTAAATCACTATGTGTACCCATATTCTAGATTCAAGATAAATAACTGACATGAAGAATGATCTTATCATATTCAAATCAAATTTTAATCCGACAAACTATCTAAAACCCATCTAAACGATTTTCGATGGAACCATCAAATTTCAAGTCAATCAGAGATCAAAAAATTCATGACCACCTAAACTATGACCAAGTTTGTAAAATAACCATTTAGGTATAGTTAATGATTAAAATAACTTGATTCAGATTTTAATTCTCTTATAATAATTATCTCATGAGCACAAGGTATACGTTGTGTCCTTTCTTTGTCTAAGACACACAACACCTTCTTATATCAAATAGTCCTCTTGATTAATACATCTGAGAATTCAAGATACTATGTTTTCTTCTTTAGATTGCAAACCTTGATATCTCTTCTCATGAATTAATTAAGCATTACTAGTATCTTAAGGTAAATCTCCATTCATGTAAATAAATATTTACCATTAGTATTCACTTAGAACAATTTATACGTGATACATTGAAGTTATTCTAATGACTCAAATAAATAGATCACTTTCGTGAATCCTATTTATTAATCATAATTCTCAATTCATATATTATAATCTCACATATATAAAATATTAAGAACTTCTAATAATTCCAAATAAATAAACCACTTAATGGTAACCATTTATTAATTATAAAATTATTAATATATGCATTATAATATACTATGAGAAAAAAAAATAATTCCATGCTCATATAATTAAAATAAGAACAATAAAGAGTCCTTGATACAAACAATGCCCAAAGAGTTCAAGGTCTCTTTATTTTGCATACACAAAATCTTTACCACTTGTGTCATAAACAAAAAAAACATGTTTGATTTCTTTAATAATAAAAGTGGGGCCCACATTGTTAAAAATATTAAAATTATATCAATCACAAAAGAAGTTGAAATTAAAGGGAACATTGGCTTGTACTAGCTTAGAAAAACATTTACTGCCAATCACAAACCTATTTAATAACGCTCACAAACAATTCTAAAGATGTAAGTCTTTGTATCAAGGCATTAAAAATTATTCCAGAATCCTACTATGCAGATTTGACGCCGCCGGACACAGGTACACATATAAATTTGACCCCTTTTTCATTATATTAAATAATTAAAAAAATAAGGTTAAACTCCAAGATGTCAAACAACGCTGTGTTCACGACATCGAACAACATGTTATAAAACTTTACGCATGATTTTAACAAACATTGAAAATCATGAAACATATATATAATCATATATATACATATTTTGTATAGTTTATCTATTTAGATGTAAGCGAGACTCTGATACCAATTGTTGGAAAGCTATATCCACAGCGGAAACATCTCCGAATCATATTGCTTATATGAATAATAGACAACCAATACATTTATGATACAACACGTATAAACATGCTAAAACATATAAACTTGCTGAAATTTAATTTAAGAATTACCTCTTGAAGCGTGAACAAATATCTTCAAGCGAATCCACAAGTTAGACAAACCTTCAAACGAATCCACAGTCTTCTACAGTGATCCCAAGTTCACATCCGAACTCTCTCAATACTAGGGTGGGCAAGTATCGAATAGAAACCTTATTCTTGTTTTTTCTAAGTTAGGAGAATCCCGAATTATAGAGATTTCCTCCCAATCCAAAAAGGAGAAGAAAACCCAGTTTTCTTATAATTCTTTTTCCTATAGGATTCTGAGTTCTAGTTAAATATGGCCATTGGAGGGACCACCGAATTTATTACTGAGGCTTTCTATTATGGAAATAATTCCAATTAATTAATTTGAATTATTCTTACCATAATAAATTACAAATCATTCCATTAAAAATTCGTAATTGCACTCCTCTATTTATATTTCGAAATTTCCCATTAAACACTTATTAATTTCCCATGTTAAGATTACAGATACTAATCAATAAATGAAATTACTGACGAATTTAATTCAAAGATTAATTTTCTTTAGAGCACTGCTTAACTTATTTCATGTGTCGGATTCAAAAACCCACTTGCGAGGTTTGACACGATGAAAACGTATAAGCTTCTCAAGAAAAACATATCATCATTCTCTATATCGAAAAATGGATTCCATCAACTAACTTATTATTTCACCAATATATATTATTATCATCCAATCTACCAGGAATATTGACCCATATCAGAATCTCACCTTTTAATAAATCAAAACGATAATTAATATATACAGATCATAATAGTTATATCATGATTAAGAATATAAGTACATTTAATAGTTTAGTGAATATGCTTTTTTCAGTCACTCTAAAGCAACTATCTCAACTCGGTCCCGTTCAATACATACAAAATGCACTAGCACAAGAAGTTGGAACTACATCGTTCCCATAATCAAGATAAATTACATATAATCTTGTGCTAGAATCGTAACGATGGCATGTCCAATTTGCATCTCAGATTGTGAACAAAAAAACTTTATACTTATAAGAACCGATGATTTAATCCTCTATGTATAAGCTAAAACTCTATACACTAAATCATCTACTATATAAGTAACAGACACCATAAACGAATATATGATCTATTAAAACTGAATAAATAAATTATTCTATAATAAATACTATATTTAAATACATGGTTAATAGTATATATCCCAACAACATATGCCTCTACCACCCCTTAGAAACTGCCGATAAGGTAGAATTGTATCAGCCCCTCAAGGCTGCCGTGGGCGCCATTGGCACCGGACCATCATCTTTTGATATATTCTATATAGTTTATACTACCATGAAGAGGTTGCCCCTATTATTGCTTTCTCTGTTTTTTCTTGGATTTGTTGGCCATGCATGCATTGGAAACTTGCTGAATGCTATTAGTGGCTGACGAGGCAGATAAATGTCTTGAAAAGCAACAGTCTCGCAAAGTATCCCTAGAAACTGTCGATAAACTAGAATTGTATCAGCCCCTTATGGCTGTCGTGGGAGCCATTTGCACCGGACCCTCATCCTTTGATCTACTCTTTATAGTTAATACTACCATGAAGATGTTTCTGCTACTATTGCTATCCCTTTTTTCCTTGAATTTGTCGGCCATGCATTGAAAACCTGCTGAATGCTATCAGTGGCTTACGAGGAGGATAAATGTCTAGAAAAGCAACTGTCTCACTAAGTATTGTCAAAACATTCTGAGGATATTAGAGGGAGAACCATGTAACTTTTACACTAATTTTAAGTTTTGTACTTCTAAAAATGTGTTTATGTTTACTTAATTCTCACAGTAGTGCTACTTTTAGAGGTGTTTTTACATGTTATTTCCTTAACCTTTGAATATAATGAAGCATTGAGGTTCTTGATCTACCCGAGTTTGTCCATGTAGTTTTGTGCTGATTTTGAGTTTACTTTGGTGCCTTCTAACAGTTTAACATAGGATCTATATTAGTTATTAGGGATACCCTTCAGTGACAAGCTGATTCCTTTCTGCAATATATGTTTTGTCTTAAGTTCACATTCAGTAAGAAGATTTCACCAAATGATGTTTGGAGCTTGTGATTATGAAAGGAAGCCGATGATTAAGATTAACAATGATAGTCGGATCATATCGCAAGCACTCGGTGCAGATTTCAAATTTAGCTTCTATTTGATGTTGTAAATAATCTACTGCTTCAGGATTCAACAAAAGACATAGTGTGGCGCGCGATACTCGGTTTGCAACAATCTATTTTACAAGACAACAGAGGAGAAATTTGTATTTCATTGAAAATAATTTAAGAAAAGGCTCGGGGCTTTTCTTTTTCTAGGAATAAAGGATGATATTCTCTAAGGTATAATTCTAATTTTGCAATGGTAAGAAAAGATATTGTTTTACCTTCGTAGCACAAATGTCAAAATGGATATTTGGAGTGTTCCTTTAACATGAGATGCAAAATTTAATTATAACATCTGTTTGATTTTCTTTCTTTTTTCTATTTTCATTCTATATTTAGCCTTATTCAGTATTTCAACTTTTCAAGAGTAATTTCTTTGTTGAACTTGTTGATGAGTTTTTTTTTAAGAAAGGACGTATATATATCACTATTGTGTAGTCTATGCAACTAAGTTGTTTTCTTTTTCTTTGCAATTTGCCTGCGTATTACTCTTTTCTCTATTTTTCTATTTGCGTTATTTCAATAGACAAACAACGAATGTGATGATTGCATGTGAAGACAATTAAAAAGAACATTTTGTTTAGCATTTGAAATCAAAATTATTATTGACACACACTTTTAGTCAATTTTATTTGTGCTGCTTATTAGCAGTTCAACTTATTTAAATTATAACAATTGATATTGATAATCATGATTTCAAAAAACCTATACGTTTTGAAGTTCTTGAAAACAAATATAGTATATGTGATAAGATTGAATATTTAATACTTTTTGTGTAAGCAAAAATATAAAGAATAACTGCTTGATTATTTCATGAAAAAATCATTCATAGAGAAATTCTAATTCATCTTAGAATTTCCTTAACATTAATTTTTTAAGAACCTATCTTTTAATGATTTTAAATATATAGATAGTATTAAAAATCATTAGTAAGTTTAATGCAATTATTTATGACTATAAACATTAAGCCTAGCCAAAAAAGATGAAAACTGGTAGCTATGGACGCCAAGAGCTCACCCTAATCTCTGAAACTCCATTCTTCTCTACGCGACTCCAAATCAATGGCGATAACATAAATTGCAATCGGCAGGGGGTAGAAGTGTAGTATGAGTACAAAAAATGGTACTCAGTAGGTAACGGCCAACTGAGCTCAAAAGATAACACAAGCATAAACAACAAGTAATAAGAAGAGCATAGCACAAGTAACTAAAAAGGAGAGGTTAAAATAGATAATAAAGGGTAGAAACTATATACAATAAATACGAAGCAGAGTCAAGAACGTACCTGAAACGCAAGCCAATAACCTATTCGCAAACAACTAAGATAACAAGTAAACTACACAAGGTCAGAAGGACCCACAACAACAATTCTAAAGTCAAAACCTATCCGCTAACAAGAAAAAAATAACATAGAACAAAATATAGTGAAAAAAATAACATAACCAGACCCCCATAAGTCCAAAAGGTACAAACAACAGACATAACCCATCCGGCCCCCATAAACCGGAGGGTACAACCAAAAAACAAGTATACAAGTGACATGCAATGCATATGAATGAAATAGGACCATTAGAAAACTGCCACGAATCCGAACCTAAGAAGTGAAAACCGGGCTCCCAACCCAAGTAACCATGACCACAGTCAACTCCCAACGCAGCTAGCAAGAGTGACAAATGATTCAAGGCCATCCAGTCGTTAGTCCACTTCCAGCCCCACTAGCAAGAGGGACCCATGGGCATGTCGACTCCGAAGAGGATCTCAATATATCAAAGCCGCCTAGCCAGATTGCTCACTCCCAGGGGCATAAGCATCCCAGCTAGTAAGAGTGACCCGGGGGCATGTCGACTCTGAAGAGAATCTTAAAGAAGTAAATGATCATGCAAGAAAGGGCATCGATGCGCCGGCTAGTCATGTAAAAACTAAGCACATCCTAGATGCCTTTAAAATCTAAAGTAGGAAAGGAGCACATCCCAAACGCCTAGTGATATAAAAAGCCAGTAGATCAAGTGTTACCGGTGGTACGAACCCCGTTAAAACCAGTTTAGATTAAAAGATGAATAAAACAATGTTTCATCATGAATGATAAATATGCCAATGAATGAACTGGGATCGTACTACAAAAATCTGTGAGAATGAACAAACAATGCAATGCATGCCATCATCAGCATTCAAACAAGGTACTCAAGTTAAATAAGTATAAACTCAACAAAAACATGCTACCCAAGGGAAAAGAACTAGTTTGGGATCCAACTGGTCCTCGCATACAACCTCGGGCCCAATAATATGACCAAGCTCAGAAGAGTACAGCAGGTCTACGGCTAAACAACAAGCGAATGGACCAAAGAAGAGGTCTCAAATCAACAAAAAGGAGAACCAACTCAAGGGACGACACCCTACCCCAATCATACCACTCCAGTTAATGACTGAGAATAGCTAGGACCAATTCACGACTACGACAAGCCACCAAGGTCACAAGCACCAACGCAAGAAGAACAACCCAATACTATCCCTATAGAAAGTAAACCATAACTATGAGATGGTAAAATACTATCTGAAGCACCAAAAGTCCAATCTAGTCTAAGGCCACAAAAGATCAATCCTAACAAGGATAACCAATTACGTCTATACCACAAGCGAAGAAACAAACCTAAACTAAGGATCCAAACACCCACACTATGCCCAAGGCTCCTACGGAATAAAAAAAGGATGGAATAACAAGAGGAAAGGTAAATACCCAGCAATTACAATCCAAAATTTCATGAAACCTATATTAAGCATTATCTAAGAAGCTCAATAAAGAAAGTACACCGAAGCGTACCTCAACGCCGACCACGAGCACTCCGAGTCCACTGCACAGGAGCTATCTACATCTGAAATGCTTTAAAATACCAACATGCTATCAAATTATTGATCAAGACATCATTACAGATGTTTTGACAATAAAATTGCAACAATCCAAAATAGACCCAAAAATCGAGTAAAAAAAAGTGGAATGCAGGACCCGCATCGGGAATCCCAAAATTGACTCTGTCAAAGGGTTGTAAATAGTTTCTCAAACTTGTGTTAAAAAATAGAGCACAATTCGGGGCTTGAAACAACTATAACAACCAGCATGCAACTTAACACATTTTAATGAGTCGGAAAGGACTACAGCAGCCCATACAAACATGACTTTACCTCAAACAGAGAGCCTCTGAAACGTTTTGATCACTCCAATATGTAGGCACGATAAACACGGACCGCCAACGCTTTGAATTGCCTCAATCGGAGCTCCGATGCTCAAAAAATTGCATTTTGAAATTGGGGATAAATGCGAAAAATCGCTTGGGACTAATCTTAAAAGGTCTAAAAATTGTTCATCTCTATCACGAGACCATTGTGTCGCAATTGCGATGAAGAAAAAGTAAAGTTTCAGAATTCGTTCATCTCTATCATGAGGCCAAAGGTTGTGATCGCAATCAACAAATAGCTAAGCACTAGAAAAGCCAAAAAACTAGCTAAGGCTCTGATTTTTGATTGGGTGCTCTGGATACGTTCGGGACCCCATGGACGCAAACAAACTATGCTACCAAACTAAATTCGGCATTCTAAACTCAAGAGAACTATCGAAACTTCAATCTGAGATCGTCTTGATAAAAAGTAGGTCCCATACCCAAGTTCCATTTTAAGCTAAAATCTACAAGAGTGCTCAAAATGAGGCTGGAAGCCTCGAGAACCTCATGAAAGGTCATTATAGACCAAACTCGATATTACGGAATTAACCGCACTGTAAGAATTCTCATCTGAGTATGTTTACATAGAATGTTCACCGAAGTCAAACCTTGGCTTAATCTTCAATGTTAAAAAGTCTAACGGCACCAACTCACACCAGACGTCTCAGGGCTCGAACAAACCATGTCCCAAGTCTAAAATGGACCTTCTGGAACTGATGAAACCATCAAATTGGCATTCTGAGGTCGTCTTCCTATGCTTTTGACCAAAATAAACTGTTTAAGTTTCAAAGGCTCCAAAACTCCGAAAGTTGCACAAAATCCAAATGAACGACACAGTGACTGGACTGTCAGTCCTAGTAAGTCATAAATGACTTGGGGTCGCTACAGGAAAGCTCTAAACACTAAGAAGATCGGAAAATGAAGAAAATGGCCTAGAGGGTAATTACAAATCATTAGCCAAGGATACTTAGTAATAGTAAACAAATAAATGTTTCTATTAATTTCTGATAATAAGCAGCGAACATATATCCTCCCTCCATGATATATTACATTTCTTCTCTTCCATATATGCAAAATCGCCATGCAAGGTATGAAATTAAAAATAATCTTCAATTTTGGAGCACAATCAGCTTTCCACCACTTAAATATGCTGTTCCTCAATTGACTAAATGGACCTTGAACACTAGCTGCAGTAGCCTAAAAATTCCACACCAATTGAGAATCAGGACAATCACAAAATAAATGCTAAAATCACTCTACAACAGTTGTATTACAACAACAACAACTTGTCACACTCTCCACCACCCTCATCTGCATAATCACTTAACCAATAGCAATTCTCCTTTTACACACTCTCCATAATAGAAAAACAATCTTGAACGGCAGACCTTTGACCCATTGTCATGCCTAAAATCCCATTGAGACAGGCAGACCTGATGCCCTAAACACCTGAAAGAACAAACATATAAGTTGTGCTTACCAATCATATCTATATCTATACTACCTTAAAAACATGTACTCTCAAACTTGAATGTTAAATTACTATAATACCCCCAACTAAAAACACTCAATTTAGTTTATTTATTTCTTTAATTATATTATATTAAAAGTAGACACCTTTTCACGTTAAAGGGTTATGACTTTTCATATGAGTTGTGACTTTTTCGAAGGGTTGTAACTTTTCCGATGAGTTGTGACATTTTCGAAGAGTTGTGACTTCTCTGATGAGTTGTGCCTTTTCCTAAGGGTTGTGACTTTTCCAATGAGTTGTGCCTTTTTCAAAGGATTGTGACTTTTCCAAAGGGTTGTGACTTTTCCGATGAGCAGCGACTTTTTCAAAGCGTTATGACTTTTCTTATAAGGCACAATTAGTACTTATTCATACTACCATTTGCTAGCTATAAATAGAGGGGTTTCCTCTAATTTTTACACTACATTTTTTTAAGTTTTCAACTCTTCTTTTCTTAAAAAGTGTCAAGTATGATTTGCAACAGTTGAATAAGTTCGAAGTTCAACGAAATTTAAGGTACTACACAAGGAAGAGACCCCTAATGTAACGTTCCTCTTGTCAACTGCTTATACCAGAAAAACAAAATGCTACATCATATGAAGGGCTGCATTAAAATGAAATGGCTTCAAACAAATTCTAAACAAAGTACTAATCTTCTTTGTACACTTTTTCTTTCTTCAATTGTTAACTAACACAAATGCGTACTAATTTGCTCTCTACACTTTTCCTTTTTGAAGTGTTAATTGAGTTTTAAACTATTTTTTTGAAATATGGGTGAAGTGTAGAGAAACATATGGAGCAGTAGAAAAAATATACAGTGTTTGATCAAAAAGGGGAGGTTGAAGTGGCATGAAACTTTTAGGTAAAATTTTACACTTTTAGTATGGAACAAAGTCAAATTGTGCAACTTTATGGACTATCAATCACTAATCGGCCGGCCTACTAAAGACACCAAAAATAATAACATAATTGCATTGAACTCCATTTTAAGAAATGAAAACTAAATCAGGTGAGTCAATACGGATCAGATCATACAAACATTTACAAATTTTTAAATCCTGAAGGGCACGATTGTCGAATGAATTCTGGTGCAAAATCTAAACACTACATGCGTTGTATGCTTTATTGAAGAAATGAATGTTTTTATCTAAAGTATTTTAGACAAGTCTCCCATAGTAATTCTATTTTTGCTTATGTTCAATCTCATCAAAACTTTACCTCTTGAAAAATTGAAATTATAAAGTTTGGCTTTTTGTATTTAACATTATTTTTTAATTTTGTACTCAAAATGATCACTTACTATAGTACTCTCCATAAACAAATACAATACTATGCGATAGGGAAAAAGAGTCATGAATATAAATTCAAGACGTTGAAGCACAAAAATAACGAAGCACCTTAAGTAATTTGAGGGAGTAGAGATGAAACACAAACATGTTGCAATGAAAGCTTTTTTATTTTCTACTCAAAATGATCACTTACATTAGTACTCTCCATAAACAAATACAATTCTATGCGATAGGAAAAAAGAGTCATGAATATAAATTCAAGATGTTGAAGCACAAAAATAACGAAACACCTTAAGTAATTTGAGGGAGTAGAGAAAAAATAAAAACATGTTGCAATGAAAGCGCGCGTTAGAGAAAGTTGACAAGTTTTATATGCAATTGTGTCATTTGTATACACATGAATTTTTTTTTGGTCTGAATTTGTATACATATGAACCATGTGTTATTGTTAGGGATCTAAATTTTAGTCACTACTTCATTAATGAATATTGGTTAAATGGTGTATTACTAATTATGACTGCCTTTTTTTTATATGCATTTGCTTGATAAGAAAGTGATGCAAAAATGTTATAGATAGTGAGATTGTAGTAATTAGTAAGGGTGTGTTTGGTATGGAAGAAAACATTTGCTCGAAAATGTTTTGAAGTAAGTAAAACAAGTTCTACAAGTAGCATTCCAAATTCATTGTGTCCTCCTCACACCTCCAACAATCCTTATCATCACCCACCCATATAACTATTCCCAATTTCCCACCACTCCCCCGTCACCCCACCACCACCTCCTATATTCTTTTCATAGATATATAAAAATATTTTAGAATAATAGATTTGCATGCATGTTGAACACAAGAAAATAAGTAAGAAATTAAATACACTTATTTTATAAAAAAGCATTGTCCTTCATATCGAATACATCCTAAATGTAACTTATTTTTCCTCTAGAGGAGAAGTAGATCAAATTATCCTTCCTTTTGTTTGGATTCACGGATATACTTCCATTCATATTTTACTGTCATAATTATTTTGTTCAACCCCAATCTTTGATAATACTTTCTTTGTTTAAAAAAGAATGACCTACTTATTTTTTAGTCTATTTCAAAAAAAAAATGGCCCCTTTTCTTTTTTGAAAACACTCTAATTTTAGTTTTCCACGTGACAGGTTTAAGGCCACCAGATTAAAGGACATTTTCATACATTTGACATAACTTTAATTCAAGACCCCATGATTGAAAAATCTTCTATATTTTCTTAATGGAAGGAGTATTAGACATACATTTGAAAAGATATTTATTATATGTGAAAATTAGTTATAGTAGATCTCATAACGTTATATGCTTGTAGAACATTTATATCACCAATTGTTATTTTCTTTTTTAGTTTTTCTTTAATAAAAGGCAGAAATTTTGAATTGGAAAGGAAAATACTTAAATTTTATTACAAATGTGTATTTTAGAAAAAGTGATTATAAAATTATTGTACAACGAGTGTAATTGTGATATATATACATATATATATATATATATATATATATATATATACAGAGAGAGAGAGAGAGAGAGAGAGATAGAGCGGGGGGAGGGGGGGGGGGTCTAATGTCATGGACAAGGTTAAGATAATGAGGCCAATGACATCCTCTTCTCAACTTATGTGGGTTTTTAGTTCTTCAAAATTTAAACTATTTAAATTTGATATATATTTTAAAGTATATTTTTAATCATATATGCATGAGAAAAATTGTAATTTATGATTTTCTTTTGTATGGCTTTCGATATCTAAATTTAAGGTGAAAATATTGAGTTGATCTAATACAATTTTTCTTCAGAAATCAATCAAATTAATTTTCAAAAAAGTTAAAAAGGTTCACATAAATTATGAAAGGGGAAGTATAAGTCATTTTTAGTTTAAATTCTCTCTAGATTTTTGGTAAGTGATTTGTGGTAGGTCTGAATTAATTATGTCGATAGGAAGACACACCACGAAGATCATTTATAAAAAATATTAGATAAGATATGTTTTATTATATTTTTGTACTCATAAAAGCGAAATAAGTAAAAATAATATGCATCTGACAAAAAATTATTCTTCATCTTTGAAGATTCTGAATACAATAATTCTGACCTTGAAAATCAAGCCATTATACGATAATTCATATTAATCTATCACAAAAACATGTATTTTATTTTTTAATATATAAATATTTAGTCAAAAATTACTATGATTATGTTGAAATTATTTTACACAGCTAATACATGACAATGCATATTTACACGTGCAACGCACGTGTTGAAAAACTAGTAACTATAAAAATTATAAAGTTCTGACAAGCTTATATACCCTGCAGTAATAAAAAACAAACATAAAGAGGATCAAATCATATATACATGACTTTTTGTTGATGCCACAACTGTCAAGGAACAAAATATAACTCCACTTCATACATTGGTCTACAAAGCCTCTATAAGATGGCAAAACTTACTCTAGGTATGGGACAGACCCCGCCATACCCTTAACTAATATATAATACCAAAATGCATTTACTAAAGACGTGGTGCAGCAACAAATTATCTAGGAGCTAAGCAAAATAGTTGAGTGTCGAGTGCTTCTTTTAGGAGGTTTGCTAATCGGAGTACCTGTATCTGTTGTATGAACACACCGTCCCCGGTGAGGGACATTAGTACGAAAGAATGTACTGATTATGTTTGTCATAAACTGATCATATGTAAACCAAGATCCCAAGTGAAATAAGGTACCAATGCATGAATGTGTAGATAAAAATAAAGTATTACCTTTTTTTACACTTGTGGGATTATGTACATTACATTCTTTACCTTGCTTTTCTTTTCTTTACATCGTAAATCTATAAGGCATATGATACGAATGACCAGCTGATCAGTGATAAGAGAGGATGACCCATGCTAGGCATTTTAACCCCTTGGATGTTGTCCTCATAAATATACAACTGGGATAGACCCATGCTAGGCTCTCTCCCCAGGGCTGCCACCTATATACACAAAAGAGGATCGACCCATGCTAGGATTTTGCCCCTGAACTTCCACCCGCAACTATACATATTGCTCCACATTCTTATTTAATCTTTAAGATTGTTAATTTGGTGGTCATGATCATTTCTGAGCTTTGAAACTATGGACTAGTACTATAAACATGAGAATATCACTTAAGGCAGTAACAATGACATAAGGAGCAAATAAACGCCAATGTATTATTTCGGAGTTCAAATGACATAGTTTACTACTATTGCCTAAAAAGATAACCCGTGAAGCTTGTTGTGGGAAGTATCTTTTTCATACTACTGCTTGGAAGAGTAAAATTGCAGATCTAATAGTAATCACATATCGATGTACCTTGACACACGAGGGAGTGGGGAAAAGATCGTTAGCTATATTGGAGAATGTATGCTGCCACAATGAATCCTTTACTAGGAAGAAAACTTAGGAACTCACTTGTTTGTAGTGATACAAGTATCAAATTTCATGCCAAAGATATGGAACAAAATATCCTTACATACCTTGTTTCCTGGCCAATACAACGACCACGTTTCAGGCTCTCCTTTAAGGTGCTAAACTATAATATAAGTCATGATTAAACTAATGTAAGCAGCTAATCACATTGTGGGCCTCATAAAAAAGTAGCTAACACTTGACGGGAATGGTGAATCACCACACCCTCCTTCTATACATTAATACAACTTCATACATCCTTTGCAAAGATCACACAACTTGCCCCTAACAACAATACACATAGAGCAACAACTATCAATCCCCAAAAATCCTTCAGCATAATAAGAGAATATTGAACGAAAGGATTCTGCACCATCCATCAGTTCTTTACAAATACATACAAAATTCTCTCCCCCCCCCCCCAATCTTGAATTTAAAGAGAGGCAAAAATGGGCAGTAGCCTTACCTTATTTTTTGAAAGTTTATCCTATAAACTTGTACTTCATGAACTTAAATTGTCCTTCAAACTTTTACTTGAAAAGAGGGATAATACTCAACAACCCTAAGGTGTTTTAGGGCTGCTGTATGAAGCTAAGAAAAACTAAGAGAGAAACTTAACAAATCTGAAATTTTAACAAGTTAAAAATGAAGAAAATGAACTAATTGTTATCCCTTTGAAGGGAACTTGGATTGGCCGACTTTCTTGGCTAATTTTGGGCCATGACTTGTCAAGTAGGTGATTCACCTACTTGGCCTTTTAAATAGGGATTTTGAGGATTTCCACTTGTTGGGCCTTTGATGAGTGGTAGATTTGCACTCATGTGAGGCATATTTAGCTCAATAATTAGTATCCTCAATGTCATATTTTTTCCTACTCTGATGATATTTTGATGATTTACAGCTTTGAAAGCAAATGGACAGGGCAAGGATGAATGTTTGAAAGAATGGACAAAAGTGTGAAAAGAAGTGCAAAATTTACATTGATGATCATCAAGAAAAAAAGATGGATTGCCTAGTGAGAATGACCTCACCCAAAGTGACAGTGCATAACACTTGTATGTATTGAGACAAGTTGGCGAACTCCAAAAGAAAATGGCGATTCACCGAATGAGAAAGATGACCTTGTTGAACATCACCGAAAGGGACACTTCAAGGAGAAAAATTGAATGCTCAAAAGGCGAACCAAGGTGGTACTCGGCGATACGCCGAACGTGAAAGGCAAATTCGAATGAGCCCACTTACTAAGGTTCAAACACCTGAAGCCTAGAGCAAAAGAAGGTGATCTAATTAATGATCAGTGATGCACATAATGAACTAGGTGAGCCTGACTAATGTCACCCAAAGGGTAGCATGCTGAATTTTGGGCCAAATTTGGGAAAACTATAAATATCCCAATGAAGAGAGAAAGAAGGGATCCTTCAATTACTCTTTTAAGGAGAATTATATTATTAGTTTTGAGAGTGAGAGAGAAACACTTTACTTTGCAATGAACACATTCTAGCTTTTGGGGTATTTCAATTTTGTTCTTGAATTTGATAAATTGAAGTTGAATCAAAAGTAGGTTTGCTTGTAATTGCTTAATTTCATGTCACCTATGACTACTTTCATGGAAGGTATATTTTCTTTGCTTTTTATGATAGGTGGCTAAAACCCCAAGATCTAGGGGCGCAATTATGGGGTTGGGTGTTGATTTATTGAAGAGAGTATTGTGTTATGCTCTCTTTTGCCATTGTTCATACATGAATTTGGGCGAATTAGCATGGGGTTAACTTATGAGTTAAGGTTGCAAACTTAATTCCAACTTCCGATCTCTAGTCGATGCTCAGAAGAGATTGATTAGAGTGGGTAATTAGTCTGATACGAGTAATTTAAGTTTGATGTCTGTCACTTGATTGAAAATAGAGGTTATGGGTCGGATTTATTTGCCCTACCTTTTCATCAGAAGAGTGTCGAGTAAGGTTTTTGGTTGTTTGGTGTAATATATAGATGAGACCGAAAGGAGAGTTTATGCAAGATGCTTTGAGATGGAAAGATGATTAGCATCATTGAAGATGACCTAGTCTATTCATGAATATTCTTCACTATAGAGCAGCACAATTACCCCTATATGACATCGATTTCTAATCTTCACACCCCTAGATTGCTTGTTAACTCTTGAATTCTCCTTAATATTAGTTTAATTGTGACAATTGATAACCAAATCTTTTTATTAAATTTGTGGAATTATCCACACACTTGATTTTACTACTACAAATGAATGAGTTTGCACTCCATATTTCTTGATAGAATTCTCTATGATATACCACTCTCTGTGGGATTCGATCTTAGCTCTTAGTTGGGTATTTTTATTGACTACGACCGTTGTCCCTTTTAATTGGTTTTAAGGAAGACATTTGAGAGTTATCAAAAATGGCGGCGTTGCTGGGGAATGGTGGTTGAGAATTCCATTTGAGAAATTAGTTTATAAATTCGTTTCGTTGTAGTAAATTATTGTTTTGTGTTGTTGTTGGCTGATTTGCATGTCTAGTATGATGAGTTACCATGGTATTGACATGGATAGTCACTATGGTCAAAATGACAACATGGGTGATTTGAGTGATATACATGTGATTATTTTTCAAACCACGGGAGACATCCGGATACCTCCCACAGCTGGGAGGGTTGTGTTTAATGTAACCGAAACAATGCTACAATTGCTCAAACTAAGAAGAATTTTTGGGAGACTAGCTCATGAGGATCCCCATGAACACTTAAGGAATTTTGTGGAGGTATGTGGACCATTTGTCTTCAAGAACATTTCTCAAGAATCTGTAAGGTTGAGGTTATTCCCATTCTCTTTGACATGTGAAGCTACAAATAGTTGGCTGAATTGCCAAATGGCTCTATCACTTCATAGGAGGAGTTGACTGATGCTTTGTTGGAGAGATTCTTTCCACCCTTGAAGATGGTTAAAATTCAAACTCAGATCTAAAATTTCAAGCGCGTTGGAGGTGAAGCTCTACATGAGGTTGCCCAGCGGTTCAAGAAACTACTCTTGCAATGTCCAGCACATGGTGTTCCAAAAGATTAACTGCTGCATTACTTCTATTGTAGCCTGGATTCAGTTAATAAAGGTGTGGTCATTTGGTCCAAGGAGGATTAATGAGACTACCATATGATGTGGCTACATTGTTGCTAGATGAAATGACCAAAGTTAACCGAGCGTGGCATACTAGAGAAGACAAAGTTTCTACTCTTCAATTAAGCATGAGCAAGGAACAAATTGAGAAGGACAATGAACAATATGAAAACATGGCCAAAATGATGACCCAACTCGATTTGTTGTCTAAACATGTCCTGTGAGGTAGAATTAAATTAGCTAATGCGGTTGGAACCAATAGTGGGCAGTGCCAGGATGATGCAAAGTTTGAGGCATTAGACAACGAAGAAAGTTCAATATTTGGAAAACTTAATGGGGGGTTCTCACCTAAATTATCAATTACAAGGTGGAAACCAAGGTTGGAATAAGGATAGAAATATTGGTTGGAAGGATTGGAGAGATAGGGAGGCTGACAAAGATAGATATGTGCCTCCCCATAATCAGCAACGACAAAAAGACCTAGCTAGCCAGAAGGAAACCAAACTGAGGCAATACTTACAGGGATCTTCAACAAGGTTGAAGGGTCCGACAAAGTGTTGAGCGAATTGAAAATGACCTCTCCACTTTATCTCAAATCGTGTCCTCTCATTCAAAATCTATCAAGCAGCTGGAGACCCAGTTATACCAGATCTCCACTCATCTCAATCCAACGCAAAAGGGAATGTTGCCTAGTAACACCATCCCAAACCCCAAAAATGAATCTTGAGGAATTGAGAACTATGTCATACCACGGCGTTAAATAAGACGTTTCTTAGGAGGTAACCCAAGTCTTTAATTTTGTTTAATTGCTTTTAATAACGTGTGTTGTGAGTTCAGGTTGAAAAGAAATTCAAAGGTTCAAAAAGGAACATTGGGCGAAGCCAGAGCAACATCGGCGATCCACCAAAGGATTTATGTGGACTCATTCTTGTCCGCCTTCTCGGATAGGAAATTTTTAAAAGTGTACTATCTATTTAGGTGATCAAAGCTCCAAATGGCGATCCTTCGAAGTACACTATGTGGACTCCATCGAGTTCGCTGAATCAGCCTTCAGGTTTTGTATTTGTTTAGGCATGTTTGGCGAGTTTTATCTCCCATCAACGATTCGCTAAAGAAAACCTTTGAAATCCTTGAGCCATTTTCTTCCATCTCTCTTGCAATACCTTGTTTGAGTATTGTGAGTCTTTAATCTGTGATTTATAAGTGTGAAGAGTGCATTGGCTGTCGATCCAATCCCATTTTCCTGTCCAGTTTTGCTTCATACTAAGGTTGGTTTTAGAGTTTCATTGTGCATTTTTAGCTTTAAATTGTGTATTGTATGTGGGCTTGAAGCCATTTAATGCATGTGATGGTCAAATTTCATTGGGTAGCCCTGTATTGTGTTTATTAAACTGTGCCCATGAGCTAATTGCGTGTATGTTCCCTATATTATGTTAAGTATGCATGTGTTGGTTAAATATTGGAATTGAAGTTGTAAATTTGATGGGTCTTAAGTTAATTTTATGTGGGTGAAGTCTGAGTAGCCCAGTGTTGACCCAATTGCATGATTTTGCCCAATGATAGAGTGAGGACTTTCTTAAGGGCAAATCGTCAATTTGAGCAATACTTTACAATATCTGGGGAAGTCTGAGTACCCATGGGTAGATAAGCATATAGGTGGGTTGTAATAATGCCGCGGAACTTGTTTTGTTGCGTATGTTGGGTTTAGTTGTGAAAATTTGGCACTGGGCTGAACATCTTTTGTTCGATGGGCTTGTCTTAGCTCGTCAAGGAGGTTAGGTGAATCACCGAGTAAGCCCTAGCTCACCCTCTTGAGTGAATACGTGACCTTGGGTACTGTCCCATTCGGCGGGCCTGTCTTAGTCAATCGAACCCACTTGGAGATACGCTGAGTGGTAGTGGATATCTCCCTTGAGCCCTGTTTCTTTTCATTTTGCTTTGTCAGTTTCGGAAGACTTATCGTAGCTTGCCGAAACCAACTCGGTGAATCGTTGAGTAGGCATTGACTCTGCCTATTATGTCTTATTCTTGTGATAATTGCCACTGTCTGATCCAGCGAGCTCACCGGAGCTCGCCTATCCTGTCAGGCAATCTGTCTTCCCGTGGAGAGCCTCATGGTAATTGTTGAACTGTCATTCTAAATGCATTTGATTTCAACTAACATTAACTACTTCAATGTTTGAATGTGTGTGCCTTGCAGCTCATGGCTAAAACCAAACAAAAACAAGTGGTGACATCTGACACCGAGTTCGACAGAGACTCTCCTCCTCCTACTCCTCTGAAGAGACACAAGGGTGTTTCTATTAATAAGCCATCTGAGGCTCCGCGTGCTCAACAAACCACTCCGCATACTCCTACTTGTGGGGGTAAGAAACCCCGGAAACACATTGCCATGAAGCAGGTGCATGTTCACTCCATGCTAGTATTGCCACCTCCTAATCCTACACATGCTTCTTGTGTTCTCCCGATTATAGCTCCAAGGGCTATAAAGAGGCTTAAGGCGGAAGGAGAAAGAACTATTCTTGAGAAGCGTAAGCTCTTAACTGTTGGAGTTATGAATGATTACTCAGCTATTTGGGAAACAATAAAGTTCCATAAATTTGAGCAGTCCACAAAGCTCAGACAACCCTATGTGCCAAAGTGGGTTAGAGAATTCTACGCAGCTTATACTCAGGCCATGCTTATGAAGAGAAAGGGTAGAGGTACGTGGCAAGAAAGTGGCATGTGATGCTAGTGCCATCAATGAAGTTCTTAGGATCCCAAATAACTCATCTGATAGGTTCAAGCTTCGTATAAAGTTCAAATTGGATGCCCACAAGGAATGGCTTGCACCTCTTATTGAAAATGCTTCTACTCCATGGATAGCGGAAAGAAAGCCAATTGAAAAGAAAGATATGAATATAGTAGGATGCTATTGGTTTGGATTCACTAGTAGCAATTTCATTCCATCTTAAAATGAGTCCATTCTGAGGCTGGCCAAAGCAGTGTTAGTGGGTGTGTAATCGACTAGATTAAACTCAATTTCGGGTCGATCATTGTCGAGGAAATGCTTATGAGGGCTAGGCAAGAGCAGAGCTCCCTTCCATTTCCCAGTTCTTCTTACTCAGCTTTGTTAGAGAGCAGGAGTTCCTTTTCTTGGGAAATCTATTGTACGGGTCACACCGGCCTCCTCCAATGATATATGGAGGATTGAGGCCGAGTATTTATGGGACGATACGGCTCTGAGGAAGCTGCCACAACCAGATACTATGCCCGTGGTTGATCCAGAGACTCTAGCATTTGAGGCCAGCATACTTGATCCTTCTTTGGAGAAGACAGATATACCTTCTTCTCAGGTTGTGCCTTCTTCTACTACTACTCCTG
Source organism: Solanum appendiculatum (assembly GCA_018342035.1). Taxonomy (NCBI): domain Eukaryota; kingdom Viridiplantae; phylum Streptophyta; class Magnoliopsida; order Solanales; family Solanaceae; genus Solanum; species Solanum appendiculatum. Next base: position 57,000 of record JAGDQO010000347.1, on the reverse strand, counting down.
CTTGTACTTCCCATGTTGCCACTAGTTCTGCTATTATTGATGCTGCTGTACCTACCCCCACTCTTACTACCCGTCCCCCTTTTATCCAGGCCATGATATATCAAATGGGTAGAGCTGTGAGGGTTGAGAAGGAAATGCCCGAGATTATTGAGAGGGCTATTGAGTGGACCTTGGCTCCTTTGAGGGAAAGGATGAATAGGTGTGAGGGATTGATTGTGGCCCATGGTATGAGGTTGGACAACCTCATTGCTAGACTAGAGGCTCAAAAGAAGGCCAAGGGTAGTTCAGTTGTTCTAGACACTATGAGGGGTGAGCTTTCTATCTTGCAAGTGGATATTACTTAGTTGGAGTTTGCAGACCTCTCCATGCTTTGGGGCGATGTTCCCCTACCAGATACACCAGCTTCAATGTCACCAATGGTCCTCAACAGTGAACCTACTTCTAGTGAGCAGCCTGTGTTAGCTGCAAGAGTTGATGATGTTGCTGTGGATGGTGAGAGGGCCGATGATTATTTGGCTGAGGAGACTGATTAGGAAGAGTTGATGTGTGAGGAGGATGAGCATGGGATTGCAGAGACTCTCATGGAGCTGCATGAGACCGAGGAGGCGATTATTTAGCGACCTTGGAGATATCCTTTCGGGAGACTTCAGCGGTTGGTACTAGTGGAGTCTCATCAGACTCCACCATTCTTCTGAGTCTTGTGACAGGCACTGATGCCCCACTCTATACTTCCTTTCTTCCTACGGTGATATTATTGCCAAGCACTGATGCCCTGGGTGATGCTTTCTCTTTTGAGACTCCAGATGAGAGTGTTCCACAGGCTTAGCCTATCAGGGGGATTATTTTTCCTCTACATCCCATACTTTATTATCTTTGCATTGAGGACACTGCTTATTTCTTTTTGGTGGGGTGAGGGCCTTTGAGCGAATATTCCCCTTTTGCCTTTTATTTTGTTCACCAGTTTTGGATGATTGTAATAGTTTACTTTTGTTTATATTACATTGTTTTATTTGGTTTAGTGTATCTCTTTTATCTTTTTCTTTCTCTCATTTTTTTGCAAACCCCCATTAGTTTTGGAAAATCATAAAATGCTTGAGTTTTCATTGATAATGATTTGAGGATAAATTGTGTTCAATATCGATGTCTTGAGTAGTACTCATGATGAACATGGTCTATATTGTTGGTGTTGCAAGAATGAAATCGAGATGGTTGCACTTTTGAGAGATCTTATTGAATCTTTTGTTGTAAAGTTGCATTTTGATGTGAGCCTTGCTATGAACATCGCACGTACACTTTTGATCTTTTTGGGTGGTGGTAATTAGTGTATTTTGAATTGCTATGTGTGGTGAGGTATTTCTTGAAAGCATGTGTGTGGCGTCCTAGAATTTGCCTTGTTAGTCTAATCGTCTAAACCTTTGTAAATGCAGGGCGTGATCTTGGGCAACAATTCTAAGAGGGAACCCAAATTTACATAATCATTTGTGACTACCTTGGGAGGGTGTGCATCCTTTTGTAACCATTTGAGTCTAAACCATTTGTTGACAAAACCAAACTAAAATCTCTTGAGCCAAATTTTCACTATCTTCTCACCAAAAATCCATTTTGAAGCATTTCTATCTTTGAATAGCCTACTTTTGAGGGTGTGGAAAGGAAGGAGGAATGAAAGCCAAGTTAAAGGCAAAGAGAGGTGAAATGAGACTTAACTTTGAAGTTTGTTATAAAAAAGAAGGAACCCCTCCTTATTAAAAAAGAAAATGAATGAAAAAGAGTCATTGTGATGAAAACTTTTTGAAAAAAGGAAATAAAAAAGAGAAGTGATTAAATAAAGGAAATTCCAAATAAATTGAGTGAAAAATCAAAGTTTGAGTTCTCAAGTCAAATGAAAAATAATGAAAAAAACTTGAGAAGAGGTGAAAATGATTGCAACAATGATTTGAAAAGGTGAAGCCACTGAGACAAATCGATCATACCTTAACCCTCAGCCCCATTACAAGCCTAAAAGACCTTTGAGATCATGCATGAAATAGGTTGTATGATGATTGAAAAATATGGGTGAACCTATGGGGTGAAGCTTACATGCATTTCTCATTTAAAAGAGTGAGAGTTGCATTGATTCCTTATTTATTTGTTGATTTTCTTTGTGAGAGCAAGGAATCATTCTTGATGTGAGGGCACTTAAATGCATTTATGGAAACTTGGTCTTGCATTAGAGAAGATGCTAAAGTGAGCTTGTTGAAACCGGCTAGTCATCATTTGAAGTTTTTTTATGATGATTTAGTGTAACATGTTGTTGTTAGTAGTCTTGTAATGGCACTTGTGTTAGCTCTCATTGAGTACTGTTGTAGACACCCTTATTGAGCTAATTGTGTTCTTGATTAACTTGATTATAAGAAAATGTTTAAGTTGGGGGTGTTGATGAGTGGTAAATATGCACTCATTTGAGGCCTATTTAGCACAGTAATTAGTGTCCTCAATGCCTTATTTTTTCACGTTCTAATGATATTTTGATAATTTGCAGCTATGAAAGGCATTACAAGTCAAGGATGAATGTTTGAAAGAATTGTTAAAAGTGTGAAAAGAAGTATAAAATTTACATTGATGATCGCCAAGCAAGAAAGGTGGATCACCTAGTGTGCATGACCTCACCCAAAGTGACAGTGCACAACACTTGTATGTATTGAGATAGGTCAGTGAAATCCAAAAGAAAAGGCCGACTCACCAAAGGAGAAAGGTGACCTTGCTGAACATCGCCAAAACCAACAGTGCAAGGAGAAAAATTGAAGGCTCAAAAGGTTAACCAAGGTGGTTCTTAGTGATATGCCGAACGTGAAAGGAAAACTCGAACTATCCAATCGACTTAGGCTCAAACACCTAAAGCCTAAAGAAAAAGAATGTGAGCTAAAGCATGATCGGCGATGCGCCAAATGAACTATGCGAGCCCGACTAACATCTCCCAATGTGTAGCGTGCTGAGTTTTTTTGCCAAATATTGGGAAACTATAAATAACCCAAACGAGAGAGAAAGAAGGGATTCTTTGATTACTCTTTTGAGGAGAATTCTTAATATTGTTAGTTTTGAGAGTGAGAGAGAAACACTTTACTTTGTAAAGAACACTTTCTAGCTTTCGGGGTTTTTCACCTTTGTTCTTGAATTTGACAAAATGAAGTTGAATCCTAAGTGGGTTTGGTTGTAAATGCTTAATTTTATGTCACTCATGGCTGCTTTCATTGAATGTATCTTTTCTTTACTTTTTATGATGAGTGGCTAAAATTACAAGGTCTAGGGGTGCAATTATGGGGTTGGGTATTGATTTAATGTAGTAGGTATTATGTTATGCTCTTTTTTCCTATTGTTCATACATGAATTTGGGCTAATTAGTATGGGGTTAATGTATGGGTTTAGGTTGCAAAGTTAATTCCTACTTTTGATTTCCGATCGATGATTGAAGAAGATTGATTGGAGTGGGTAATTAGTCTGATACTAGCAACATAGGTTTGATGTCTGTAACTTGCTTAAAAGTTGAGTTTATGAGTCAGAACTATTTGTCCTACTTCTGCATCGAAAGAGAGAGTCGAGTAATGTTTTGGGTTGTTTGGTAAAATACATAGATGAGAGCGAAAGGAGATTCTATGCAAGATTCTTTGAGATCAAAAAATGATTAGCATCATTGAAGATGACCTAGCCTATTCATGAAGGTTCATCACTAAAGAGCAACACAATTACGCCTATGTGACATCGATTTCCAATCCCCGCACCCCTAGATTGCTTGCTAAATCTTGCATTCTCCTTAATTTTAGTTTAATTGTGACAATTGATAACCAAATCTTTTTATTAAATAGGTGGAATTAACCACCCACTTGCTTTTACTATTACAAATGAATGATTTTACAATCCATATTTCTTGGTAGAATTCTCTTCGATATACCATTCTCTATGGGAATCAACCCCGACTCTTAGTTGGGTATTTTTATCGACTATTACCGCTATCCCTTTTAATTGATTTTAAGGAGGACATTTGAGTGTTATCTGCTTTGCTGCCAATTCTCTCTCTATCCTACTCAATTTGGGCAAGAATTATTAAAAGTAGGTGGTAGTGTACTTGGCCCAATAATCATGTCAAAAGAGTCTTAGTAGGTCATCCACCTACTTAGTTCTTTAGGCTGGTCAATTAGTCTATGTAGGTGATGCACCTACTTATCACCTACTAGATTAGTTAAGGCAAGCAAGCATCTCAATTACTTTATTCCATTTTCTAAATCTTAATCCCTTTTGCTTTAACTCAATACTTCACTTTGAGCTTTAAGCTCAAATGCCACCTTACTTTCTCGAGTTTAAATATTTCCATCGAGGCTAACTTTGACGTATACCTGCTGAAACTTGTGGGGCATCACATCACCTTCCAATTTAATTCCAATCATCACTGCTTGTATAAGAAACTTGGTCCCTCATCTATACGACAAGACTATGTCAAGCGTCATATGAGTAGAACTAGCATACTGAGAATATGGGGTGTTACATTCTCCTCTCCTTAGGAACATTCATCCTCGAATGTTAGCATAGGTAGCCATCCCCAAACAAGTTCAAGTCTAAGTTGAATTCTATTATTTGCCACATAGTTCATATAAACATATACTTACTTGTAAATGGATCAACTCAGAACTTTGACCTTTCTATTCAAAGTGATATAAACGAGGGCACTTGAACTTAATTGCTTCTTTCACTTCAACCTCTTCTATTTTTTGGTTTCTCCATAACACTTTAACAGAAGCTATGTTGTTGTTTCTTAACTTCCTAACTTCTCGATCCAGAATAGCAATGGATATCTCTTCTTAAGTGAGATCTCCCATAACATGTACCTCTTTAGTAGGATCATGAAATCGTTCTTGATTTGAGGGTATTTAAATACATTTATGGAAACATGGTTTTGCATTAGAGAAGATGCTAAAGTGAGCTTGAGCTTTCGTTAAAACCGACTAGTCAACATTTGAAGCTTTTTGATGATGATTGAGGGTAGCATGTTGTTGTTAGTTGTCTTGTAATGGTACTTGCATGTTAGCTCTCATTGAGTACTATTGTAGACACCCTTATTGATCTAATTTTGTTCTTGATTTACTTGAGGACAAGAAAAAGTTTAAGTTTGGGGTGTTGATGAGTGGTGGATTTGCACTCACTTGAGGCCTATTTAGCTCAATAATTAGTGTCCTAAATGCCTTATTTGGTCTTGTTCTTATGATATTTTTATGATTTGCAGCTATGAAGGCAAATGGACAAGGCAAGGATGAATGTTTGAAAGAAAGGCCAAAAATGTGAAAAGAAGTGCAAAATTTACATTGATTATCACCAAGCAAGAAAGGCGGATAGCCTAGTGAGCATAACCTCACCCAAAGTGACAGTGCACAACACTTGTATGTACGGGACAGGTCAGCGAACTCCAAAAGAAAAAGGGTGACTCACCGAATGAGAATGTAAAACCTCAGATTCGAAAAGAAGGAAAATTTTTGATTTTTCAAAACTGGTGAATGTACTGATAGAAGACATATACGGACCTTAGGTCGGCTTACGGGCCGTAGGTGGGAACTGTAGGTGGCAAGGTAAGCTTTTTTAAAATGTCAAGTTTCAGGATCCTTTCTATGATTTAACAGGACGGTCTGTCATTGCTTCTACGAACTGTAGATAGGTCTCGTAGGTTACTCCTAGGCTTAGCCAAATTCCAGCCTTAAATTAGAATCTATAGTTGCCATGCACGGTCTGTCAATGGACCTACAAATTGTATATGGGTATCAACATTTGACGTCAAAATTTAATCAGCCTTTGAAACTTTCTACAGTTTACCAGGACGGTCCGTTGTTAGACCTACAGACCGTAGGTCTGAATCGTAGATGGAGATCCGACAATTATTTTAACGGCTTTTGGGTCTTTTCCCTAATTGGCTTATACCTAATCTAAATTGGTTTAGTCCTAATCCTAGACCCTATATAAGTTTTCTAAACCTAAAAATGACCCATTCTAATCACTCTTCAAAATTTCCCCAAATCCCTCCAAAGATTTCCTCTCAAATATTTTTCTCTCTAAAGCTTGAAGAAGAAGAAGCTAGGGTTCACCAAGTTCAAGTATCCTTTCTTCATGATTTCTTAGGGCTTCAACCAAGGTATGTAGGGAGTTCATCAATGGGTTCCATTCACCCATTGAGTCCCCGAAAGTTTTGCCAATTTTTCCAATTCAATTTCCCAAAATTGATTAGGTTTTGATTTAATTCTTCATGGGTTCTATTTGTATGGATTCCATAGATTGATTTTTATATTATCTTGATGATTAAGACTAAATTACATGTTTTTCAACAAATTCCATGTGAACCCATGTATTGATCTATGAATTTTGTCTATGAACCCTAATTTACATGAATTTATGAAGAAGCGTGAAATTATGCATGTTTTTATGAAAATAATATTTATGGCTTATGTAAGTTTATAGATGAAGGTATCTATATGTTCTTTGAAGCATGGCCACATGACATGAACTATATCTAGATTTGCCCTCAATGCTTTTCGGGCTACTTTCCTAAGTTAGGTCTTGATTAGTATGGTATCCGGATATGCCATCAATGATTATAAATCACGCTTTCAAAACTATTTCCATTAGTTAGTAGGGCATTTCTAGCATGAAGTGAATGACTATGGGTCTTAAAGGCTATTATGAAAAGATCATGGATGGTGAAAGGTTTTCTCACGCATGGTCTAAGGAGCTATTCTAAATGACGTAAGCTTGGACAGTCCATAAAAGATGAAACGTCTATTCTAATGAAATCTAGCTTTGATTGGTTACTAAATTGTGCCTTTCCATGGATAATAAGATAAATATGATTAATGACTAATTGCATGGAATTTATGCTTAGCACCAAGTGGAAAAGTGGCGAACACCCATGTTCCATAAACTATGTGCAACCATAGGATGATTTCCTTAGATAGACATTAGCTAGTGGATCCACTTAAGGTAGAAGTTATGGTCCTTACCGTGGCAATAAGGAAAATCTCTTTTCGGTGTGGGATAGACACCGAATTTCATATTTTCTCCTATGGTCTATGTCGGTTAATGGTGAACTTCCCACAAAATGAACTAAGTAAATTACTAATGTTTTATGAAGCTTCCTTTATGATTTAAAGATGCAATGACCGTGTTAATGATTTGTGAATCTTCTTAAATGATTTTATTATGTTTTAACATGGTCATGCATTTCATGTTTTCGATTATGCCCCTTTTGATCATGTCTCATGTTTTATTGCATTACCCTCATACTTGGTACATTCTATGTACTAACACATACTCTTGCCTACATTGTCTCATAATATAGGATCCGCCTTTTCTCCATCCAATCGTGGCTAGTGATTTCGCATTTGAGATTTTGAAGACTTTGTGAGTCCTCATACTTTGACGACAATTGCCACATTTATGGTTTTATGTCATTTACTTTAGAACTTGTATGGGTTTCGTCTCAAATTTTATTCTATTGATGTATTAGATGGCTTTGAGTATATGTTAGACTTCCACTACTTTTTTCAACTCATTTAATATGAGATTGTCTTTTGAACTCTTAACTACTATTATCTTGTATGATGTATGCTTAGTGGCTTGTATGGAGCCTTTTGGGGTCTTATACGCCATGTCATGTTTAGAGGGTACTTTAGGTCATGAAAAACTTGGTATTTAGAGCATAAGGTTTTAGAAATGTCCTAGGCTGTCTCATAAGCCACGTCGAGTAGAGTCTTGTTCAAAACTGTGAAGCGCGCCACATTTTATGAATGAGAGGTTATAAGATTCTTAGGAAATTCCACTTCTTTCATCACTCTAAAGTCGTGCCATGGAGTTTATCTCTATAAAGGTCCTCCTCTCCTAACCCTTGTTTATGCTTTTAAGAATATGCCTCCACGAAAGAATCCCTTGAGAAGGAATGTTCGTGAAAATGGGAGACAAGAGGTTCCCCAAGTGCCGGTCAATCCTTTGGCCGAGCAAGTGACTAATGATGAGTTTCGTGCCACATTTCATACATTTGTCCAAGCTATGATGGCCCAAGCAAATAGGGAGGTTATGGCTACCTGGAATCCAAGGGTGGGTACGACGGCGACTAGAGTAAGGGACTTACTAGGACGAATCCCCCGGACTTTCATGTTTCTAAGGTTGAGGAAGATCCTCAAGAGTTCATCGATGAGATTCATAAGGTTGTAGAGGTTATGGGTATTACTCCGTTAGAGAAAGAGGAATTGGCCGCTTATCAACTTATGGGTGTTGCTCAAGTTTGGTTCAACCAATGGAAAGAAAAGAGGGTGGTTGATGCAGGTCCTCTTGATTGGGAGTAATTTAAGGTTGTTTTTCTTGATAAGTTCTTTCTCCTTGAGATGAGGGAGGCAAAATTACTTGAGTTCATTAACCTTCGTCAAGGGGATATGAGTGTGAGAGCGTATGCTTTGAAATTCACGCAATTGACTAAGTACGCTCAAACTTTGGTTGCCGATCTAAGGGAAAGGATGACTAAGTTAGTGTCGGGTGCTTCCGATTTGGTGATCAAAGAATGCCTAACCGCCATGCTTATCAAGGAGATGGATATCTCCCGTTTGATGGTTCATGCACAACAAATTCAAGAAGAGAAACTTAAGGAGAAGTCTAGGGAAGCGAAGAGGGAAAGAAGGGACACTGATGGTTCCTCACATTCAAGGTCCAATGGAGGTAATCCTTCTCAAGGTAAGGGTTCTAGTGAGAAAATAGTGTTTGACTGTCGGGAGTGTTGAAGAAGACATAACGGAGAGTGTCTATCCTGTTCAAACGCATACTTTGGGTGTGGAAAGAGTGGTCACAAGATGAGAGATTGCCCATTTCTTATTGCAAAGGGAAGGGAAGGTAGGCAAGTTCAACCTAGTGGTTCCGATTCAAGTGCCCTGAAGCAAGATAGGTTTTACACTCTTCAGACTCGAAAAGATCATGAGGGTTCCCCTGATGTGGTAATTTGTATGTTATGACCTTTTGCTTGTGGTTATGCATTTCTTGATATTGGGTGTTTAATTGGCTATGGTAAGACTTTATGTATGGTCATTGTGTTTGAAGTCGACCTTGAAATCCTTGTGGAAACTTCTTAAGTGTTTACTTGTATCATGGTTCTGTGGGTGTTAAGACTTTGGTGCTATGCTTGGGTTGAGGGAGATGGATTAAAAAAAACTTTTCTCCTAAGGGGGAGATAGTGTGCTTCATGTTAGGTGTGTGTAGAAATATTTAAGTGGTGGAAGGGTTCCTTGTTATGGTTGGGTATGTGAAAAGCCGAAGGCGATGTGATCTCTTAGTATCCCTATCATTTTCTGTTATCTTCGAGTCTAGCTTGAGGCATTAGCCCCTCATGTTCACTCTTTAGGAATCATGTGTCTTAGTCATTCTCATGATTTCTCATTTATGCATGTTCATTAACTCTTGTTTTTGAGATCTTGACATAGTTTTGATTTATTTCTTCATGATTATGTGAATTTGAGTATGATTTGCATACATGCCTAATGGAATGAAGCTTCAAACATTCTTTAGCTTGGAGTTGATGTTTCCTCCTCGGATATGTGCATTTATGTGATTGCATTCATGTTGGGCTTTTAGATCTAGCTTCTACCTTCTTTATGATGTCTTGAGTTCCATTCGAGGACAAATGTTCCCAAGGGGAAGATATTGTAACACCTCAGATTCGAAAAGAAGGAATTTTTTTGATTTTTCAGAACAAGTGCCTATACTAACGAAAGCCATCTACTGACCGTAGGTCCGCTTACGGGTGGTAGGTGGGAACCGTAGGTGGCAAGGTAAACTTTTTTAAAATTTCAAGTTTTAGGATCCTTTCTACGATTCAACAGGACGGTCCATCATTGCTTCTATGGACCGTTGATAGGTCTCGTAGGTTACTCCTAGACATAGCCAAATTCCAACCTTAAATTTGGAACTACGGTTGCCATGTACGGTCCATCAATGGACCTACGAACCGTACATGGGTCCCATTGTTTGAAGTCCAAATTCAATCAGCCTCTGAATCTTTCTACGATTGACCAGGACGGTCCATAGTTGGACCTACAGACCGTAGGTCTGAACCGTAGATAGAGATCCGACAGTTATTTTAAGGGCTTTTTGGTCTTTTCCCTAATTGACTTATACCTAATCAAAGTCTGTTTAGCCCTAATCCTAGACCCTATATAAATTTTCTAAACCTAAAAACTACCCATTCTAAACACTTCAAAATTCCCCCAAATCCTTCCAAATATTTCCTTTCAAATATTTCTCTCTCTAAAGCTGGAAAAATAAGAAGAAGAATAAGCTAGGGTTCTCCAAGATCAAGTTCAAGTCTACTTTCTTCATCATTACTTAAGTCTTTAACAAAGGTATGTAGGGAGTTCATCAATGGGTTCCATTCACCTATTGAGTTCCACAAAGTTTCTCCAATTTTTCCAATTCAATTTCCCAAAATTGATTAGGTTTTGATTAAATTCTTCATGGGTTCTATTTGTATGGATTCCATTGATTGACTTTGATATTATCTTGATGATTTAGACTTAATTACATATTTTTCAACTAATTCCATGTGATCCCATGTATTGATCTATGAATTTTATCTACGAACCCTAATTTACATGAATTTATGAAGAAGCTTGAAATTATGCATGTTTTTATGAAAAAAATGTTTGACTTATGTAAGCTTATAGATGAAGGTAACTATATGTTCTATGAAGCTTGGCCACATGACATGAATGACATCTAGATTTTCCCTGAATGCTTTTCGGGGTATTTTCCTAAATTAGGTCTTGATTAGTATGGTATCCGGATACGCCATCAATGATTATAGATCACGCTTTCAAAACTATTTCCATTAGTAGTAGGGAATTTCTAGCATGAAGTGAATGACTATGGGCCTTAAAAGCTATTATGTAAAGATCATGGATAGTGAAAGGTTTTCTCACGCATGGTCTACGGAGCTATTCTAAATTACGTAAGCTTAGACTAGTCCATGAAAGATGAAACATCTATTCTAATAAACTCTAACTTGGATTGGTTACTAAATTGTGCCTTTCCATGGATAGTAAGATGAATATGATTAATGACTAATTCTGCGAGATTTATACTTAGCACCGAGTGGACAAGTGGCGAACACCCATGTCCCATAAACTATGTGCCACAATAGGATGATTGTCTTAGATAGAAATTAGCTAGTGGATCCACTTAAGCTAGAAGTTATGGTCCTTACCTTAGAAAGTCGGACAATCTCTTTTCGGTGTGGGATAGACACTGGATTCCATGTTATAGCTCACATGATCTATGTCGATTAATGGTAAACTTCCCACAAAATGAACCAAGTAAATTACTAATGTTTTATGAAGCATGAAGCATCCTTTATAATTTAAAGATGCATTGACCGTGTTCATGATTTATGAATCTTCTTAAATGATTTTATTGTGTTTTAACTTGGTCATGCATTTCATGTTTTCGAATATGCCCCTTATGATCATGTCTCATATTTTATTGCATTCCCCACATAATTGGTACATTATATGTACTAACGCATACTCTTGCCTACATTGTCTCATAATGTAGGATCCGCCTCTTCTCCATCCACTCATCGCTAGTGATTTCGCATTTGAGATTTCGAAGACTTAGTGAGTTCTCATACTTCAAGGACAATGCCACATTTATGGTTTTGTGTCATTTACTTTAGAACTTGTATCGGTTATGTCCCAAATTTCATTCTATTGATGTATTAGGTGGCTTTGAGACTATGCTAGACTTCCTCTACTTTTGTCAACTCTTTTAATATAAATAGTCTTTTGAACTCTTAACTACTATTATCTTGTATAATGTATGCTAATTGGCTTTTATGAGGACTTTTGGCGACTTATACGCCATGTCACTTCTAGGGGGTACTTTAGGTTGTGACAGAGAAAGGTGACCTTGTTGAAAATCACCGAAAGCAACAGTGCAAGGAGAAAAATTGAATGTTCAAAAGGCGAACAAAGGCGGTACTCGGTTATACACCCTACGTGAAAGGACGTCTCGAACAAGCCCACTGACTGAGGCTCAAACACCGTAAGCCTAGAGCTAAAGAATGTGAGCTGAAGCATGATCGACAATGCGTCGAATGAACAAGGTGAGCCCGACTAATGTCGCCCAACGTGTAGTGTGCTGAGTTTTTTGGCCAAATTTTGGAAAACTATAAATAGCCTAAAGGAGATAGAAAGAAGGGAGTCTTCGATTACTCTTTTGAGGAGAATTCTTAATATTCTTGGTATTGAGAGTGAGAGAAAAACATTTTACTTTGCCCTATGTGACATTGATTTCCAATCCCCACACTCCTAGATTAATTGTTAACTCTTGAATTCTCCTTAATGTTAGTTTATTTGTGACAATTGATAGGCAAATATTTTTATTAAATTGGTGGAATTATCAAACCCCCTTTTTTTACTATTACAAATGAATGAGTTTAGAATCTATAATTCTTGATAGAATTCTCTACGATATACCATTCTCTATGGGATTCGACCCCGACTCTTAGTTGGGTATTTTTATTGACTATGAGTGTTGTCCCTTTTAATTGATTTTAAGGAGGACATGTTAGTGTTGTCAGCCCTGCTGCCAATTCTCCCTCTATCCTACTCAATTTGGGCAAGAATTAATGCAAGTAGGTGGTAGTGTACTTGGCCCAATAATCTTTTCAAAAGAGTCTTAGTAGGTCATCCACCACTTTGTTCTTTAGGCTATTCAATAAGTCTAAGTAGGTGATGCACCTACTTGTCACTTACTATATAGTTATGTCAACTAAGCAGCTCATTTACTTTAATCCATTTTCTAAATTTTAATCCCTTTTTCTTTAACTTAATACTTCACTTTGAGCTTTAAGCTCAAATGCCACCTTGCTTTCTTGAGTTTAAATATTTCCGTCGAGGTTAACTTGGACATATACCTGCTAAAACTTATGGAGCATCACATCACCTTCCGATCAAATTCAAATCCTCACTTCTTGTATAAGAAACTTTGTCCCTCATCTATAAGAAAAGACTATGTCAAGTGTCATATATATAGAACTAGCATATTGAGAATACGGGGTGTTACATTCTCTACTCCTTATTAACATTCATCCTCAAATGTTAGCTTAGTTAGCCATCCCCAAACAAGTTCAAGTCTAAGTTAAATTCTATTATTAGCCACATAATTCATATAAGCATATACTTACTTGTAAATGGATCAACTCAGCGCTTTGACCTTTCTATTCAAATTGATATAAATGAGGATACTTGGATTTAATTGTTTCTTTCACTTCAACCTCTTCTACTTGTTGGTTTCTCCATAGAACTATAACAAAAGCTATGTTATTGTTTCTTAACTTCCTAACTTGTCGATCCACAATAGCAATGGGTATCTCTTATTAAGTGCGATCTCCCGTAACTTCTAGCTCTTTAGTTGGGGTAATACAAGATGGGTCACCTATGCATTTTCAAAGCATTGAGATGTGAAACACAGGATGAACTGTTGAAAGCTCTTGAGGTAGCTTTAACTCATATGCAACATGGAAAAATCTTCGAATAATCTTATATTGCCCTATGTAGTGCCGTCTCAACTTTCCCTTTCTACCAAATAACATTACCCCTTTCATTGGTGAAACCTTCAAGAATACTCAATCTCCTATAGAAAACATTAATCCTCTCCTTCTAATATCCGCATATGATTTGTGTTGACTTAGAGATGTTGCTAGTCGTTGTTGTATGACCTGAACTTTTTCCAATGCTTGATGAATCATATCGGACCCCAATAAGGTAGTATCACCCACTTCAAACCAGTCGATATGTGATTTGCACTTTCTTCCATATAAAGATTCATAAGGTGTCATTTTGATACTTGAATGGTAACTATTTTTGTAAGCAAACTCAATCAACGGCAAATGATCATCCCAACTATCTTTAAAGTCTAATATACAAGCTCAAAACATATCCTCAAGTGTTTGAATTGTACGTTCTGCCTGACCATCTATTTGAGGGTGAAAGGTTGTACTTAAATTCACTTGTGTTCCTAAACTCTTCTGGAATTATTTCAAAATTTTGTGGTGAATTAAGCTTCCCTATCAGTTGTAATACAGATTGGCACTCCATGTAGACGAACTATCTCTTTAATGTACAATCTTGCATACTCTTCAACTGTACAAGCAGTCTTAACCAACAAGAAGTGTGCTGATTTAGTGAGACTGCCAACTATCACCCATATGGAATCAAACTTCAAAAATGAGCAAGGAAAAATCCACATTGATCATGTCCCACATCCAAATTGGAAAATCTATACACTGCATAGGCTTGTAATGGGGTAGAGGGTTAAGGTATGGTCAATTTGGATATGTGACTCTACCTTTCCAAAGCATTGTTGCAATGATCATCACCTCTTCTTAAGTTATTTTTCTTCTTTCTCATTTGAGAACTCTACTCTTGACTTTCCACTCAATTCATTTGGAAACCCCCTTTTATTTCATTCACTTCTCTTTTTCATTTTCATTTTTCCAAAGCTTTTTCATCGTAATAATAGCTCTCTCTCACTCTCTCTCTTTTGTAAGGAGGGGTTCCTTCTTTTTGTTAACACTTTCAAAGTTGACTGTCATTTCATTTTTCTTTGCCCTTCACTTGGCTTTCACTCTTCCTTCCTTTCCATTTTAGCCTAAGTTGGCTATTCAAACATCACAATGCTTCAAAAAGGATTTTTGGTGAGAAGGTAGGGATAATTTTGGTTCAAGAGGCTTTCTTTTTTTTGGTAACAAATAGGTTAGGCTCAAATGGTGCCAAAATGGATTCACACCCTTACAAGGTAGCCACAAAGGATTGATGGACAATTTGGTTCCCGCTTTAAATTGTAGCCCAAGATCATATCTAACGTTCACCAAGATTCACACAATTGGACTAACAAGGAAAATTCTAGGAGTCCACATGCATGATTTCAAGTAAGTCCTCACCACACATGGCACTTCGAAATACACTCATTTAGCACATATCGATCAGATCAAGAACGTACATGCAATGTTCATTGCAAGGCTCACATCAAAATGCACAAGTCAACAAAAGATTCAAAGGGACCACTCAAAGGTGCAACCACATCTATTTCATTTTCGCAACTCCAAAACTACACATTATGCTCATCATGAGTACCATTCAAGACATCAATATTGAACACAATTGATCCTTAAATTTTTATCAATGAAAACTTCAAGCATTTCACAATTTTAAAACTCCTGGATGTTTGCAACCACCAAAAGAGAGAAAGAAATATAGAGACACATTTACCCAAAATATCACTCTAATATAAAGTAATACTACAATAGTTAAAAACTCAAATTATGGCATACAATCAAAAGGGGAGTATTGGCATTAAGGCCCTCACCCCACCAAAAAGAAAAGAGCAGTGCCCTCAATGCACATAAATGACAAAGAGAGATGAAGGTAGGAGCACACCCTGAGCAATCACTAGTACTAATAATAATCGACCTTAGTCGGCAAGTCACCGATTAGACTCAGATCGCCTATCGGGGCTATAGATGTTGGACAATATGTCCTTCACTTCGGTGGTCTACCATGTGATCGCTCAAAATGCATGGGTTCATCAACTTTTCTTGCATGGACATCATCGAGATTACCAGTGTACTTCCCATTTTTCATGCTTAAATAGGCGGACTGTAACGGATTTTCCCAATGATGTTGGCATATCGCCTAGTGGGTGATGAACATCACCAAAATAGACAGTAAGCACCTAAAGTTGAGCTTCCCAAGGGGTGGGCTCGTTAGAGCTTCGCCTACTGTACTCGGTGAATTGTCGAGTTGCCTTTACCACCGCCTAGTACTCCACACCTGTACATGTGAACACCCACATTATTGAAAATAACTAACACTTAGGTTGCCTCCCAAGAAGCTCCTAATTTAATGTTGCGGCAAGACATGGATATGTTCTTCAAACATCATCCAGTTACACCACTTCAACAGCCCTCGCGTCATGACCTTCCCCAAAGTCTGCTTTCAATCTTTGTCCATTGACTGTGAATCACAACCCCTTTGCATCTTCAATTTTAATTGCACTATTTCCATACACCCGTGTGATAGTGTGCGGACCAATCCACTTGGAATTGAGTTTTCCTTGGAAAAGTTTCATCCTAGAATTGAAAAGTAGGACTAACTCCCCTACCCGAAACTCGCGGGGTAGTATCTTCGCATCATGCCACCTTTTAACTTTCTCTTTATATAGAGCGGAGCTTTCATAAGCCTGCAACCAAAATTTATCCAGCTCAAGGAGTTGGTGTACGCGGTATCTTGAGGCTACCTCCCTATTCATATTTATCTTTTTCAATGCCCAAAACGCTTTATGTTCCAATTCAATCGAAAGGTGGCAAGCTTTCCTAAACACTAATTTGTAAGGAGACATCCCAATGGGAGACTTGAATGTCGTATGGTAAGCCCAAAGTGCATCATCAAGCTTGCTGGACCAATCAGTACAATGGACATTCACTATTTTGGCCAAGATGCTCATTATTTCTAGATTAGACAGTTCAACTTGACCGCTGGATTATGGATGGTATGATGTTGCCACTTTATGCTTGACCCCATATTTAGAGAGGATGGCTTCAAATTAATGATTGCAAAAATGTGATCCGCCATCACTTATAATAGCCCTTGGGTTACCAAATCTTGTGAAGATTTTCTTTGTGAGGAACTTTGTTACACTTCGCACTTCATTGTTTGGTAATGCTATTGCTTCCACCCATTTGGAGACATAATAATCTGCTACAAGGATGTAAAACCTTGTTGTATGAATGCCCCAATGATGACAACATGTTGGCGAGGAATGACATGCTTTAAAGATCTCATTCACTTCCACTTCTGGCACACAACGCCGAATGATGTTATCAGCACACTCTGTAAAAAGAAAGGGTTCATCCCATATATACTTCTTCACATCAAATAGGAATTTCCTCTTTTGATGGCAATTAAAATAATCAGGTAACAGCCCACACACAATAAAATTTGCAAAATACGCATACCAAGGAATAGAGGGTGTAGAAATTACCATTACCGATACATCCGGGAAAGCATCATCAATGTCTTTCTCTTCAGCCACTCTAGCATCTGCCTCCAACCTTGAAAGATGGTCAGCTATTTGGTTTTCACACCCCTTCCTATCTTTCACATCGAAGTCAAACTCTTGAAGGAGTAAAACCCATTGAATTAGTCTTGGCTTAGCCTTTTTTTTAGCCATTAGGTACCTTAAAGCTGTGTGGTCTGTGTGAACGACCCCTTTAGTACCTAACAAATATGCGGGAAACTTCTCATACCCGTATACCACTGCAAAAAACTCTTGCTCCATTACAGTGTAATTTTTCTGAGCACAATTTAGTGTCTTGCTAGCATAATAGATCTTATGTTTCCCAAGAACAGCTCCTAGATCCAAGCAACTAGCATCGCACATCATTTCAAAAGGGAGATCTAATTGGGGGCAATGATTATTGGGGCTGATATAAGTTTCTCCTTAAGTGTTTTGAAAGCCACCATGAAAGAGTCATTGAAAACAAATGTGCTTTCTTTCTCAAGGAGTCTACACAATGGGATAACAATCCTGGAGAAATCTTTGATGAACTGTATATAGAACCCGGCATGACCAAGAAAATTCCTCACACCTTTTACCTAAATTGGGGAAGGTAACTTCTTAATTACTTGGATTTTAGCTTGATCAACCTCAATACCATCCCCAGATATTTTATGCCTAAGCACAATTCCCTTTTTCACCATAAAACAGCACTTCCCCCTGTTAAGGACCAAGTTTGAATCCTCACACCTTTTTAAAACCATCTCCAAATACCTCAAACACTCTTCAAAAGAATCCCAACAACAAACAAATCATCCATGAACACTTTCTTGGAATCCTCTACCATATCGGCAAAGATTGAGAGCATACATCATTTAAAGGTAGCCGGAGCATTACATAGCCCAAATGGCATTCGACTGAATGCGAATGTGCCCTAAGGACATGTAAATGTTGTCTTTTCTTGATCCTCCAGTGCAATGGAGATTTGGTTGTACCCGAAATATCCATCGAGAAAGCAATACCACCCCTTTCCGCAAGCCTATCAAGCATTTGATCAATAAAAGGATGGGAAAATGGTTTTCGGTCCAAGAATTTATCTTTCGATAGTCCATGCACACACGCCACCCGTTGATGGGTCTAGTAGTAACTAATTCAGCTTTTTCATTAGGAACTACCGTGGCACCAACCTTTTTCGGCACACATTGCACCGGGCTTACCGATTGGTTGTCCGCAATTGGAAAGATAACTCCCGCATCTAACCATTTAATGATTTCCTTCTTCACCAATTCTTACATTGGACGATTTAATATTTGTTGGTGTTCAATGGTTGGTTTGCAATCTTCCGCTAAATTTATTTTTTGAGTGAATACGCTCAGCGAAATACCCATAATATCAACAATTGACCATCTCAGAGCTTTAATATGCCTCTTCAACACTATGACTAACAACACCACTAGCCATTATTTAAGATCACTTGCAATAATTATCGGAAGTGTGTTATCGGCCCCCAAGAAGACAGATTTAAGATGAGGCAGAAGCTCTTGCAACTCTAATGTCGGTGGTTCAATGATAGATGGTTTGGACGGTGATGCTTCTTGACTAGAATAATCAAGGTCGAGTTTAGCATGGAAAGAATGGTGTGAACCCACACCTACAAGAGAAGCCATCATCTCATCATACTTGCTAACCTCATCTTGATCATAGTTAAGTAGCACTTGAGCCAAAGGCTCTCTCCAATAAGTTGCACTTCTGATACTTGCTACGGCTTTGTCGATTTGATCCAAGTGAGACACGACATGAATATCACTTGGGTATTTCATGGATTTGTGAATTTTGAAGCTAACTACTTCATCATTAACTCAGAACTTCAACTCACCTCCTTCTACATCAACCAACGCTTTGCCCGTAGCCAAGAATGGTCTACCAAGAATAACCGACATTTCCACATCAATTTCATAATCAAGCACCACAAAATCAGTGGGAACACAAATTTTTCAACCTTTACTAGCACATCATAAACCACACCCACAGGTTTCTTTATTGAACGATCAACCATTAGAAGTCTCATGTTTGTTGGTTTCGATTTCTCAAACCCAGGCTTATCAAATACCATCAATGGCATCAAATTTATGCTTGCACCAAGATCACATAAAGCTTTTGCAAACGTACATGTACCAATAGTGCATGGAATCATGAAACCTCAGGGGTCATTTCTCTTGAGTACCTCATTCTTCGCCATTATTGCACCACATGTTTGTGGGAGTTCAATTGTTTCACAATCTATCACCCTTTTTTAGTCACTAATTCTTTCATGCATGTAGCATAACCCGGCATTTCGGTCAAGGCATCCACCAATCGGATATTCACTTTCAAATCCTTCACTATTTTCACATACTTTTAGAATTTTGCATTGTCATTTTTCTTCTTCAATCTTTTAGGGAATGGGGGTGTAATATTGATTTGTGCTAATGTGGATGAAGCCTCAACACCACTTTTTGTTATACTTGTCTATGGTACACCTTTCGCTTCTTTTTTCTTGAACTTGTTCCATGTCCTTAGGTGATTCATTATCGGCAATCACCCCTTTATCATTTGATTTGTTAGGCCTTGTTACTTCTTGCAATGTCTTACCACTCCTAGTAAAAACAGCTGAAAGTTCGAGCGAATCTCCTGAATTTTCCTTTGCATGATATGTTCACACTCATAGGAACTAGGATACACAAGAGCGGTCAGCTGGCTTATCTTCTCTTCAAGTATTTTGATGGACGATGCTTGTGAGATCACCGTAGTAGACAAAGCCGAAACGTCACTCTTAATCCCTTACAACATTACTTCTGCCCCCTCCACCTTGTTTAGGATTTTTGTCAACAAGTCATCAATTTGTGTCTTCTTTGGTTCATGCAAAATGAATGGTTGCTCTTTTCTACTTTCTTCACATTCCCTTTCACGACACCTCTTATTATTACCTTTGTTCCAACCTTAATTTCTGAAAAAAATTTGATAACTTGGCCGGAAACCCTCTGTTCTTCTACTTCTCATGTACATCTCATCCTCATACCCACATCGAGATATTTCATTTATCGAGTCTGCTCCTCCTCTGATAACAAGCTCGGATAAAAGTTCAATTTGAGCGATCAATTTGGCAATGCTTATGTCATGCTCTTGGTTCTTCTCTTCTTGTTCCTTGAGTGTCCCCAAATATGGAATGGACACATAATCATCACTCGTATACCAAGCATGATTTAACTTAGTCATTTCATCAAGCAACCTTGTCGCCTCAGTGAATGGTTGTCTCATAATACCCCATTGCACCAGATGATCAACCAATCCCTTATTTAGAATATCAAGAGTATGGTAGAAATATTCCAATAGCAGCTCATTCGGGAAACCATGCTTAGGACATTGTGACAAGACTCGCTTGAAACGTATCCAAGCTTTATGTGCAGGTTCCCCACTCATTCTTTCAAAATTTTGGATGTTCTTTCTTAACTTCATGACTCTAGATGGAGGAAAGAACCTCTCAAGGAAAGTTTCAATCAATCCTTCCCATGAGGTAATAGACAGCCTTGGTAGTTCAATCAACCATCTAGTTGCCTCCCCCATTAGAGAAAGAGGGAATAACCTTAGCCTCATTGACTCTTGTGATATACCTTTGGCTGAAAAAGGCTTACATACATTTGCAAACCTGCAGAGATGCTCTTTAGGATCTTCGTGTTCTAGACCCCCAAATAATCTTTCCGCCTTGATGAGCTGCAACATTGATTTGGCTATGACGAAACTAGTCTCTTTGTGCACCGGTGGTAGGCAAATTGCTCCCACCTCATGGATGGTGTGAGTAGCCACTTCATCTCTTCTATCATCATTGTCTTGCCCATGACAACTAGAAGCAGTACCATACTGTGTACTCATTTCTTCACCTATCAAGATATCACCACAAGAATTCCAAGCATAAGCCTGTTCAATTACAAAACAAATTAATATGTATATTACTTCTTAAACTAAATCCCTAACTACCATTAATGCTCAAATCACCCTCTAAAATGAATCCAAAGAGTAAGCGATCATTGTCAATAAAAACTCAACAAAGAGTTGAGATCGAATCCCACAAAGAATGGTGTATGGTTAAGAATCTAATTAGAGAATTAACAAGCACTTAATTCAATTGAAGTTGAAATAAAAAAAATTGGTTGAAAAGTCCACCAACTTTAATAGCAAAAATTCAGAGACCCAATTGACAATATGGAAATAATTAATGATCCACAAAACTAAAGGACTCTAGGGGTGTGGGTAATAGAATGTTGATTTCACTTGGGGTATAGTAAAATTGCTCATTACAACTAATTAATCACAAATAAGATAGGTCATCATCATTGATGCTAATCTTCTTTCGATCTCAAAGCATCCTTGCATAGAATATCCTTTCGGTCTCATCTATATGCCATTCAAAACAACCTGAAACTTTAGAATTGCAATCAAGTAACTTAAACTACAACTATTGAACAAATTAACCACTTAACTTGGTCTCTTTCGAGCACCACTACAATATAGAAACTAGAATTAAGTTGGCCACCTCAATTCATGAATTAATCACCTGGTAATCAGTCAAATTTGTAATTAACAGCCCTGAAACAGAGCAATTCAACACATCCACTAAATTAAATCAACACCCCACCTCATAATTACATCCCAAGAGTTTGGGATTGTAGCCACACATTGCAAAGTATAAATAAACTATATGTTGCATGAAATTAGCCATGGGTAGCATGAATTTGAGTATTTAAAAGCAAACTCACTTCGAATCCAACCTCAATTTTCCAATTTCAAGTTCTCACAATTAAAAGCTTCAACAATAAATATGTTCTTCTTTAATGGAAAATATTTCTCTCTCTAGAATGTTCAGAATATTTCTCTCAATTTTTCTACACCTACTTTCTCTCTCTTCTGGGCTATTTATAGTTTCCCAAAATTTTATCCAAAAAGTAGTTTCGTGTCCTTTTCGGTGACGTTAGCTCAGTTCGCCCATCGCATTTGGTGAATCGCTCATTTTCCTTTTTTTCACCTTTTTTTAATTCAAGCTTCAGGTATTTTGAGTCTCATTAGGTGATCCCGTTTGAGTTCGCTTTTGTAACTATGGCGAATCGTCGAGTTCCACCTCGTGTCGCCTTCTCAACCATCATTTTATCTGCCAACACTGTCAGATTCGGCGACGTCTATCAACATCGCCTTATGTCTTTCAGCGGATCGCCCTTTCTACCTCACCTCGCCGATCGACCTTGACGACCAACTCGAAACACTGTCAACTTAGGCGATCTTAGACCTCTTTGACGACTCGCCCTTCTTGTTGGGCGACCTTCAATGTACACTTCATATTTCGTAATTCAAACCACTTACATCAATTTCATAAAAGCATGCATATCTTCATAACTTCATATTTCGTAATTCATAAACTTCACCATGGGTTCATAATCTAAAATCATGGATCATGCATGGGTTCATGTGAATTCAACTCAAAATCATGTAATTAATTCAATTCATGAATTAGAAGGTAGAGATTAATTAATAAAAAATATAATTTGAAGAGAACCCATAAAGATTGAATAAAATCCTAACTTGATCAATTGAAATTGAATTGAGAAATATAAAACCTTGGGGACCCCATGGAGGAATGGACTCCATGAGTGAATACCCACATACCTTGCTACTCAAAGCCCAATATGAAGAGCAAATTGAAGACCTTGGAGCAAACCCTAGCTTCTTCTTCTTCCTTAGGTTGAGAGGGAATTTGGGAGAATTAATTTGGTTAGGTTTTGGAGAAATAGGAGAATGGGTTTAAAGTGGGTAGATTTAGGACTTAAAGTCTTTATATAGGGCTTAGGTTGAAGGCCAAAACGAAATAGCATAGGCTTAAAACATTTAGGAAAAGACCCAAAAGCCCCTAAAATTTAACAGCCGAACTAGGCTGCGAGTCAACCGCAGACCAAGTATTGCGACCTTAAAATTACACAAGTTTTGACGGAACACTTCTATGGTCCATAGGACTTCCTACGGTCTATAGACTCTAATAGTAGAACTCAACTTTTGCCTTAAAATTTCACTAAGTCTAGGACCTACCTACGAGACCCATTTATGACGCGTAGATCATTTGACGAACCATCCTGTTCACTCGTACAAAAGTTGAGAAACTTGATTTTTCAAAAATTATTTTCTCCCTTTCTACGAGATTGGTCTACGACCCGTAGAAAGTTCTACGAACTGTAGACTGGTCCCGTAGACCTGAACCAGTGGATAAAAATCCCTGCAACTTTTTCCCTTTTTGAAATATAAGGTGTTACACCCACTAAATTTGATATTTCGGAGTCAACAAAACCATCAAAACTTTCATCAGAGGTAATCTCGATCAAAAGTGAGTTCCACACCCAAGTTTTATTTTTAGCCAAATTCCACTAGAAGGCTCAAAATGAGATTGAAAGCCTTGGAAACCGCAACAAAGGCCGTCCTAGACCAAACTCGACATTCCAGAGCTAACTGCGCTGACGGAATTCCCATCTTAGTACATTTATCAAGAATGTAGAAGGAGGTCAAACCGTGACTTAAGCTTCAAAGTTATAACGCCTAACGGCAGTAACTCACACCGAAATACAAGAGGCCCGATTCAACCATGCCCCTAGCCTAAAATGGTCCTTCCAAAGTTGATAAAACTGTTAGAATTGTATTCTGAGGCTATCTTTCTTAAGTTTTGACCGAAGTCACTGTCTAAGTTTTAAAGTCTCCAAAACACAGGAACTTGAACAAAATCCAAACAAATGAACCGGTGACCCAACTGTCAGTCCCAGCAATTCATAAATAATGTGAGATCGCTACTGCAAAGTTCTAAATGATGAAAAGATCATAACAACAAAACTGACCTGGAGGGTCATTATAGTAGAGAAAAGTATGCACTCAGTACATAGAATGCATTATGTAAGGTGAAACTAAATATAATTATTTCCGATAACAACATGCTAAAGGTAAATATGTTTATGTAGCTATAAACTTGAAATATATCTAAAATCTTATATTTAAAAGATCATGATGATAATTCAAGTGTATAAAAGTAATAGTAATACTTGTAGTGGGGAGTTTCTCACAACTGACATATACAATGTGAGCTCAACCTGTCCAACTTATAATCCAAGTTAGAAGGGATGCCTTATACCTTGCAAGAGTATAGAACATGTTTGTCTAATGTAGATCCACTAACTAAGTCCTTTGGGCTAACTTTGTCAACTTAAATTGGAAGAAGACCCTTACCCTACAGTGGCAATGTAGTTTGGGGACTTGAATTATCTAGAACCCATGTCCACTCGGTGCTAAATATTCCTCCCAAAACTATATTACTATTTTCTCATAACAGATAAACTAATGTCTGAAAATAAAGCATGATACTAGTTAAAAATTACTATTTTACTGAAGTTCTGAAATTATATAACTAGTCATGCTAAATTTATTAAATTCTCGGATTAGGTGTTCAAAACATGCCAATTTTTATTAAAATATATTGAAACATGTCAAACCATGCTAATTGGGCATGAACCCTAATTCACAAAATCATGAAAAAAAACGTTGTATAATCCAGAGTTTTGGACAAGAGAATGAAAAAGATCCTCATTGAAGTCATACATACCTTAATTTCTCCAAATACCCAAGAAAATATGTTCTTGGAAGAAGAAGAACCACAGAACATTTCTTGAACCTTGTAGATGGGTTTTATTGAAAACCCTAAGTTTTGAGCACAAATTCTTGCTTAGGATATATAATAAGACGTTAAAATCACTTAGAAATCATGAGATTGTGATTGCTTTGAGGTTGAAGAAGGTATAATCTCTTTAACATGATGCAGATTTTACTCAAAAATCAAATCTTTAACCATAGGAGTGAGTTCTTGATTTCACGAGAAATATGAGGATGAGTTGATGTTACAATCTTCTAGTACATAGTTTGAGAATTTATATTTAAAGATCATATAGAATTCTTACCGAGACTTAGTAGGATAGAAAAGAGCTTTTGAAAGCTATTGGAGTCGACCAAAGAGTGAAAAGTGAAAAAAGGAAACCCAAAATAATGTCTTAAAACTTTAGCTGTAACTACATGGCCCACAAAGCCCCCTACATTACCCAAGTATGTACAGGAACATTGCTGGCCACGTTCAGGAATTTGTAACTTAGGGCTACATGACTCATGCAGGTCTGCCTGATTGCACGTACTTGCTGTGACACCTTTTAGTAAAATCATTATAACCTTTTACTCAAAAGTCGTATTGATGAGCGGTTGGATTTATTGAAAACTAGACTCAAATATCTTTAATTTGATAGGTTACGTGGCATGTAAATCTTTATATTCTAGTAGATATGCTCAATTGAAGTTGACCCTAGTATGATCTTATACGAAAACTTAATCGATAGAGAAGCTTTCAAGTCAACTTTGTGCTAGAGGTGCCTTATGATCATAATTCACATATAATACACTTTCAAACTTAATATTGGACCTTTAAACCTAAGCATAATCAAATTCATCGTGTTCGGATCTAATTTCATATGTGGAAGATTTCACACCATGCACAGTCCAAAAGTTTGAGGTGTTACAATTGCATCTCCACGTTCTGATTCTTTTAAAGTTGTATCCGTCTCTAGAATGGTGCCATACTCTTTATTCTTGGGATCATATTCCCTAGAAAGTTTGGTGGTTGATCTAAGAATGTAGCAACGTTCTCAGGTGCAGCATACGGGGCAAGCTCACCCGATTCTTCATTTGTAGGCAACTAGGAAGATCCAAGTAAGGATGAACCAACTTTTCCATCATAAGTAGCATTGTGGGAGATCACTTTAGACTCATTTTTGACCGGCGTGTTACAGAAACTATACGCTACTTGCACGAAAACTTACAATTGGTCAATTTAAGGCAGCAACTTTAAAATCAGTGTCCTGAAGAAACTTGGTAGTTTCTTCCATGAATGGCCCGACATCTTAACTTCATGACAAGGTTCTTTGGGAGCATTTTCCACCTATGATTTTTATGATATATTCCCAAATTGATTAATTTTTTAACGTAGCTTTACTTTCAAGTGCCTTTCTCCATATTAATTCAACAACTTTCAAATAATTGTTAATGGAAATGGCGAGCGGGAATTAAAAGTAAAGCTATGGAAAAGAGTTATCAATTTAGGAATGGATCATCAAAATCACAGGTGGAAAATGCTCCCGAAGAGCCTTGTCACGAAGTTGCTTTCTTTGACGATGTCAGTCCATCCATGGAAGAAACTACCAAGTGTATTCCAGACATTGATTTTAAATATTCTGTCTCAAAAATCCATGTTATAAATTTGTGCGAGTAGTGGAGGTTCCTTTAAGAAGCCGGTCAATAATGACTCTTAAGAGCTTCCCCCTAATGCTACTCATCAGGGTAATGTTGGTCCATCCTAACATGGACCTTCTAAGTTGCCTACAAATTAAGACTCTGGTGAGCTTACACTGTATGCTGCACCTGAGAAAGTTGCTTCGTTCATAGATCAACCACCTAACTTGATGGGGAAGGACGATCCCAAGCATAAGCAGGATGACGTCCTTCTAGAGACGGATACAACTTTAAAGGAATCAGAACATAGAGATGCAATTGTAACAACTAAAACTTTTGGACTATGGTTTGAAACATTCCAAAAATGTAATCAGACTCGAACCCGATGAATCTGATTATGCCTAGGTGTAAATGTCTAATATTAAGTGTGTGAAGTGTATTGGATGTGAATTAAGGTCATAAGGGACCTCTAGCTCAAAGTTGAGCTGAAAGCTTCTTTATCGATTAAATTATCGTATAAGATCATACAGGTAACTTTAATCGAACATATCTACTAGAATATGAAGTGCTACATGGCCCATAACCTATCAAATTAACTATCTTTCAGTCTAGTTTCTAATGCATCCAACCTCTCGTAAATATGAGTTTTGAGTAAAGGTTATGATCGTTTTACTAAAAGGTACCATTAAGTGGACATTTCCACAATATGGCTAGAAATGTTCCTAGATCTACATGGGTCATGTAGGGGGATATGTGGGCCACGTTGGTGAACCACATAGTTGTAGCTAAAACGTTATTTTGGGGGTTCTTTTCTTACTTTTCACTATTTGGTGGACCCAACAGCCTCCATGGGCTCTCTTCTACCCATACTAAGTCTTGGTAAATATTCTTCATGACATTAAACATAAATTCAAGAACTTCTACTAGATTGTAACATCAAATAATACTCATAGTTTTAGTGAAATCACGAACTCATTCCTAGGGTTCAAAATTTGATTTTTGAGAAAGATCCTCCACATACTAAAGCGATTATACCTTCTTCAACATAAAGGTAATCACAATGTCAAGATTTCTAAGTGATTCTAACATATGATTATGTATCCTGATCAAGAATTTATGCTCAAAACCGAGTTTCAAGAAACCTCATCTACAAGGTTCAAGAAAGGTTGTTGTGGTTCTTCTCATTCCAAGATCATATTTTCTAGGGTATTTGGAGAAATTATGGTATATAGGACATCACTTAAGACTCCCTTTCATCCTCATGTCCAAAATTCTAGATTTTACAACATGGTTTTGAATTAGAGTATATACTCAATTATGCATACTTCCTGAAATTCAGTTCCCTTATGTAAATATATGACTATATATTATTCTTCTTAAAGCGATTATGCATGAGATTTTTAAGTGTTTCCTATTCCCAAGGTTTGATTAAAGGTTTAGCTTGGTTTGATATATTTCAATATATTTTAGTAAAAATTGGCATGTTTTGAACACATGATACCAGAATTTAGTAAATTTAGCATTACTAGTCCTAGAATTTCAGAACTTCAGTAAACTAGTAACTTTGAACTGGTTTCATGCTTAATTTTCAGACATCAGTTTATCTATTATGAACAAATAGTAACACAGTTTTAAGAGGACTATTTAGCACCGAGTAAACACGAGTTTCAGATAATCCAAGTTCTAGAACTACGTTGCCACCATCGGATAAGAGTCTTCCGCAATTTTAGGTTGACACCCTTTAGACCAAAGGGATAAGTTAGTGAAACAACATTAGATAAAAAATTTATATACTATGGCAAGGTGTAGGGCATCCCTTCCAAGTAGGATTATAAGTTAGGCAGTATGATCTCACATGCTGTATGTCGATCGTAAGAAACTACTCAGTAAAAGTATTACTATTATTTTTATACACTTGAATTATCATCATGATCTCTCAAATAATAGTTTAGATTCATTTTTAGTTGAGAGCTAAAAAAACCTCTCGAAACTCCTAACACCTCTCTAGTTGTTTCCCTGATGTAGCAACCTATTCAAGCCCACATACTATATGCGTCCCTACTACCCATCCAGCCCCCGTACCTACAAAGTTCTTCTCAATCTCCTAAGATTTGTCCCTAGTTAGGCCTTTCAATTTAATCTTTGGTTGGTCAGATGCAATCCTCATGTTTTTCTTCATTATCTTGACATCTAAATTCATAACCATAAGGTTATGAATGATTGTATTCTTGCTCTAGGTAACCCTTCATTTCAATGACTCATAGGGCTTCCCTCAGCGCAGTCTTTTTCATTCTTGAGAATGGTCACCACTTCTACCATGAATTGAATGATTATCCCTGCCCGATGGGTCTACATCCATCTCTGAATATTGTTAACTTCCCCTCCATTCTTGTAACTGTCACCTGTAATCCATGCTGGTGTGTCTGCACCCCCTTGAGTGGATGAGAAAGGAAGGATTTCTCAGAGCAACCTCAGGTTCCACACCTCGGAGTCAACTTTCCTGTATGAGCATTCGGTACATATATCAGTCTTTGGAAGAGTGAAAGGGTCACCACTACTGAGGATCCCCCCCTCCAATATTAGATAGGTTGTCTGAGGGTTCGCTACAGTTCATTATTGTGCTTACACACATGGCTACCCTTTTCTCAAAGCTCCGTAGAACCACCTACCACTAGTCTTCGGTCGGAGGGGTTTGTCGTATAAAAAGGTCAAGGTTCAGGCTTTTGAAGAGAGAAGCCCTATGATTGTCAGATGCAAAACCCTGCACCTCATTAAGATCATATTGGCATACTCTCCAAAAAAAAAAAAGCAGACCCCATTGTAGACCCCTTTCAGTCATTGCATGCCCGTCTATAAAATTTATCCCTAGTTAGGCCTTCCAATTTAATCTTTGGTTGGTCAGATGCAATCCTCATGTTTTTCCTCATTATCTTGACATATAAATTCATAACCATAATATTATGAAGGATTGTATTCTTGCTCTAGGTAACCCTTCATTTCAATGACTCATAGGGCTTCCCTCAGCGCAGTCTTTTTCATTCTTGAGAATGGTCACCACTTCTACCATGAATTGAATGATTATCCCTGCCTGATGGGTCTACATCCATCTCTGAATATTGTTAACTTCCCCTCCATTCTTGTAACTGTCACCTATAATCCATGCTGGTGTGTCTGCACCCCCTTGAGTGGATGAGAAAGGAAGGATTTCTCAGAGCAACCCCAGGTTCCAGACCTCGGAGTCAACTTTCCTGTATGAGCATTCGGTACATATATCAGTCTCTGGAAGAGTGAAAGGGTCACCATTACTGAGGATCCCCCCCTCCAATATTAGATAGGTTGTCTGAGGGTTCGCTACAGTTCATTGTTGTGCTTACACACACGGCTACCCTTTTCCCAAAGCTCCGTAGAACCACCTACCACTAGTCTTCGGTCGGAGGGGTTTGTCGTATAAAAAGGTCGAGGTTCAAGCTTTTGAAGAGAGAAGCCCTATGATTGTCAGATGCAAAGCCCTGCACCTCATTAAGATCATATTAGCATACTCTCCAAAAAAAAAAAGCAGACCCCATTGTAGACCCCTTTCAGTCATTACATGCCCATCTATAAACCTTCCTAAGGAGACAGTAATTAATCTGAGTCTCCACTACATACGAAAGGTCACCAAATGCTCCTCCCTCTTTTGGAAGGTTGAGTTAGCTATGACAAACTCAAAAGCATCCACGAAGTCTAAAAGCAAACTCCTCCTTCATATTTATCCCCAAAGTCAAAGTCGTTATGTACATCATCATAACCTCTTGCAGTGGTCCCTATGTCATTATTAATATCTCCACCTGGCAAAGTTTTCTCGGTCCACAAGATACCTCTTACTACCTCATCCAACTCTCTCTATAAACACTTTTTGTCCTCCCCATCCAAACCCATTTATGGTGCATATGTATTATGTGAATTAAGATTTAGCCCTTTCAAAACTAGTTTAATGTCCATCAGCCTATCGTTCACCCTCTTACCCTCCACCGCCTTCTCCTTAAGTTCCTTGTCTACTACAATTCCTAATACATTCTTATTCCTCGAGCTCCATGAGTACCACAACTTAAAACACATCTACATCCTAGCCTTGGTTCCTACCTATTTGGTTTCCTAGAAAGACGCTTCATTGATCTTCCCCTTCTTAAGAAAGTTGACTAACTCAATTGACCTCCCTGACAATTTTCCTATGTTCTAAGACCCAACTTTCAATCTAGGAACTCCCTTTCCACCCCCTGCCCCCAACCCCTAATTGAGGACGCACTCTTAAACTTCTATCATAACTGGAAGTCACTAATGCAGGTTATAGAAATAGTCAAGTGTAAAAGATTAAGCAAAAAAACGCTGATAGACAAACCAAGAATTAAAGTAGTCAGACTAACAAGACAACAATAAAATGGGAAAACAGGGAAGGTAAAATAAGAAAGCAAGAAAGACAAAATACTGAAATAAAATACAAGCAAGAATGATTGAACATAGTATGAATAATCAATTCAAATTAATTTAATATATCTAATAAGGACAGAAATTAGAAGATCAGTACTGTAAAAATAGCAAATCAAGAATAACAAAATTATCTAAATAAAATAACCTAACTCGAATGGCTGAACACAAATTGAACAATCAAATAATAAAAAATGTGGCATCCCGAAAATCTGAACTAAGTAAGAATATAACTTTGAAGCTATAGAGAGTTACGTGGCATACTTAATACCAATTATTAATATTTGAATCTACCTTTTAGTGCCATAACAATTTGGTATTTGAGATTATCCTTCGAGAGTTACAAGTAATGTTCGAAACGGGTAACGAAGCGCTACTCGTTATCAAGTCAAATGGAATACTGGACGCAATTATATATATATAAAAAAAATTGTATATATATATATATAATTGTATGCTTTAAATAGAGGGTACATGTCTTAAGGAAAATTATAATGAATATATATATGTAGTATTTGCTGCCAGGTAAATAATAAAGTGTAGTGTGG
Source organism: Solanum appendiculatum (assembly GCA_018342035.1). Lineage (NCBI taxonomy): Eukaryota > Viridiplantae > Streptophyta > Magnoliopsida > Solanales > Solanaceae > Solanum > Solanum appendiculatum. Next base: position 25,555 of record JAGDQO010000347.1, on the reverse strand, counting down.
CTATATTTAGTTTAAGTCATTTATTAAATTTTAGAGTAGTGGGGTCCCCTTTAACCTTTCGTATTAAAAGCTATGCTAAATAAACTCCAAGCATTTTTGCTTGGATTCTCGCAGAACTCAGCGAAATGCTCCCTGCCTTTGCTTATCAGTGGCAGCAACGAAGGGGTGAGTTGCCAGTACTTGATAATTCTCTTAGGCCAGAAGGCATATAGTGATTTATATCTTAGACAAGCTTTAGTCTTGGTTCGAAAATTGTGAAGATTCTTCTAGAACTCCTGTTGGTATTAACTTTGATTTTAAATAGGTAATTTCTCTATCCCTCACTTGAATATAATTATGAAATACTAATTTGAGATATAGTATATATGAGTAGTCACTATTTGATTTAAATTTTACTCTACTTCTTGAGATGGGTATTGGTGAATTAGGGCTCTTGAAAGAGATAAGGGGGTGTCTTGATTAAAATTGAATTCTTCTTGGGTATTTCTGCTGATTGGGGAAGTTATTATTATTGAGTTAATGTACGTTGAGAAACTGCCGGGTTCACCTCAAATGATTATAAAAAATTGAGTTAGTTTTGGTATAAGTGGAAAATAGTGGATTATTGATGAACCTTCGGGTTATTGATGAATATATACGTTTATATTATTTTGTAGTTAATTGTGTTGGATTGATTGATCGCAATTGAGTGGTGGAAGCGAGTGGTTGGCTATGTGAGGCTACATCTATGTGAGTTTAATTATTGGTGACTCGCGATACTACAATAGCTAGGAGGGAAATGAATATATACGTTTATATTATTTTGTAGTTAATTGTGTTGGATTGATTGATCGCAATTGAGTGGTGGAAGCGAGTGGTTGGCTATGTGAGGCTACATCTATGTGAGTTTAATTATTGGTGACTCGCGATACTACAATAGCTAGGAGGGAACCAAAGGTATGTGAAGCTAAAACTTCCTTCGTCATTACGGCACCACCTATATTATTTGTTTCTAGTATGAATGTCAAGTTAGATTACTTGAAGCATGAAAGAAAAAAATTTCATATTGTATGCATGCCACCTACTCGATTAATCATCTATGTTTAAGAGTTTCCATGCCACTTCCTTTGGGTTGGGTTTCTTAACATTTTGCGATACCATAACCATCTTTACTTGGATTTCTTTATGAATTATTGAATATATATATCATTTGCGTCGAACAGATGTAAGCAACAGTTAGATAGTCAGTTGATATCATAGTTAGGAGATTAGCTATCGTATAGAGATATTACCTAATTAGTTGAACGGTCCTTCTTATAAACCCAATGCCATAAGCCTTCTAAGGCATACTTGATTAGAGATAGCGATGGGAGGGTATTCATAGGTTTTACTTGAAACACTCGCGCAACGTGATTCTGTGCACAAGATTGAGACCAAACAATGATAGTGAGCCGGAATATTGTGGTGTACCCGCCCTTGTGGCATCATTTGCATTTGGAGTCAGCTGGAATATCATGTACTACTTCCCCCTTGACTCGATCCAATACATGGCATATATGGCCTGTGGGCTGACCCTCACAGTGAGCCCACCGGGGGCGTACCTCGTATAAGACCACGATTACCGTATATGTATAGAAACATAGAGATGAGCTTTTGGGAAACTTATGCATTATAGTTGATGCGAGTCACCTTTGATCGGCCATTACATGATCATTAGTAGTAGGAATAATTAAAGTACTTCACTTAGGCGAACTTGGTGTATGGGTTACCATTATATATCCTTTATCTACTCTTTGTATGCTCATTAATTCATTTGAGTTAATATTTGGTTCATATGAACTTCGATACATATCTATCTATTATTCTATCTACTTTACATACCAGTACATGTTGTATTTGTACTGACGTCCTTGTATATGGGGCGCTGCATTTCATTGTAAATGCAGGATCAGATTATCAGGGGGGCAGACATCCACGTTAGATTCTTTTGTAGACTTCAGCTGATGTTTTGGTGAGCTTCAACTCTAACTGGAGCCAGCTTATGTCTAATACTTTTGATCATATGTACAGGTTTCTAGTTGTGTGCATTGAGGTCTATCTCGACAAGTTATTAGTAGTGTGATGTTGTAAATCTTTTAGAGGCTTCCTAGACATTGTTATGTATCATGTTGTACAGTTTTTTCAGGGATAACTTTATAGCCAATGTATAAACCATGTGTTGGTTATTCCGTGTGCTTATTTATTAGCTTACAACTTCTTTCAGGTCATAGCTTATGTGTAGAACGGGTGTCCATACGGTTCTTGTCTGCCCTCCGTTTTAGGGTGTAACATAAAAACATCAAATAATAGAGGAAGAATGTTAAAACAACTAGACAAGAGTAATAAAATACCTAAAAAATAATTAACACAATAACGATAGAACCTGGGTGTAGTCGAGGACTGTGCAGATAATGAGGACGGCCGACATGGTGTCAGAACCATCGAAGCTCATCAAGATGATGGATCGGAGGAACTAGGTCACCTAAAAACTCATTACTGAAAGGGGTTTGATTTTGCCAAACTTGTTGCTTCACAGATGCAAAAAATACACACATACACAAACTCAAAGAGGAGGAAAGAGAGAGAGAGATAGAAGTAAAGGGGCAATCTACGTCGCTTGACTCAAACAGCAAGTAGAAGAAGTGAAGGAGGAGGAGAGAGAGAGATATATATATAAGATGAGAAGGAGCCCTTATTAAGTGAAATTCACATTATTGCCTTCTTTTTCTTATTTTAATGCTCTCGTATCTCTCGTGAATGCAAAATTTTTCATTATTAAGCTATTAATAAAGAATGATCATTAAAAAAAATTATGATTTGGGTAGATGCATATAGATCATGTTGTGGTATTAATTACAACTCATTAACTATTATCACAATTTTATAGGATGAAAACATTCAACAAAAATTAGGGATGCACTTGCAACCCCATCCACAAGAGAATACACCTGAAATAGAAATTGTTAGCCTAACAAAAGAGGAAGAGATGGAGCAAATATGAAAGGAACTTACTTCTGTTAGTTGATCTAACAACCACAAACAACAATAGGAGCAAAGCATTGATGATCCAGAGGAGAAGGAAGCGGAGGCGGCAACATTTTCTCCCTTGACGGGAGGAGAAGTGTGAAGTTTAGGGATTTAGAAAACACTTTCTTTAGCTTATATGTAATAGACTACCTGAATGGGCTTTTTTGGGCTTTATTCTTTTAATCTATTTTCTTTCTTCCATGTTTAGAAAGTCCAGTTGAACAAGAAGTGGGCTATTTCCCAAAGTGCTATAATTTCATTCAATTATATTAATAAAAAGCTAAAATTTACCCAAAAAAAAGAATTACGAAGAGAAGTATTCTATGAAGAGATAATTATATAGTTGGTTGATCTGATAAGAATATTAATATCTAATTGAGGTATTTAATATAATGTATATTGATGTATGTGTTCAAAAAATATTATAGGAGTAGAGTCTTAATGGAGGATAAGATGTTCATTCCACTTTAATGTGAAAATATTCGACATAGATATGAACAACTTCTGTTTATGGAGCAGGGAGATACGAGTACTAAAAGTACTAGGTTACAGGAGGTAGATATACCTCAGAATTTAGATCTGTTAAACAAATGGACGATTCCTAAAGTCTCGATGAAGACTGTTTATGATTATGGTTGGTTTGATAAATTGTCTTCTAAACAATTGATAAAAACAACTGAGCAGTCTATTACTTTAAATTCTTCTGAACAGACTATTCGTTTGTTAAATGAGCGTGATATTAACCTTTATAAAAATCAGTTTAACTTTATGCATGTTGGCATGGTTCAGATTACTTTCAAACCTCTCACTCTGAAGGGGTTACCTGAAACTTTTATGGCAGCTTTGCGTGATGCAAGAAATTATAATTTCAAACAATCTTTGATAGGTTCGATAGAATCTACTATGGCTTATGGACCAATTTATTTTAATACTCAACCGAATTTGCAATTATCTCTTTCGGATGTTAATATACTTGATGCCTAGACATTAAATGTTAAAACACATGGTTATAATTATGCACCAGGTTCAAAACTGATTTGTTTATCTTATAGAATTTATTATCGTCTGCTTTCTACGTTAAACCCGAAGTGCAAATTATATGACACTTCGCAGCAAACAGTGTTGATGGAAACCAATTTTGCAAAATCAAAAATAACCACAAGAAGAACGATATTGTGGGATGAAATTGATTTTCCGTCTACTTGGACTTAAAATTCGGTTATAGCCCCGGATCAATTGACTAATGAAGTCAGTAATACTGAGTATTCGCATATTTCTCAGAATCCAGATGGAAGGATTACTATTCAATTTGATAACAGTTCAACTGGAAGATTTGATGAACAATCTTCTCTCGTCTAGACATTCGTTCTCAGATAGAAGATTGTTACCCTCTATAAATCATATTTCTCCTATTGAACCTGTTTATAAATTAGCTCGAAATCGTGCAGCTTCCCTTCATACTCTTTCTACAGTAAAACCAGTAGAAAAAGGTAAAGTAATTGAGGGTATAAAGGTTGACCCTCAAACTAACATTGTGCAGGTAGTTAATACGCAAGGTGATATTCTTACTGCTTCTCAAATAGGTGATATACCTACGAATTCTGAAATGGGATTCGACCCAGATATCATTTAAATGTTTTTACACCAAATAGATTTTAGTCCTGGTTCACAGGCAAGAAATTATATTTAGAAGGAATTTTTTGGTGAAAAATGGAACCAATTTAAAAGTTGGCTATTTAGTACTTATAGTCAAAGGATCTTCATAGTATTTCTCAAGAATTTTATGAAACTTGTGCATTGCATAATCAAATTATGTATTTTGTACCATGGTTTATAACCACTTATCTTCCTTTATATATAAATGTTTTGGAAAGATATTATAAAGATGGGAGTGGAAATATTTGTAAGGCTATTTACCCTCCCCAATCATCTTTTGTTTTACCTAATAACACGGGTATTACTTTTGAAGCTTTTTAAAGATTTATTGATAATGATGTTGCGGTGATAAGTATAGCAGAAATAAATAAAATTATTTCTCAAAATAATTATTTGAGTCTTTATGTTAAAGTTTTGGGAGAACATATAAGCTCTCTTGACAAAAAACTTGATGAATTAACTTCTTTAATAAAGGAAATTAGTAATAGCAAAAAGACGTCTGATGTGGGTTCAACTTCAAAGAGTAGTTCAGACGCTCCAATTGCCCTTGCTAATATTCAACGACCTCCTGAGATTCAGGGATTTAATTTTAAATCTTTAAATGATTTGGAAGAACTTCTTGATGCTAAGTTTTCAAAACTAAATCAAAAGTTTTTAGGGTTAAGCTTAAAACCAATTAACCTTTCTGAAGATTTTGCAGAAAAAATTGAACATACTTTTGATCATAAAAAATGAGATATCTTCTGAGCTTAATAAACTCAAAGGTTTTTTCAAAAATAATAATGGGTATGCTGATAAACCTCGCATGCAAACTTATTATTATCCTCGACCGACTCCTCAAGATGTTCTAATTGAGGAACGAGATTGGAATCAGACTAATACATCATATAGTGGGTCTGAAATATATGAATGGAATCTTGATGGTTTGACGGATAGACAACTTACTATCTTGGTTCATCGCATGCTTATGTATGCTACCATTTGTAGGAGTGTTCAAAACACGGATAGAAATATCTGCAAAATGATTATTGCAGGTTTCACGGGTCAATTAAGAGAATGGTGGGATAATTATTTATCCATAGAAGAAAACGCAATGGTTATAAACACTAGAGCAACCACTGAAGGGGTTGATAACCTTGGAATGGCTTTAGTTGCAAACAGGGAAGATGCAGTTTATACCCTGGTTCTTACTATTTTAGAACATTTCAATGGAAGATTCACTAACCAGTACGAAACTGTGCGTACTCTTCTCAATGGTCTTAGATGCAGGACTTTAGGTGAATTTAGGTGGTATAAAGACACCTTTATGAGTTGGGTTATGGAATTACCCGAAATTAAGTTACAATATTGGAAAGCAAAATTTATAGATGGCCTTCCTTCTTTATTTGCAGAAAGAGTGCGAAAAGCCTTAAGAGGAAATATGATAGAAATTCCTTGTGGCGATTTCACTTATGGAAAATTGATAGGAGTATGTACACAAGAAGGTTTAAACTTGTGTAACGAATTGAGATTATCTAGACAGCTGAAGATGGATAAGCTAAAAGAGAAAAATCAATTGGTAGACTTTTGTGCCCAATTTGGATTCCCAGAAACTTCTAAAAGGAAGAAAGATAAGTATCACAGATACCCTTTGGATGATAGTCACTATAAGAAAAAGAGATCTAGAAAAAGATCTAAAGAAGAACGAGAAGCTAGAAAGAGCTATCGAAAGTCTAAGAGATTTGCCAAAAATCGATCTAAGAAAGATTTGTCAAATATTAAATGCTACATGTGTGAAAATTTTGGTCACATAGCACCAAATTGTAAGCTTGAAAAGCTTAAAGCTCTTGAACTAGAAGGAGATCTTCACGAAAAGATCTACGGTTTGTTAAATACTTATGGTTCTGAAGTCGATTTACTCGATTTCTCTGAAGAAGAAAAGGTTTGTGATAATTCTTGTCAAACTTTCACAGGTGATAATTATATTTGTGAAAATGATGAATTTTATAAATTACAAGTTCAATTTCAAGATTTGAATGTTAATACTATTACATCTGATAATGTGATAGAACTTTTAAAAGAGGTAACTGATAACAAACTTCGGGAAAAGATCATTGATCTGAAAGATAACTCTGGATCAAGTTCTTCAAAACCTTTTGAAAAAACCAGAAGCTTTGAATATCAGGCACCTTATTCTATTAAGGAGGTTAATAATCGCCTGAATAATATAAATATTCCTTCAACAAGAGATTCCTCTTTCGATGATTTAAAATATGAAATTGAGAATCTTAAAAAGGAGATTAAATCTTTAAAACAAAATCAAATGATTTGTGATCACAGGATATCTCAGGTAGAGAAACACAATTCTTTGACTGAGGCTTCTAGTGATAAAGGCAAAGGTGTGGTTTTTGATACAAAACCACCAACTTTTACTGATAATCTTGATTCTGAAAATAATTCATTTCTTGGTATGATGCAAGTTATAACTGCTCATAAGTGGTATGTTAAATGCACCATTTTAATTAACAATAGTTTTTCAATAACTGATGTAGCTATGATTGATAGTGGAGCTGATGTTAGCTGCATTCAAGAAGGATTAGTTCCTTTGAAATATTTTCAGAAAACTACTCATGTAGTTAAATCTGCATCAGGTCATGCTTTAGATATAAAGTATAAACTGTCTAACGTTAGTATTTGCCAACATAAAGTTTGCATTCCGCATTTCTTTTTCTTGGTAAAAAATCAGTTATATCCTCCAATTATTCTTGGAACGCCCTTTATAAATGCTATTTATCCTTTCACTCATATTGATGCAAAAGGATTTTCTGCAAGTACTGATAACCAAAAAATTAGTTATACTTTTATTACCGATCCGATATCAAAAGAAATTAGTGCTTTAATTGATATGAAGCAAAAGCATGTTGATACACTTCAATTGGAGTGTTTTAGTATGAATATTTTTGATACTTTAAAATCTGTGAAGGTTCAGGAAAAAATCAAATTGATTACTGAATAACTTTCTATTGATATTTGTGCTGATCATCCAAATGCTTTTTGGAATAGAAAAAAGCATATTGTTAGTCTTCCTTATGAAGAAAACTTTGCAGAGGAGGATATTCCAACTAAGTCTCGACCTTGCCAAATGAATTCTGAACTGGTAGAATTTTACAAAAAAGAAATTGATAATTTACTCCAAAAGGGCTAATAAAGCCTTCTAAGTCCCCTTGTTCTTGTACAACTTTCTATGTTAATAACGTTGCTGAAAAAGAAAGAGGTGTTCCCAGGTTGGTGATTAATTATAAACCTCTAAATAAATATTTGAAATGGATCAGATATCCTATACCCAATAAAAGGGATTTATTATTCAGGTTATATGATGCTAACATATTTTCAAAATTTGATTTAAAGTCAAGATATTGGCAAATTCAGATTGCGAAAGAACATTCTTACAGAACTGCTTTCAATGTTCCCTTTGGGCAATATAAATGGAATGTGATGCCATTTGGATTAAAGAATGTCCCATCTGAGTTTCAAAAAATTATGAATGATATTTTCAATCCTCATATGGATTTTATCATCGTTTATATTGACGATATTTTAGTTTATTCTAAAACTTTTGAAATACATATTAAGCATTTAGACATCTTTAAAAAACTTGTGATTCAAAACGGTTTAATTATAAGATTTTTGGGTCATCTCATCAGTCAAGGCAAAATAACGCCTATTCAAAGATCTATTGAATTTGCTTCAAAATTTCCTGATATTATTACTGATAGAACGCAATTACAGAGGTTTTTGGGAAGCTTAAATTATATCTCCCCTTTTTATAAAATTTGTCGCGAGATTTGGCTCCTCTTTATGATCGGTTGAAAAAGGGTTACAAAGAACCTTGGTCTGACAGTCATACTGCTTTAGTAAAAAGTGTTAAACAAAGAGTAAATTCTCTACCTTGTCTTACTCTTGCCAACCCATCTTGGAAAAAGATCATTGAGACGGATGCGTCTAATATCGGTTATGGAGGAATTCTAAAACAAATCAATCCTCATTATAATACTGAATATTTGATTAGATTTCATTCTGGGAAATGGACCAAAGCTTAGAAAAAATATGTCATTGTGGCGCATGAAATGCTTACAATCGTCAAGTGTGTCTTGAAATTTCAAGATGATTTATACAATAAAAAATTCTTGATAAAAACTGATGCTCAATCAGTAAAATTTATGTTTAATAAAGATTTTAAGCATGATGCGTCTAAAATGATTTTTGTCAGGTGGCAAGCACAGCTAGCCCCTTTTATTTTGATATTCTTTATAAGAAAGGAAGTGAAAACTCCTTACCTGATTTCTTATCCAGAGAATATATTCAAACATGACTTTCTTTACTAGATGGTTAGGAGAAGAAGTCTTGGTGACGATTCTTAAGGTTCTTCCTTTTAATCAAGATATTGCTACTATTATAATTGATGAAATCATCTATCAAAAAATGATAGCAGGACATCCTTCCTATGAGTCAGAGATATCTGATGATGAAAGAGATTTAACAATTTATGAAGACTTATCAGATTAAAAATTGTTATATGTGCAGGATGGAATCCTCAAATTATAGGGGAAGAGGAAGAGGAAGAGGGGGAAGATCATCCCCACATCAAAGATCATATTCTCAAGCATCTTCATATGGATCTTCGTCATACAACTCCCCAGTTATACAAATGGGAAAGAAAAGTCTGGTTAATGAAAAAATTACTCAGACAACCTCATCTATACATCTGGAAGATATTCCAGAAGATAACCCGCTATATGCCCAGTTACAGGCATATTTGGGAAAGCAAAAGCAAAGTGATACATTTGCAACAGTGGCTAGAGAGGATAATGATGATATCAAATTCAGAGAAAAGAAGAACCTTGGAAGATATTCCAGAGGTATTTGATTAATGGATTATATTATCCGGGTGAGTCATACAAAACCCGTTCATATTATGAAACAATTCTGAAAGAAACAGGAAGTGCAGATTTCCAGCACTTTTCGGGATATAGCTCGAACGAAAATGTTTATAACTTTTCAAAAATAATTATCAAACAGGTTATATCCATTGAATAATGGGGAATATCTATCATGAAAGAAAGGCATATAAGCCTTAATAAAACAAGGATGAATTTCACCTATTGGGATTATATCGAAGCATTTGATAAAGTGTTATATTACAATAATGATAAACAGAAGCATACTTGGTTTATCAAGATTTGTTCAAAGCTATTTGAACGAGTAATCCCAAATTGGTTTTTGGTATGGTGGTCAAAACATGGACCAACGGTAAAAAAATATTGCCAGAACCATTCTTAAAATTATATAAAGAATGGGCGAAGATTTCTCCAAAATTAAATGAGTTATACTGTGCAGATCATATCTGTTACTTGGAAAAAATTGATCAAATTTATTTTTTTATTGAATTCTCTATTCCTTGGATCCACAAATGGGCTCCAGAATTAGGTTATACAGAAGAACAAATTCCCTGTTTATACAGGATATTTTACAATAATTTCTGGGACAAACTGATGAAAATTGATCCCAAGACTAAAAATTTATTTGGTCAAGAACTGTTGGACAACATTGCTGTAAAAATTCAAGAATACACAGACCTCCCTAGCAAGAAGTTGATAGACGACACTTCTGTCAGGCATATTGCCAGAAAAATCTCCTTTCAAGAAGGAGATAAAGACGAGATGATAAATAGATATTTAGAGGAAGTGAAAAGAAATTTACTTTCCTCCATAAATCAATATGAAAAATCAGATGCTTCAATGAATAGTGAAGCAAGTAATGATGATATCGCACTGGACGCTCAGCCAGTAGAATCAGATCAAATGACAGAAGAGGTTTCGGTTAAAGCAGAAGCATTGATACGAAGTCTGAGAGGAAAAGACAAATAAAGAGGCAGCCAAGGGCCTACCCACAAGTAGAAAAACTGTGTCCACAGTAGAAATACTGTAGAGGGACCCAGATAAGGGACCCAAACCTCTGTACAAAGATTCCTTCTTTTTTTTTAATTATAAATAGGCTAGTTTATTTTAAGAAAGGCAAGCTTTTTTTGAGTTCAGTTTTATTTTTCTCTCTCTATCTTGTAATCCCTCTCTTGTATAAACACTTCAAAAATATATAAAATCTTCAACTTTGAAGGCAGCTGGTGGAGATCATCCTTTTAGGTAATATATTGATATTTTGTTTTATTTTATTTTATTTTCCATAGCTCGGATGATGTCCGGCTAAGTAAATTCATATCTATGTAGAATATCTAACCTCTTGCACAGGTTAACCATGAAGATAGCCTAGACTCAATCTAGGTGTAAAAGAGTTTTCAGTTCCGGTTGTTTTGACTTGGTTCAGAGATGGTGGTACAGTCAGATCTTAATACTATTCTTGTTGGCTTCGTCTAGCAAAGCCGGGGGAGTAAGTCCCGATAAATGGAGAAAAAAGGGCAATTTATTCCCAGTCAGAAACTGCTAGACACATGGGCTTAACTTGAATATGTATTCCGATCTTGACAGACCCCTTGCTCGGGTAAAAGGGGATTTGACCCCAGTTCCATACATTCATTAAAACTAGATGAAAATTCTCTTATATTTCGATTGTATGTCCCTTGTACGGATACTTCAATTGCTAGATCTATGCTATCATGGCGGATTACCGCCCGATGATCAGATCCTGTAAAATGGTATGATATAACATAATATTTTAAATAAAACTCTTAAAAATATTTCTAAATTTTTCATCGTTTTTATCATTTTTTAGTTCATTAGCATGTGAATGCATAATAAATGTTATCATATTAGTTCAATGTATAATGACTACACAATAACATTTTAAACATAATCTTAAAGATGACTAAGTATCATAACGAAATAAATAATAAAAAAATCTTTGAATGCATTGAGTGCCTCAAACAATGATATGACAAAAAACACTTAGTTGACACAAGTTTTTTCACCTTGAAAGCCTCTAATTAAATGTTCTTATTTAGTAAAGAGTTTTTGTAATAATATTTTTAACATAATCTTTAAAACGTAATAAGTCATGTGATGATGGCAAAAAAAAATTTAAAAATATTTGAATGCAATGAATGTCTCAAAACTTCGATACAACAAAAAGATTTAGTGCATATCGTGAATAGCCTATAATTAAATATCTTTAATGCAAAGAAAAAGGCATGAGAGGTTCACAAGTCACAGCCTAATACCACGCCACTTTGCAGTTTTAAAACAACAGTAAAAAAAAAAAAAAGAAGAAATTAATAAATTTTAAAATTAATTATTTAAACAGAAAATAAATTTTAAAATGCCACTTGAAAAAAAATTAAAAAATTAACGGAAAAAAATGAAGAAGAAGAAAGATGTGTAGGAAAAAAACAGATAAAGCTCGAAAAAGATGTCAACGACCTTAATCTACTCCTAAAATTTCTCACCTACTTATTTAACTTTCTCATTTCTTCAAAATTCAACCAAAAGCAAAGGAGCTTAATCTTTCTTTTATTTATCTGAAAGAAAATATGATTATCAATAATAGATAAAAATTGTCAAGGGTACAAACGGTCCCTACAACACATTGAAAGGTAAATCGTTGCATATTTCTTTACTGTATTTTTTATTTTTATTTTGACTATTGTCCTTGAAATTAAAATAGCAGACTTCAAGTAACTGTGCTAATTTTTAATTTTTTAAAACTTTAATGGTGTTATTAATTTAAGTTATTGATGAGATCATTAACAAATCAATCTCAATGGTTTAAAACATTAATATTCTCAAAACGAATAGGTATTATTCTACTTTCTTCTAATTTTGAAGATTTTTAAAAATATAAATATGGGTAATATGAAGATAGATCCAAAATGTTGAAATATATTTTTATTATAAATTTACTTTGACGGTCTTTTATTCATATATCTTCTCTATTTTCACAAGCATACAAGTATACATGCTTCACGCCTCACAAACACAACCTATCTAATTAGTAAAGTATAAATAAAGCATAAAATAAAAAAATTGCTTCACTATATATTTTTAATTCAATAACTACAAAATGCATATATTAATTTTATGTATTAAATTTTATGTTCATAATTATATTTAATGTTAAAGTAACTATTACTCACTATATTTTAATTTGTTTTTGGTATTATACTTTTAGCAGAATTTAAAACAACAAATATATTTTGAATTTTTTGTTTTTTAATAAAATATATGTAGAATGTAACAAAATATTTTTTCAATCGTATGATATTAATTATTTCATGTGAAAAGTTTGAACTAATATCATAAAAATTAAGTTTTGTACTAATGATATTAATTTACTGTGCTCAAATAAATAAGTTAATGTTTTGTATCATTATCTTAAAAACATGTTACTAAGTGCATGATAAATCTTATGTTACACCCCGAAAATTTCTAAGTTAAGACTCGAACCATTCTTCATTTGTGTATAAGGTCGTACCGAGTGATTTTTAATTGTGTTTAGGTATCAAGATCAATTCTTTAGTGTGAGAATGGTTTTGGATATGAATTAAGGTCACTAGAATCTCCTAGCACAAAGTTGAGTTGAAAGCTTCCATACCGATTAAGTCTTGATTTAAGATTTTACTTGGGTCAACTTCAAACGCCCATATCTCTTAGAATATAAAGATTTATGTGGCCCATAACCTATCAAATTAAAGGTATTTGAATCTGCTTTGCAACTCCACAAATTTTGTGTCAATCCAAGTTCCGTGTAAAACGTTATGACCATTTTAGTAACCTGATACAGTGTAGTGACGAATTAGCCGACGGGAAAACATTAAAAAGGGTCATTTTTGTCTTTTTACTTATAAAAAACCCTAAACGAATTTCTTGACTAATAAAAGTCTTAAAACAATCAGATTTTCATTTCTTAATTTCCCTATTCTCTTCTCTCTCAAACCCTAAAGAAAAATCAAAGCATAGGACTTTCATTCAAGATTCATTCAATCTTTTTCAAGATTCTTCTTCAACGTAAGTCCTTCTTCAAGAATTCCATTCTTTCCAACACAAATTCCTTCATACAAGTATAAATCATTAATGAAAATCATAATTCTTGGCCATAGAGTTTTCAAGAAACTAATTCAAGAATCTTAAGAAAGGTTTTCTTAAGTTTTCTTCTTCAAGCTAGGGTTTCAAGTCTTCCAATCAAGTTCTAATTCAAGATTCTTCAAGACCCTTGTTCTTCCAGGTATGTAAGGCTATTCTTAGTGTTGGACCAGTTCGTCCTCACGCCCTACATCTATTTCAAATAAGTAAAAGAGTAAATCTAGGCTCTATCCTTAGATTTGAGAATTCTTGAGATGAGTTCGTTGTTGAGTTTTGAGTTCTATTCCTAATGATTGAGTTGATATATTTTATGCATTGAGATTCTTGAGTTGATTCGTTCATGTCTATATTTCAGCATGAACTCTATTAATTGAGTATTCTTGAGATGAGTAGTATGGTTAAGTTCTGAGTTCTTGAGATTTGAGTACTGAGTTTTTCTATATTGTTATTGAGATCTTTGAGTTGAGTTCTTCATGTCTATATTTCAGCATGAATCCTATTTTGAATTAAAAATTTTGAGAATCTTTTTAAACAAAATATGATTGTTTTAAACTGAGTTTTGAGAAAGTAAAGAAGAGTTTAAGAAAGAGTTTTAACCAAGAGTTGAACAAGAGTATAAGGGAACTAAGTAGTCCCAAAAGTATTGTTTTGTTACATTGACAAAACAACCCAACCTATAGCATGATACTGGCTCAAGTGTCCTAGGGTGTCTATGAAGCTGTGTCAATAGGATCTTATTTATGGTTATGAGGGCCCCACTTCTATAAATGAGGGACTACAAACATTTAAGAAAAGTTTCCCTTCTTTCATACCCTAAATCGTGCAATAGAACTTTGTCATAAGGAACTTATTCAAATTCGTACGTGTCTCAGATTGATTCGACTATCCCTCATATTCAAGGTAGTTGAAAAGCAAAGCCCAGATCCTTATGGATGAGTTACTCCCAGCAAAAGTTTTGAGAAAGTCATGAGACTGTAGAGGGGCTTAAGAGAAGCCCGTGTGTGAGCTTAAGTGTTGAGATTTGAAAGAATTCACTCTTAATTCATATGAATCGTGCGTTCGAGCTAAAAGCGAAATGTACTCCCAGACACTCCTCTCTAAACATATTTTTAGTTGAGACCCTTATGAGGAAGTGTGTTTATGAACTTGGGCAGTATTTTCACCCGAAAAGATAGTATGAGTTACGATGTTTTGAGCCAGTTGTAGTAGAAGTGCCCAGAGTTAGAAGAATGCATGCAAAGGTATAATAATCTAAGAAAGGGAGAAAGTGATGAGGTAAATTACGTTGTTGCAGTCATGCACCCAGTAAGTTATTAATAAGGAGTTTTTCCTTATGGGTAGACTAAGAAGTGATGAGCTGGTGTAGACTTCATGATAGAAGGTAGACTAAGAGTTACTAGTATGGATGAGTTAGAGTATACTTTAACCAGAGAGAAGTTTATATGATGTATTAATGCATTAGTACCGACCAAGTATAAATGTTAAATAGAAGAGTTGAGTATTTGTGATGCGATAGATTTAAGCTAGGCCTATGATTTTTGAAAGGAGAGCCCCATGATATTCAGAGGGTTACAGAATTAATTAGGCAATGATGTATATTGAATGGGTAAATAGTGCTTAAGTTGTTAAAGGGGATGTGACGGTAAACTATAAGTATGTAGAATGAGAGATAAAGATTGACCACTTGTCAGGAGATCTTAGTGGGTGAATGTTTTTTAAGTTTATCTAGTAGTTGTAAGTTAGTATAGTAAGCGAGCAATTATATTGATATCCGTGTTTAGTAATAGGCACTAAACTTGAATTTGAGATGAGTATCATGATCAAAAGGATGGCAACATAAGAGTGATGATGTTAGTTTTGAGAATTAGTCTGGTAGTTTTGACATAGAGTAGGTGAGGAATTATGGTGTTAGTTGCAATGAATGGGAGTGGTACAAGTGTGGTATTAAGACCCTAAGATGAGAGAAATGAACTGTGGCTAAGTCATTAGATTAAAAAGAGCATTAAGAGGTGTACCCGAGATCGTATGTAGTAAGACAAGGTTCCAATTAAGTTTATGATTTTTCATGTGTGCCTAGATAGTATATTTGAGCTGTCAGTGTGGAATAGGATGATGTAAGCATTATTTTTTTCCCTTGAGAGTTAGATGAAATGGCCTTATAAGCCAATGAGAAGAGGTTAAGAGAATCATATTAGAAAGAGGTCTTAGAAGGAACCCTAGTACCTTCACATGGAGGGTTCAAAAGCCTTGAGATAAGTCTTTCCCGAGTATTAGAGCAAAGCGAATGTAGACCAGTTTAGAGATGATGGAATAGATCCATAGCTTTAAAGTATCAGCTTCATACCTAAGGGGGAAATGATAAGATAAGAAACCAAGTCAAGTGTTGAGAGTCAGATAGTAATGTGTTCAGAAAGAGTTAAAGCGTTATATGGATCCATTCATACTCTTGCGTATTCCTCAAAGTTCAGTCGTTACAACATCATGTTGATGTCTCTTATATCAGAATTGTGTCTATGACTTATGCTCATACATTTCAGACAGATTCACATCTATGCTCAGTTCCCAGAATGAAGGGCAAGGACTGCCCATTATTCTCAATCTTACTCCATAAATTTATGGATATCAGCCTTATAATATGAACCTATTCAGATAAGCACTCATGTATCATAGTATGCTCAGTCTCGCCAATTCATGATTTACTCTCAATGACTAGCAACATAATGTTATGTTGTACATATTCTTATATCAAATTTCTCGAATGAATCGTGCTTATGATCTTTCACCCTAAAGCTTTTTGAGTGATCCTTTTCAATTTTGATTGCAATGTTGATTGTAGTAGTTGAGTAGTAATAGAAGGAGAAGATTGAAGTTTCTTATTGTGGTAGTGGTGATGTGCTTATTCCATCTAAGGTTATCAATGTAGAGGAATAAGGGGATGTGGTTTTTACTATGAGTAATAGTTAAATGGGAGCAATTAGTCGGTTCCCGGTAGTAATGCGTGAAATTTTAGTTGGTAGAGATAATGAGAGATTGAGAAATTCTTAGAGGGATTGGTTAGTAGGAGTCCATGGCGTGGTTATAGTACTTGGCTTGAATGTGGTGTTGTTAACATACGGACAAATGCATGATGCATTAGATGTTTCTTGATATGGGCTCAAAGTTGGTTAAATGCAATTATACGAAGAGGTATTCTTGGGATGAGATTCCTTATAGAGGTATAGAACCTAAATCTTGTGGTTTAGATAAGTATAATCATCTCATGTTTAGCACCTTGTGAATTAAAAATTAGGCTTGAACACAGTAAGAGCAAGCAATTTGACTTAGACGTTTGTAAGAGTAGTCATATACACTAGTAGGAGCTATGAGTTGCAGCTAATGAAGTGTAGTAATCATAAAAGAGAGCATAGTTGAGAAGTGTTGCTAAGCTTAAAAGCTACCAGGCATATCACTCAAGGCATAGTAGTCATATTCTTACTTCGTGCCTGGATACCCTTGTTTCATGTCATGGCCTGTAGTCTTGAAATCTTATGTGAGCTTCGCGCCAAGCGTGCTCGAGTCCAGTTAAAAGACTCTCAGTATGAATCACTTCCGCCTATGTTAGTAGGCAAGTTCAGAAGTCGAGAGAGATAATGATAGTAACTCATTTCCCTTTCATGCTTAGTTTAACCATCATTCGAGGACAAATGATCTCAAAGGGGAGATATTGTTACACCACGAAAATTTCTAAGTTAAGACTCGAACCATTCTTCATTTGTGTATAAGGTTGTACCTAGTGATTCTTAATTGTTCTAAGGTATTAAGATCAATTCTTTAGTGTGAGAATGATTTTGGATATGAATTAAGGTCACCAGAATCTCCTAGCACAAAGTTGAGTTGAAAGCTTCCATACCGATTAAGTCTTAATGTAAGATTCTACTTGGGTCAATTTTAAACGCCCATATCTCTTAGAATATAAAGAGTTATGTGGCCCATAACCTATCAAATTAAAGGTATTTGAATCTTCTTTCCAACTCCACCAACTTTGAGTCAAATTGAGTTCTGGAGTAAAAATTTATGACCATTTTAGTAACCTGAGACAGTGTAGTGACGAATTAGCCGATGGAAAACATTAAAAAGGGTCGTTTTTATTTTTTTACCTCTAAGAAAACCCTAAATGAATGTCACGACCCAAGCCTAGGGCCTAGATGTGACCGGCGAATGGGTAACCCGAAGGAACCCCAAACAAGCCTCATAGCGTATCATTACACATCCTTGGTCGCGGAAGCAATTAAATGACCATAAACGATAAGCATAATCAAGGGGGAAATCGGGACTAAGGGAGCAAAAAAAAGAAATGATACATAAATACCATAGATGAGTCAAGCTCAAGCATAATACACAACTTGTCCAACACCACCTCTAAACATGAGTACTTAGCGGGGGCCAAGACAAACTACCGGGCTCACCCTCATAGTCAAAACATAACTAGAAAGGAAAAGTTTTATACATAGCAAAAGATCATGAGCAACGTCCCCGAAATGGAGGACTCACCAATAACCACTATAGAAAATCGTACTAGCCACGCGGAGGAGGATGGTCAAGCGGTGCTCCGGTCCCTACATGGTGACATCATGTAGGCATAGAGTATGCGTTAGTACATTTGAATGTACTAAGTATATGGGATGCAATGCAATGCTACATTAGATGGACATCATAAAAAAAATGCGTAATCATACCCAATAGATAGCATATTAATGAAATGATATGTATAATGATGCTTACATAAAAATCATATTTAGTGGGACGTAGTACATGTGTGGCGAGTGACCATCAATATAGTATTTCCAAGGCCTACCACCCCCTTGGAGAGGCGAAAGAGGTACAAACCCCTCAATATGGTTACACGGGCCTACCACCCCCAGCTAGGGACCAAAGTACAAACCCCTCGATATGGTTATCGGGCCTACTACCCCCCGTACTAGGCAACCAAGGTACCAACCTCGATTACGTTATACGGGCCTACTACCCCCGTACTAGGAACAGGTTACAACCCCTCGATTACGGTTATACGGGCTACTTTACCCCCGTTTACTAGGCCTTGGTCGATTCACAACACTTATTTAGGGAATATCATATAATGTGTCCATTTCATCATCATTTCAGTAATACGATAAACCACCGACTCATAGACGTACTTGGGACCTTCCCTTTTCCTAAGAATTCTTAAATGGGCATTTTTATCAAACACAAGGTGGGGCAATTGTTCATGTAAATGAAAATCATGTATTTCAAAGAATACTAAGTCCACCAATTCCAAAAATTCCATATAAATCAGCCCACCAACAACATACATATATATATCAACCTTCATAATTTGATCATGGAAGCATGTAAACCATAAACATCACATAATAATTCCATTTCATGATAATTTGCAAAATGGACCATAATAGGGTGTGTAGTAGTAATTCCATAATTCAAGAGTTCATAAATAATCATAAGGACCCATAAACTTGAAGTAGAAATAGAGGATAAATGGTTGGACTGTGGAAAGGAAGGTTTCCACAATCAAACCCACATACCTCAACTTTGGAGAATCCTTGATGAAGATTGGAATGGAGAATCGAAGCTTGAGATTGAGTCTTGAATCCGGAATTAGAGCTTGAGATGTTGAATTTGGTTGAAGATCTTGGGAATTTTTGGAGAGGGCTTAGAGAGTGTTTTTGGAGTTAAGAAAAATGACTAAGTATGGGACATATCCCCTTTTTATAAAAAAAATGTCTCCAACCCGCCTAAAAAAAAAAGCTAACTGGAAATTGCAAATCTGCACAGACAGGTTTTACGAAAATGGTCATAACTCCCTCATCCTAACTCGGAATGAGGTGAAACCAAGTGCGTTGGAAAGCTAACTCAAAGAGCTTTAATTTGATAGTTTGCAGCCCTTCCAGTTCCTTGTGTGCTAAGAGATATGCCCCTTTAAAGTTGACCCTCCAAATAGCAATTTTTGCGATTTTTTTGAATTTTGATACGGTTGCTCTAAAATTCGGGTTAGACCCATTCCCCACTCAATTTGACCCCACAAATAAGAATATGAAGTCGAATTTCTGAAATCATGCACGGATTTTGAGATATATGGAAATTACAATTATAGGTGTTTCCGAAGCACATTTTCGGGCATTTTTGGGGTCGTTTCAATATCTCACCCTTGGGAACATTCGTCCCCGAATGTTAAAGAAACGTACATGAGAGACACAAACATGGAAATTTCAGCCCACATAAGGATGCAACAATGCACTTTACACCTTATTCAAAACCTCAACTAGTTTGTTAAAAACCACAAATGAACTTTTGTCAACTTAAACATGATGTATGCAATGACATGGGGCTGGAAACTTTAAGGACCTGAGTTTTAAAAGGGCTAGATCAATACCTTAGGCTCGAGTGGAGTGGAAAAGGTAAGGATTGATCGCCTTTGCATGTCGCGCTTCGGCCTCCAAGGTAGCACTTTCAAGCTTGTTGATTTCTCCAAAGGACTTTAATGGAAGCCACATCTTTGTTTCTCAACCTCTTCACTTGTCTATCTAAAATCTGGACGGAACCTCTTCAATAGGTCAAAATTATCTTCAACAACACCCACACATTCAAGAGACACAATGGCATTCGGATCACCCACACACTTTTCAACATACACACATGAAATACCGGATGAACCAAATCCATCTCGCTAGGCAATTCCAACTCATAAGCTACCTTGCCAATTCTCCTCATCACCTTATAAGGACCCACGTATCTTGGGCTCAACTTTCCCTTCTTACCAAAACGAACCACACCCTTCATGGGTGTCACCTTCAAATAAACCAAATCACCAACTAGGAATTCAAGAGCCCTTCTCCTCACATCGGCATAGGACTTTTGGCGACTTTGGGCCATCTTCAACCTTTCTCTAATCATCCTAACCTGCTCAAGAGCCTCCATAACTAGGTCTGGTCCTAACAAGGCCACCTCACCAACCTCAAACCACCCAACCGGTGATCTACAACGCCTCCCATAGAGAGCCTCAAAGGGAGCCATACCGAATGCTAGAATGATTCAGCTATTGTTTATAGGCAAACTCAAATCAATGGAAGATGATCATCCACTCCTTAAGCTCCAATACCACAATTTCCTAAGCATATCCTCCAAGTGGTTGGATAGTCCTTTTCGCTTGTCCATCCGTTTGCAGGGTGAAAGGGCCGTAGTAAGCTTAATCTCGTACCTAGACCCTTTGAAAAAAAGACTCCAAAAGTGTGAAGTAAATTGAAGTACCACGGTCCGATATGATGGATAGAGGAATCCATGCAACCTTACCAAGTCATGAATATATAACCTTGCATAATCTTCCGCCCCATATGTTGTCTTTACCGGTAGAAAATGAGCCGATTTTGTCATCCTATCAACCACCACCCAAATAGAATCAAAACCTTTTCTAGTCTTGGGTAAACCAACTACAAAATCCATATTAATTTCTTCCCACTTCCAAGTAGGAATCTCTATGTCTTGGGTTAGAACACCCGGCCTTTGATGTTTGGCCTTGACTTGTTGACAACTATGACAACCGGAGACGAATTTGGCAATGTCCTTCTTCATGCCTCCCCACCAATACACATCCCTCAAATCTCTATACATTTTGGTGGAACGGGGGTGGATGGAGTAGGAAGAATTATGAGCCTCCTCAAGAATTTTCTCCCTCAAACCATCAACACAAGGCACACACAACCTACCTTGGTACCTAAGGGCACCATCTCCCCCTTGGGAGAAAACTTCCACCTTGCTCTCTTTCACCAAGGCCTTCAATTCAAACAAGGAAGAATCAAGATCTTGTTTTTGCTATCACCTCATCAACCAAGGAAGACCTAGCAGCATCAACAACGACCACACCACCATTACCAACCTCTTCCAACCTAACCCCCAACCTAGCCAACCGATGTACCTCCCTAGCCATTTCCCTATTACCAATATCAACATGAGCTAGGCTACCATAGACACCCTACTCAAAGCATCCGCCACCACATTAGCTTTACCGGGATGATAATGCACACTCATATCATAATCTTTAAGAAATTCTAGCCACCTTCTTTGTCTCAAGTTGAGATCTTTTTGGGTGAGGACATATTGGAGGCTCTTATGATCGGTGAACACATCGACACGTACCCCATACAAATAATGACGCCAAATCTTTTAAAGCAAAAACACCACCGCGGCTAATTCAAGATCATGCGTTAGATAGTTTCTTTTCATGCCATTTGAGTTGTCGTAGAAGGATAGGCTATCACCTTACCATTTTGCATTAGGACATAAACCCAAGCCAACTCTAGAAGCATCACAATACAACAACAAAATCCCTCAAGCCATTCGGTAGTACAATATAGGAAGCGGAACAAAGTTTATCTTTCAAGGTTTGAAAACTCTTTCGCACTCGTCGGTCCACGTCAAACTTAGCCTTTCTTTTGTTGTCAACTTAGATCATGGAGAAGCAATAGAAGAAAACCCATTCACAAATCTCCGGTAGTAACCCGCTAAGCCCAAGAAGCTCCTAATATCCGACGGGGTCAATGGCCTAGGCCAATTTCTAATCACATCGGTCTTCTTAGGGTCCACCTTAATACCATCCCCCGACACCACATGACCTAGGAAGGCAACCTCCCTCAACCAAAATTCACACTTTTCATACTTGGCATACAACTTCTCCTCTCTTAATCTTTGCAACACAACCCTCAAGTGACCCGTATGTTCTTCCTCGCTATGCGAATAGATTAAAATATCATCAATGAAGACCACAACAAAGGAATCAAGGTAGGGTTTAAAGACCCTATTCATTAGGTTCATGAAGGTAGCCGGTGCATTGGTCAACCCAAAGGACATGACCACAAATTCATAATGTCCATACCTAGTCCGGAAGGCTGTCTTGGGAATATCACCCTCCCTCACCTTCACTTGATGATACCCAGACCGAAGATCAATTTTAGAGAAGTGGCTAGCCCCTTGCAATTGGTCGAACAAGTCATCAATCCTAGGAAGAGGATATTTATTCTTGACGGTGACCCTATTGAGTTGCCGGTAATCGATACACATCCTAAGGGACCCATCTTTCTTCTTCACAAACAACACCGGTGCCCCCCATGGTGATTGGCTAGGCCTAATAAACCCCTTCTCCAACAAGTCCCTCAATTGTTCTTTCAACTCCTTTAACTCCGCCGGGGCCATACGGTAAGGGGGAATAGAAATGGGTTGAGTATCGAGGAGGAGGTCTATGCCAAAATCTATTTCCCTTTCGGGAGGACATCGCGGGAAAGGGTCATTAGGAAAGACATCAAGGAATTCATTTACGACCGGAACCGACTCTATAAGTAAGGGTTTGGACTCCACATCCCTAACCCTCACAAGGTGATAGAGACACCCCTTAGAGATTCACTTACGGGCTTTTAATGCAAGAGATGAATCTACCCTTGACTACGCACAATTTTTGCTTTCCCCATCAAGAGATGGTGTTCACTTGGGAATTGGAAACTTGACCCTACGGGTTCGTACAATCAATAGAAGCATAGTATGCATGCAACCAATCCATCCCAAGAACAACATCAAAATCGACCATGTTCAACTCAACAAGATCACAAGGCAATATTTTATGCTAGATGCAAATAGGACAATTTCTATAGACCTTCCTAGCAACAATATATGCACCAATAGGAGTAGACACCTTAGATGACTCACGCAACGAGTCGGGCTCAACATGAAACTTTTTGGCAACAAAGGGGGTGACAAAAGAAAGAGAGGCACCCGGATCAATTAGTGCATATACATCCAAGTCAAAGATTTTCTACATACCGGTAACGACATCGGGGACTTCATCGACCCCTTGCCTCCCATGCAAAGCATAAAATCGATTGTGCCTTGGGGCACCATCTTGTCGGCCCCCTCTCCCCAAAGGAACCGCATTGGCACCTTGTGGACGGACCTGCTTACCCTTGTTGCGATTTCGGGGACAATCCATTGCCTTGTGCCCCATTTCCCCACAACTGTAGCAAGCACCGGTATTTCTCAAACACGGGCCACCATGGCCCTTACCACACTTCGGATATACATCACTAGGACCCATACCACCAACACCTTGGGCCCTTGGAACGTCATTGGCAAACCCCCTATGGGGCGCATGAGAAGACCCTTGGCCTTGATGAAATCGGCCTCCCCTTCGACTTTGGAACTTGCCCTCAAAACGGGCCCTCTTGGCCTCATGAACCCTCCTCTTCCTCAACTTCTCCTCCTCCATTTGTCGGCATAGACCATCAAGCGGGACAAGTCCATGTCACTAATCAACATTGCGGACCGGCATTCTTCACTCACTAGGTCGGACACACCCATCACGAATTTATTCATTCTAGACCGTGAGTCGGCAACCAAGTGTGGAGCATATCTTGAAAGTTGGTTAAACTTGAGGGCATACTTCCTCACACTCATAGATCCTTGTTTTAAATTCATGAACTCCACCAATTTGGCTTCCCTAAGCTCTAGAGGAAAGAATCGATTAAGGAAAGCCGTTTTGAACTCTTCCCAAGGCACCACATAGTTTGCCCCCTTCTCTCTCTTCCATTGGGTGTACCATATTTGGGCCACTCCTTTTAGTTGGTAGGCCGCCAACTCCGCCTTATTTTCTGACCTCACGCCCAGGATAGCTAATATCTTGTGGACTTCATCAATGAACTCTTGAGGGTCTTCATCTAACTTAGACCCATAGAATTCTGGGGGATTCATCCGCACGAAGTCTCTCACCCGAGATGCCGGGGTAGGAGCCTGAGGGGCTTGGGTCCCGTGGTTGGCTTGATTAGCCATAGCTTGTGCAAATAAAGTAAGGGCATCACGAAGATCCCCATTGGTCGGTTGTTCCTCGGGTGCGTCTTCCTCTTGTATTAGGCATGATCTAACATAACAAAGAACAACCGTTAGGAAAGAACTTAATTCAACTTCTACAGCACGACTTAGAACATGGAGAAGGGAAACATTTCCTAAAACGTCTCATAGCCTCCTACTCATAGTTGTGGTGCACAACACAACCATGAATCGGACTTTAATCAACGCGGTGTGTTGGACTCCGAGGATCATTCAACCTAGGGCTCTGATACCAAGTTTTGCACGACCCAAGCCTAGGGCCTAGATGTGACCGGCGAATGGGGAACCCGAAGGAACCCCAAACAAGCCTCATAGTGTATCATTACACATCCTTGGTCGCGGAAGCAATTAAATGACCATAAGCGATAAGCATAATCAAGGGGGAAATCGGGACTAAGGGAGCAAAAAAAAAGAAATGATACATAAATACCATAGATGAGTCAAGCTCAAGCATAATACACAACTTGTCCAACACCACCTCTAAACATGAGTACTTAGCGGGGGCCAAGACAAACTACCGGGCTCACCCCCATAGTCAAAACATAACTAGAAAGGAAAAGTTTTATACATAGCAAAAGATCATGAGCAACGTCCCCGAAATGGAGGACTCACCAATAACCACTATAGAAAATCGTACTAGCCACGCGGAGGAGGATGGTCAAGCGGTGCTCCGGTCCCTACATGCGTGACATTCATGTAAGGCATTAGGAGTATAGCGTTAGTAATTTGAATGACTAAGTATATGGGATTGCAATGCAACTGCTACATTAGATGGACATTCATAAAAAATGCGTAATCATAGCCCAATAGATATGCATATTAATGAAATGATATGTATAAGGAGTGCTTACATAAAATCATTATTTAGTGGACGTAGTACAGTG